>CM069087.1:6702500-7902500 GCA_035578085.1 Solanum pinnatisectum
CCACGATATTATGTGAGAATGATCTTTGGTAGCTGAGAAGAGTTTCGCCGAAATTATCAGATTAGGCGAAAGGATTGAAGAGGGCATAAGAAATGGAACTATCATCAATTTAGAGGCCTTACAGGCCACTAATAAAGCTCTGCTGTCTGGTGGGATATCAGAAAATCGGAAGAAAGCGAGCGATCATGATGGCTCAAGAACTGAACCGTATAAGTACGAGCCACCACCCCCTCCATCTCCATATCGTCAAACTCCATACCGCCCACTCCACCACCTCGTATTACCAAAATGCTCCTCCCAATATCAACGGTTTCTTATCCCGTCTATAATGCCCGACCAACTTTCCAAACTCCACCACCTACTCAAACTCCACCCCTACTCAAACTCGAACTACAAAGCAGACCTCCATACGAAAAAAGACCAACAAAAAACTACACTCCTCTGGCTGAGCCAATAGCCCAACTTTATGAAAGACTGAAAGAAGCGGGCTATGTAACCCCGGTTCCTGCGTTGCCTGTGGATGTTCGCGCAAAATGGTATGATCCCAACAAGGTTTGTGCCTACCATTCCGGGATGAAGGGTCATACTACTGAAGTTTGCAGAGCCTTGAAAGATAAGGTGCAGATGTTGATTGATACAAAGGCCATCCAGCTCAAAGACCCGACACCAAATATTGCAAATAACCCTCTCCCTAACCATCAGGTCAACATGGTAGAAGTTGATGATTCTTCAGATTGGGAGCAATCCATTTGGGCCCGCGAGTCGGAAGAAGCAATAACTGCCACCGCCAAAACGCCAATTGTAGTGCAAAGGCGTGCTCCATTTGAGGTTGAGGTTGCCAGGCCCAAGACCCCATTCACCGTTTGTAGGGCGCCTCCTCCTGTACAATATGATACTCATGCTGTCCCATGGAACTATAAAAAGGAAAAAGCAAAAGTGGAAGAGGCAGACACTGCAGCAGGAGTGACCAGATTTGGAAGGATTTACACGAAAATTTGAGTGCGAGGTAGTTCCAGCAAATCCAAGGCGCCAATTGTTGAGCTTGAAGACCAAGGTATTTGGAAGAAGGTGCAAGCTAAAGAGTACTCCATTATTGAGCAATTGAGTAAAACTCCATCTCAGATATCAATCCTGTCTTTGCTGCAGTCTTCCGAAACTCATCGGAACGCTCTTTTGAAGGTCCTGGGTGAAGCATATGTCCCATCTAGCATCACTCATGGAGAAGTAGCCCAAATGGTCGGCGAGTCTTTGATGCATCAAAATATCCTTTCACGATGATGAGTTGCGATTGAAGGCGACCCATAATAGGGCTTTGTACATTCGATTCAATATCGGAGACAAGGTTATCACCAAAGCTTTGGTGGATTCAGGTGCTGGTTTGAATATTTGCCCTCTGGGCACGTTGACAAGACTGGGCGTGGATAGTGCAAAGATCCAGACTTGGCAGATGAATGTGAGAGCATTTGATGGCTCTCAAAGGGGTACCATTGGGGAAATAACCCTGGACATGCTAATCGGTCCTGCTACTTTCCCAATAACCTTTCAGGTTTTGGACATTCCATCCTCGTATAACCTATTGCTGGGTCGTCCTTGGATTCATATGGCTGGAGCAGTTCCGTCCACTCTTCATCAATGTTTGAAGTTTGAATGGGATCATGAAGAGGTCGTAGTTCACGGGGAAAAGGGACATCCGGTATATGCAATAGAAGGAAGAGGTCATCTGGATGGGGAAATGTATCATACTGTTGAGCTTGTTGGCAACATCGAAGTGCAACCTTGGTTCAGCCAGAAGATCATAGACATGATGGCTTGGTTTGGTTTCGAGCTCGGGAAAGGTTTGGGAACTAATCTGCAAGGTATAGTTGAACCTATACAGCCTGTTCGTCACTCAACCACGCCCGGCTGGGATACAAATATACCACGGAGGAGTGGCGATTGGCATCCACCTAGAGATGGGTACTATTATCCTTTGAAGAAACCGATACAACCATTTGCACGATCATTCCGATCAGCAGGTTTCATGGGCGGTATAATTGATGGGCTTCAGGAAGAGCTGAAGGGTTTGTCTCTGACCAAGGAAGAAAGAGAAGGCTGCAACGTCGTGATCAACGAGGAGGAGAAAGGGGACCCTAGAAGAAGCAATGAAGCAAAGATCAGCACCAGCATTTGGACCTCAACTCCATCCAGACCTCGTCGGGCCTCTGGGTAGCCTTGGAAGATTTTCTATCAAATTTCTGAAAATGTTTTCAATAAACAGTTTTTAATTTCCAGTTCATTATTATTGTTTTCAACTATCAGTATTTTGAAACTCTTGAAGTTTTAATCAATAAAGTTTTTGTTCCCATCTATTTAATATCTTATATTTATTTGTGCTTTATTCTTTTTCCAGCAAAATCTGTTATAAAAATGTTGAATCTGAGACTATGGCATATAATGAGGTATCTGACTTGACATTAATGATTTAGAAGAAGTGAGAAAATGAGGTCCACTGAAGAGTTAATCGAAAGGTTGAGGAATTCGAAGAAAAGCCTAATCCGAACTTGGTGGAAAGCAGGTGGTAAATCTGGGAAATTCGGAGGTAATACAAGAGACACGAGTAAGCATCCACGTGGAAGAAGATAAGAAAGAATACATCGAGTGCCTCACGGAGAATAAGGATATTTTCGCATGGTCCTATGCAGACATGACAGGGTTGAGTACCTCAATAGTTGCTCATCGTGCCTCTTGATCGATTTGTCCTCACGAAAGCGAAGCTCCGAAAATACAAGCCTGAGTTGAGTTTGAAAATCAAAGAAGAGATATCAAAGCAATTTGATGCTGGAATCCTTCAAGTGACGAAGTACCCAACATGGCTTGCAAATGTCGTTCAAGTGCCCAAGAAAGACGGAAAGGTTAGGGTTTGCGTAAATTATCGGGATCTCAACAAAGCTAGTCCCAAGGATAACTTTCCATTGCCCAACATACATATCTTGATTGATAACTGTGCTAAGCATGAAACACAATCATTCGTGGATTGCTTCGCTGGTTATCATCAAATTGAGATGCACAAGGACGATGCTGAGAAGACTGCTTTCATCACACCATGGGGTGTCTACCACTACAAGGTAATGCCTTTTGGGTTGAAGAATGCTGGGGCTACATACATGAGGGCAATGACAACCTTGTTTCACGACATGATCCACAAGGAAATTGAAGTTTATGTGGATGACGTCATCATCAAGTCAAAGAAGGGTTCAAATCATCTGGATGATCTGCGAAAGTTCTTTGCCAGACTACGCAAGTATAACTTGAAGTTGAATCCTACAAAGTGTGTCTTTGGGGTTCCTGCTGGAAAGCTTCTGGGTTTCATTGTCAGCCGCCGGGGTATTGAATTAGACCCATCGAAAATCAAGGCCATTCGTGATTTACCTCCGCCGAAGAGTAAGAAGGAGGTAATGAGTTTTTTGGGAAGACTCAATTACATCAGCCGTTTCATAGCACAATCTACTGTTATTTGTGAGCCTATTTTCAAGTTGTTGAAGAAGGATGCTGCGGTAAAGTGGACAAATGAATGCCAACAAGCATTTGATAAGATCAAGGATTACTTATCCAAGCCTCCTGTGTTGGTTCCACCAGAATCTGGTAGACCATTGTTGCTATACATATCAGTGCTGGATAATGCTTTCAGCTGCATTCTGGGGCAGCATGATGAAACAGGAAAGAAGGAGCAGGCGATATATTACATGAGCAAGAAGTTTACATCATATGAAGCTCGATACTCTCTATTGGAGCGTACCTGCTGTGCTTTAACTTGGGTCGCCCAAAAGCTGCGACACTACCTTTCATCGCACACTACTTATCTGATCTCGAGGATGGATCCTTTGAAGTATATCTTTCAGAAGCCCATGCCTACAGGAAAACTAGCTAAATGGCAGATCCTATTGAGCGAGTTTGACATAGTATATGTTACACAAAAAGCAGTGAAGGCCCAGGCATTAGCGGATCATATGGCGGAAAACCCCGTAGATGATGATTACAGACCATTGAATACTTACTTCCCGGATGAAGAAGTAGCTTTTGTGGGGGAGGATATTTCTGAAGAATATGATGGTTGGAGGATGTTCTTCGATGGAGCTAAGAATTTGAGTGGATTTGGCATTGGAGCTGTTTTGATTTCACCAACTGGACAACACTATCCAGTATCAGCAAAGCTCAGGTTCCTTTGTTCAAATAATATGGCCGAGTACGAAGCTTGCATATTAGGGCTCCGACGTGCTATTGATTTGGATGTCAAGGAAATGCTGATAATAGGAGATTCAGACTTATTGATTCATCAGGTTCGAGGTGAGTGGGCTACCAAGAATCGGAAGTTGTTACCCTATGTAGAATGTGTGCATAGGTTATGCAAGAGGTTCATCAAGGCAGAATTCAAGCATGTGCCAAGGATCCAGAATGAATTTGCAGATGCCTTAGCCACATTGTCTTCCATGATCCAGCATCCTGATCATAATTATATTGATCCTATTCGTATCCACATATATGAGCAACCAGCATATTGCTTTCATGTCGAAATGGAGCCTGATGGCAAGCCTTGGTACAATGACATACGAGAGTATTTGAGGAATGGTGAGTATACGGAAGAGGCAACAAGTGTACAAAAGCGTACAATTCGAAGGTTAGCAAATCAGTTCTTTCTAAGTGGAGAAATCCTTTATAGGAGGACTCCCGATTTGGGTTTGCTAAGGTGCGTCGAAGCTGGAGAAGCTAGCAGATTAATTGAAGAGATACATGCGGGAACATGCGGTCCTCACATGAATGGTTTCACTTTGGCAAAGAAGATCTTGAGGTCAGGGTATTTTTGGTTAACCATGGAGACGGACTGTATTCACTATGTTCAGAAATGTCACCGATGTCAAACTCATGCGGATATGATTCGAGTTCCTCCCAACGAACTCCATGTTACTAGCTCACCTTGGCCTTTCGCAGCTTGGGGCATGGACGTCATCGGTCCAATCGAGCCTGCAGCATCCAATGGACACAGATTCATTTTGGTTGCAATCGATTATTTCACCAAATGGGTTGAAGCCACCTCTCATAAATCAGTGACAAAGAAGGTTGTGGATGATTTTGTCAAGAATAATATCATCTGTAGGTTCGGGATTCCTGAGTCAATCATCACTGATAACGGAACCAACCTAAATAGTGATTTGATGAGGTCATTGTGTGAGAAGTTCAAGATCAATCATCGAAATTCTACAGCATACAGACCACAGATGAATGGAGCGGTCGAGGCTGCAAATAAAAACATCAAGAGGATATTGCGCAAAATGATCGATAATCACAAACATTGGCATGAGAAGCTACCTTTTGCATTGTTGGGATATCGCACCACCATCAGAACTTCTACTGGGGCTACGCCTTATTTTCTGGTATATGGTAATGAAGCTGTGATACCTGCTGAAGTAGAGATACCCTCTCTAAGGATTATTCAAGAAGCAGAACTGAGTGACGCTAAATGGGTACAATCTCGATCGGTGAATCTGGCATTAATAGATGGAAGAAGGATTAACGCCGTTTGTCATGGTCAGCTCTATCAAAATAGAATGGCCAGAGCTTTCAACAAGAAGGTTAGACCCAGACATTTCTCACCTGGGCAACTGGTTCTGAAACGGATATTTCCAAATCAAGATGAAGCGAAGGGTAAATTCTCACCACCGAATCGCAAGGTCCGTACATAGTCTCTCGGGTTTTGACGGAAGAGCTCTCATACTTGCAGAGATGGATGGAGAAGTTTGGCCCAAACCTATCAATTCGAATCTTTGTGAAAAGATACTACATCTAGGCTTATTTCACGTTCTCTTGCTCGTAATTTGGAACTACGCACACTGATTCCGTTTAAGAGTGGATACGTAGGCGCTCTTTTGGATTTCGGTCTTAACATAAATAACTTTTCATTTTCACCATTTTTGTGACATCAGCGGAATTTTTGAGAGGACTCAAAATTCCTACAAAATAATAATCGAGAATTTTGAGGTCTCAAAATTCCTTTAACGCATTTCCGCAAATCAAGATCGGCGAATTTTTGAGAGGATCTCAAAAATTCACATCAATCAAGCTACAATCTGCGACAAAGATTAGAATGACAGAAGTGCTACCGGAACTGAAAATTTGGAGCGCAGTCGAGTCAGATGTTGTAAAATCTCAAATTGTGCCATGGTCAAAGATTCAACATTACTTTTACAAATTAATATTTTCAAAAAGCTTTTCAAAAACACTCTCCCATTCTATTTATACTCTCTCCCAAAGCGAGTGCTCGGAAAGGTCTGGATGGCGAGCCAAAGGAAGCCTGACGGTCGGAACAGATCAACCGTCCCATTTTAAACTTACTATTTTTCTTTGAATGCAGAAAAGACAGGTCCATATACAGGAAGCAACTTCCACACCACGACGAAGGGTCAAGCTACAACACTTCGAAATCAAAATTCGCCGACAGATGGCACTCGACCTATACAACTAGACGAAGGGCCAAAATATGTTATACCCTCAGTCAATTATTATATTATGCTCTCAATAAACTACTACGTTGCGCCCGAAGATTGCATTGAGCCCGAGATTGCATTATTGCATGTGCCCTCTATTGCATCGTGCCCGAAGACTGCATTGAGCCCGAGATTATATTATTGCATCGTGCTCGAAGACTGCATTGAGCCCGAGATTGCATTATTGCATGTGCCCGCTATTGCATCGTGCCCGAAGACTGCATTGAGCCCGAGTTTGCGTTATTGCATGTGCCCGAAGATTGCATTGAGCCGAGATTGCATTATTGCATGCGCCCGCTATTGCATCGTGCCCGAAGACTGCATTGAGCCCGAGATTGCATTATTGCATGTGCCCGAAAATTGCATTGAGCTCGAGATTGCATTATTACATGTGCCCGCTATTGCATAGTGCCCGAAGATTGCATTGAGCCCGAGATTGCATTATTGCATGTGCCCACTATAGCATCGTGCCCGAAGACTGCATTGATTTCGAGATTGCATTATTGCATGTGCCCGAAAATTGCATTATGCCCCAGTATTGCATACGCTCGAGAATTACATGTGCCCGAAGAGATTCAAATCAAATTACAAATATCAATCGATGCCCGAATTACAGATACGCTTTCTTTACTCATTATTTATTTTCCTAAGGCGTCATGGTCTAAAGGCATCATTTTCATGGCCTGCGGACATCATATCATGGCCTAGAGATTTACTTTCCGCTTATCATGATCCAAAGGTATCATAGTCTAAAGGCATCATTCTCATGGCCCGCAGACAGCATTTTCATGACCTGAGGATATAATTTTTACATATCATGGCCCTAGACATCATAGCCTAAGACATCATTTGCATAGTCTTAAGGCAAACATCATGGTCGATATGGGAATCGCATCATATTTACATTTACAGTTTATTTAATATACATGCTCTAATCTTTCTATTACAAGCTATAGATTTGCAGAGACTAATATTTTGCAGACAAGATCAATTGCCCTATCAGCTACAATTGCCTTACTTTCTATCGCAACGACACCCTACCAAATATTTTAGGCTCGTCGCCTTACAAAATGACATTCAGGCTCGTCCGCCTTACAATACGACATTTCAGGCTCGTCCGCCTTACAACACGATACTTTATGTTCGTCCACCTTACAATCAGACATTTTTCTGTATATACCGTCATAATTATTTGAGATTAACATGATCCTTCGGAGAGGGGTCGCAATTCTTCAAGAAGTTAAGCCAAAGACTATCAAGGCTTGCACTACGTCTCTCAAAGCAGATATGTTTTCTTATCTCTCCTTGTCATTTCTATTTTCTAACACTTATATTTTATCATATTGGCTCATACTTATTGTATTTATAAGTTAACATTTTCTCTAGTCATGTTAGAAATTGTAGGCGTGATCGATCACCCTCTCAGCTACGATTATCATGTTCACTTGTCTATCACCTATAAAGGCCCTATCAATTTCTTTGCTACTAGTATCACCGTTTTCATTGGCTGCTCATATTACCTCCTCTTCATCGGATTCGGCGCTCTTAAGCCGAGAAATCTCTCTGTCATGCCTTTCTCGCTACTCTAATCCTATCCATTCAAGCCAATATCGGCCTTGTTCGAATATCGTATCGTCTTTTCAACTTTCAGGAGTTTCATTTGCTCCTGAATCTAGAACTACACACGACCTGATTCTCGTATAACTAGAGATATGTAGGCGGCTTAATACCGAAGTCTCGGTCGTACCCTTTTCTAATTTTTATCATTTCAACTGATCCCACCGACATCTTTCGTCGGTCGGACAAAATCGGCTACTAAGTCAACGTTGGTTGCCTGACAATTCATTCTTCATTCCCAAGCAACCAAGGGGCAGCTGTTGACACCCAATTTTGACCGACCTTTAACCATTTTCGGAATGCTATTCGATTAAATATGTATATATATTTCTAGTTTAAAATTTTCATCAATTCCATCTTAAAATTATATATTTTAGTACGCATGATTTCAAAAATTATTATAATTATGTTATTTATTATATTTTATCGATAGTTAAGCTCGGAGTAATTACTTTCCTCAAATGTTTTAAGATTTAAATATATATAATTTATATGAAAATATTATGATATATGTAGTATTTTATTAATTGAATAGCATTTTATTCTTCTTCCCTTAAATCATTTAAATTTTAGCCTAATATATTCAAATTCCTTTTAATTCTAGCCTTTTAATTCCAATTGTATTTCGATTATAGCCACTTTTTTATTCCAATTCTAGCCATTCGTATTTCGATTCTAGCCTTTTAGGTTCAATTTCAATCTGATTTTAAAAGTCGCTTTTAATCTCATTCGTCATCCCATCCCGAATTAATCCCGCCCCTTCATCTCTTATTAAATCAACGGTTGAGATCTAATCCTCATACTTACCTTTTAATCTTAAAGACCCTAAGCCTAATTCCTTTCCATCTTTTCTCTTCATCTCTCTTCCTCTCCAAGATCCGCCGCCTCTCTCTCCTTCTTTTCTCGCTCCGCGAGACGACATAGCCGCAACCGGCAGCTTAACGAGGCGAGGCCACCGCCGAAGACCAACAGGTAGCCGGTGAAGGGAACAATGACAAAGAAGAAGGTCGAGGTTGCCGCTCTTATTTCCGCAACAAAGAACAAGATCGGGCGACGCCGTCCAGTATGAGCGAACGGCGACCGTGATCGATCTCCGTGAAGAGCGCCAGCGGCGCCGCCTCTTCCTCGTCTCTTTTCTCCTCTCCTCTTCGGATCCGGACGAAACGGTGAAGAACCAGACTCCGGCGAAGCGGCGGCCGCGAGATGCTCACGCCGCCGCCCCTTTTCTCCTCTTTCCTATCTTCCTCTCTTCTCTTTTCTTATTTTCAGCAGGCAGATAAAGAAGAACGAGCGGCGAGATCGCCGGTCCGCTTTCTCTCTCTCCTAGTCCGGCGAGCAACTACGAACAAAGAATAACAACTCCGACAACACCCACTCCAAAGAACCCAAAACGGCAAAGAACGATGAGCAGAGCGGATAATTGCTCGGCTCAAGATTCCGATCATGCGATGGATTCCGCAAATTTCCATTTGATGGTCAAGTTTTGTTAAAAGATGGATCCGTAATGCATCCATCCGAGTAAGTCTTCAACTATTTTATATATCCCTTATTTTAGTTCTTTGGTTGGTTTTTGAAATTTCAAGATCCTATTATCTTATTTGGTTGTTTAGTTTGCATGATGTACTAACGGATGATTCTCAAAAGCATATCTAAGTTGTGTTTCTTCTGTTTAAAATTCATGATTCCTGCTCCTATGGGTATTTGCACGTGCTCGAGTGGAATATCGTTGGTTCGAGTGGAATATCTTTGATTTAGTACGCATTATTGCGGTGTTTAGGCTTTTAACTAATAGGTTTCATTGCTTTCTTGATTATATTAAAATCGTTGTTTTCTTGAAATGCAAATGATTGATTTCTTCCTTGTAAACCATGATTCAACCTTAATATTTTAAGGACCAGCTATGGTCTTTCTAAAATAATTATGTGGCTCTTCTTGATTATTGAAATATTACCGTTAGTCGAAAATATTGTAAATTGATTGTTGTAAATGATGCCTCTGTCTATATGAAATTTGACTTGTTAATCACCCCTTTCCGTGATTCGATCGCTTTATATTAGTAACTTTATCTTGTTTTGCTGTAATTAAGTTTGTGCAAGTCGTTGGACCTCTTTGGTTATGGCAATTCTTAATTTAATTAAAGCAGTAATATGTCTTTCCTTTGTAAATTTTATTTCTTTTTTATATAATATAGATTGATGACACGGTAATTGATACCATAGCTTTAATATAGTCTCTTATGTATCTATTTGGAGTAATAATAATAAGTGATTATTGCTTTCCTTATACATGTTGACCGATTCTTACTATAACTTTTAATTATTTCTTTCGTCATATTTAGTTGCATTTTTTTTTGGTAAGGATAAATTACATTAAATCTGATTTGGCTCCTTTGATTTAAGGAAATATTTAAATTGATTCCCTTTGATTCCTTTTCCTATTTTTGACCGTATTACAACAACTATAAATAAAACTCCTCTTCTATTTGTTTAGACATTCATACTTTGCTTGCATTCGGGAAAAAAAAAAAAATATACTGCTCCCTATTCTAAAAAAAAAAATTAAGATTCTCCCTGTTTTAAATTTTAAAAGTTCCTCTTTGTCTCATTTATTCTTTGTTTCTTTGTGTACGGGTTGAATGTTAGAATAAGTTGGTCTTCATTCTTTGATTAATAAATCTGCATAACTGGTTAGCTTTCTTTTCCATTAGTTTAATTTTAGCTTGCATCATTTGTTATGGGTATTGATTGCTTGAAATAAATAAAGGAAGCATCCGGGTTAGTCTCCTATTTCCTCCTTACTATGTGTGATTTTACGTGATTGTGTGAAATTCGGGTGTTTTTGCCGTGATTTGCTTTTTATGTGTATCAATCAGTTATTATCTATGATCTCGTGTTGGGTGTTATTCTATTTAAACATGTTTTGAACGTGAAGTTCAAGTTGAAGAGTCGCCATGAGACAAAATTACTATTTGTTTTTTTATTTATTTTTTTAGGTTTGTAATATTTGTATAAATCTATTACTCTTTTTAATATAATTTGGTGGATCTCCTAAGGGGGAGGGTAATATGTGCTAATTGTTTACCTTTTGTTTATTTTATTACTTGTGATTGTTGAATATAATCTGCCTATATTGATTAATCATAAAATCGGATAAATAAGGTATGTTGTCCCCTAAATAATCAATCTAAAATCAAGCTGATTTGTTTAAACTTCACCCTATTCAAATTTGAAGTCAATCAAGACGTTATCGGACTACTCAATATTTAAAATCGTGAAGCTTGTTTATTTGATATTATTTGTTTATTTATTTTTGTGTGTAGAGAGTTGTCTAATATTTTTAGCATGTTAAGAATCAAGCAATTTTTGTTTAGCATATTTTCTATCCATCATTACAATTTCACCAATAATTATTGCCTACATGTTATAGTTAAGTAAAATTAATGCATGACAATTTTTTCAACTCGGTTAATGGTTAGATATTTCTCGAGTGCAAGCGAGGGTAATTATAACTTAACTAAAATCTGAATTGTTTTAAATGCTTGCTTGTTTATGTTAATTAACTAATCTAAGTAAATCAACATGTTTTAATAACTTGATTCCCACTTAACTAATTAAGTTTTCTAATAAATTTGCAGCATATTAATCATTTAGAGACCATGTCTATAGATTTTCTAAACATTACTAATTTTTAGCATGTTCACATTTATAAATTATGCCTAAGATTCAATTTATTTTATGTCATTTGGGGCTAGAATATCATGCCTATAGGTGATATGCGGTGTTTTGATTTCTCAAGCGCCTAGAAAGTCATGTTCATAGGCGTAATTAAATAATTCTTGGCATGTTAAATAATAGAATTAAATCTATGCATTTTTCTGTCCATTGGTAAATAATTTCTACAATGCATTTATTTTCGACATTAAAAATAAGATAATAAATTGTTCAAATTGCTAATAATGTCTTAAATAAAATTTGCTCTTGTCCCATCTATGTAATGAAATTATTTTCTACGACTTGAACATTTTTCTGCTACTTAAAATCAGTTCATTCTGCATGAATACTTGTTCCGCCATTTAAAATACTTTTACATTTGTCACTTGTCACTGATTAAATCTTGCTTGGATTAATTAATTTACGCCTTTTTTGCCACTTAAAATCACCATCGTTTAATTTCTGCATTTAATAAAATTATCTGCTACTTAAAATAAAAGTTGGAATTAATAATTTGATAACTATTGCTCTAAAATTATGTCATGCATTTGTGATAATTTTTCTGCAACTTAAAACTAGTTAATAACTGTAAGTAATTACGTTCTGCATGAGTAATAATTTTCTGCCCTTTAAATGCAATACATATTATGTTACTTGTTTACATGTACACACCCTAGCATGAAATCCTTCACTAATTATGTGTGTCTGCTAGCATGTTAATTAAAACTTAAGAGGCTAACTTGAGACTTTATTTGCTAATTGCTCGTCCAACGTGTTTTAATTTGGTGTCTAGGCGGGCCTATATATTTTATTTTTGTCTAAACTCATCCAAATAGTAGTCCAATGCCTCTTGGACGTTAAGCGGGACACTAGGCACCTTTTAGGACGAAAATCATGCGGTGGTGGGATAGGGGTAGTTTAGGCCCCACGGACATGATGACACCGACTCAGGCTTAAAACGACAAACTTTGGTTTTGTCTGTCCCTACCGGTAGCCTAAAAATAAAGAAAAGTCGAGTGCTGATCCGTAAAGTCTTTTAGAGTCTCCTTTCCCTTTTTCCCTTTTACTTGTTTATAATTATACCTATTTGGGGTAGCTAAATTAAAATAAAATTATTTGCCTACCTATTTGTGCAATTTCTGTCTTCTCGCTCCTCTCCGTTAATTGATTAATATCGGTATAAGTGTTTATTTATTGTTTTGTTATACTTGTTGTTTGATAAATCACCTAGATCTGTATGTTTGATTAATTAATTAAAACAACTAAAAAATTTAATTGATAATATTTATTTGTTATTTTGTTATCACCTAGTTTCGCATGCTTATCAATTAAATAAAAAATAAAAGTAATCTTAAATGCTTAAAGTTATTTATCACCTAGCAAGCATGTTTAAATCAAAATAAGTAATAAATGAAGTGACCTTAACTGCTATTTGTAACCCCCACATAATTGCATGAGATACGGCCGGGACCCACATTTGTGGACCTCGAGGGATGCCTAACCCCTTCCCCTCGAGGTAACTTGAACCCTTACCCGATCTCTGGTTCGTTGACCTTAGATAGACTTAGTTAGGTTAGATAGGTGCCCTAACGCACCTTATTTCGTTAGGTGGCGACTCTTCATCTTCCCAAAACCCAAAAGAGTTATTAGGTCGTGCGTCAAAACTCGTTTTGCGTAAAAATGGGGCGCGACAAGTATTGTATGTTCCATCCATTTGTATAGCTGTTATTGGTTATTTTAATGTTTTTAGTATTGGTAGTATATGTTGAGGTATTATTTTCTTATTAAGGAGACAACCAGTACATCCTATATCTATTAATGCTAAAGTTTTTATTTCTATATCTTTGATTTTTATTCTCACTAATATTCTTATAGTTCCAAAATTTTTATCTTCATTACATATGAAACTAGTATTGTTTTCTTCTATATTCATTAATTCACTTTCTAGTTGGTCTAAATGTATTGTACCTTGTGTAGTATCTTGGTCTATTTTTTGTTTTCCTTTCTCTATTGTAATTAGTCTCTGTTCTAAATCATTCATTCTAGTTTCTAAGGTTATTAGTCTTAGATTAGTAGCATGGTCTTTTGTTTGAACTTGTTCTTGATTTTTGGTTACTTGTTTTAATTTATTTTCTATACAACTTATACATGCTTTCATATAATAATTTTTGCATTTAGCTCTATTTATTTTACTAGGATACCATTTACATATACTACATTGATTACTATCTATTCCCTTTTGTCTTTCAAATTCATGATTACAATCTTGATATATGTTCATCATTGTATAGTTTAAATCTTCTTCTTTTAGTTCTAATTTTTCTAATCCTATTTCATTAATACAATTAGACACCTCTGAAATCTATATGAAGAAGAAAAAGAAGAAAATTATATAGAAAATACATACATAGAAGACATAGAAAAAGATTATACATTAATAAATGTAGAAACAGAATTTTACAATTTTCAAAAAGGAATAAACACTATAGGAAAAATAAACAATCATAAAGACTTAGAAAATATAGTAGCAATATTAGATGAAATGAAAATAATAGGAGAAAAACCTTTAATACATTGGGAAAGTAATAAACTTATGTGTAAACTAGACATAATAAATTCCGAGTATACTATAAAAACAGCACCAATAGAAGCAAATAATGAAGACACTGAAGAATTTACTAAACAGATTAAAGAATTACTAAAACTAGAAGTAATAAGAAGATCCACATCTAGACATAGATCAACAGCCTTTATGGTTAGAAACCATAGCAAACAAGTAAGAGGAAAAGCTCGCATGGTAATAAATTATAAAAGACTAAATGATAATACTAGAACAGATGCATATAAATTACCTGATAAAAATGAGTTAATTAATAGAATACAAGGTAAAAAGATATTTAGTAAATTTGATCAGAAATCGAGATCTTTGCGGGTAAAATGCACTCGAAAAGCATAGAATGGACAGCATTCACTTGTCCTGAAGGACATTTTGAGTGGCTAGCTATGCCTTTTGGTTT
Source organism: Solanum pinnatisectum (assembly GCA_035578085.1). Lineage (NCBI taxonomy): Eukaryota > Viridiplantae > Streptophyta > Magnoliopsida > Solanales > Solanaceae > Solanum > Solanum pinnatisectum. The sequence continues at coordinate 6,717,363 of CM069087.1, forward strand.
AAAGACAGCTCCTCCTATCTTCCAAAGAAATATGGATGATATGTTTGGAGACTATAAAAACTTCGTTTTAGTATACGTAGACGATATTTTAGTGTTTAGTAAAAATATACAAGAACATCTAGGAGACCTACAGACAGTATTTAGATTATTTGTAAAATATGGGATAATAATTAGTAAAAAGAAAATGAAATTATGTAAGACACATATAAATTTCTTAGGAGTAACTTTAGGAGAAGGAAAAGTAAAATTACAACCACATATAGCTAAAAAAGTTTTAGATATGCCTGATAAGTTAGATAATACAAAAGAATTACAAAAATTTTTAGGATTAGTAAATTATGCTATAAATTTTATTCAATACTTAGGAAAAATAGCAGGTCCATTATATGCTAAGACAGATAGTAAAGGACAAAAATATTTTAATGTAGAAGACATTAAATTAGTCAAACAAATTAAAAAAAAGTTAAAAATATACCTGACTTACAAATATCACTAGAATCAGACTATTTAATAGTTCAAACAGATGGTAGTAAATTAGGATGGGGAGCCATCTTAAAATCAAGACCAAATAAATACAGTCCAAAAAATGAAAAAAAAATATGTGCATACCAAAGTGGACAATACAAAGAAAAATGTTATATGAGTAGTATAGACGCAGAAGTATTAGCAGTAATATACGGACTAAATAGTTTTAAATTATACATTTTAAACAAAAATGAAGTATTAGTAAGAACAGACTGCGAAGCCATAGTTTAATTCCATGAAAAAATAAATAGTAAAGTTAGTAGTAAAAGACGATGGTTAAATTTTATAAATATAATATCTATCTATAATAATATTATTTTTGAATATGTTAAAGGCAAAGATAATGAATTAGCTGATAGATTAAGTAGATTACAATTAAAGACTAATTAATGTTTATTACAACATGAGATCAACAAGTCAACAGACAGTAGACAAAGGCAAGGGCATCGCCCAGCCAGATACTTATGCTCAAACATTATTAGGCAGACAAAATTTCAGACCTTTAAATACAACAGACAATTTTATGGAGCGAATCCATTTCGGTAAGTACATTTTAATTTCCTACCCTAAGTGTAATTTATCATTTAGAGTAAATCTAGACTGTAATATAGACAAGACTCAACAATGTTTAGTAGATAACTTGTGGTTGGCATACAATAAACAAGATACTAAGTATTTTATAGCAGTTTCTAATGCTTTATGTCAATATTTTTCAGACAAAAATAAAGACAATAAATTTAAATATTATGTTGTTATACATGGTAAAATCAAAGATATTTTTCAAACTTGGATAGAAGTAATTGATTCTATAAATAGGATAAAAAAACCCACTTTTTAAAGGTTTTAATGATTTCACTGAAGCTTTAGACTATGCAAGAGGAATACTTGGGCGTAATTATTATATTTCACCAGCTCTCAGACAAAGTCCAAACCAAATACCTCAATACAATATCCAAAAAGACTCAAACAAAATAATATTTTGTGATCATTGTTCTTTCATGACTAAGGATTTCAAAAGACTCAATACAAAAAATGAAATTCTTATCCAAGAGAACATGAGACTTGTTAAACAGCTCGAGACTTTCCAAAATAAATATGTTCCAAGAACAGACAACTCAAAGAAGAAGACATGAGTTCTCCATCTCTCTTAAAAATGGATGAGACGGGTGTGCATTCCCCTCTGAATGCTAAGAACTCTACTGTATCGGAGCATGATACAGCTAGTCCGGTTCAAACGGTGATCGATAAAGACTTATCAAATCCGTTAATGGCTGTCACTTTGCCAAAAAGTGAAATAGAGGAGTCTTCTTCCTCATGAAGGAGATTACCTAAATACTTCCAAAAAGACACATTAAGAAAAAATGAATTATTAAAAAAGAAAAAAAAATGAAAAATTAGAAAATATAATTAAGCAAACATTAGAAAAGTTTTTTCAAGACAAAAGCCAAGATAAACATATTATCAAAAATAATCTCAGTCCAAGTAATGGTTTAGAAGACAATATTCATAGCTCAGACGAAGAACAGACAAATAATATTCAAGACTCACAAGACCCTTATGAAGATGACGACTCAGGCATGAGTTTTGACACTATTGCATTACACAATATAGATACTTAACCATTTTTATTTCCTAGACACTTAACTATTTTATATTACTTCATTTCATACACTATGAATATAATTAGAGCAAAAACAAAGTCACTACAAGGAGGTAAAAAGTCAAAGATGGCATACAAGAAGACAAGATGGCATAAAAAAATTTTCAAGGAAAACTATGGAAGAATCACAAATATTAAGTTAGAAGAAGACAAGAAAAGCATGAAGATATGGGCAAAAAGTTAGTCAAAGATGATAAATGTCACAAGAAGACAAGTAATCAAAGTAGAAAAATGTGTATATTACTTAAAAAGTAGTAGGTGGGAATGCCCACTAAGTGTCCTGTAAAAATGAGTGTATTGTCACTTTATCATTACCCTCCCAAAAGAGGGAAAAACTGTTGACATAGCATGCGTCGAGTCTGTAATATAAGTCAAAGATGAACTTAATAATGCATGTGACGATGGGGCCCAATGAGTACCCGACTTGCATTATTAAACGAATCTTATCAAGTTGTCGGCCATTAAAAAAGTAAGGCCACGTAGTAGTGTCATTTTGGTCTTTTAAGTCTTTTATTTTGCCTATATAAGGAGGACTAGTAAGTGGAAAAAAGAGTAGAAAGAATACAAGTTAGAAAACTCTCTCCATACTTCCTCCATCCTACTTCCATATTCCTTTATGTACCAAAAAATCCTCTTTGTATATTGAAGTTTGTGAAATAAAAATAAGTGTGCTTGTGTGTTAAAGTTTTTGAAAGCGTTTCCAAGGTCCTTCGGGGGTTCTCGAAAGGGAAACCTCTCTCAATTTATCATGTAAGTTTTACGATGTTTACTTCCCAAAATTTCCCTCAAAAATATGTTATTTTTATAAGTTGTTAGATTTTAATGTAATTATTGTATATATGTTTTAAAATTTACCCTTAGTATATGGTTAACTTCTTAACTTCTTAATAACGACTATGGATTAACCTGTAAATTCCTAGGATTCTTGGCTTTATAGTTCGCTTGATGAAAGGACGAATTTGTTGCCAGTTTTATATCCGGGGTGTGGTTAAAGACTGTCGCGCCCCATTTTTCGCAAAAACGGGTTTCGGTGCACGACCTAACAACTCTTTTGAGTTTTGGGAGGTTGAAGAATCGCCACCTAACGAATTAAGGTGCGTTAGGGCACCTATCTAACTTAACTAAGTCCAGCTAAGGTCAACGAACCAGAGATTGGGTAAGGGTTCAAGTTACCTCGAAGGGAAGGTGTTAGGCATCCCTCGAGGTCCACAAAGGTGGGTCCCGGCCGTATCTCATGCAATATGTGGGGGTTACAAGTAGCAAATAAGGTCACTTCATTATTGCTTATTTAATTTTAACATGCTTGCTAAGTGATAACGATAAATAAACAATTTAAAAAATTTAATTAATTAATTACCTATGCATGCAAGACTAGGTGAATATACAATAAGTATTAAACAAATAATAAGGAGATAAGCGAGAAGACAGAAAATTACACAAATAGATATACGAATAAATTCATTTTATTAAAACTACCCCAAATAATATAATAAAACATATAAAGGGGTAAAGGGGAAGGGAGACTCTAAAGGACTTTTAGGATCAGCACTCGACTTTATTTATTTTCGATAGGCTTCCGGGTAGGGACAGACAAAACTAAAGTTTGTCGCTTTAGCCTGAGTCGATGTCATCATATCCATAGGGCCTAAACTACCCCTACCCCACCACATGCTTTTCGTCCTAAAAGGTGCCTAGCGCCCCCGCTTAATGTCCAAGAGGCATTGGACTACTGTTGGGTTGGGTTTTAGACAAATAAAATCCTAACAGGCCCACCTACACTCCAAGCAAAACAAATTGGACAACATTTAGCAAGTAAAGTCTCAAGTTGGCCTCTTAAATTTTATTTAAGCATGCTAGCAAACACAAGTTATTGTGAAAGGTCTCATGATATGTGTGTGGCATAACAACAAAATTACTTAATCAAGAATGGCAAATGTCATTACACACGGCAGATTTAATCAATTTAAAATATAGCAGCAAAGTGATCACAGATGCAAAAATATTTTAAAACAGAAGTAGATTTAATTTAATTATTAGCATAGATCGATCAAGAATAAGGGTACATATTTTAAAATAGAGGCAGATTTAATTGGTAATTATTCTCAACATGAACAAATTAAAAATATGCAGGAAATTGTTTATTTTAAGTGGCCGGACAGTGTTCAGAATGCAGAAAATAATTATATCAAGCGGATTTTATTTGAAAACAGTTCAGATTTTAGTTTCAGAAAATATTATTATGCCAATTTCCTCTCTTAACAAGCAACCAATTCATAAAGCATAAAAAACTTACACAGAAAAATAATATTTAGTTAAAACATGCTGAAGAAATTTTTTTTTTTTTTTTTTATTCCTATGGGCATGGTTTTCTAGTTGATAATAATGCAAAATTTTTTTGACATACTGAAGCTATTAGGATCTGATTAACGGATTAACTTGCTTAAACTATTAAAGTAATTACCTAGCCACATCATTATCAAACCAGAGTTATTTAATATTATTTTAATTACGACAAAACAGTGGCAGATATACAAAAATTATAACAAAACACGGCATCTCCTATTGATGCTAAAAAAACATTAAAACCTATATGCACGTTTGTTAACCACAATAATATCAAAGTTACTTAAATTCTAAACATGCTTTCTATTTTTAATACAAATATATCATTTGAACAATACCCATTTTTGTTCAATTTTCATACAATAGTAAGGGTGATTGGAAGAGACAATTATTATTTTACTACATTATTATATGCTACTATGTGATTACATGGATTCAAGATTTATTTAACATATAATTAATGAACATCAAGAATGAGTAGCCTATCATGCTTATAACTTAAACGACAATTAAATATTGACAAGATCATTTAGGTTTAGAGCAAAGAATGATCATCATATAAATCACACTCCTATAGGCATGCTTTCTAATAACAATTAAGTTGCGATAATATAACAAGTAGCACGTAAATCCCCCTCCCCTTAGACAATTCCCAAAGTTTTCCATATAATATTAGAGAGTTAGAGTTGCTACAAGATCATTACAAACCGAAATAAATAATAAATACGAATTCAAAATACAAAAATTAATTAATCTCGTCTCATGGCGACTCTTCAACTTGAACTTCAAGTTCAACACCTGTTTAACGGAATAACATCCAACACGAGATCATAGCATGATAATGACTAATGGATAAGCACATAGAAGCAATTCACACGAATTTCACCAAGTCATATAAAATCACACATCGGAATGAGGGATAAGAAAACTAACCCGGATGCCTCCTTTTATTCAAAATCCAAATTTTGGACTCATGTATAACATTAAGTAACTAGTGATGCAAGAATTAAATACAGGTATGAAAGATACTAACCGGTTAAGCAAATAAAATAATAGTCAGCAATGAAGACAAGTTGACTCCACAATTCGACCGAACACAAAGAAACCAGAGAGAAAGCCCCTCTTAGAATGCTCACCGGATTCACTTATTCTTAGATTAGAGAGTATTTTTTGACTTAGAATATTTAAAGCTTTTTGTGATTTGTAAGAGTGTAGAGGTGTGTCAAAAGTGAGTAAAGAATGACCTCCCGTGAATGCTAAAGAGGTATGATTTATATAGTGAGAGAAGGAGGATACATATTAATGGAAAAGAAATAATTAAGGAGTCAATAATATATATTCTTTCCTTATTTCCCAGAAGAGCAAAAATCAGCATTACTTTAAATTATTTTTCACCAAAATAATAGCAACTAAATAAGATAAGGATAAATTTAGGATCAAACACATATTATTCCTTATTTCAAAGGAGACAAATCAGATTTTAATTTATTTTTTTACCAAATATAAACAAGTAAGAAATCTGCTTACTAAAACTAAGAAGGAAAGAATAATAGCATATTACACAAATCAGCCACACGAAAATAGATTAAATCTTTAAGGACAAGGGGAATCCATTTACAACACTAATTTACCTAAATCAGAGGGAGTAAATCAGCCTAATATCTAATAAATTTTACCAAATATAAGAAGTCTATCCACCATCAATAAAGTAAATGAGCAAGGAAGGGATAATTCAAAGCAACCGTAGATTGAATCAACCAAACAAACATAATTACTACAACTTCAAAATTTATTACAATTAAACAAAAATAAAGGTTGGCAAGCTATCGAAATCTGTCAACATGCATACTTAATCAAATATGAGGATTATTATCAAATCGATCACAATGAATGAAAATGTATATAAGCAAATCTAAAATTTGACTTTAATTAATTAATTTAAACTATTATTACCATATGCAGTCAAATGCTAAAATTTCAAAAGCATATCATCACCAAAAATAAAAATCACACTTAGCAAACTTACAGAAAGTTGGAAAGGAATTAGCATACAATGTTGATTCAATACCTAAAACACACATGCTTTCGGGATTCGGAATTTCAACAAGAACAGTCCATAAGATCAAGCAAATCACGATTTATCTTATGCTTAAAATAAGAACATGCTTATAACTATAATGATAATGTAGAATTGCATAAAGAGCAGTCAAGTAATTATAGTTTTATGATCAGAATAGGCAATTTAAGAGAACAAAACGAACCCACGCAGATCTGTTTAGATCTGCCTTCTCAAATGCCCAAGACCTTAAGCTGCCCTTGCCGGAGTTGTTGGTGTCGTCCGTTGGAACTTCGCAGGAAGAGGTGCAAGCGTCTGGAGGTTTCTTGATTTGTCACGGTGGCTGCTCATCGTCTTGCCGTTGGTGGGTAGCTCTGTATTTGGTGGCCTCGCTTTGGTGTTTGTCCTCAGTGGAGCTTGTGGCTTTCGCCGGTGCCTTACGAAAAAGAGAAGAGAAGAGGAGGAGCGAAGGGGAGAGAAAGAGGAGGCGGAGGCGGTGCCCACTAGGGCACCTCGCCGGGCTAGCTTCTTGCCGGATCTGCTGGACATTTCGGCCGAGCTTGTCTTGATCTTTGCTTGTCTCGGCTGGTGGTAGTTCACGTTAAATCGGAGAAAATAGAGGAGAGGGAGAGAGGGCGGAGGAGAGGAAGAAGAATTAGAATAGGGTTTGGGTTCTTTTGTTAAGTTTAAAAAAAAAAAAATAGGAAATAGGAGGAGTTGATCTAAACCGTTGGATTAGAATTAGATGAACGGATAGGATTTAATCTAGGATTTAATTTAAATGATGGACGGCTGTGATTAGATTGGAAATCTGAAAATTGAATTGAAATGGCCGAAATTGAAATAAAAATTGGCTAGAATTGAAATACAATTGGATTTGAAGTGGCTAGGATTGCAAGAAAATTAGAATAAAATAGGCTACGATTTAAATGATTTGAAGGAAAATTAAAGAATTGCTATTCAATTAATAAAATATTACACATATTAAATATTTTCATATAATTAAACACAAATATGATTTTAAAATATTTAAGTAAAAATCATTATTTCGGATTTAACTATCGATAAAAAAAATGATTTGATAATATTTACAATAATTTTGAAATCATGCATACTAAAATATATAATTTTAAGACGAAATTGATTAAGATTTTAAACTAGAAATATATTTTAAAAAGTACGTATTTAATCGAATAGAATTCTAAAAATGATTAAAGGTCGGTCAAAATTGGGTGTCAACAGCTGCCCCTTGGTTGCTTGGGAATGAAGAATGAATTGTCGGGCAACCAACGTTGACTTAGTAGCCGATTTTGTCCGACCGACGAGATGATGTCGGTGGGATCAATTGAAATAACATAAAGTTGAAAAGGAGTACGACCGAGACTTTGGTATTAAGCCGCCTACATACCTCTGGTTATACGAGAATCAGGTCGTGTGTAGTTCTAGATTCAGGAGTGGATGAAACTCCTAAAAATTGAAAAGGCGATACGATATTCGAACAAGAACGATATTGGCTTAAATCGATAGGATTAGAGTAGCGAGAAAAGCAATATAGCGAGACTTCCAGCTTATGGGCAAAGAATTTGATGAAAAGCGGTAGCAAAGGACTGTAAATGACTAGCAAGGCATCGTAGCTGAGGGGGCAGTTGTTTTTATCTGCAAAATGTCAGTCTCTGCAAATCTGTAGCTTGTAATAGAAAGATTAGGGCATATATCAAATAAACAGTAAATGTAAACATGATGCAATTTCCCATATCGACCATGATGTTTGCCTTAAGACTATGAAAATGATGTCTTAGGCTATGATGTCTAGGGCTATGATACGCAAAAATAATATATCCTCAGGTCATGAAAATGTTGTCTGCAGGCCATGAAAATGATGCCTTTAGACTATGACACCTTTGGATCATGATAAGCAGAAAGTAAATCCTTAGACCATGATATGATGTCCGCAGGCTATGAAAATAATGCCTTTAGACTATGACGCCTTAGGAACATAAGTAATGAGTAAAGAAAGCGTATCTGTGATTCGGGCATCTGTTGATACTTGTGACTTGATTTGAATCTATTCGGGCATATGCAATCCTCGGGCTCATGCAATATCGGGCTCTTCGGGCTCATACACATGTAATATCGGGCACAATGCAATTCTCGGGCACAAATGCAATCTCGGGCGCATGCAATAATGCAATTCTCGGGCTCAATGCAGTCTTCGGGCATGATGTAATAGCGGGCACATGCAATAATGCAATCTCGGGCTCAATGCAGTTTTAGGGCACAATGCAATAGCGGGCACATGCAATAATGCAATCTCGGGCTCAATGCAGTCTTCGGGCACGATGCAATAGCGGGCACATGCAATAATGCAATCTCGGGCTCAATGCAGTTTTCGGGCACAATGCAATAGCGGGCACATGCAATAATGAAATCTCGGGCTCAATGCAATCTTCGAACACGATGCAATCGCGGGCACATACAATAATGCAGTCTCGAGCTTAATGCAATCATAGCAGTTAATTGAATGCATAAAACATCTTGGTCCTTCGCCTTGTCGGAACGGACGAGTGCCATTTGTCGGTGAAATTTGATTTCGGAGCATTGTAGCTTGACCCTTCGTCGTGGTGTGGAAGTCGCTTCTTATTTATGTACCTGTCTTTTCTGCATTCAAAGAAAAATAGTGAGTTTAAAATAGGGCGGTTGATCTGCTCCAACCGTTGTGTTTCCTTTGGCTCGCCATCCAGACCTTTCCGGGCACTTGCTTTGGGAGAGAGTATAAATAGAATGAGAGAGAGTTTTTCAAAAGCTTTTGAAAATATTAATTTTGTAAAATTAATGTCGAAACTTTGACTACGGCATAATTTTGAGACTTTAAAACATCTGACTTAACTGCGTTCCAAATTTCAGTTCCAGTAGCACTTCTGTCATTCCGATCTTTGTCCTAGATTGTAGCTTGATTGATGTGAATTTTTGAGATCTGCCCCACTCTTGATTTGCAAGGAAATACCCATTGAAGAATTTTTTGAGACCCCTCAAAAATTCTGCCCTAGTTACTATTTTGTAAGAATTTTTGAGTTCCTCTCAAAAATTCTGCCCCAGTGTCACAGTCAAGAATGGGAAAATGAAATTTTATTTATGGTAAGACCGAACTCCAAAGGAGCGCCTACGTATCCCCTCTTAAACGGGAATCAGGTCTGACGTAGTTCCAAATTACAGAGCAAAAGAGCATGAAACAAACTTAGATGTAATATCTCTTCACAGCATCCGAATTGATAGGTTTGGGCCAAACTTCTCCATCCATTTCTGCAAGTATGAGAGCTCCTCCTGTCAATACCCGAGAGCCTATGTATGGACCTTGCCAGTTTGGTGAGAATTTACCCTTTGCTTCATCTTGATTTGGGAAAATCCGCTTCAGAACTAGTTGCCCAGGTGAAAAATGTCTGGGCCTAACCTTCTTGTTGAAAGCTCTGGCCATTCTATTCTGATAGAGCTGACCATGACAAATGGCGTTAATCCTTCTTCCATCTATTAATGCGAGATTCTCCGACCGAGCCTGTATCCATTCAGCATCACTCAACTCTACTTCTTGAATAATCCTTAGAGATGGTATCTCTACTTCAGCGGGTATCACAGCATCATTACCATATACCAGAAAATAGGGCGTAGCCCCAGTAGAAGTTCTGATGGTGGTACGATATCCTAACAATGCAAAAGGTAACTTCTCATGCCAATGCTTGTAATTATCGATCATCTTGCGCAATATTCTCTTGATGTTCTTATTTGCAGCCTCAACCGCTCCATTCATCTGTGGTCTGTATGCTGTAGAATTTCGATGGTTGATCTTGAACCTTTCACACAATGACCTCATCAAATCACTATTTAGGTTGGTTCCGTTGTCAGTGATGATTGACTCAGGAATTCCAAACCTACAGATAATATTATTTTTGACAAAATCATCCACAACCTTCTTTGTCACTGATTTATGAGAGGTGGCTTCGACCCATTTGGTGGAGTAGTCGATTGCGACTAGAATGAATCTGTGTCCATTGGATGCTGCTGGCTCGATTGGACCAATGACGTCCATGCCCCAAGCTGCGAAGGGCCAAGGTGAACTAGTAACATGGAGTTCGTTGGGAGGAACTCGAATCATATCCGCATGAGTTTGACATTGGTGACATTTCTGAACATAGCGAATACAATCTGTCTCCATAGTTAACCAAAAATATCCCGACCTCAAAATCTTTTTTGCCAAAGTAAAACCATTCATGTGAGGACCACATGTTCCTGCATATATCTCTTCAATTAATCTGCTAGCCTCTCCAGCTTCAACGCACCTTAGCAAACCTAAATCGGGAGTCCTCCTATAAAGGATTTCTCCGCTTAGAAAGAACTGATTTGCTAACCTCCGAATTGTACGCTTTTGTACACTTGTTGCATCTTCTGTATACTCGCCCTTCTTCAAATACTCTCGTATGTCATTGTACCAAGGCTTTCCATCGGGCTCTCGCTCAACATGAAAGCAGTATGCTGGTTGCTCATATATATGGATACGAATAGGATCAATATAATTATGATCAGGATGTTGAATCATGGAGGACAATGTGGCTAAGGCGTCTGCGAATTCATTCTGTATCCTTGGCACATGCTTGAATTCCACCTTGATGAACCTTTTGCACAACCTATGCACGCACTCCAAATAAGGTAACAACTTTCAATTTTTGGTAGCCCACTCGCCTCGAACCTGATGAATCAACAAGTCTGAATCCCCTATTATCAGCATTTCCTTGACATCCAAATCAATAGCACGTCGGAGCCCTAATATGCAAGCTTCGTACTCAGCCATATTATTTGAACAAAGGAACCTGAGCTTTGCCGATACTGGATAGTGTTGCCCAGTTGGTGAAATCAGGACAGCTCCGATGCCAGATCCACTTAAATTCTTAGCCCCATCAAAGAACATCCTCCAACCATCATATTCTTCAGAAATATCTTCCCCTACGAAAGCTACTTCTTCATCCGGGAAGTAAGTCTTCAGTGGTCTATAATCATCATCTACGGGGTTTTCCGCCATATGATCCGCTAACGCTTGGGCCTTCACTGCTTTTTGTATAACATATATTATGTCAAACTCGCTCAATAGGATCTGCCATTTAGCTAGTTTTCCTGTAGGCATGGGCTTCTGAAAGATATACTTTAAAGGATCCATCCTTGAAATCAGGTAAGTAGTGTGCGAACACAAGTAGTGCCGCAACTTCTGGGCGACCCAAGTTAAAGCACAACAGGTACGCTCCAATAGAGAGTATCGAGCTTCATATGATGTAAACTTCTTGCTCATGTAATATATCGCCTGCTCCTTCTTCCCTGTTTCATCATGCTGCCCTAGAATACAGCTGAAAGCATTATCCAACACTGATATGTATAATAACAATGGTCTACCAGATTCTGGTGGAACCAACACAGGAGGATTGGATAGGTAATCCTTAATCTTATCGAATGCTTGTTGGCATTCATTTGTCCACTTTACCGCAACATCCTTTTTTAACAACTTGAAAATAGGCTCACAAATAGATGGGTGTCTTGAAACGGCTGATGTAATTGAGTCTTCCCAGAAAACTCATTACCTCCTTCTTACTCTTCGGTGGAGGTAAGTCACGAATGGCCTTGATTTTCGATGGATCTAATTCAATACCCCGGCGGCTGACAATAAAACCCAGAAGCTTTCCAGCAGGAACCCCAAAGACACACTTTGCAGGATTCAACTTCAAGTTATACTTGCGTGATGCAGCAAAGAACTTTCGCAGATCATCCAGATGATTTGAACCCTTCTTTGACTTGATGATGACGTCATCCACATAAACTTCAATTTCTTTGTGGATCATGTCGTGAAACAAGGTTGTCATTGCCCTCATGTATGTAGCCCCAACATTCTTCAAACCAAAAGGCATTACCTTGTAGTGGTAGACACCCTATGGTGTAATGAAAGCAGTCTTCTCAGCATCGTCTCTGTGCATCTCAATTTGATGATAACCGGCGAAGCAATCCACGAATGACTGTGTTTCATGCTTAGCACAATTATCAATCAATATATGTATGTTGGGCAATGGAAAATTATCCTTGGGACTAGCTTTATTGAGATCCCGATAATCCACGCAAACTCTAACCTTTCCGTCTTTCTTGGGCACTGGAACAACATTTGCAAGCCAGGTTGGATACTTCGTCACTTGAAGGATTCCAGCATCAAATTGCTTTGATATTTCTTCTTTGATTTTCAAACTCAACTCAGGCTTGTATTTTCGGAGCTTTTGCTTCACAGGAGGGCATTTGGATCGATGGCAACCGTGAGCAACTATTGAGTACTCGTACTGTCATGTCTGCATAGGACCATGCGAAAATATCCTTATTCTCCATGAGGCACTCGATGTATTTTTTCTTATCTTCTTCCGTCATGTGGATGCTTACTCGTGTCTCTTGTATTACCTCTGAATTTCCCAGATTTACCACCTCTGTTTCCACCAAGTTTGGATTAGGCTTTTCCTCGAATTCCTCAACCTTTCTGATTAACTCTTCAGGGAACTCATTTTCCTCAGCTTCTTCTAAATCATTAATGTCAAGTTGTACAGTCTCATTATATGCCATAGTCTCAGATTCAACATTTTTATAATAGATTTTGCTGGAAAAAGAATAAAGCACAAATAAATATAAGATATTAAATAGATTGGAACAAAAACTTTATTGATTAAAACTTCAAGAGTTTCAGAATACTTAATAGTTGAAAACAAAAAAATGAACTGGAAATTAAAAACTGTTTATTGAAAACTTTTTCAGAAATTTGATAGAAAATCTTCCAAAGCTACCCAGAGGCCCGACGAGGTCTGGATGGAGTTGAGGTCCAAATGCTAGTGCTGATTTTTGCTTCATTACTTCTTCTAGGGTCCCCTCTCTCCTCCTCGTTGATCACGACGTTGCAACCTTCTCCTTCTTCCTTGATCAGAGACAAACCCTTCAAATCTTCCTGAAGCCCATCAATTATACCGCTCATGAAACCTGCTGATCGGAATAACTGGTGCAATGGTGGTATCGGTTTCTTCAATGGATAATAGTACCCATCTCTAGGTGGTTGCCAATCAAGCCACTCCTCCGTGGTATATTTGTATCCCAGACCGAAGGTAGTTGAGTGACGAACAGGCTGTATAGGTTCAACTATACCTTGCAGATTAGTTCCCAAACCCTTTCCAAGCTCGAAACCAAACCAGGCCATCATGTCTATGATCTTTTGGCTGAACCAAGGTTGCACTTCGATGTTGCCAACAAGTTCAACAGTATGATACATTTCCCCGTCCAGATGACCCCTTCCTTCTATTGCATATACCGGATGTCCCTTTTCCCCGTGGACTACGACCTCTTCATGATCCCATTCAAACTTCAAACATTGATGAAGAGTGGAGAGGCGCTCCACCATATGAATCGAGGGCGACCCAATGATAGGTTATACGATGATGGAATGTCCAAAACGAAAGGTTATTGGGAAAATGCGGGACCGATGAGCATGTCCAGGGTTATTTCCCCAATGGTACCCCTTTGAGAGCCATCAAATGCTCTCACATTCATCTGCCAAGTCTGGATCTTTGCACTATCCACGCCCAGTCTTGTCAACGTGCCCAGTGGGCAAATATTCAAACCAGCACCTGAATCCACCAAAGCTTTGGTGATAACCTTGTCCTGATATTGAACTGAAATGTACAAAGCCCTATTATGGGCTGTTCCTTCAACTGGCAACTCATCCTCGTGAAAGGATATTCTGTATGCATCAAAGACCTGCTCTACCATTTGGGCTACTTCTCCATGAGTGATGCTAGATGGGACATATGCTTCACCCAGGACCTTCAAAAGAGCGTTTCGATGAGTTTCGAAAGACTGCAGCAAAGACAGGATTGATATCTGAGATGGAGTTTTACTCAATTGCTCAACAATGGAGTACTCTTTAGCTTGCACCTTCTTCCAAATACCTTGGTCTTCAAGCTCAACAATTGGCGCCTTGGATTTGCTGGAACTACCCTGTACCAAATTTTCAGAAGTGTAAATCCTTCCGGATCTGGTCACTCCTGCCGCAGTGTCTGCCTCTTTCACTTTTGCTTTTTCTTTTTTGTAGTTCCATGGGACGGCATGGGTATCATATTGTACAGGAGGAGGCGCTCTACAAACGGTGAATGGGGGCTTGGGCCTTGCAACTTCAACCTCAAAAGGAGCACGCCTTTGTACTACAATTGGCGCTTTGGCGGTGACAGTTATTGTTTCTTCTGGTTCACGGGCCCATATGGATTGCTCCCAATCTGAAGAATCATCAACTTCGACCATGTTGACCTGATGGTTAGGAAGAGGGTTATTTGCAACATTTGGCGTCGGGTCTTTGAGCTGGATGGCCTTTGTATCAATCAACATCTGCACCTTATCTTTCAAGGCTCTGCAAACTTCAATAGTATGACCCTTCATCCCGGAATGGTAGGCACACACTTTATTGGGGTCATACCATTTTGCGCGAACATCCACAGCGAGGCAGAATCGTCACATGGCCGCTTCTTTCAGTCTTTCATAAAGTTGGGCTATTGGCTCAGCCAGAGGAGTATAATTTTTTGTTGGTCTTTTTTCGTATGGAGGTCTGTTTCGGTAGTTTGGAGTTTGAGTAGGTGGTGGCGTTTGGGTAGGTAGGGGAGTTTGGAAGTAAGTTGGCTGGGCGTTATAGACGGGATATGAAACTGGTTGATACTGGGGAGGAGCATTTTGGTAATATGTAGGTGATGGAGCCGAAAGGTATGGAGTTTGAGGATATGGAGATAGAGGTGGGGTGGTGGCTTGGTACTTATACGGGGTTCTGGTTCCTTGAGCCATCATGGCGATGCTGTTTTCTTCGATTCTCGATATTCCACGGTCGCAGAGCTTTGTTGGTGGCTTGTAAGGCCTCTAAGTTTATGATAGTTCCATTTCTTATGCCCTCTTCAATCCTTTCGCCTAATCTGATAATTTTGTGAAACTTTTCTCATTACCAGTCATTACATCATATCGTGGCTCTTGGGCACGGATGAAATAATCTTTCATCTGAGATTCCTCCATTGGAGGTCTGGCTCTGGCCGCCTCAGACCTCCATCTTATGGCATACTCCCTGAAGGATTCACTAGGCTTCTTCTTCAAGTTTTGGATGTAAAACCAATCAGGCGCATTTTCTATGTTAAACCCAAATCTGTTCATGAAATCTGTGGCCATATCTACCCACTCGACCCATTTCCGAGGATCTTGTTCAATGTACCATGATAGAGCCTCCCCAGTGAGACTCCTCATAAACAGCTTCATGAGTATCCTCTCGTCTCTTCCTATCCCTACAAGCTTGTCAAGTAAATGAGCTTTGGGATCTCGTGCCATTGAACATTTCGAACTTTGGCGAACTGTATCCTTGAGCAACTCTCGTCGAGTGCATGCACAAATCCTCGTAGTTCAAACCTCCCAGCCTTTTGCTTCCTTCCACATTTTGCACCCTGTTGGCCAAGCTATCTAGTTTTTCAGTCAGGTTTTTAATCAGAATGTCCTTTTGGGAGGACTCTGATTCATGGTAATTATGAGTCATGGGAGCAGTTTCGACATATATTGGATTAAGGTTGTTACTTCCAGGATTATATGGAGGACTTGCATTTGGAATTGGTTCTGGAACAGTTGGCTTGGTTTGCTGATGGTAATGGTAAAAAGGGATTTGGGTATTTTGGGCGTGAAGTATATTTGGGTGAGTGGGTTCGGGTCGGGTTATGTTGATTGGAGGGTTGTTTGGTAATGTGGTTTGGTTGGAGAGAGGAGGATTGTCTGCATTTTCACCGAAATGGGTTCCGAGAGAAATAGACAACTTGGCCAAGTCACGCATATGAGCTACTTCCTCCTCCAACTCGGCGATCTTGCGCTCAAGTCTAAAGACAAGGTCAGTTGGGATTTGCTCTCCCTCAGAGTTTTCCCCTCTCTCATTGCTGCTGTTGTTGTCAACCATTTTGCCCTTGTTTCTGTAGTCTGTTCTCTGAAGAGGAGGAGAAGGGGGGGTCCCTTTTGATCTTGTATGTGCCAGGGTGAAGAACAGATCAACCTTAGAAATGGGAAAACAATACAATCAACAGAAAACGGTGTTAGGAGGTTAGAGTAAAATAATAACACATTGTTTGAAATAAACGCCCTAAATGCAAGGAGCCTCGTTGAGCCAGAGGTAGGCCTAAGACGATATATAAGTGATGCACAATGATCAATTTAAGCCTTATTTCCCAATTGGAGTTTAGAGTTAGAGAAATATATAAAAACTTCATATATTGAACAATTTCAACTTATTACATCATACTAAAGAAAGAAATAGACTAAAGGGCTAGGGATAACATGGGAAATTAAAAAAAATCCTAAAAACATCAATGCTAGTCTCCAATGTTGGGCACGATCTGCTGCTTCATTTCAGGAGTGATCTCGTAGTTGTTGTTGAGAAGATTGCGAGCCCATCTTCTTTCTCTTTCATCACCAAAGCCTGGAATGCCTTCCTCACTCAAATCTGCATGCTCCGCATCCTCCAGAAGCCATACATAATACTCAGGTGTGCAGAAGGGATGATGCTCTTGAACATCAATAGTCACTACTCTTTCCCACCTTTTCAGTATGGTGCCTACTTGTGGAATTTCTGGCCCAAAGTTATATCCATAGTGGCTCATATGGGATCGCAGAGGTATCATCTGTATCTGCCCAAACTGTCAGAGAACTCTAAGTGGTGCGTATGGTTGTACTCCATTCAAACCAATGAGCTCAATAAAGTAAAGCTCGTTACCTCTTATAACGGCACGACGAGGTTTCAACCAGTAATACTTCCATTGAATTTGGGTGGCCGAACGTTCTCTTAAGTACACAAACCAGTCCTCCGTTCCTACGGGGGAAACAAAATATTTCATCCTTGAAGCATGATTGATGATCTTATTTCCCATACTCCCTCTAATAATATCTACCATATTAGCCCTTTGGTAGAAATGCTCCATGACCCGAGTTGTAATAAAAGTTACACCGCCCGAAATATCTTTTGCCTCTAGTACATTTAGTCAATGCCCTTATGATTTGGCCAAGATCATGGGAACTATAGTCTTTCCACCTCGAGCCAACATTCGAACCACATAACTTAGGCTTGAGTGGATTTTCCCTTTCCATAGGAAAACTAATGAGCCTAAGAGTCTGCAATGAATGCATTAAGACGGTATTTTTCCCATTTTGCCGAAGAACAAGCAAATTCTCTACTAAAGTTTTCATAGCCCTCCTCGTCTCCAAAGCGTGCATATAAGAACTCTAAAGAAATCCATCCCTCTTTCAGGCATAGTAGATCCGGATTATGACGCATGCCCATTTGCTTCAAAAAGGACCTTGGTGTTGGCTTGTGGGGAACAATCATTTCCTGCTCTTTGTAAGGAAGACCAAGAAACCCACCAATCTCCTCAATCGTCGGGGTTAGTTCAAAGTTCGTAAATTTGAAGACCAATCTCTCGGAGTCCCAAAATTGCAGCAATGCTTTAATCAAATAACGATCTGATTCGACAGAGATTAAAGCAGTAAGGCCACCTAGTAATTAATTGCCTCACAACCTCAATTCTTCTCAATATCCCTCCACCAAATCTTCAAAGTAGGGTTTACTTTAACCACCATTTGTGTGTTGGGAAAGTGAGGATATGCCATGACTCTGCAAACAAAACAACAGACAAATTCTAAACTCCGTTTGGCAATTTGTCTTAATTTAATTATTATGACCACGTTGACACATAAATATGCAATTTGTCTAAAGGGTGTTGGGGCCCTTTAGACGATAGGGTGGCTACTAATTATGCAGATTGACACCAAAGGTCAAACCGCCTAGGGCTTATGCATCATGTATGACCTAAGTAGTATTTTCTAAGAGTTGTTTGACACGGACTAGAGAGGGGTTCTATGCGAGAAGGCTCGTGGTTTCCCGGTAGTAAAACTATCCGTTCCGTCCACGCATGTGCCGACTCTCTATATTTAGGTGTTTGAAGAGGAATTGAGTAGTTGTGAGAGGTGCAAAGGCACAACATCACGGTAACAAAATAAAAAGGAATAGGGTCCCAATTGGGGGAAGTATGAACGGAATGCCATTTTATCAAAGCGGTAAACATTTAGCACGTAGTTGAAAAACAGTAACACATAAACAGTTTTATGAAAAGCAATAAATAAATAAATACATAAATATAATCAAAAGTCACACAAATAAAGAAAAGGGATAAGGGCAAAACATGAAAATAACTAAACATAAAAAAAAAAATCTATATAAGGAAAGCAAATAAACATGATAGTCAAATAACAACTAACATACAAAATCAAATAAATAATGAAATAACCTAAAAAAAACCCACATAAAGCACAAAACACGTAGTGGTTAGAACCTAGAATCCCCAGCAGAGTCGCCATTCTGTCGCGCCCCATTTTTCGCAAAAACGGGTTTCGGTGCACGACCTAACAACTCTTTTGGGTTTGGGAGATTGAAGAGTCGCCACCTAACGAATTAAGGTGCGTTAGGGCACCTATCTAACTTAACTAAGTCCAGCTAAGGTCAACGAACCAGAGATTGGGTAAGGGTTCAAGTTACCTCGAAAGAAAGGTGTTAGGCATCCCTCGAGGTCCACAAAGGTAGGTCCCGGCCGTATCTCATGCAATATGTGGGGGTTACAAGTAGCAAATAAGGTCACTTCATTATTGCTTATTTAATTTTAACATGCTTGCTAAGTGATAACGATAAATAAACAATTTAAAAAATTTAATTAATTAATTACCTATGCATGCAAGACTAGGTGAATATACAATAAGTATTAAACAAATAATAAGGAGATAAGCGAGAAGACAGAAAATTACACAAATAGATATACGAATAAATTCATTTTATTAAAACTACCCCAAATAATATAATAAAATATATAAAGGGGTAAAGGGGAAGGGAGACTCTAAAGGACTTTTAGGATCAGCACTCGACTTTATTTATTTTCGATAGGCTTCCGGGTAGGGACAGACAAAACTAAAGTTTGTCGCTTTAGCCTGAGTCGATGTCATCATATCCATAGGGCCTAAACTACCCCTACCCCACCACATGCTTTTCGTCCTAAAAGGTGCCTAGCGCCCCCGCTTAATGTCCAAGAGGCATTGGACTACTGTTGGGTTGGGTTTTAGACAAATAAAATCCTATGAGCCCACCTACACTCCAAGCAAAACA
Organism: Solanum pinnatisectum; assembly: GCA_035578085.1. Lineage (NCBI taxonomy): Eukaryota > Viridiplantae > Streptophyta > Magnoliopsida > Solanales > Solanaceae > Solanum > Solanum pinnatisectum. Next base: position 6,737,211 of record CM069087.1, read on the forward strand.
AATTGGACAACATTTAGCAAGTAAAGTCTCAAGTTGGCCTCTTAAATTTTATTTAAGCATGCTAGCAAACACAAGTTATTGTGAAAGGTCTCATGATATGTGTGGCATAACAACAAAATTACTTAATCAAGAATGGCAAATGTCATTACACACTGATTTAATCAATTTAAAATATAGCGACAAAGTGATCACGGATGCAAAAATATTTTAAAATGCATGATTTAATTTAATTATTAGCATAGATCGATCAAGAATAAGGGTACATATTTTAAAATAGAAATGATTTAATTGGTAATTATTCTCAACATGAACAAATTAAAAATATGCAGGAAATTGTTTATTTTAAGTGGCCGGACAGTGTTCAGAATGCAGAAAATAATTATATCAAGCGGATTTTATTTGAAAAGCGATTGATTTTAGTTTCAGAAAATATTATTATGCCAATTTTCTCTCTTAACAAGCAACCAATTCATAAAGCATAAAAAACTTACACAGAAAAATAATATTTAGTTAAAACATGCTGAAGAAATTTTTTTTTTTTTTTTTATTCCTATGGGCATGGTTTTCTAGTTGATAATAATGCAAAAAATTTTTGACATACTGAAGCTATTAGGATCTGATTAACGGATTAACTTGCTTAAACTATTAAAGTAATTACATAGCCAAATCATTATCAAACGAGTTATTTAATATTATTTTAATTACGACAAAGCGATGCGTATATACAAAAATTATAACAAAACACGGCATCTCCTATTGATGCTAAAAAAACATTAAAACCTATATGCACGTTTGTTAACCACAATAATATCAAAGTTACTTAAATTCTAAACATGCTTTCTATTTTTAATACAAATATATCATTTGAACAATACCCATTTTTGTTCAATTTTCATACAATAGTAAGGGTGATTGGAAGAGACAATTATTATTTTACTACATTATTATATGCTACTATGTGATTACATGGATTCAAGATTTATTTAACATATAATTAATGAACATCAAGAATGAGTAGCCTATCATGCTTATAACTTAAACGACAATTAAATATTGACAAGATCATTTAGGTTTAGAGCAAAGAATGATCATCATATAAATCACACTCCTATAGGCATGCTTTCTAATAACAATTAAGTTGCGATAATATAACAAGTAGCACGTAAATCCCCCTCCCCTTAGACAATTCCCAAAGTTTTCCATATAATATTAGAGAGTTAGAGTTGCTACAAGATCATTACAAACCGAAATAAATAATAAATACGAATTCAAAATACAAAAATTAATTAATCTCGTCTCATGGCGACTCTTCAACTTGAACTTCAAGTTCAACACCTGTTTAACGGAATAACATCCAACACGAGATCATAGCATGATAATGACTAATGGATAAGCACATAGAAACAATTCACACGAATTTCACCAAGTCATATAAAATCACACATCGGAATGAGGGATAAGGAAACTAACCCGGATGCCTCCTCTTATTCAAAATCCAAATTTTGGACTCATGTATAACATTAAGTAACTAGTGATGCAAGAATTAAATACAGGTATGAAAGATACTAACCGGTTAAGCAAATAAAATAATAGTCAGCAATGAAGACAAGTTGACTCCACAATTCGACCCGAACACAGCAAAACCGCGTAGAGAAAGCCCCTCTTAGAATGCTCACCGGATTCACTTATTCTTAGATTAGAGAGTATTTTTTGACTTAGAATATTTAAAGCTTTTTGTGATTTGTAAGAGTGTAGAGGTGTGTCAAAAGTGAGTAAAGAATGACCTCCCGTGAATGCTAAAGAGGTATGATTTATATAGTGAGAGAAGGAGGATACATATTAATGGAAAAGAAATAATTAAGGAGTCAATAATATATATTCTTTCCTTATTTCCCAGAAGAGCAAAAATCAGCATTACTTTAAATTATTTTTCACCAAAATAATAGCAACTAAATAAGACAAGGATAAATTTAGGATCAAACACATATTATTCCTTATTTCAAAGGAGACAAATCAGATTTTAATTTATTTTTTTACCAAATATAAACAAGTAAGAAATCTGCTTACTAAAACTAAGAAGGAAAGAATAATAGCATATTACACAAATCAGCCACACGAAAATAGATTAAATCTTTAAGGACAAGGGGAATCCATTTACAACACTAATTTACCTAAATCAGAGGGAGTAAATCAGCCTAATATCTAATAAATTTTACCAAATATAAGAAGTCTATCCACCTTCAATAAAGTAAATGAGCAAGGAAGGGATAATTCAAAGCAACCGTAGATTGAATCAACCAAACAAACATAATTACTACAACTTCAAAATTTATTACAATTAAACAAAAATAAAGGTTGGCAAGCTATCGAAATCTGTCAACATGCATACTTAATCAAATATGAGGATTATTATCAAATCGATCACAATGAATGAAAATGTATATAAGCAAATCTAAAATTTGACTTTAATTAATTAATTTAAACTATTATTACCATATGCAGTCAAATGCTAAAATTTCAAAAGCATATCATCACCAAAAATAAAAATCACACTTAGCAAACTTACAGAGAGTTGGAAAGGAATTAGCATACAATGTTGATTCAATACCTAAAACACACATGTTTCGGGATTCGGAATTTCAACAAGTACAGTCCATAAGATCAAGCAAATCACGATTTATCTTATGCTTAAAATAAGAACATGCTTATAACTATAATGATAATGTAGAATTGCATAAAGAGCAGTCAAGTAATTATAGTTTTATGATCAGAATAGGCAATTTAAGAGAACAAAAGCGAACCACGCAGACCGCTTAGATCGCCTTCTCAAATGCCCAAGACCTTGCCGCCCTTGCCGGAGTTGTTGGTGTCGTCCGTTGGAACTCGCCTGGGAAGAGGTGCAAGAACGTCTGGAGGCCGCTTTGTCCACGGTGGTCGCCATCGTGCGCCGTTAGTCGGTAGCTCACGCCGTGGCCTCGCCGCTGGCGTCTCGCCGAGCTGGGCTTTGTGGCTTCGGCCGCTTACAAAAAGAGAAGAGAAGAGAGGAGAGCGAAGGGGAGAGAAAGAGGAGGCGGAGGCGGTGCCCCTGGGCACCTCCGGGCTAGCCGGATCTCTGGACATTTCTTGGAAGCCGGTTCTTGATCTTTGCTTGTCTCGGCGTGGGCCGTTCACGTTCAATCGGAGAAAATAGAGGAGAGGGAGAGAGGGCGGAGGAGAGGAAGAAGAATTAGAATAGGGTTTGGGTTCTTTTGTTAAGTTTAAAAAAAAAAAAAAATAGGAAATAGGAGGAGTTGATCTAAACCGTTGGATTAGAATTAGATGAACGGATAGGATTTAATCTAGGATTTAATTTAAATGATGGACGGCTGTGATTAGATTGGAAATCTGAAAATTGAATTGAAATGGCCGAAATTGAAATAAAAATTGGCTAGAATTGAAATACAATTGGATTTGAAGTGGCTAGGATTGCAAGAAAATTAGAATAAAATAGGCTACGATTTAAATGATTTGAAGGAAAATTAAAGAATTGCTATTCAATTAATAAAATATTACACATATTAAATATTTTCATATAATTAAACACAAATATGATTTTAAAATATTTAAGTAAAAATCATTATTTCGGATTTAACTATCGATAAAAAAAATGATTTGATAATATTTACAATAATTTTGAAATCATGCATACTAAAATATATAATTTTAAGACGAAATTGATTAAGATTTTAAACTAGAAATATATTTTAAAAAGTACGTATTTAATCGAATAGCATTCTAAAAATGATTAAAGGTCGGTCAAAATTGGGTGTCAACAAAGACGAAGTTGTTAAGAACAAAGGTTAAGAAGAAGATATGAAATGGGTAAGACAAAATCCAAAAACAAATATAAAAAAAAATAAAAACAAAAATAAAAAATTGAAAAACAAAAATAAAACATGAGAAAAATAGGGATTTAAGTCATAAACTAGCTTGATTAAACTAAAGGAGAGAGGGAGTACTGAGTAGGACGTACAAAATATCTGAAACAAAGCCTTGACACAGAACAAAGACTGAACACAGTTGACACTGAACAAAAACTGGACACAGAACAACTTACCCGCACTACTAAATTACATTAATAATCAACTACTATATATATATTATATATCTACTACTATATATAATATTATTATATACTATACTACTATATATATATCTACTACTATATATATTATTATTATATACTATTATATATATTATATATTGATTTTACTGTATTTACTGTATTTACTGTATATTTATAGTATTTGCTGTTGTTTTTACTGTTTTTACTATTTTTACTGTATTTACTGTATTTTCTGTATTTACCGTATTTTCTGTGTTTTTACTGTGTTCACTGTTTCTGTAGTTACTGTTTTTAGTGTTAATACTTAATACTATACTACATACACTACATACTACATATACTACATACTACATATACTACACATACTACATACACTATACCTCTACCCCAATATATCTAAGTGTCTATATATTAAGTAATAAATTTAATTTAGATAACATACCTAATAAAATAGAAATAGAAAAACTAGTAAAGGCAATAACTGAAAAGCCTAAAGAATTAGAAAAAGTAAATACTGAAATTAGTAATCTAAAAGAAATAATTATAAGAATAGAAAAGATCTCACTCTCATGAGTGAAGAAGATATAAATTATAAAAAAGCATTAGAATATACAACAAAATTTCATAAAGAAGTAGTAGGATTTTCTGATCACGTTCCCTCTAGTTTTACAGACAAAATAAACCTAAAACAGAATAATACAATAATAGCATTATTAATAGAATTAAATGCAAAAGTAGATAAAATATTAAAAGAAAAACAGCCTGAACAAATTCATAAAAATACAGAAATAGATGAATTAATTACTCAGCTTAAGAAAGTAGAGATAACACCTAAACCAGAAAAATATAAATTAACTAGAAAACCTCAACAATGGACTTTCTTTCAAATAGTAACATTCAAGACAATGAGACTCAAACTCGGAAAATCGAATAGGCAATAATATACTTTCTAGAATATTATCTAAAAGACAATCAAATACAGAAGAAAATCAAGAATTAAATGAAATCATAGACATAGATAGAGATTTGAAGATTTTCCAACAAAATCAACTTAAATTATTAAATCCTAAAACTTTATATAACGTAAAACATTTCTCTAGAGATAATCAATTATACTGATACACTATAGAGAAGAACAGATATCAGCAATAGGAGAAGAATTTGCAAACCTAAATTTAGTAAACCCAGCTTTCTTAAAAACTATTAAAAATTCCAAAAGTATGTTAATGCATATGGGATTAATAATTGTAGGAATAAAAGGATTAACTAGAAAGAATTTAGGATCCAAAGTTCTAATTGTATTATACAACGATAGATGGTCAGACTTAAAGAAATCCATAATTGGCTTAACCGAAGTAGACATGACAAATAATGGAGGAATTGTTTATATAAGTCCAGATTTTTTAATTAATTTAAAGGAATTTGGAAAACATATTAAAATAGGAATCCAAACTAAAGGGTATGAAGAAATGAATAATGAAAATAATTTATTAATGTGTGTAGGATTTATTGGAAAAATGACCTTAAGTAGTAACACAAAATTTAAACTCCAAGTAAATGATGTAGTAGAAATAATGGGTAACAAAGGAATAAAATTAATAAAACCAATAAAAATAAATCCAGAAGAATATGCAGGATTAGAATGGAATCTAGATAAACTAAGTAAACCCAAAGTATTTGCGCCAGAACAACACTTAATGTACACTAGCTCAAAAGGAGAAACATCGATTAGGTTTACAAACTATAACTACACAAGTCAAAAAGAATTAGATGATAATGAAACTGAAAGTACCATAGAACCAGAACAAGAGGAATGTATGAATATAGAATTAATACAAGAAGGATACGAGGTAGAAAGAGCTATAGAAGAAGCTAAAAGACAGTACCAAGATAATAATAATACAATTTTTAAATGTAGAGGATGTAAAAAAGGTAAAATGGATATAATGGAAACTATAGAACATTTTAGAATATGTCAGGAAAGAGAGGATAATTTAGCATATAGAACGAGCGAATTAGAAGACATAAACGAAGAACAAGAAACCTTATCCATAACTAGTTACAAAGAATTAATGGAAGAGGCGACTAGCTCTCATAGTGCAAGTCCGTTCCAAAGAACAACAACAGCCCCAAATATTAACTATAGCACAGGTAATTTACCTAGAAAACCATGGGTTAGACATGATCAAGAAATAAAAGATAATATTAGACCAGCAGGAAAACGAATGCCTATAGAAGAACCTATTAGACTACAAGAAGGAGGAAATAAAGGAAAAATATTAAATATAGCAGCACATGATCCACAAATGTGGAATACGGTAATAGACTTATGGAAAGGAATAGTGGTAGCAGATTTTATTAAAAATTATCAAGAGACTGATGCTGAGACTATGTATAGATACTTAGAAACATTCTTAGGAGAATCTTGTAAAGCAGTATGGGAATCATATAAACAAACTTTCCCACAAGAATTCCAAGCACTAATTGAAATAGGACCAAACCCTTATAATTTTACTAATAAAATACATGTGTTATTAACCGGTGAAGACCCAAATAGTGGATTAGTGGCATTACAAAGAAATGCTCTAATAAAATTAGAACAGTTAAGTATATCTAATTGGATACATATTAAGAATTTTCTTAAAGACTATTTTTACTATTGTACTATTAGTGGAAATACATTTAATGAAGAATTAGGAAAGAAGTTATTCAATAAGTTGCCAGGAGCATTAGGAAGAGAAATAGAAGAAAGATGGAATAGAAGAGAAGGAGTAGTACAAGACCCTACAAAGTTATGGTCTATAGGACAAAAAATAAATTACATAATGGAAATACTAACAGAAAAATGTACAAATATACAAATACAAAAGCAACTAAAGCAAAATGAAATGAACTTTTGCAAGGCAATGATATATACTACTCAAAGTTATGATAAAGAACCTAGTAAACTAAGAAGATATAAGAGAAGAATAGACCATATCCGAAGACCATATAAACACAAAAAGTACTTCTTAAGAAAATCATCAGCTAGAAAGCCATATTTAAATAGAGATAGACATGTTAGAAAATATAGAAATGATAGGAATTATAAAAATAAATTAGAATGCTATACTTGTGGAAGTATAGAACATTTAGCAAATACATGCCCAAAAAGGAATAACATGAAAACTAGAAATTCCCAATTAATAGAAGACTTTCAAGAAACCTTATTAAATGTAGATGAATATATGTCAGACACAGAAAGTATATATTCTGTAGTAAGTATAGAGACTGCAGAGGAAAAAGATATACAATTAGACACCTCTGATTCAGAGGATGATAATTTAGTTAATGAAATAGGATTAGAAAAATTAGAACTAAAAGAAGAAGATTTAAACTATACAATGATGAACATATATCAAGATTGTAATCATGAATTTGAAAGACAAAAGGGAATAGATAGCAATCAATGTAGTATATGTAAATGGTATCCTAGTAAAATAAATAGAGCTAAATGCAAAAATTGTTATATGGAAGCATGTATAAGTTGTATAGAAAATAAATTAAAACAACAAGTAACCAAAAACCAAGAACAAGTTCAAACAAAAGACCATGCTACTAATCTAAGACTAATAACCTTAGAAACCAGAATGAATGAGTTAGAACAAAGACTAATTACAATAGAGAAAGGTAAACAAAAAATAGACCAGGATACTACACAAGGTACAATACATTTAGACCAACTAGAAAGCGAATTAATGAATATAGAAGAAAACAATACTAGTTTCATATGTAATGAAGATAAAAATTTTGGAACTATAAGAATATTAGTGAGAATAAAAATCAAAGATATAGAAATAGAAACTTTAGCATTAATAGATACAGGTTATACTGGTTGTCTCCTTAATAAGAAAATAATACCTCAACATATACTACCAATACTAAAAACATTAAAAGAACCAATAACAGCTATACAAATGGATGGAACATACAATACTTATGACAAATATATAGAAAAAGCACAAATAAGCTTTATTAATACATGTAATTCTACAAACCAACGTATAATATATATAAAATTTTAGTAAGAGATTTAAATATTAAACCGATTTAGTGTTAGGCTTACAATTTCTTATACAAAATAATGGAAGTTGTCTAGTCTCTAGAGATGGAATAATCTTTGTTTAGAAATACAACATATACTCCTGTACAAACTAGAAAAATTCCAACCAAGGAATTAAATAAAGATAATAAACTAAATACAATTCCTTGTTGCGACGACTGTGGCAATAATGGTACTTGTTCCTCAAAAAATCTATATGAAGAAGAAAAAGAAGAAAATTATATAGAAAATACATATATAGAAGACATAGAAAAAGATTATACATTAATAAATGTAGAAACAGAATTTTACAATTTTCAAAAAGGAATAAATACTATAGGAAAAATAAACAATCATAAAGACTTAGAAAATATAGTAGCAATACTAGATGAAATGGAAATAATAGGAGAAAAACCTTTAATACATTGGGGAAGTAATAAACTTATGTGTAAAAAAAAAACAAATATTAATAAAATGCATGATAAGATAGCAACTGAATATCTAAATTTAATTTATTTTAGATCAAAAGAAAATCTTAAATGTAGGAATAGCAAAGTTATGGGGCAGGACAGGGCGGATTGGAATGAGACCAAGTCGCAAACTTTTTTCTTTTCTTTTTTACTAAAATGCACATTGATTACCTAAAATAAAAGGGTTGATACTACTAAACAAGAATTATCAACGTTTCAATTAGATTGTAAACACAAAATTATCAGTTATCACATATATAAGTAGTGCATCTCATGCAATTAAATTATAATGATGACTTGCATATTTATAGAAAGATCATTTACAAATTTTATTTTATTTTTTAAAAAATAAAAAATTAGGGTTGACCTTTTTAATTTTCTCTGTAAAAAGATAAGGAAGATAGTTTTGGAATGTGGTTATGGGTGTCATGTTAAGTTTGTTTGGGTGGACTAATTAAAGTGGAATAAGAGAGTCAGCTTTTCATTATGTGAGCTCAAAAATAAATGTACGCTAATTGAGCAAGTTTAGTTGATCTAATGATACATACACCTACTAGAATGAGACATAGTGGGAATTGAACTCACGTCTCGTTGAGCTCCTCCAACAAGCACCCCATCTGAAGCTTGATTTGTAGGACTGGAAGAACACGTCTATACCTTTTGAGTAAGCACAATATTTTAACTTGAATAAGTGCTAGCCAAAAAGTGCATATGCATACAAGTATAATTTTTAATGTGTTTATATAATTAAATTTTTACGTTATTTTTTACTTAAAACTAAAATCAAATTAAATAATGTCAATTTCTAAAATTAGAAACTAAAATCAAATCTTTTAACTTGAATAAGTGCTAGCCAAAAAGTGCATATGCATACAAGCATAATTTTTAATGTGTTTGTATAATTAAATTTTTACGTTATTTTTTACTTAAAACTAAAATCAAATTAAATAATGTCAATTTTTAAAATTAGAAACTAAAATCAAATCTTTTAACTTGAATAAGTGCTAGCCAAAAAGTGCATATACATACAAGTATAATTTTTGATATGTGTTTACGTAATTAATTTTTACGTTATGTTTTACTTAAAACTAAAATCAAATTAAATAATATCAATTTTTAAAATTAGAAACTAAAATCAAATCATACTAAAAAAGTGCCAATTTTTTCTTTGATTTTCGTTTTGGTTCGACTTTTCAACTTTTCGTAAACACCTCAAACCACATGAAAGAATATTATAATAGTAACTGATCAAATTATCAAGCATAGTCATTTGGCGAAATGGTCTGATTGACCCTTATATTTGTATGAATTTGTATTCTGAATCCTCTTATTTTATACTTTGTCAACTGGACTCTTAAACTTATTAAAACAAAATATTTGAAACCCCTTGACCATTGACCAAACCTATGTGGCATAAATATTGCTAAGTTGGAAAAATGTGTAAATGTACTCGCTTCCAAACGGGTCATTACACTATTTTCGATTTAAAAAAAAAAAAATTGGAAAACAATATTTTTTAATTAAAAAAAATATTTCTTCATTAACCCCACCCCACCACGCCCCCACCCCAATTTTTCTTCTTCTCCACCACTCTTCTCACCCACAACCCTAAACTTTCTTCTCTTCTTCTTCAACAAAATCACCCACCACATCCATTCTCCTTTTTTCTCCATCGAAATCACCCGTCATATACTTTTTTTTCTTCTTCTTCAATCCACTTTCTTCTTTGCAACAAATCAAACCCCGCACCTAATTTCTTTTTTCAGCGCCCTTTAATTAACTTTTTAATGTTTTTTTATTTTAAAACCCGAAACCATTATTTGTGTTGGATTTAAAGTGAAGGTATGATATGGATTAACGTAAAGAGTGATGATGGGTATTGAAAAAGTTGAAAACTCTATTGATAAGTTTGAGAAAACTTGAAGAACAACAAATGAGTCTTATGAATTTATAAAATTAATTCAAATTTGTGATTGTGGCTAGTAGATTTTGTGTTTATGAACTTCTAGTTGAAATTTCAAGTCAATTAAAGAAAAATTTCATCTATTTGACATGAATTTGGTGCTCAAATTGTGAGCATATATGGAGGTTGAAGAACATGACCACTCAAAAATTATCAAAACTTAAATATTTGTTTTTTTTTCTTATTTTCTTAATATTTAATTTCCTACGTGTCATTGAAAAATAACATGGATTTACACATATAAGAGGTTGGATTACACACACTGATCTGATGAGAACAAGGTTTAAAATATTGTGTTTTAATGGGTTTAAGGATTCAGTTGACAAAATATTAAGTAGGAAGGTTCAGAATACAAACGCATACAAATATAAGGGTGTCAATCAGACCATTTCACCTAATCATTTTAATTAACCTGACTGCAAGTGAATTGAGTTTATGAATTTAAATTAATTGTAACCAAAAGCATGACTAAAACGGGTTATAAATGACTAGCTTGTGATTTATGATGTTCTATGTTGGAAAAAAATATAACTAGATAGTTTTTAAATAATTATTACAAAAGCATGGCAACTTTAACTCATTATTAATTCGGACATATAAATATTAATAATAGCAGATCTAATATACATGAAAATGAATCATTAATATATACACCATAAATATATATGTATGCTTTAAATACAAAAAGCTTACATATCATACATGTACTATAAAATATATATTTAATATAAGTTATTTTCTACAAAAAAATACTTTCGATATAATAAATTTATACCATAAATATTCATCCCATAAATTTACAAAAAAAAGTAACAATAATTTGACTTTGCTATAAATTATATTTATACCATAAAAATACATGTTATATTTTAGATATAACAAGTTTATATTATGTATATACTAGAAAAACATATATTCATATTTAATAAAAGGATAAATTTGATTCTTTCCTTCTTCAAATATTTCATCAGTCTCAATTTATATGACTCACTTTTTAGTTAATCTCAAAACAAAAATACATTTCTAGTAACAATATAGCTTTAAAATGTCTATTTTTTCTTTAATGAACTGATTCATAGTCACACAAATATTATGACTTATTTTAGATCACAAGCTTTTAAAATTTTTTTTTAAAAAAAAAAAAAATCATGTCAAGCCAAATTACATCAAATAAATTGAAACTAAAAAAGTACTATTTTTCAATGTAGTTTCAAATATATTTTATTTGGAATATCAACGAAATAGTGTGCCTAGTTAGTATTTCAACTTTTGTTAGGTAAGTTTTTATGATATATTAATAATTAATAATGTGTAGCAAAAGTTGCACAATCTAGCTAGTGATATAAATAGTTTTTTTTTTCTTTTGACAAGAAAAGTGAAGTTGTTACTGTTTTTTCTTTTTTTCTTATTTTCCATTTGCATGCAAGAGAATTAGGAAAATGCTATAGTCAAACCATTTTAATTTTTTAGCATGGATTATCAACCCATCTTTCCAGTACTAGAACATGGGTCTATGACCCTATTTTAAAATTATTATTATTATTATTATATTTCTTTAATTTTATCATTATTGTTATTACTTTTATCACATTTAACATAGTATGTGTCTTGCTTCAATAATTTTACAATAATTTATCTACTCTTATTATTATTTTTTATTGGAATCTGTTTTGAAAAAGTAATTTTTATTGTGTGTTTATGGAAGACAACTTCTCTACTTTATGAAGGTAAAAATAATATTTGCATTGTTTCTCTTTTTTAAAATCTCATTTATAGGGCAGCCTAGATATGACATCCATTAAACTTTTATATATAATTATTTTATTATTTCTTTGGTTTCAACTTTTGAAGATTTTTAGCTTAATCTTCATTGTGATTTGTGGTGATGATTTTTTTTAAAAAGGGAAACAAAATGTTATTCGATGGCGAGTCTTATTCGATAGTGCGTCAAATAACTAGACTTATTCGAATTTATATGCAGTAAATATTTAATATTAATTTTATATTTCAAAGTTATCCTTAATATCAAATGCTGAACTCAAATGTGTAGTAGTTCTTATTAAATAAATCTCCATATGAAATTCGATCTTAAAATATAGAGTTGTAACTAAATAAATAGAATGGTCTTTACAAAATATTGAAAAAATACTCTTAAAATAATTATTGTTGTAATTAAATGTTGGGTCCATGCTCAACATGGTAATATTCCTTCATCTAGTATTAATTTAATCTACTATATAAGTATATAATAAATATAAAGAAGAATGAGATGAGAACGTTTTATAACCATCATGTGGGCAACAAAGAAAATCTACTGAGAACGTAAATTTTAGAATGAGCATATCTATATGAATTGACAACGAACACTAGTTAAGAAACCAAAATAAATAAATAATAGGCAACAGAAAATAGCACTATTTTTTGGGGGGATCTAATCTTGTTGCTTATTGTTAAATTAATTTTTATTTTTTCTTTTAATATATTTGTCTTGTGTCATTTTTTTTTAATCAAAATTATATAAGTTCTTATTATTTTTTTCATTTAAATTTATGTGGCACAATTAAAATTTTAAGAGTCAATCAATTTCTTTTTATAGAAATTTTATAATGAGAATGTAATGTTGACCTTTTAAACTACGGAAAACAAAAGAACAAAAATATTTTAAAATTATATGAAATTGAATAAAAATATCCTCCACTAATAGCGTGGTCCAGAAATATCTATATCGTCAATACTTTATTATACAAATAACTTACTGTTATTTTTTGTTCAAAAATGCTCTTTTCTTAATAAACATACGGTTTCTTTTCTTTTCAAACTTGGCCTCAGCTGGCAAGTTAGCACGTCAACTTTGAATATGCACCTCACCACTCGTCTCCATTGTATCAGTTGAACAATCCAAACTTTTAAAAATGAACCTCTGGACATCTCCAAAATTTATGCGACAGACGTTCACAAGACTGAGTGGAGACGAGTTGGAGTGATTAGTTGTCAGTTGAGACCAAGTTGAAGCGTCTAGATTTATCATATCTTTCTTTTATATTTAGATGGTTGTTGATTTCTACTTATAATGACTTTTGTGTATTACTTATTGATGAACAGTCTCCAAGGAGGAATTGCTGCAGAGTGTTAAGCTCAAAGAAGAAAAGCATGGTGGTGGATGTAGGTGTATGTAGTGAAGATGAAGTTAGTGAAGTATGATGAATAATAATGTATGAGCCCACCTAATTAATTGTCACCTGTATTTCTTCATTTATTGAATCTAATATTAGGAAAATTTTCCAAGAAAATTTTCTTTGGATCTTCCAAGTTCCACTTAATGCCCCTAGGGTTAAAATATGATCTAGTGTAGCATAGTTTTTTATGCAACTTTTATTTTAAATCATATTAATTCATTTCTTGGTCCCAAAATGTCTTTTTTTTTCTTCTATTATATTGTCTTGTTTCACTTTCCATTCCTCCTAGTTTCTGCCTCTTGTGTTTTCTTGGTAAGTTAATGTGAATGAGTGAATCTACTACAAATTATATGACGTTTATTTCTGTAATTTCATAAATTTAGATGCTAATTATATTCTATCCCAGAAGCTTTTTCGATTATAAAAATTTCAGATTTTTATTGCTTTTGAATACATTACTTGGTTGTTTGATACATTGCAAATAATATATTACTTAATAGGAGAGATACACATCGAGGGGATAAGATTGTATTCGAGAGAAAATTTTTGTAATTTTTTAAATGATAGAAAATTTTAGATATTATGATACCTTAAATAATGTATCTATATAATTTTTCCTTTATTGTATAGTGGCCCCAAGGAGGTAACTCAGTTTGAAATTTATGAGTTTTTGCCTTTTTGGGGTTTGTCGGTGTAAAGGAATATATATATATATTCATGGAAAATGTTTTTTAAGCACATAGGTGAATATTTTACTTTTTTTCTTTTTTTTTTTTTTTTGTGTTTCATATGTAAGTTAAACATATTCTTCAAAAAGTATGGTATATAATCTAGATAAATTTTATGAAAGACTGGGAGTAGGGGTGTGGGTTGGTGGTGATAGGGGCTATGGGCGTCGGGTAGAGGTATATTTGGCCATATTGGTAATTTGGTATGGGTACCATTGAACCCATAACTTTTGACGCGGTGTGTAGATTTATGTGTGAAAGAAAATTAAATTTATAATATATATTCTTTTTCGTTTCAATTTATGTGGCACATTAGATTTTGGAGAGTCAATCAAATGTCACTTGTGAAACTTGTTTTTCCTACTTTTACTAAAAAAGTCCTATTTCTCATTTTTAAAAAAATTTGTTTCCTCAAGAAAATATTTTTTAAATATTTTAACTAACTAAACAAAGAAAAGTTGAAAAAAATATTTTTCCTCCATACCAAACATATACGTAGGTTCAAATTCAATTGAAAGCAAACATAGTTATCAAAAGAAAAAGAACTAATGGAGACAAAAGAAGAAAAAAACTTGCACTAGTGAAAGATAGTAAGTAATACCTCGTGAAATTAATTAAAGGAAAAAGACAAATATATATTTTGAAATATAACGATGGTATGTATATACCTATGTTATATTTTAGATTATATATACCCTAATCATCATATTTTTGGGTTGTGTATAATCTTAAGCCTAACAGATGGGCTCTTGGCTACATCTAAATAATTTAGATGGAGCCACATATTCATCTGTTAAGGCTTAAGTTTATATACATTCTAAAAGTATGACGGTAAAGATATATACAATCTTAAAGTAAAAAATAGTTATATACACATCATTTATCATAATTCAAGCATACATTTATCCTAGCTCAAGCATACATTTATCTGATATATACAATCTTAAAGTAAAAAAAAAAAAAGGTATACACATATCATTTATCATAGTTCAAGCATACATTTAACCTTTTTTTCGTTAATTGAAATGCATTCAAATTGATCTAGATACTAAAAATCAATATATATTGGTGGTATGTGTTAAAAGTTGGAATCTTGAAGACATACTTAGGAAACAAGAATCAAAACATCATCCAGCATGACATATTTGAATAGATGTGCTATTTACTACTCCCAAGTGCTTCTTTTTTGTTGATTAAAATTTCCATAAGCATAATAGAGATGTTTAATTGAGTATTTGAGTAGAGTGAAAGGGAACTATGAAACATATTTTATGTATATTCACTACTAGAAAACGAGTAATTGGCATATTTACTGGTAGAAAATAAGGAATTAACTACCAATAAAATTACATAATTTTACCATAAAATTTCAATATTAAATAACATTTAGCTATGAATTAGCGATGGATTATAAGAAAGTTTAATTTAAAAAAATATTTTAAAAACGAATTAACTAGAAATGGCCGATAAATAACTGTGACTCATTTAATTTTTACCAACCTTAGTGGAAAGGTGATTATTTAACATATCTTTGACTTTATTGTTAGACTTTAGTCCAAGCCGGCAAAATAAGCCCAAATTTTGATAACCCGTCCAATCCACCCATATTTTAATGGGTTGGATGAGTGTTTTTTTAAAATGGGTAAAATATGGGTTGATATCCATATTCAACCCATAAAAATATGGGTAACTATGGGTAAAATATGAATTAGGCAAATGGGTTAAACTTCTAACTTTTATTCACTCAAAATTTATGATATCACTAAAAATAACTTCTTTTTCTTTTTATATTCTTCTATAGAACTAATTATTTTTCTTATAATTGAAAAGGTGAAGTCTTTGGCCCTTCAAAAATATATATTTTAAATGTACATTTCTTTTGTTAATTATAATTATATATTTTTTATTTAATTTTATATTAGATAATAAACAATAGTATAAAATAAGCAAATCATGTATTAGTATTGACATTGCTTAAAGTTCATTATACATGTTTTAGTCTTATAATGCAAACATTCATTTACTTTGAAATGAAAAATATTTTCCCCTTGTTATTACATAAATTTATTTTATATTGAAAAGTTATAAGATTTTTTTTTTCTTTTATCATACAATAAAACTAAATGAAGCATTTTCAACATTTTTCATCTAAAAAAAGACTAAAATATTTTCTCCATGTTGAATTCTTAAGTAGAGTACTATTTACTCATGAAAATATGGGTAAATATGGGTAAATTAGTATTTTACCCAAACCATTTTTACCCATATCAAATATGGGCGGGTTGAATTATTATTCATTTTATGTTGATCCATCTTCAACCCGTCCAAATTTAACCCAACCCGTCTATTTACCACCACTAGTCCAAACAATCATACTTTTGTCAATGTTGGTCCCTACTTCCTAAACCTATCTTGAGATGACCACTTACCTTTCCCTTCAATCTGTTTTTTTAGGTTTTTATGTGGCATATGATAGGGAAAGACTCAAAGATGTCAATGACATTGAAAGAAATTAGTTCAAATATATCACTCGTTAATAGTTGATCTAAAATATGCATCAATTATTTATTAGCTAACGAATCCCACATTGTCTAATTCATTTTTTGTCAAATGGTATTGTCCAAATTCTTCATTACTTGTCAGCCTCTTTCCCCTCTCACCTCCTTTTACGAGGGATATATAAATCATTTCGTTAAATTCAATGATATATTTGATTTTTTCCCCAAATCATCACCACATCACTATAACACCCCAAATTTCATCATAAACGCATATGCACATGCAGACACTTATACTTTTCATACCCAAATTAAACACCTTAGTGTCATACCAACTCCCATAGCTACCAATCATAATACAAACACCACAACTAGTATAGCATATATGGAGCATATTGTTTAGTGCAATATTACAGTTTATGTTGTTTACTAAAAGATGTAATACATAAACATGTTTTACGATTCAAATTCTGTTGATATTTATATTCTTTAATTTTAAATATACATAAATAAATATATAACTAATATAAAATTAAACAAGTAAATATGCGCGTCTTATATTATATAGTATGTATTAAAATGAAGTTCTGGGGACACTGTCCTTCTCCCTGACCCTTTTATGATTTATTCATTCATTTTAGTTGTTGGAAAATGTAATTATATCATAAATCACAGTATAGGTTCCTGCAGCTTCCACAGAGTCCCCATATCTTTCTTTTTTCCCAATTCTACTGTTGTTTTAGGCAAATTATTGCAGGTATCAAACTGGGTTTCTGAATTTACATTTTTGTAATTTTTTTTCTTCATATATCTGTATTAGCGCTTGAATCAGCTTACACGCTTTTTAATTATTTTATTAAATATTTATTCTTTTTGAAAGTGGATATTGTCAATAAAATATAAATAATTTTTAACAGTAATAAATATGTATATTAATATAGAATGCTAAAATATTTACCGATATTAGTTAATTGAGATATTGAATAAGTATCATTATATACTTTATGGACATTAACATAGAATATTAATATTTAGCTATAATTAAATTATTATTGTTAATTAATTATCACTAAAAATTATTTTTAATATAATATTCATTGCCCCTTTAATTTTAATAGCGAGCATTTCTCCTTTAATAAATTTTGCACGGCCAACTCTTTATTAGTGGAGGATGGGGGACAGGATAACAACAACAGCCGCATGAGAAATCAAAAATTTTGATAATGCAGAATTTATTTATTTTATTTTTTAATTTTTTATTCAGTATTTAAAATATATATTATTGTCATGATTAAATTTGAATTGCATACTATATATTTAAGATAATGATTCTAACTAATTTTTTTTCATATTTAAAGATTGAACTCGAGATTTCTGATTAAGTATGAAGTAGTATAAATTACATCTAAAACAACCAACAATCTATATTACTTATAGCTCATACCGTGTACGATCCAACTTTCATTTACTACTACAATTAATTTATTATTATAGTTTTTACGCGTTTAAAAAAATTATAAATAAGAATAATTTTTTTAATACACTCTTTTGCTTTATTCATCAATATCCAAAATTAATAATGGAGGAATTCTTTTGAAGTTTAACCATATTTCATGATGAAATGAGCTTTTTTTTATGAAGACATACTTCCTTTGTTTCGATTAATATGAAACACTTTATTTAATTTATTTTAAAAAATTATAACACATTTTCTTATTTGATAAATATTTAATAATAGTATCAATATATTGCTTGTGTTAGGTTTAATTTATTTGGAGAAGTTCACAAAAATATCTTTTTTATATAAAATAATTTTCCATTTGCATGCAAGAGAAATAGGAAAATGCTATAGTCAAACCATTTTAATTTTTTAGCATGGATTATCAACCCATCTTTCCAGTACTAGAACATGGGTCTATGACCCTATTTTAAAATTATTATTATATTTTCATCGTTAATATTTTGATCCAAGAATGCCCATTTTGTGGATTTTAGGTCAAAATGTCTATTTTTTTAATAAACATTTTTTTTTCTTAAACACATTATTTTCCCGATAAAATATTAATATCTTAAAAACTTATTTTTTGTTTTCATTTATTTTATTTTTTAGCTAGTATAAAAGTGGAAAGTAATCATTATTATTCTTAATATTCTTTTATCAATTAAAATACAATTACCCCATATACTTTTAAATTAATATATAATATAAGTGGACATTTGGCGGTGTTTCATTGTGAAATTTGAGGGGGGAAAATCTCTTTTTCAAAAATTAAAAATGATATATATATATATATATATATATATATATATATATATATATATATAATATCATAGTAATCTTATCATTAATTTTTATTTAGATAATAATTAAAAAGAAAATTCTAATAAAATTAAAATATTATTATTTTTTAATCTCTTTCGAATTGAAATAGGATAAACATTTTTTTATATATTTCTTAATTTTAGGGTTAAAATATGATAAAAGGGTCAACAATAAGTGTACTTCAAAGATATTTTATAACTTGAATCAATGTAATCAATTTTCATATTTTGTGGCGTTATGATTATTGTATCTTTAACTTTAAAATCAATGCTCATATTACTAAATACTTATCCTCCTTCAATTCGAAAAATATTAAGAATTAAAAATTAATAATAGATTCCTATGATATTATACATATGAATATTTATGATGGGATACAATATTTTCTTTGGAAAAAAATGGAGATTGAAAAGAAAAGAAACCGTATGTTTATTAAGAAAAGAGCATTTTTGAACCAAAAATAACAGTAAGTTATTTGTATAATAAAGTATATATTGACGATATAGATATTTCTAGACCACACTATTAGTGGAGGATATTTTTGTTCTTTTGTTTTCCGTAGTTTAAAAGGTCAACATTACATTCTCATCATAAAATTTCTACAAAAAGAAATTGATTGACTCTTAAAATTTTAATTGTGCCACATAAATTTAAATGAAAAAAATAATAAGAACTTATATAATTTTGATTAAAAAAAAAATGACACAAGACAAATATTTTAAAAGAAAAAATAAAAATTAATTTAACAATAAGCAACAAGATTAGATAACCCAAAAAATAATGCTATTTTCTGTTGCCTATTATTTATTTATTTTGGTTTCTTAACTAGTGTTCGTTGTCAATTCATATAGATATGCTCATTCTAAAATTTACGTTCTCAGTAGATTTTCTTTGTTGCCCACATGATGGTTATAAAACGTTCTCATCTCATTCTTCTTTATATTTATTATATACTTATATAGTAGATTAAATTAATACTAGATGAAGGAATATTACCATGTTGAGCATGGACCCAACATTTAATTACAACAATAATTATTTTAAGAGTATTTTTTCAATATTTTGTAAAGACCATTCTATTTATTTAGTTACAACTCTATATTTTAAGATCGAATTTCATATGGAGATTTATTTAATAAGAACTACTACACATTTGAGTTCAGCATTTGATATTAAGGATAACTTTGAAATATAAAATTAATATTAAATATTTACTGCATATAAATTCGAATAAGTCTAGTTATTTTGACGCACTATCGAATAAGGCTCGCCATCGAATAACATTTTGTTTCCCTTTTTAAAAAAAATCATCACCACAAATCACAATGAAGATTAAGCTAAAAATCTTCAAAAGTTGAAACCAAAGAAATAATAAAATAATTATATATAAAAGTTTAATGGATGTCATATCTAGGCTGCCTTATAAATGAGATTTAAAAAAAGAGAAACAATGCAAATATTATTTTTACCTTCATAAAGTAGAGAAGTTGTCTCCCATAAACACGCAATAAAAATTACTTTTTCAAAACAGATTCCAATAAAAAATAATAATAAGAGTAGATAAATTATTGTAAAATTATTGAAGCAAGACACATACTATGTTAAATGTGTTAAAAGTAATAACAATAATGATAAAATTAAAGAAATATAATAATAATAATAATAATAATAATAAATATTTTTGGACCAAATTATTAACGAATAATATTTTTATTCAATTTTACATAATTTAAGAATATGTGTGACCTTCTTCCGTTTAAACTATTTCTGATAGTAGATGAGATGATTATATTTTAATTAATAAAAGAAGATAAAGAAGAAAAAAGATTATTGTCTACTTTTATATTAGTTAAAGGGATTATAAAAAAAAAAGAAGAAGAAAAAAGTTAGTTTTAAAAAAATATTTTATTAGGAAAATATTGTGCTTGACAAAATATTTATTAGGAGAAGGGCACTTTGACCTAAAAGTAATAATAAAAGTATTTTTAACCAAAACATTAATGACAAGAATATATTGAGATTAATTTATTAATAAAAAATATTTTTATTCAATTTTATATAATTTAAAATAATTTTTAATTTTTTTTCTATTTAAACTATTTCGAATAGTATATAGAAATTATTTGATCATTTTCCTGTTCTTTATATAACTAAATTAGAGTAGAAATATTTTATGTTTAGCCTCTATAAATTGCATGTCTAGTATTCTTCTCTATATAAATAAAAACACCATCTTCAAAGCTCTTCTTTTTTTCCCATTAGTTTCATCAAAATTAAGAAATACCACCAATGGCCATTTGGATTTCAAGATCAAGAAGAATCTTTAACCATTTTGTTCAAAGGGCTTGTCCCTTATCTCTTCTTCACCCTAGAGGTTCAAGGCCATTTTCCTATTTTGAGTCCAAGCAATTACAAGAGCCACAATGCTATCATGAGGAGGAGGATTATCATGTTGATATTAAACATGATGAGAATCAAGTAATGTTTTAGCAACTCTTTATATAATATATACTATCACTACTATGTGGTGATAATATAATATTAGCTATGTTGGTAATTCCTAGTTAATTTGTCACTAAAAAGCTCCTAGCTAATTGATTTTCTTATAATCCATTGCTAATCTGTAGTAAAATGGGATTAGCATCAAATTTTTGCTATTTATTAACTAAACAATTTTGTCTGATTATTTCTACATTTTTATTTCATGTTGATTAGTTAATGTTCTTTGATTTTTATTATTACATATTATTTTCTTTGTTTTGATTATCATATTATTTGTTGTTGCATGGTGGAAAACAAATAATGTTTTCACACGGAAAATTAGGAAGTTTAATTCTCACTATTTCAGAGAGAATATATTTTCCATTATGGATTTTTCTAGTGAATTGATTAGGTAAGAAATGAGTGGGAAAATCATGTTATGTAGCACAAATTTTCTACTGATTCGCGATGGGAAAAGACTTTGTTTCTAGTAGTGACCCCAGACCAATCATCCTCCTCAATCCATGTTGATTGCATTCCTTATTGACGTTGAGGTCACATGAGCTAGCCTGACCATCTCAAAAGGACACAGGTTCAAGTCGAGCACGGCCGTCATTTCTTTCTTTTAATGCTAAGAAGTTGAATAGAGATAATATATAGTTTGATATTGTATTCAAAATATGATAATCTAAGAAGGTTTTATATTTAATATTTAATGATTTTCATCATTTTAATGAAATTTTTAGATAATACTATCTTCTTATAAACAGGCCATGGATTTCCCAGGAGGTAAAATCCCATTTGTTTCTCAAATGAAATTCATTTCAGAGTCATCAGAAACAAGGTTAGCTTGTTATAGAGTTCTTGACAATAATGGCACTCCAATTCCAGGCAGTGTATTTGAACAGGTAATTTATTTCAATTCAGGAAAAATTTACTCCTACACTGTGTTTGTACTAACCAATAACGGGTCGTCTGGTAGGATGTATTAGATAGTCTGATACATGTATTAGTCGTAGTATTATTTAATTTTTTGTTTGGTAGAATTTTCAATCTATGTATAACTAATATATAGCAAATCGTATGGTATTAATCCTTTAATTTGTATATCTTATCATAGATGTAACTTTCCCTATTTAGTAAGTAATTCTTTAATGGGAAAAGACTCAAATATATTATCGAACTTTGAGAAAAGGCTCATCTATGTCATTTCCGTTTGAGAAAAGATTCATTCATGTCATTATTTATTAACTGAAATGATATAGATGAGTCAAATTTTTAATGGAAGACATATATGAGCCTTTTCTCAAAATTTAATGACATATTTGAGTCTTTTTCCTTTTTAAAAAATAATTTAATAAATGACATGGCCGAATCATAATTGATCAGGTATAAAAATAATTTTGCAAAATTGAAATTGTTTTCAAATAAATAATGACATGGATAACCCTTTTTGCAAATGAAAATGACATAGATGAGCAAAACTTTTAACGAATGACATTAATGAGTTTTTTGTCAAAATTCGATGACGTATTTGAGCTCATTCCCTTCTTTAATTCCGACCTACTGCATGACATGTTTATGAACACAAGATTCAACCGCGCACCTGCATGACATGTGGTTTGGTGCTTTGTTAGGTGATGAAAGATTTGGCAGTGAAGATGTATAGTACAATGGTGATCCTTCAAATAATGGACAGCATTTTTGATGAAGCAAAAAAACAAGGGAGGTTATCCTTTTATATGACCAGTGTTGGAGAAGAAGCCATTAACATAGCTTCTGCTGCTGCCCTCACCCCAGATGACATTGTCTTGCCTCAGGTAATTTTTTGGCCGCCTTATTTCTCAGACAGTCGCTCAACTAATAGTTATTATCTCAGAAAATCACCTTTCTTTGTTGAAGAAAGCTAAAATCAAGAAGAAAAGTGACTTTTTAAAATAATAACCGCTTAGTCGAGTGACCATCATCTAAGATATCAACTCATAAAATGCACACAAGTAATAAATAGAAGAAAAATGAACATTAGATTTATGAGGTTTGACTAAAATGTGCTCATATTCTCAAGTAAAATAAGGAAAATAAGTTTGATGTATTTTTTCTAAAAATAATAAACAAAATCACATGTTTAGCTCATAAAAAAGAATCAAGCCCAACGTTACAGAGCGTGTTGAAGATATAAATTAAGTGAAACTAAAGTACTTGAATACCCACATGCACTTGACACTATGTTTGTCCTCATTTACTCTTAAATTCGACTCCCCTGTTACGCGTTAGGTAAAACGCTCTGTCTTGCACGTACCTTTTAAAACGGTAGATGAAAATGTAAACACACATTTTTATTATGATTGCAGTACAGGGAGACCGGTGTTCTGTTATGGCGTGGTTTCACCCTGGAAGAATTTACCAGTCAATTGCTTGGAAATAAGGGCGACAATGGAAAAGGCAGGCAAATGCCAATACATTATGGTTCTAACAAGCTCAATTATTTCACCGTCTCTTCAACTATCGCGTAAGAATCTTTTATCATTATGATTCAAATTATATATATGTTTCACTTGAGTCGAGGGGTAAGACTGCATACACACCACCCTCTCCAGATCCACTTGTAGGATTACACTGAGTATGTTGTTGTTGTTGTTGTTGTATCGTCTAATTAAACTACTTATATTGTTCATTTCCCCAGCACACAGCTTCCACAGGCTGTAGGCGTGGCTTACACGCTGAAAATGGATAAAAAGGAGGCTTGCGTTGTCACTTACTTTGGAGATGGTACCACTAGTGAGGTGATTTTGAATAAGTACTACTCCCTAGTCCCTTCGCGCTATCCCTTAAGAAACTACTTATTCCTAGAAATTAATACGGACCGGAGGGAGTATAATTTATGACTTTTTCGATAAGAAGATAAGGTAGTTTTATTCAATGAGTTTTTGTGTTGAATTATTTTCAGGGAGATTTCCATGCTGCTTTGAATTTTGCGGCAGTTCTTGAAGCTCCTATTATATTTCTATGCCGCAACAATGGATGGGCCATTAGCACCCCTGTCGCTGAGCAATTCCGAAGTATTCCCCTTAACTCAATTCAATCTGTTTTAAGGGTGAAAGATGTTCAACGAAAAATGTTTTTTGTAATAAGTTATTTTCTAGTGTTTGGTTAGTCAAGAGTCATTTTCGAGAAATATTTTCTGAAAATGACTTACATCATATCAAACACGGTTCCTAGCTATCTCAGATAACTTAAGCTGCATTTCTCCTAAATATTTTCCAATGGTAGGTGATGGAGTCGCGATTAAAGGGCAAGCTTATGGAGTTAGAAGTATTCGTGTGGATGGCAATGATGCTCTTGCAATTTATAGTGCTATTCGTGCAGCTCGCGAAATGGCAATAAAGGAACAAAGGCCAATAATAGTAGAGGTGTGAAATTCAGCCATTCCTATTAGGGAAACAAGCATGATATACCCCTCGTTACAAAAGTGATCTAGATATACCCCTACCGTTATAAAAGTGGCTCTGAGCCATTTGTATAACAGTAGGGGTACATGTGTACCACTTTTATAACAAGGGGTATACCAGCTCTAAATCGCAAGGTTGAAAAATATATCAGGCCCTATTCTCTTCCTATTATTCCTGTATAAGGTTGTATGCTTATAAAACTTGCATTTTGTAACACTTATTAGGCCATGGCTTATCGAGTAGGCGACCATGCATCGTCTGATGATTCAACCAAGTACCGATCCAGGGAGGAGATCGAGTACTGGAGAAGACGATGCTCAGTAGCCAGATTCAGAAAATGGATACAGAAAAATGGTTGGTGGAGTGATGAAGAGGAACTTGAATTCCGGGGAAATATCAAAGAGCAGGTTCAAGATTCAAAAATCCTAAAATGTATTCGATTTGATTTGATTTTTGTTCTATTCTACTATTTGTTGATTTTTTTTGAAAATTTAATGTAGGTGCTGCAAGCACTTGAAAGAGCTGTGGAAACAGAGAAGCCTCCCTTGACAGATTTGTTTACTGATGTTTATGATCAAATCCCATTGCATCTTCAAGAACAGGAGAGGTATATTAGAGACGCGATAAACAAACGACCAAATGAGTATCCTACTAATATACCTATATAGGCTACATTTTCAAAAAAAATTCGATTTGAAATTGGTATCTTCGAATTCCAGTAATGTCCTCCATGTAATATGAATATACGATACAGTTGTGGGTGTGTTCATTAGTATCTTTTGCAGAAAATAGTTTGAAATCGCACAAACTATCCGAGTTGAATTAAGTTTGAACTCTCTTTATCTTCTTTGCAAATGGATGTTGTATCTTCGAACCTTAGAGAAAACAGATTATATAAACAAAGCAATGACAAGTTGTTCCTTTTCAATAAGCAATCAACACAGCCACCCCCACCCTCGCGCGCACACACACACACAAAAAGAAAAAAAGACAATGTAATCAAGGTAGAGGCAAATAGGTAACAGAAGAAAGAATTGAGAGTAACATGAACATTTTCTTGTTTTCTTTCTTATATATATTAAAACCATGCACCCAAGGGTGTGGCTTAGTAATTAATCAAGTCGGTTGAGAATCATGAGCTTCAAATTCCAAAAGAGACAAAAACACTACGTAATTTCTTCCTATCAGTCCTAGCTTTGATGGACAGAGTTACCTGATACTTGTTAAACAGGCTAAACCTTTGGATGCAATCGAGACATACCGTTTCTCAACTTCTAGTAGGAGCAAAAACAGTCAACCAAAGCCTTTCTAAGGTACCAATATCCCCTCTCACCAGCCATAGATTGAAGAAGGGAAGGAGAGAAGAGGGATATTATGTAAACTTCTCATGTTTCAAATGGAAAATTGCAGCAGAAAGTAAAAATTGTTTTCTTTTCACTTGGTTCATAACTCCAGCTATCTGGTCAAACTATACCTAAACAAAAAACTCATTTTTGTAACTGTGCCAAAACACAAGAATTCATGTTGCCCGTACTATAGTAGTTGTAGGATTATTCTTGTAGTTTCTTGTCCTTCGATTTCTATGACTATCTATTATTTCAGGTTGTTTGTTTGTAATATTATTTTTGTTATAGTACTATTATGCTACTATCTATTTTACTTTCATTATGTTTTTTCTGAACTGTTTTTGCTTTGAGCCGGGGGTGATAGCATCCAAGGAAGCTCTACTTCATTGAAGGACAAGGAAGAAACTTAAAAAACTTCAAGGAGGCCCATAACAAGATCTCAAATCAAGAAGTTCAATGATAAGTCCAATTGGCTTCAATCGTTGATTCAAAGGTGTCTTGTTGGGGAAGAAGAGCTCAAGCCCAAGGGAGATGAACTGTTCAAGTGCTACAATTATTTGGTGGTTCAAGTTGAAGTCCAAGAGGAGGAATATTGGGGTCCAAAGTTCAACCTTGAAGAAGTCCAAAGTGGTACAAAAAAAGGCTCAAAATCAGTCCAAAAGGAGGTCAATTTCAGCCCTTAAGTGGATTTGAAATCAACGGCCCAATCAAACCCCAAATGGGGCTCAAAAGCCACAACTAAGAGAGCCCACAAAGTCCTTAATTCAACCGCAATTATTAGGGTTTTAGTTTTACCTTAGTCACCAAGCTAAGAATTTATTTTATTAAGTTTTAAATTGTTTTTTTAGGATTTTATTAGGGCTAATAGCCACCTTATTTACTCTAGAGATAGGAGTGTTTTTTCATTCATTGAAAGACATTACATTGATATTAATAATACTTGAGAGAGTTCTTTTGAACCTTTGTGACATGTTCTTTGAGAATTCATCTTTAAATCTTTACTAGTTTCATAGTTTAAGGTATAAAATAATTTCTTCTTGTGATATTTTTGATTTCTTTTTGGTATGGTGATTAATTTATACATATTAATTATTGTCTCTAGTCACTCATAAACTAGTCAAGATTCGAATCTATGGTTTTGATTCATTTTCTCCATTTGGTTTCTTCCATAAATCTATACGTATGGAAGAAATCTAACCATTTACTTAAGAAAATGAATCAAAATGATAAATTCAGATCTTGACCACTTTATGAGTAACTAAAGACCATAATTAGTATGTATAAACTAATCGTCTTCTAAAGAATATCAAAAAGAAATCAAAGTTATCAGAAGAAGAAATTACTTTATACCTTAAACTATGTAACTAGTAAAGGTCTAAAGATAAATTCTCACAAAGGTGCAAAAGAACTCTCTCAAATATTATTGATATCACTATAATATATTTTTAATGAATGAAAAAACACTCCTGTTTATAGAATAAATAAGGTGGCATAAAAGAGCAATCTAAAACTTAATAAATAAAACCCTAGCTTTGTGGCTAAGGTAAACTAAAACCCTAATAATTGTGGCTTAATTAAAGACTTTGTGGGCTCTTTTGGTCATGAATTTTTGAGCCCCATTTGGGCTTGGGCTACTGATTTCAGCTCCACTTAAAGACTGAAATTGACCTCATTTTGACCTGATTTTAAGTCTTTGTTTTGCACCACATTAAACTTCTTAAAGACTGAACTTTGGACCAATATACCCTATCTTAAACTTCAACTTGGGCCACCACCTATTGAACTTTGGACTCCAATAGTTGTTTTTAGGACACCTATCTTCAAATAATACCCCAATTTTAACAATGTGACAAGGGTGTTCATCAAATGAAACAATACAACCAAGTTAAAAAAAAATGGCACCGGACAATCAATACACACGTTTCATTTGAATTGTTGTTGTTACATAATAGCTCATTCCGTTTCTCGCGCCAGGAAGTCCCACATTGAGGGTAAAGTGAAGATAAAAGAGTATTTATCACTAGGGGTATTCGTGGTTCTATTTGGATCGGTTAAAATTAAAACCAAATCAATTTAATCGGTTTCTAAATTTCTAAAACCAAACCAAACGGAAAAAATAACCCTCAGTTTGGTTTGGTTCAATTTTTCTTGTTTTTTCCGTTTGAAAGTAATAAATTTTTTAAGGACATACCTATCTCGATAGGCACAGACACCTAATACATGATCAATCCACAAGAAAGTTATTGTGGATTCAATTAAGCAATACTAAAGTTATTATTACACGAACAAAGGGATTCAAGTAAGAGAAATTGTGACTAGTGAGGTAGGATAGGTAAAGACCAAAATAATGAATTTTGATGGACTTGCACTTATAAATTATTTATGAATAATATATAAATAATTGTTGAATTTACATATCTAATTTTTTGGTTTGGTTTTGTTATTTTTGCGGTCTTTTTAGTAAAATCAAAATCAAACCAAATAGTATAGTTTTTCAAAATTTAAACCAAACCTAACCAAATCAAACCAAATATTGATTTGGTTCAAATTGCAGTTCGGTTTTATTTTTTAACCATAACCATGAACAACCCTACATACCACTCCACCACAATTCTCGTTGGTCTTTCCGTTCTATTTTAGGAAGAATTAACTCAAAATCTTGAATAATATTGAGGAATTCAATTTCTTAGCACATAACTTATGTGCTTGAAATTAAATTTTTATATTATGTTTTTTTTTTCTTTTTTGGGAGACTAAATTTTCATGATTTTCTACTCTCATTTTGGAAAACTAAAATTCTTGTAATTTTCTATTCCGATTAATAATTCTATTTGAATAAATAAATTCTTCAACATTTCATTAAATCCAACTTTAAACACAATATTCTAACAAGTTTAACGAATTAATAAAATTATTTTAGCAGATATAACTGATAGAAGAAATTGAGAGTAGACAAATACAATCGTTGGTATGTTACAAAGAGAAATGATTAAAGTCCTTTGCAATTCAAAAAGTTGTAACCGAAATCATCTGACGAAGTTGTCTGCTCAAAGCATTTGTCTTTTAACTTTGAGCTTTCGACGTGAAATATTTATGACCCCACAAGATTAAAGAACATTTTAACATATTTCACGTATCTTTAGTTTAAGACCAGAAGATTCAAATTCTGTTTACTGAGTCCTCTTCCACCAACACTATGCCATTTTCATCTTTGATGCATTTCACTTGGTCCACATCATGAATTTTCTTTCTCACCTTGGTGAGCCTCTTCCTCCTCGTCTAAGCTTTCTATTGATGTCGTATAAGCAGCCTTTTTGGTTTTACTTTTCTTGAGACCCCTAACACCTCTCTAACTGCTTTGCTGATGCAGTCAACTGTCCTAACCCACATAGTAGTTATGTCCCTACTACTCCCCAAAGCCCCTATATATAGGCATCAACATCTCACCAATTTCCGAGGCTGTGGGTTGGACTAAATTTGAGAGCCCCTATATATAAGCATCAACATCTCACCAATCTCCTGGGTTGTGGGTTGGATTATATTTGAGCAGGTTATAATGGGTTAAGACAACAATTGAGTCAAGACTCAATCCAAATTTGCTTGGGTCAAAACGGATTAGGTAACAGGTTATATAGCGGGATGTGCAACATCGTGTAATCTCCTATATATTTCATTTTCTTTCATACCTAACATCTAAAATGTAACTAAATATAACTTCATGGTGTTAAGGCTATGGTCAAAAGGAAAACATTTGAACTTGAATTGGTGGGGTGTGCCAGGCCTAGGCTTTAGTGCAACGCCCAGGCGACGCATGAAAGTCCAAGTAGCAAGCTACTTTAATGGACTTTCCCCCTTAAAAAATTAAGTTAATATCGTGTGAGTCGATGACCCACATATCAAATATTAAACTGATAAGAACAGATACTACACTTGATCTTAGCCAAAAGGCCGAGAAAGGTATGCTTTTCTTAATCCATGGACTTGGTGCTTTATCCTCCCTCTCAACTCTCTACTTTTCGTTTTATATCGATACGGGACAAATGAACCTGAAGTGCCACGCACTTGTCTATTATAGTGAGAAAGACACTTTGGAAAAATATATATTAGTTTACTTACGAATAATTAAGTACACTATATAGTATACAAAAGCTACCTACAAAATAGTTTATTATACAATGTAACCTTTAACGTGATTTATTATCAACGCTTATAATCATAGGTAATCTCAAAGCATGTATGGGAACACTTCTTGATTTTAAAGGATCAACACAACACTAGTATAGCTAGAGTCTTGGGACATCTCTATGTATGTACTTGACAAGAAGAGATTTGTTGTTACGTTATTGACCTTGCTTCACCTTAATTGTTATTTATCGGGCTTTAGCGGATCTATTGATCAAGAGGGTGCTAGGTAGGGGTAAGAGGATACATCCGACCCAAAATCTCAAGCAATTTGTTGATTTTCTCTATTGTTACAACTTTGTTCCTACATGTAGTAAACTCCCTCAAACGGAAAATGTACTACTTCCTTCTGTCTCAAAATAAGTGTCGTTTTATCTCATTTCACGCTCATTAAGAAAAATAATAAATAGAAGGCATAATTTACTAAGCTATCCATGTTACTCCCACTGTCTCTATTTACTTGTCAATTTTTTACTTGACACACCTATTATGAAAATAAAAATTGACACACCTATACCAATGTTATTTATTCTTTACTCCAAAACAAGGGTTGCTTTTGCAAAAAAAAATAATCTAAAGTAAATGTCAGTAGGAATTCAAGACAAGAAATAGTTATTGTTTTTACTTGACACACCTATTATGAATTCCTACTGACATTTACTTTAGATTATTTTTTTTTGCAAAAGCAATCCTTGTTTTGGAGTAAAGAATAAATAACATTGGTATAGGGAAAATAGATACCTAAGATTAAGCCAAGCTCAAACATTTAAACTTAGATTTGGTGGGGTGTGCCAGGCCTAGGCTGTAGTGCAACGCCCAAGCGACACATGAAGGTCCAAGTAGCAAGCTACTTTAATAGACTTTCCCCCTTAAAAAATTGAGTTAATATCATGTGAGTCAATGACCCACATATCAGATATTAAACTGATAAGAACAGATACTACACTTGATCTTAGCCAAAAGGCCGAGAAAGGTATGCTTTACTTGGCTCACGGACTTCGTGTTTTAATCTCCCTCTCAATTCTCTGCCTCTTGTATTCCATCGATATGGGACTGATGAACTCTTAATGATACCTACAATTTTATATTAGTGTGAGAAAGATAATAGGTGGGAAAAAATTAGTAACAGGTTATCGATGCTCAAATCAACACTATAAGTTATACTAGTATGTTTCAAACATGATATGTGTGAGTTCAATTCTCGATGTCTTATTTACCCCCCTCCACTTTAAGGGGTCAATTATATAAAAACGTCATAACAACTCATCCAACAAAAGGTTTCATCAAAATCTTAAATAGAAAATTAGCTACGCATAAATTATGTGAAAACATAATAAGTACTAAAATTCATAACCAATAACGAAAAATAGAAAGTCGAAAGGAAAAACTTGTCGCCGAATCTTTCACTTACTGCTAGCGTTCTTTGCCTCAGATTGAATTCCCCTTCAAAAACATGTTTAAAGACAATTTATTTCACTTTTTGTTACTCGTCTCAAAATAAGTGTCATTTAAACTTATTTCGTGCTCATTAAGAAAAGTAATAAGTAGAAGATAGTTTACTAAGTTATTTCTATTTATTAGATATTTCTAGATGATTGAGATTAAACAAAAAATTATCTTTACATAAGAGTATAATTAGAAAAATATACAATTTTTGTCTTTAATTTCTAGTATAACACTTATTTTGAGATTAAAAAATTTTGCAAATTTTTTTTGCTGAAATTTCTAAGACGAAAAAATGACAAATATACTTCCGAACTATTACAAATCGCGTAGAATACTTTGTACATTTCTTCGCCATTTACGACCCTTGTTTTTAGGCGTATTCTTATCTAGTTTTATTTTTGCATGAATGAAAGGTTTTAAAGAATAACTTTATGCCTGATTTAGGTGGTACTGTTGATTGTAGTGTGGTCATTGAAGGAATTTCTTTTTTCTTTTCGATTTTGGATTTTCAAAATATGTTTTTTTGGGATTTTACTTTGATGTCTTTTACATAGATTTGTTAGGAATTTGTGAATTTTTATGGTAAAGAATGTTTTGTTTTCAATAGTTGTTTTTAGGACACCTATCTTTAAATAATACCCCAATTTTAACACTGTGACAAGGGTGTTCATCAAATGAAACAAAATAGCCAAGTTAAAAAAAAAAATGGCACCGGACAATCAATACACACGTTTCATTTGAATTGTTGTTGTTACATAAATAGCTCATTCCATTTCTCGCGCCATGAAGTCCCACATTGAGGGTAAAGTGAAGATAAAAGAGTATTTATCACTAGGGTGTTCGTGGTTCAGTTTGGATCGGTTAAAATTAAAACCAAATCAATTTAATCAGTTTCTAAATTTCTAATACCAAACCAAACGGAAAAAATAACCGTCGGTTTGGTTTGGTTCAATTTTTCTTGTTTTTTCCGTTTGAAAGTAGTAAATTTTTTAAGGACATACCTATCTCAATAGTATCGGTTCGGTTTGGTTATATTTGCGGTTTTTTTAGTAAAATTTAAACCAAACCCAACCAAATATCGATTTGGTTCATATTGCAGTTCAGTTTGATTTTTTAACCATAACCATGAACAGCCCTACGTACCACTCCACCACAATTCTTGTTGGTCTTTCCGTTCTATTTTAGGAAGAATTAATTCAAAATCTTGAATAATATCGAGGAATTCAATTTCTTAGCACATAACTTATGTGCTTGAAATTAAATTTTTATATTATGTTTTTTTTTCCTTTTTTGGGAGACTAAATTTTCATGATTTTCTACTCTCATTTAGGAAAACTAAAATTCTTGTAATTTTCTATTCCTATTTATAATTCGATTTGAATAAACAAAAACTTCAACATTTCATTAAATCCAATTTTAAACACAATATTCTAACAAGCTTAATGAATTACTAAAATTATTTTAGCAGATATAACTGATAGAAGAAATTGAGAATAGACAAATACAATCGTTGGTATGTTACAAAGAGAAATGATTTAAAGTCCTTTGCAATTCAAAAAGTTGTAACCGAAATCATCTGACGAAGTTGTCTGAAAGCATTTGTCTTTTAACTTTGAGCTTTTGACATGATATGTTTATGACCTCACAAGATTAAAAAATATTTTAATATATTTCACATATCTTTAGTTTAAGACCAGAAGATTCAAAATAAATATATGTTATCTCTGTTTATTGAGTCCTCTTCCACCAACACTATGCCGTTTTCATCTTTGATGCATTTCTCTTGGTCCACATCATGAATTTTCTTTCTCACCTTGGTGAGCCTGTTCCTCCTCGTCTAAGCTTTCTATTGATGTCGTATAAGCAGCCTTTTTGGTTTTACTTTTCTTGGTCCTCTCCTTCCCACCACCAATTTTCTTTGCGCCTTTTGGATTACCTCTCGAGACCCCTAACACCTCTCTAACTGCTTTGCTGATGCAGTCAACTGTCCTAACCCACATAGTAGTCATGTCCCTACTACTCCCCAAAGCCCCTATATATAGGCATCAACATCTCACCAATCTCCGAGGCTGTGGGTTGGACTAAATTTGAGAGCCCCTATATATAAGCATCAACATCTCACCAATCTCCTGGGTTGTGGGTTGGATTAAATTTGAGCAGGTTATAATGGGTTAAGACAACAATCGAGTCAAGACTCAATCCAAATTTGCTTGGATCAAAACGGATTAGGTAACAGGTTATATAGCGGATGTGCAACATCGTGTAATCTCCTATATATTTCATTTTCTTTCATACCTAACATCTAAAATGTAACTAAATATAACTTAATGGTGTTAAGGCTATGGTCAAAAGGAAAACATTTGAACTTGAATTGGTGGGGTGTGCCAGGCCTAGGCTTTAGTGCAACGCCCAGGCGACGCATGAAAGTCCAAATAGCAAGCTACTTTAATGGACTTTCCCCCTTAAAAAATTAAGTTAATATCCTGTGAGTCGATGACCCACATATCAGATATTAAACTGATAAGAACAGATACTACACTTGATCTTAGCCAAAAGGCCGAGAAAGGTATGCTTTTCTTAATCCATGGACTTGGTGCTTTATCCTCCCTCTCAACTCTCTACTTTTCGTTTTATATCGATACGGGACAAATGAACCTGAAGTGCCACGCACTTGTCTATTATAGTGAGAAAGACACTTTGGAAAAATATATATTAGTTTACTTACGAATAATTAAGTACACTATATAGTATACAAAAGCTACCTACAAAATAGTTTATTATACAATGTAACCTTTAACGTGATTTATTATCAACGCTTATAATCATAGGTAATCTCAAAGCATGTATGGGAACACTTCTTGATTTTAAAGGATCAACACAACACTAGTATAGCTATAGAGTCTTGGGACATCTCTATGTATGTACTTGACAAGAAGAGATTTGTTGTTACGTTATTGACCTTGCTTCACCTTAATTGTTATTTATCGGGCTTTAGCGGATCTATTGATCAAGAGGGTGCTAGGTAGGGGTAAGAGGATACATCCGACCCAAAATCTCAAGCAATTTGTTGATTTTCTCTATTGTTACAACTTTGTTCCTACATGTAGTAAACTCCCTCAAACGGAAAATGTACTACTTCCTTCTGTCTCAAAATAAGTGTCGTTTTATCTCATTTCACGCTCATTAAGGAAAATAATAAATAGAAGGCATAATTTACTAAGCTATCCATGTTACTCCCACTGCCTCTATTTACTTGTCAATTTTTTACTAGACACACCTATTATGAAAATAAAAATTGACATAGTGAGTTTACCATTTTACCCCTATCAATTGATAGAATTCCAAAATCAATTTACTCAATGAAAAGGTTCTACCTTTTTCAAATACATTAACTATCTAAATATATTGAAGGTATAATAGTTAAAAAAATATATTTTCCTTTATTGATTTATCAAAAATGACAAATAAAAAGAGACGGAGGGAGGAATTAGATGTTTCTTCAAAATTGAACATTATTAAGAAGAATTAGTTTTTCAAGGGTATAGTTAAAAACAAACTATTTCTTGTCTTGAATTCCTACTAACGTTTACTTTAGATTATTTTTTTTTTTTGCAAAAGCAACCCTTGTTTTGGAGTAAAGAATAAATAACATTGGTATAGGGAAAATAGATACCTAAGATTAAGCCAAGCTCAAACATTTAAACTAGATTTGGTGGGGGTGCGCCAGGCCAAGGCTATAGTGTAACACCTAAGTGACGCATGAAGACCCAAGTAGCAAGCTACTCTAATGAACCTTCCCCTTAAAAAATTGAGTTAATATCGTGTGAGTCAATGACCCACATATCAGATATTAAACTGATAAGAACAGATACTACACTTGATCTTAGCCAAAAGGCCGAGAAAGGTATGCTTTACTTGGCTCACGGACTTCGTGTTTTAATCTCCCTCTCAATTCTCTGCCTCTTGTATTCCATCGATATGGGACTGATGAACTCTTAATGATACCTACAATTTTATATTAGTGTGAGAAAGATAATAGGTGGGAAAAAATTAGTAACAGGTTATCGATGCTCAAATCAACCCTATAAGTTATACTAGTATGTTTCAAACATGATATGTGTGAGTTTAATTCTCGATGTCTTATTTACCCCCCTCCACTTTAAGGGGTCAATTATATAAAAACGTCATAACAACTCATCCAACAAAAGGTTTCATCAAAATCTTAAATAGAAAATTAGCTACGCATAAATTATGTGAAAACATAATAAGTACTAAAATTCATAACCAATAACGAAAAATAGAAAGACGAAAGGAAAAACTTGTCGCCGAATCTTTCACTTACTCCTAGCGTTCTTTGCCTCAGATTGAATTCCCCTTCAAAAACATGTTTAAAGACAATTTATTTCACTTTTTGTTACTCGTCTCAAAATAAGTGTCATTTAAACTTATTCGTGCTCGTTAAGAAAAATAATAAGTAGAAGATAGTTTACTAAGTTATTTCTATTTATTAGATATTTCTAGATGATTGAGATTAAACAAAAAATTATCTTTACATAAGAGTATAATTAGAAAAATATACAATTTTTGTCTTTAATTTCTAGTATAACACTTATTTTGAGATTAAAAAATTTTGCAAATTTTTTTGCTGAAATTTCTAAGACGAAAAAATGACAAATAGACTTCCGAACTATTACAAATCGAGTAGAATACTTTGTACATTTCTTCGCCATTTACGACCCTTGTTTTTAGGCGTATTCTTGTCTAGTTTTATTTTTGTTTGAATGAAAAGTTTTAAAGAATAACTTTATGCCTGATTTAGGTGGTACTGTTGATTGTAGCGTGGTTATTGAAGGAATTTCTTTTTTCTTTTCGATTTTGGATTTTCAAAATATGTTTTTTTAGGATTTTACTTTGATGTCTTTTACATAGATTTGTTAGGAATTTGTGAATTTTTATGGTAAAGAATGTTTTTTCTTTTTTAAGAATTTTACTTTGTTAGGATTTTACTTTATTGCCTTTTTCTGATATTTGTTAAGGATTTGTGCATTCTTTTTATTAAAGAAATATTTTGCTAGTCTCTCTCCTCCTTCTCTCAATCTCCCTTGCCAAAATATACAAATGCATATGTATACAAGTTATATATATACAATTATCTGAGAGATATTCATACACAGTTTGTCTCTTTCATCCCTCTTCCAATCTCACTCGCCTCTCTCCACTCTACGCCCTCTCTCGCTCGCCTCTCTCCACTCTCTGCCCTCTCTTGTTCGTCTCTCTCCTCCCTCTTCCAATCTCGTTCACTTCTCTCCACTCTCTGCCCTCTCTCACTCGCCTCTCTCCTCCCTCTCTCAATCTCGCTCGCCTCTCTCCTCCCTCTCACATGTAGCTACGAATCTTAATCAACAAACTATAGATATAGAGCACAATTAAATTATTTTTGAGTGACTATATGTGAAAATTCCCCTATATAATATTGGGTTTAAGTTTGTTGTCTATCGGGTCTAAATTTGTTGTCTACTTTTCTTTATTTTTTTTTACTATTTTATATATATATATAGATAGATAGAGAGAGAGAGAGAGAACTTGTGGAGCTAAAAGCTCCATTTTATTTAGTATGAACTACAGAAATCCCATCAATTTGAGCGCTAATTACATCATATTATAAAAGTTTCTCAAATTACAATAATTTCAAAATTTTCAAAACTTGCGGATATACTGCTCCTTCGCCAGATACATAGCAAATGATATATGAGCTATGTATCTGATACATAACTATAAACCAAATTCATATTGATTTAAGTTTGAATGATTTGGGTTATACATCAACAATAACATTTGTATCAGATACATTATAAACAAACGAAGTTGTAGTATATCTGATAAAGGTGGAGTGATGTATCCGGATGTTCAGAGAGAAGGAAAAATGGGATTTTTGTAATTAATTCAAATGATACGGACTTTAGATATTATGTTATCTTAAGTCATATAATTAAGTAATTTTCTCTATTATTTATATCTCAACTCTGTACAAAATAGGCCAAGTGAACCCAAAAGGAAAAGAAAATAACGAAAATAGAATACAAAAAACATGCCCAGTCCAAAGGATCCGCCTCCTTTTATATGTCAGCCCTAAGAAGTAGGGTTTTTCATTTTGAGCTCCTTATCATCTCCCTCTATATCGCCGCTTGGAGCTTCTGGTAACCTGAGCTTCTTTTTCCTCTTGTTGTGGGTAATCAATACTTATTATGAGGATGATGAAGCTTCCTTTTCTTCTCAACTCACAGAAGTAAGTATAGTTTCCTTTGTTTTAATATGATTTTGTTCTTCATTTCTTACTAATCTTCGCTTCCTTATCTACAAAGGTGTATACCGGTGGATGTAGTGGATTTCTAGGTGGAATCGAGAGAGAAAACAATTGTCGGAGGAAAGTTTCCAAGGATGTTATCGCATAGAGAAATGATGCATTAAATAGTACAGGAGGTAAAAGGTCCTCCATAAAGTTTGGTATCGTAACAACAATATCGGCCAAAGTTAGAGTATTTTTCAGACCTTTTTCCATTTTTTAGTATGGTATATTTATATAAGTTTCCTAATAATGAAACCCTAGCTTAGTGGCTAAGGTAAAACTAAAATCCTAATAATTGTGGTCGTGATTTTTGTGCCCTATTTAGGTTTGATTGGGCTGCTGATTTCTGCTCCACTCAAATGGTTGAAATTAACCTCCTTTTTTGAACCCTTTTTTCTGCACCACTTTAAACTTCTTCGAGGCTGACCTTTGGACCCCAATATTTTTCCTCTTAGACTTCAACTTGGGCCACCAATGGCTATTTAAATAATAGCCCAAGTTTAATGACAAGGGTGTTCATTGAATGAAACAAAACAACCAAGTTGAAAAAATGGCACTCGACAATCAATACACACGTTTCATTTGAATTGTTGTTGTTAAATAATAGCTCATTCCGTTCTTCGCGTCGGGAAGTCTTACTTTGGAGATAAAACAAGGATGAAAGAGTACTTATCACTCCACTACAATTCTTGTTGATCATTCTATTTTATTTAGGAAGAATTAATTCAAAATCTTGAACAATATTGAGGAATTCAATTTCTTAAGCACATAAATTATGTGCTTGAAATTAAATTTTCATATTATGGTTTTTCTTTTCTTTTCTTTTCAAGAGACTAAAATCTTCATGATTTTATTCTATTCTCATTCTGAAAAACTAGAGTTCTTGTAATTTTCTACTCCGATTTATAATTTGATTTGACGATATAAAAACTTCGACATTTCATGAAATTAATTTTTAAACACAATATTCTAACAAACTTAAGTAATTTAATAAAATTATTTTAGCAGATATAACTGACTGAAGAAACTGAGAGTAGACAATACAATCGTTGGTATGTTATGAAGAGAAATGATTGAAGTCCTTTGCTATTCAAAAAGTTATAACCGAAATCATCTGCTGTGTTGGGTTCGAAAGTGATTATGGCGTCATACGGAAGCTTATAATTTGCATATCATATGATGATAAACTAGATGACAAATAAAACTATACTAAAAGATATAATATTATTATATGATAGGACCAATTGACCTACATAATTAAAAACTAATAAAAGAAAATATTAAAACTGTTGAGGGAAAATCTCCACATAAACAAAACTCTCTAAATGACTAAATTGTGTATGTTCTTGTTGTGTTGTTATGAGAATAGGGATCTTCAATTTATAGATCTCCAAACATTTTTTCTAAGGAAAGAATAAACCAAATATGTAAGAAAATTATATTTTTCTTTCAGAAAAAGTTCAAGCATTTATAGTAATACTTTGACTTTTCTTTGAGGAAAAATAAACTTCAAATAAGGAAAGAAAATCGGGGCAAAACCCTAACATGACGAAGTTGTCTGCTCAGAGCATTTGTCTTTTAACTTTGAGCTTTCGATATGATATGTTTATGACCACAAAATTAAAGAACATTTTAGCATATTCTACGTATCTTTAGTTTAAGACCAGAAGATTTAAAATATATATGCTATCTCTGTCTAATATGTGCCTCTTCCACCAACACTATGCCGTTTTCGCCTTTGATGCATTTCACTTGGTCCACATAATGGATTCTCTCTCTCTCACCTTGGTGAGCATATTCCTCCTCTTTTCCTCCCCGTCTAAGCTTTCTATTAATGTTGAATAAGTAGCCTTTTTGGTTTTACTTTTCTTGGTCCTCTCCATTCCACCACCAATTTCCTTTGTGCCTTTTGGATTACCCCTCGACTCCTAACACCTCTCTATCTGCTTTGCTGATGTAGTCAACTATCCTGCGTCCCTACTCCCCCCCCCCCCAAAAGCCCCTATATATAGGCACCAACTTCTCACCAATCACCGAGGCTTTGGCCTCTGTTAGAGTCTAGGATATCAATATATATGTTAGGGGTTGTAATTGAGCGGGTTGGGTTAAATTTGGACAGGTTATAATAAGTAATGGGCCATGTTAAAACGAATTAGGTAATGGGCCACATCGTGTAATCTGCTATATATTTCATTTTCCTTCCTACCAAACGCACAAAATGTTTATCTCTACTTAGTACACTTTCATGTATACAAAGTGTGAGACATATGTAACTAAATTTAACTTCATGGTGTTAATAAAAGCTATGGTCGAAAGGAAAACATTTGAACTAGAATTGGTGGGGTGTGCCAGGCATAGGCTGTAGTGCAACACCTAGGCAACACATGAAGGTCCAAGTAGCAAGCTACTTTAATAGACTTTCCCCCTTAAAAAATTGAGTTAATATCGTGTGAGTCAATGACCCACATATCAGATATTAAACTGATAAGAACAGATACTACACTTGATCTTAGCCAAAAGGCCGAGAAAGGTATGCGTTACTTAGCTCACGGACTTCGTGTTTTAATCTCCCTCTCAATTCTCTGCCTCTTGTATTCCATCGATATGGGACTGATGAACTCTTAATGATACCTACAATTTTATATTAGTGTGAGAAAGACAATAGGTGGAAAAAACTAGTAATGATTTAGCTATAGGTTATTGATGCTCAAATCAACACTATAAGTTATACTAGTAAGTTTTAAACATGATATGTGTGAGTTCAATTCTCGATGTCTTGTTTACCACCTCCACTTTAAGGGGTCAATTATATAAAAACGTCATAACAACTCATCCAACAAAAGGTTTCATCAAAATCTTAAATAAAAAATTAGATAGGCATAAAGTATGTGAAAAACATGTTTAAAGACTATTTATAATGTAGGACATGTTTTAATTCAATCCAAGATCGAATTGGAAAAATTCTAGCCTTTGGCGTTATGCATGCGCCATATGTCAATTTAATTTCACTTTTTGATACTCGTCTTAAAATAAGTGTCATTTAAACTTATTTTGTAAGATTCATTCATCTATTTCATAATTAATAGGAGTAAAATGATAAACTCACTATGTCAGTTATTGTTTTCTTAATAGGTGTGTCAATTCAAAAATGGACAAATAATTAAGAATAGAGGGAGGAAGTTATTTCAATTTATTAGATATTTCTAGAGAATTGAGATTAAACAAAAATTGGTCTTTACATAAGAGTGTAATTGTTTGAACGAAAAGTTTTAAAGAATAACTTTTATGCCCGATTTAGGTGGTACTGTTGATTGTAGTGTGGTTATTGAAGGAATTTCTTTTTTTCTTTTCGATTTTGGATTTTCAAAGATATGTTTTTTTAGGATTTTACTTTGATTTCTTTTATATATTTTGTTAGGAATTTGTGCATTTTTATGGTAAAGAATGTTTTGTTTTTGTTAGGATTTTACTTTATCGCCTTTTATGAGATTTGTTAAGGATTTGTGCATTCTTTTTATTAAAGAAATATTTTGCTCGTCTCTCTTCTCCTTCTCCCAATCTCCCTTGCCAAATATACAAATACATATGTATACCGATTATATATATACAATTATCTGACAGATATACATCAGTTCGCCTCTCTCTACTCTCTGTCCTCTCTCGCTCGCCTCTCTCCTCCCTCTCTCAATCTCGCCCGCCCCTCTCCTCCCTCTAACATGTAGCTACGAATCGTAATCAACAAACTATAACTATAGAACACAATTAAGTTATTTTTGAGTGGCTATATGTGGAAATTCCCCTATATAATATAGGGTTTAAGTTTGTTGTCTATTGGGTCTAAATTTGTTGTCTACTTATCTTTTTTTTTTGTTATATATATATATATATATATATATATATATATATAGACAACTTGTGGAGTTAAAAGCTCAATTTTATTTAGTATGAAGTACATAAACCTCATCAATTTGAGCACTTTAAGTTTTTTTTGTGTGGCTATATGTGAAAATTCCCCTATATAATATAGAGTTTAAGTTTGTTGTCTATTGGGTCTAAATTTGTTGTCTACTTATCTTTTTTTTTTGTTATATATAGACAACTTGTGGAGTTAAAAGCTCAATTTTATTTAGTATGAAGTACATAAACCTCATCAATTTGAGCACTTTAAGTTTTTTTTGTGTGGCTATATGTGAAAATTCCCCTATATAATATAGAGTTTAAGTTTGTTGTCTATTGGGTCTAAATTTGTTGTCTACATATATCTTTTTTAATTGGTCTGTTCTCACCATACTTACAATTGCATGTCTTGATTCATCTTTACAAATATGAACAACAATATATAAATTAGATTAAATCTTTATAGACACACAACATGCTAGTACTCAAAAAGGTGTATGGAAACTTATAAAACGTGTAAAGGTGAGTTTTGATCAATTTCAAATTTAAAATGAATTAAATAGTTAAGTAGGAATTATTGCAAAAAAAAAAAATGTTGACAAGACAACAACAAATAGTTGATACTTCAAATAAATTACACTTAGTTTTATGTATGAATTTCAAACATTGTGAATATAAATTTCAATTGTGTATATCTGAACTCTGAAGTTAAATTTTGACAAATGAAACTTCAATTGCTCTTATTTGAAGTTTAGACAAAAATATCTAGTATTTGTTTGTACAAGCAATATGTCAAACTTAAGGTAAAATTTATAAATTCAGAAAGCGAATTTTGACAACGAACGTGGTATATATTTGAATTTCATTCAATAGTGACTAAACTTACAAAAATTTATACTCAGCTATGCCTTAAATAGGGATCCTAAAATTAATAGATTATATGTGCACTTACACAAAATCCGTAGAGTCAAGATCATAAAATGAATATCGAACATTGAGTTGGATACAAGAAAGTGAAGTTCAAGAAAATAAAAATATTTTGGGACAACCAAAAACAGAAAATGACTTGTTTTCATCCTACCAAACCCACTCCTTTTGGGCCCATTTCTACTTGGGCCTGTCTTTCTGCATTCTGTCTCTTAGTGGACTTATAATACATCCCATAAAGCAGTAGTTGGGCTAGTCCAAGTGCAGTTCCCATAGAATTTGGTACCTAAACAAAAAAAAAGATTTTAAAATATTATTCTAACTCAATTTCTCTTTAATAATTAATTAAATTAACACACACATTTTTTTTAAAAAAAATATCACATAAATTGAAACGAATGAAATACTCACAAGAATGAAGGCATCGAGACGAATGAGGGCATAAGCAGTCCAACTAACACCATTCAAAAAAG
This sequence comes from Solanum pinnatisectum, assembly GCA_035578085.1. NCBI lineage: Eukaryota > Viridiplantae > Streptophyta > Magnoliopsida > Solanales > Solanaceae > Solanum > Solanum pinnatisectum. The sequence goes on from CM069087.1 coordinate 6,781,102, forward strand.
AGAAAAGGGAAAGGAAGAAGGGCATGAACTCCACACTTTTGCTTCTAATTACCAATTTCTGCAATAATTAACATGAGTTAAGTTAGAGTTCTAATACGAATTCGATAAAATTCAGTAATTTTGGTTAAAAATTTGTATGCATGTTAAGATTTTCACTCAATATGTCTAAATAATTTATCTAAAATTTAGTATAAGTTAGTTGCCTTTTCTAGAATTCAAACTCTAGATTTTGAATCCTCTTTGGCTAATTTTTTTGCCCATAATATCATGCACTTAATATGATCATAGGAATGCTATGACATGTATAAAACTACAAGTTCTTAAGACACTTTTTTGAATACGGTAAAGAACATATTTTATTTCTTAAACTTCATGCTCATTCATAAACAAATTCAAGCAATAACATATTCAGATTCCATCAGTGTAGTGTCTAAAGAAGATAAGAGTATATACATATCCTACCACTGTCATGTGAGGTAGAGAGATAGTTTCTGATATACCCTTGACTCAAGAAAAACATTTCAAAACAGATTTGAAAAATACAACGTGAAAGAAGCTACGATAAAATAATAAGAAAATAGAAATATTGACAACAAAAATAGTAAAATAACAAAGAAAAAGAACAATAATATGTGAGATAGATCGATCGAAACAAATCCAAACACTACAAAAAATAGTGCAAATTTTCAACGAATATTTCATTAGAAACACGAAGTTGTCTAGCTATATCATATAAATTGAAACGGAGAGAGTAATAAAAGAGGAAACATATTTACCATGACAGCCAAAGGAGAAGCATACATCAAAATGTTGCCCACCATACAAATGCTTCCCACAATAGTAGATCTTTTTTTGTGTGTTTGAACAAGGGTTAGAACAAGTAAAGCAAGTGAACCCAAGAAAATAATCTCACCAATAATAATGAGAAATATTTTCATCCTTTTTTTCTTTTCAGAGTACAACAAGAACAGCATAAGGTACACCACCTCAATGCCAAGTCCTGTCCCATTTATTGTCACAACTAGGATACTGTGTGGATGTACAAGTGGAATTCCATAGAGTACCCAAAGACCACAATTTACAAATGTGGCAAGATATGGAAATGGTGAAAATTGCTCTACTGATTTCTTCTTCCATATTCGATTAAATGTTGGCCTGCTCAAAATTAAAACTCTTAAATTTAGATATTTGAAAATTGCGTAAAAGTTATACATCATCATAGTTATAAAATAAATATACAACACTAATTCAAAATGTTTGACTCCTCAAATTATATGTATCACATAAACTCAGATAAATAAAATAATTAATTTGTATTAAAAAAAAGGTCATAGTAAATTTTTAGATAGGAAGGTTGCATTGCATCTGACTCAGGTTTTCATTAAGAGATTCAAAATATGAAGTAGTAAATATACAAGAAAAAAAAAGTCGAAGGGGTCCAACATCTTTACATATAGATAAACAAAAAATTTAATCATATACAGACAATATAATTTTTCGCAGAAGGAGGTTCGAATGAACCTTCGGGCTTTTACTAGCTTTGATCCAAGGCCGGCTTTTACCTATGAATTTTTATGCCAGTAAATTGGGGGCCTCAAAGTTCTATGAAAAAAAATCATGTTTCATTTTTTCATGAAAAAAAATCAATTATTTATAATAAAAAGTGCAATACATACACACACACATTTATATATATATATATATATATATATATATATATTTATTTATTTATATATTTATTTATTTATTTACCATAATTACCATAAAGTTAATAATGCAGAGAAAAAAAAAACATATTGAAGCTTACAAAGGTGACAGAAACAAGATGAGTGAAATGATGTTCCCTGAAAATTAACAAATTAAACTCAAGTTAACTATTATGATCTTAAAAAAGAAAAATCAAGGATGAATAAATTAATTACACCAAATAATAATAATCTAACCAATAACACCAACAGCAAAACGAGCAATTTCTTTATTGAAAACCATGGTTGAGAATTATAAGCAAAAGAAATTTTAAATCATGAATTTTGAAAAGGAAAAAGAGATATGGATAAATTTATAAAGGAAAATTAAAGGTTGGTTTTGGCTTTTTCCTAAAAAAAACCAAACAAACAAACTTAATTCTAAGCAGCATGCAACAAGTATACGTCCCTTGCATGACATGTAATGTTGCTGGGTCGGTGAAGAAGATGTGGGATCGAAATAATCCGGACATCATGTAAAAGCTAATAATTATAAATTTGAAGTGATAAATATGAAAAAGATAATTATAATAAAAGAATTATATTTTCTTCGTCTTAATTTATGTATCACTTTTTAGATTTCGAGATTAAACAAATCTATCTTTGACTATAAATTTTTCATATATCTTTTAAATATTTTAAATGGTCAATTATTTTGACTTGAAATACTTTTTACGTAGTTTACAAATATATAAATTTCATTTAAAAATTTGACAATTCTGTGTATAAATTTTCAGTCAAACTTAAGTGGTTTGACTCTCAAAAAATGAAAAGTACCTTTTAAATGAAATTTATATATTTGTAAAAATGTAAAAACTACTATAAATCACAATAATTGATAATTCAAAAAGTTTAAAAGATGAATAAAAAATTTACGATAAAAAATAGACTTATTTAAATCTCAAAATTTAGAAAGTGTCACATAAAATAGAATGATTGAATAATATTTAATATAATTTGACTAAGTCATCCATACATTAGAAAAAATTAATTAGAAAACACAAAAACTATCGAGAGAAAAACTCCACCTAAATAAAAGAATAGGGAAAACCTTTGTGGTAAATAAAAGATTTAATAAAGAAAATCTCCACATAGCATCTCTAAAAAAAAAAAAAAAAAAGAGAGAGAGATATAAAAGAGTTCTTTTCCACTGAGAACACCCTTTGTATAAAAAAAAGAGAGATTAAAATTAAAATAGTTGTGATAAAATTAAAATAAAGTAGTAAATTCATGATAAATTCTAAAATAAAAATGTTAAATGGAGAGAGATAAAATAAAAGTATCGTACTATTATTACTTACTTTCTTCGTCTCAATTTATGTGACATATTTTGTCAAAATTAAACCCCCCCCACCCCACACAATTAGTGGGAACCGGACTCGACGACTTCAAATTAAACCCTGGCAGTACATGAACTTTGATAAAAGAGTAGAAATAAATTTTGCATGGCCCTTTCTTTTTTGGATAATAAATAAATAAGACAAACGCATATTTACTGTTTTTTAATTTTCTGTGCCAAATTGATCCTTATCCATTTCAAGCACGTAGTTTTGTAAGAGACAGGGTCAAAAGATTTTAATTTTATGAATTTAAAATAATTATTTTAAGTGTTCATGATTGAATTCTAAACATAAAATTTATATATGTTCAATTAAAAAAGCTAAATATAAAAGAAAAAATTATTGAATTCGAAGAGTTTTTATATAAACTTCTAACTCCATACCTAATTTGTGCATGTTTTAAATAGAGATGGATGCAAAAAGAAATTATAATCTACATCCTTGAGTTCATCGTAATTTTTATAATTACAGGTTTAAATACATATATTAGGAAAATGACATTTTGGACCCATTAAGTAAGTAAGTAACAACAGACATTTATGGACCAAACCATTTACAGTAGGGGTATTGTTGAACCAAAATCATTGACATCAAAAACATTTTGAGATCAAATTATTAACAGAGTATATTTTTATTCAATTTCACATATTTTAAAGAGCATTTTGAACCCTATTAGAACTTCCCTTCACATTTTCAACAAATTCTATATAAACTTTTCTCATTAATTCATTAACAACTACTTTGAGGTTCCTTTGAACTTCCAACTGCAACTTTTGCTTTTGGTTTTAAGAAATTTAGGTAAGAAAAGAGTTAGTAATCTAACATAGAAAAGATATAGTAGTTCAATAGAATATGGAGGCAAAGTTGCAGACTATTGTTCTCAAACTCTTAATTTTTTACTATCTATAATTTCACCCTTTGAAGTAGTTGCATTTGTACAGGAGTTCCCTGTTTACTCAAAATTGTTAAACCAATCAAATACTACAGCAAAGTTGAACTAAATTTTGCAAATTGAATGTAGAAGTTCATTGATCTGCATTGATCCCAAAAATTCGAACCTTGTGCATGTTGGGAAATTTCGCAACCACCAGAATGAAAACTGCGAATGTGTTGAAGAACAGCATTGGGTGTTGATAGTCAGTTGTATGGGAAGCTATCAAGTACCTATTCAAAGAAGCAAGTATTAGAAGTTTAGAACATATTTGTGAAGGCAAAAGGTGAAATCGTCTTAAACAAGCACGAATCAATTAAATTGAAGTATCTCTTTTCTCCAGGAAATGAGAAAAAGAGGGACTGTGGTGTATCTGTTGGCAGAGACAAGACAAATGGCAAACAATTCATGTCCTATCAACACCATTAGAACTATATTAACTTTATCAGAGAACAAGCTATCACACGAGAGCTCCAGTTCATTGAAAAGATGGGAAAAAGATTTCATGCAGAACCAGTAAGCAATATGATGAAACTCTTTTTCTTCTCATAGATAAGTAATACGCAAACACATTATGAGCACTATTTAGATATCCAGACCATCATTCATCCACACTCGTGGAGGCATAAGTAGATCTGAATCCGAAACATATTGCACTTCTACATTTCAACGTAGGAGCGTGTTTTTATTAATGAACATAAACATAGTAGAGCATGTTTTGTCCCATAATGTGCCAAGAACACTTCGCTAAAATGTTATATTTTGACTTTCACCACATAATAAAGTTGATTGGAACCAACATCTATGTTTCCTAACATATACATAAATCGAACAAACCACTTGTTTAACATAGATAATGTGTTGAAGTCATAAAAGCTCAAGCTAAAAAGATCTCATAACAACCAAATCAAAATACATTCTTTAAACTGATAGGTTATCGGATTACTTAATTTAATATTATGGTTTCCAATACGGCTTCCATCAAAAAATGTTTATAGCATTAGGTCTGGAAGATTACCTCAGATTAAGGTGATACTTTGTTGGATAAACTACTAGGAATCTATTGCAAAAATGCTTTCAGCACAATTATATTGCATACACTTGTTGAGAGTTATGACGAAGATATACAAAATTACTAGTTTCTCATCATTTTTTCCTGTAACAGTGTTGACTCAGAGGCGTATTCAAGATTTCAGAAGGATGGGTGCACTATTACAAAAAAACGCATCTAAAATATAAATTTGATCTGTTTGACCTTTAGGTTCTTAATATGAACCATCAAATTTTAAAAATTATAGGTCCAAAATACATAATATTACTAGTTTTAAATTTTAATATACACATTTGATTTGATTATATAATTTTTTTAGGAATTTTCAATGTAACACTCTTGAACTTTAATATATTAAAGCAAAAAAATAAAAGAAAAATTAGTTGAAACATCAAAAGTGTTACCAATAACCACTTGGAGAAGTGCTACTCACAAAGACAATATAGATATAAGATTTAAATTTCTATCCTCACTTAGAGAGATGCACCCAATCATCATCGTATTTTTATATAGTAGTTTGAAAGTGGATCACACATCTATATTTAAGTATTTTTTTTAAAAAATATAACACTACTATATATGATCTAGAGAAGGTAGCATGGGTTCAGGTGAACCCACGAAACCCCCTCTAGATACGCCTCTGCAGTCAAAGGCACACTTAAGCCCTGAAGCGACGGTCAAAACGTGTTGAGTACTTCGCCTTGCTTTATGTATGCTTCAGTGTCGTCATCAACGTTCTACGACATAATTTTCCCTGCCAATGAGCCTCTTCTGAAGAGGTGACACTAAACAATTAATATTTCACTTTATCTTAATCTTTTTTCAAATTTCTTTGTCCTTATATTTGTCATTCATGTTTATAAAAATTAGTTTTGGACTAAACATATATATTTGCATTTTTTTCATCCTTTGCACCTTTTTTCATTAATGTCCACAATTTATTTGTGCTTAAAGCCCCAACGGACCTTGGAGCTTTTTTGCTCTTTTCGCCTTTGATAACAAGTCCGGCAATTCATATAGAACCAGTTGGACTGATAGTTTAACCAACAGCAACTATGCCTCAGTCCCAACCTTTTGGCTGACACCATTCCTAGTACCTTTTCTAGTTCAATATTATCCAGTCCTAGATAAAAAATAAAATGCTTGTGTTAACAGGTCTAAGGTGATCTCAACTTTAGCAGGAAAATTTTATCATAGATACCAACACAATCATGGTCCAAAATATTTTCCCTTACTGTCCATTATTGCAGATTTTCTAGGTTCCTTCTTTTTTTCCTTTTAAGCAGATGTCAATGAATATCAAATGTTGTTTCATTTTTCACTTCCTTTTACAGTAGAACTCACTGCTGGTCTGCTACAGAAACTAGCCATCACACATTATGCTGTTTCACAGCATTCAATCCTCTCTCATTATTGATTAGTCTCGTGGTGTCACAATAGACGAAGCTTTACATATAACTATTTTGTGCTTATATTATTGGGAATTCCTTTTAGAACATCTGACTTACATATAGGTCAACATCAAATTAAGGCAATAAAGACCTCAAACCAATGTCAATAAGTTCACTTCTTAAACTCAAAGACTCTGATTAACTTCTCCTATGACTGAGAAAACCACTGTTTCGTACTTCAATACTCAGTTAATAATGGGTTTTTCCGTGGATAAGACAAAGTACTTTATTTTCAAAATAGTACAAGAAGGTACCAAACAGTTTACAAGGGATCCAGGCATAATTAACTACACAAAAACAGAATTTAGAAAGTACTTGGTGGATAATGGCCTGTCCTACCCTTCTCCACTTAAATACCAAACTTGGTTTACAGCAGGCTTAAATCTTGTGACGTGTGCCTCAAATTCCTAAACTAACTTAAGCCCCATATTACCAATTTTGTGTTAGAAAAACTTTTATTTTGGCAGACACTCATAAGTCCATTCTGCTACAACCTCCATACACATATTTTCTATAATATTCGCTTAGTTCACTAGGATTGTAAATAAGTACCCCATTATTTACTCCACGACATTTAGGGATTGCTTAGTTCTTTGATTACTTATATAGAGATTATAGTTTGGGATTGTTATGAGGAACTATAATGCATTGATTGTTATACCATGAATGATAACTCGTGGATTCTTATCATTGCAAGCACAAACCTATTGCTGACATCACAGCCGAAAGCTGTAACCAATGATTTACACAATGAAATGAATACTTACAGCACCACAGGAACAACTGTCAGAAACTTCCTATTGGGTGTAAGCTGCTTGCCATTATCCATTTGCTCCCACCATGTCAATCTGTTGTAGATACCCTGGTCTTCAGCAAATGGGGTTCCCTTCTTCCAGTGAAAACAGTGATATGTGACCTGAAGGAAAACAGACGAGAAGTTATGCACAAATGAGACAGAAAAGCCTGCTAGGCGCACAACAAGCTTCCCAAGTCTTCTATGTCATCTGGTAGTTTTCAGGATTTTATAGAAATATCAAAATTTAGCATCAAAAAGGAAAATCAAATGAGCGCCTACTACATTTCTTAGGTATTAAGTATCTCAATATTTTCCAGAAGAATATAACAGAGTACAGAAGTGAAATTTATTGCTACAAAAGGGAAGCAAGAAAAGCTTAAACCACTATAAGGGAAAGGTACTAATGCCATAATGGATGATGATACATTTCATACACTGATGAAGGTTTTAATTTAGCCAAAAAAATATCTCTTTTGAAAAATATTCCCAAGAATAAAGGTACTGACTCACTATATACTCCTCATACCACAAGACTGGTGAAATTTGAGAAATCACAAGGACCATATGCATGTACCATAATGACCTATAAAGGACAGCCTAGTGCACTAAGTTCCTCTATACATGTCCCAGAATGACCTATAAAGGGCAGCATGGTGTACTAAGCTCCCACTATATATGAAGTCCATGGAAAAACCGGACCACAAAGAATCTATTATACCCAATCTTACCCGGCATTTACACAAGCTGTTGTCTCCACAACTCAAACTCATGACCTCATGGTCACCAACTTTACCAAAATGAACTATAATTCAATCAAATTGGAAGCAGAAAACAAATATCTGGGCTTTAAGTAGCCATAGATAGGTTTAGCAATATTATCATTCCAACAGAAAGAGCGTCTAAGATCCATTCCCTCCCAAAATCCCAGATCTCAAAAACCATAACACAGTCAACTAATCATAAAAAGCATATTCCAAAACCAGATCAATACCTAAAATCCTTTCAAAAACACAAAAAAAAATAGAGAAACTTAATACGTACAAGGAAATGAGCAAGATTGACAATAGTCCACGCCATGCCGGATGAGGACCCAAAAACGGATAGCACAACGAGCCATGAGAACAACAGAATGAATATGTAAATAGTCCAAACTCCAGGATACGTGAACCACTCAGTATTCCGATTCAGATCCGTCGTTGGAGCAGCCCTCACATACAAATTCGCCATCCAAATGGATCGAACAATACTTTCAACCCAACCGTTAGAAAAAAAAATCAATACAAATTTGAAGAAAAAAGCTTGAATGAAATGGATATGGCGATTAATATCGCATTAGTCTTGAGTATTTGATCAACGAAAACAGAGACTTACGAAAACAGGAGGATAGCTGGCTGCTATGGGTAGGGGTGGTGGGACCGCTGAGCCGTAGAGGAGAAATTCATCTCAGCTTCTTTTTGACAAATGATTGTTAATCCATATTTTTAGTCATTAACTCTTTTTTTAATCTCACTTAATTACAATAAAAAGTAAAGTAACTCTAATTAATTGAATAATGTTTGTAGTAATGGATAACCTTAACCCTACCCACCATAATGTATTGCCAATTATTTTTTGTCTATTTAAAATAAGCACGTCATTAAAAAATTTAGTAACTCTAATTTCAGGAGTCAACTCATATATTTAAAAGATACTCTCTTTGTCCCTAATTACTTATCCATATTTCCTTTTTTAGTTGTCCCTAATTACTTGTCCATTTTGACAAATCAAGAAAGGACAATTTTTTTTTACATGTTATACTCTCAATTAATTACTTTGAAAAAGGTAGAACTTCTTGAAAATATTAACTTTTTAATTCATCCACTTCATAATTAATATGGATAAAATAGTAAACTCACTATATCAATTACTGATTTCTTAATAGGTGTGTCAATTCAAAAGTAAACAAGTAATTAGGGACAGATGGAGTATAATACATAAATGTGTTCTTTTAACTTAGACTCAATTGACATTTATATCCTCCAACTTTAGGTGTGAACAAATAGACAATTATACTATCCAAAAGTTGAACGAGTAGACACACGTCCTATGTGGCAATCCACGTCCTACATGACATCATATGTGCATCTTACGCATGTGTCTACTTGTTCGACTTTTGAATAGTTTAAGTGTCTACTACTTGTTTGTGCACACCCAAAGTTGGAGGGGATAGATATCACCTGAAACCAAGTTAAATGACATATATTTATGTATTATACCTATTTAAAAACGACAACGGATTAAAACGTCTTTAAACTATATGAAACTAAACAATAATATCCCAGTTAATAGTTTGGTAAAAACAAAAAATCCCTTGTTGTCAACAATTTGGTTCAAATTTATCAATGTTGTCAATATTTTGATGCAAAAATACCTTATTATTACTTTTGGATCAAAAATATTTATTTTTTCTAATAAAGATATTGTTTCTTTTCTTCTTAAACACATTCTTTTCTTAATTCTAGTATTTACTAGAATTTAATATTAGAAGTCTTGCTTTAAAAATTATTCTTTGTGAGAATCTTTGCATTCATTTCAGAGCAACAAATTAATGCAATTAAACTTTGTTGCCTATTGGCCCTCAGTCAATATTGGCTACTCTTACTCTAAACAAACGGATATGAATAGCAAGATAAACATTTTCAAAGCTTAGCAAAGTCAATCAACATGACTAAACAAGGAAATATCATTTTGCTGGAAAAAGACTAGTCATCCTATTTACAAAAACTAATCTCAAACTCCTTCAATCACATCTTCGCCTCTTTTTAGCTGTGGTATCTGTTTGATTGAGAGTAACCTCTCTTGTATCACAATGATTCTCATTTTTGCGTTTCTTCGAGCTTTTGCAGTTATGGAATGAAGTCAGTTCCTCCACTTTCACCCTAGTAACATCAGTCCTCACACCAATGTCAGTTGCATACCTGGTCAAACAATACATTCCAGCAGTTGCTACGACTAAGCCAGCTGGACTTGTCATGAATAACTTCAGAGGTGACGAAGCAATAGCTGCCAAAGGAGCACCTATGACAGAGGCAGCTTGACCGCTCCTTCCAAGAGCTCCTTGGTCAAGAACAAGAAGACCTGTTTTGCAGTATAAGGCAAAATCTTCACAGTTATTCTTGAAGACATCATAACTTCCAAAACCGTTTTGAAGCAAGTACATTGCTCTATGGATCACTGCCTCTGGAGGATCAGATTGTGCAGTGGTGCATGTCCCACCTCGAAGTTTAGTAAGAAAAACTGAAGGGCTGACTCCAATGTCAAAGCGGTACAATAGCCCCTTCTCACCCAGGAAACAATCCAAGCAAGAGAGAACCACCCCACTTTCCTTTTGTTGAAATCCACAGTCAGGAATATTTGTACAGGTTGAAGACACATTTGTACTTGAAGCTGACGAGCAATTTAAGGGAGCAGAGAAGAGAATTGGGTCTGCTGAAACAACATTTTGGTCACGCATAAAATGAACAACTTTGCTTCCACCAACGTAGATTCCTGTTCATGAATTTCAGACATTCAAAAATACTTTGTCAAGTGACACCAGCTACTGATCAGATACCAGCATATATATCACTAAATATGGTTGAATAGCTCAATTCGGTTGCCATACATATTGGCATATAGATGACTGACAGTCTGACAAGAAAAGAAATAACAGGAGATAACGTTTACTGTGCCTCCCACTAATTACTAGATAGTGTTATCATGGTAATATATCAACATCAAAGATGAAGTTAGAGTGATTTCCTCATAATGACCCGTTATGCAAGACTCAAGAGACGTGCATGTTAACACTGTGATGTAGAGTATTAACATGACATGCGGATCAGATATTTCCTACTGCTGAATTTTATCTTTTTCATCAGTAGATAATTTTATTGTTGATACAAATGTACCGAGGAGGTACTGAATATATCAAGAGTATCCAGCAGGCTCCTTTTATAATTGAAAGAGAGTCCATGAGCTTCAGGATGTTTTTCTCTGTCATTTACGAAGTTTCTCCTAAATAAATTTTGAAGATATCTGAACTTTACATGGGCATATTCGCATGAGGCTTTCGAACAAGACTAAAGGTTTTGTATTACGGGTCAATCCTACTCTACAAGTGCTAATAGGGCTATGAATGACCTAGCATCGAATATTGGTAATAATATCAGCCAAAACACCTAGAAGGGTTCACTTATAGTTATTCAAACGCATTACAAATGAGATGCTCTAACCTCTGAGCTAAGCGGGCCCACATCACAGTAATCTTATATGCATAGTAATTGACTAAACTACTGGCCTTTCCCCATCAATAATCTACTCTTCTTCTCAGTTTCAAAAAAAAAGTAATCTACTTTTCTTTCTATCCAAATTGTCCAAAGTATATAGAGGTATAGTGCTGCTACAAAAAAATCATCTTAGCAAATAAAATAATAGAATTTTCAGAAGCAGCTCCTGAAGAAGGATGTACCTTCTCGAGAATTGTGTGATGGCTTATTTCTTTTTCTTATGCTTAATCCACTACGATTTAAACTAAGTTGAATACGCTTGACACGCAAACGGCTTAAGTGCAAAAGCTAAGGACCACTGAGATTATAGAACACCAAATACTCTCTAAGGCAAGTTTATCAATCTTATTTTCAGCAATGTAGGAGATCCAAATGTTTGTCTAGATGAAAGCAGTATGATTTCATTTTTGACAAGTTCCATAGGTGTTGAACTGGGGGGCATTCGTGTTTAAATGACTAGCCTGACACATTAAGATTGTTTCCGTATCAACTAGCAAGGAACATATTGGAGGCAGTGGGAAAGCTAAAGGAAACGAAGGAAAATAAATTGAACCACCTTTCTGAAAAATTGTATTGCAGAAATAGGGTAAAATTATTTCTTTGGTTATATATGAACTGTTGAGTACCCTTGACTTGAGAAAAGAATCTAGTGTAGTGGGAAAGGGGTTCAAAAATCGCCTTTAAGTCAAGTTCAAATCCTAGGTGTGACTAATAATTTTTTAAAATCCCTTTATCAAGTTTTGACAATTTATGTAAGCATCGTAATATTGGTGTGATGTAAAAGCTGGAGTAAATATCACAGATTGATGTACATTCATTTCTGCAAATACAATAAAAATGTTACAAAAATGAAGAAATGTTCATCCAGAAATACAAGTGAGTTCTCAATTTTTATGCACATCCACCCCCAAAATGCCATGGACCTCAAGATTTTTGAATGTCAATAACATCTCAGTACATTAGTTTTAGAATGTGTCACCAAGACTTGAAGGTAAGTTCTACAAAATGGTGGTTAGAACAACATTGTTGTATGGAGCAGAGAGTTGGTCCGTCAAGAACATCCTCATTCAAAAGATGAAGATAGTGAAGATGAGGATGTGGGCATGCTAGAATAGATATGATTAGGAATAAAGTTATATCGGGTAAGGTGAGAGTGGCTTCCGTGGCGTACAAGATGAACGAAGCGAGGCTGAGATAGTTCAGTTTTGTCAATAGGAGGTGTGAGGATGCAGCAATAAGGAAGCATGAGAGGTTGTTTTTAGCCAAAATTAGGAGGGGTAGATGTTTGTTGAAGATGAACTAGGGTGAGGTGATAAGACGGACATGTCATAGTTTTAGCTAAATGAGGGCATGGTGATTAGGATAAAAGGTTAATAGGTAGTCGAATGTTGTCACAAAGGCACTTTGTGTGGGAGAGGTAGGGGGCTAGGCCTCCTCCTCTCATCTTCTCCTTTTTAATAGCATTATTTAGTAATCACGTAGTTTCTTATTCTTCAATGTATATTACTATTTGTTGCTTCATTTGTATTGTATCTTTGCTATTTTGCTATCATATTTTTTTCCTTGCAATCTTGCATCGAGTATTCTCTTTTGAGCCAAGGGTCTATTGAGAACAACTTTTCTACTCACAAAGGTAGGATAAAATCTATGTACATCCTACCCTCCTCAAAACTCCACCACAAGAATGAGAAAAGTTGGCTCAGGATCAAAGCATTTCATTGTAGGAGAAATCGTTTGTTAATGGAATCGTTGTAATTACTCCGGAAGAGGAAGTCCACAAAGAGGAATAATCAAACTTTTTTGTGGATTTCAATTGTGTGCATCTGCCAAATTCATTCACAATTGACAATGAAGGCTGTTTGTATTTCCCCAATCATCTCTCTAATCTAAAGTCCAGATGCTACTGTACAGAATTACTTATTAAAATTTTAAATGTGTTCTACTTTAAAGAGTAGGGCTATCCAAACCATTCATCGTGTGCTAAAACCAAGGAACAATTGAAATGGTTAAAAGGGGTTGCAGAGTGAGACTAACCGTGATGAGAGTAAGCGAAGACAGTTCTCCAAGTGTAGATATGGTCACCCGATGCTATCTCGCTCCTTTCTACTTTGTGAGTGAGCAGACCCATCTCTTTCCCTCTCTGCAATCGCCAAAGTTAGATGAAAATGGCGATAATTATTCGACTATTCCAAATATTTGGTATTTACAAGGAGGCTCGCTTCGACTGGGAGAAGGAAACCGCTGCGCCGGCCGTTACAAGCTGCTCCGATCTGCTTTCCTCTATCCTTTTCGAAACTCAATTAATTTGAAAAGACTGGAATCCAAATATTCTATTCTAATTTTAATTAAAAATAAAAAAAATACTTATCACTTCAAGTCTAAATGTATATATTTTCACAGAGGAAGGCCATAAATGCTGTCTTAATCATAGGAGTAGGTTAAAAATGGTAATCCTTTTAACTATTTAAAAAATTATTGGTTTTGGTCTCTTAATTATACACATATCGATTTTAGTCCTTTAAATATTCAAAACTTATAAGGTTTGGTCTCTTAAATATACACTTACCGATTTTAGTCCTTTAAGTATTCAAAAACTTATCAGGTTTGGTCTTTGTCTTTTTTTTTTTTTATATAACTAGCTTAGTTTGTATTGACGGAACTCTTCATGAAATTAAATCTTTAACACATTTTAAAGTTGTTTTTCTATGCCCACTACTTTCTTATCTTCAAATTACTCTGATGAAAAGAACAATAACCTCAATGATTCAAAATAAAATTAACGAGTAAAGAAGATATAAGTCCTAATTTTCTTCAATGGAGTATAAAATGAAGCATATAAGTGTTGCTAATGACTTGAAATCTTGAATATGTTGTGTTCCCTACTTTGGCGGTTAACGGTTCATAATCCGTGTGAATTTTTTATCATACAAAATAAAAATAAGAGATTTGTTCTTATAACTCAAATTTCTCTACGTAAAATAAAATGAATAGAATAACAAAATCAATCTATTTAAAAAAAATTAAAAAATTGCAAATCTACCATTTTATAAATTTCATACTCTGAAAGACAAACAACTTTCCTTCAATAAAGTCATTGGAGTACAAAATTTGGATTCAACGGGTAATAATTTTTTTCTTTTTTATAATAAAGTTTAGCATATTCAAGTCATTAGTAGCAATAATATGCTTCATTTTACCGTTTGTTGAATGAAATTATGCTTGTAATTTTTTGAGTCACTGAGGTTAAGGTTCTTTGCATAAGAGTCATTTGAAGAAAAGTAGTGGAGAGAGAGAACAACTGAAAAAATGGCAAAAAAATTTAATTTTTCGAGACATGGATTTCGTTAGTATAAACCTGAGTTATTTGTATAAAAATGGACAGAGATCAAATCAAATAAGTTTTTAAATACTTAAAGAACTAAAACCGATAAATGTATAGTTAAGCGATTAAAGTGGATAAATGTATAGTTAAGAGACTAATCTGATAAGTTTTTGAATAGTTGAAGAACTAAATCTGACAAAAATATAGTTAAGGGACCATTTTAGACCTACTCCTATATTTTAGGGACTATTTATGGTATTTTCTCTATTTTCACAATTATAATACTAGTAGAAAATGGAATTACTTTTATTTTGATACTCTATATAAATTTGATAACTTTATTAAGTTTAGTCGAGTGATTGAACATCTATATTACTAGTTGAGAGTTTGAGTCTTGTCTCAGATTGAGGCATACATAACCAATAAAATTGCATCCAAAGGCGGAGATAGCAAGAAACGAGGGGATTCAAATCCCCTTTAGTGGAAAATATACCATTTATACATATTTAAAATTATTTTTTAGATGTTGAATCATCTTTGACCTCTTCGTACGTTTACTTTTTATGTTTTGAACCCTTGGTAAAAATTATGACTCCAACAGTACTTGCATCAATAATGATAACAATGGAACTCGTGAAAGAAATTGAGATTCATATAGCTAATCTCACATGGGACTGAGGCATACTAAACCAACAAAGTTGCATGAAGGAGTGAAGCTAGCAAAGGCTGAGGGGTTTCAAATCCCCTTCCAATCTTGATTTCAACGCTAATTGCAACAAGAATGGTAACATCGGAAATGTAAGAAGTTGAGATTCAGCCGATTTTGTTTCAATTGCATGCAACAGTGCTGTTTTTAGCTAGCGTATCTGTTTGATTGAGGGTGATCTTTTCGGAATCAGACTTATTAATGGATTTTCTTCACGCTTTTTTTTTTTTTTTTTTTTTTTTTTTTATCATGGAAGAAAGTTAGTTCCTCCATCTCAAAGTTGATTAGATCAAGTATTTGGATATAATTGTCAAAAAGGCGGGTAACAACTTAATTTGTTCATAAAATTTCATCTGCTTGGCAGCTCAACTCATTAATTTCGAGGCATGATTTTCTTATCTCAAAAATGGCTTGAAAATTATTTTAGGTTGCAAATTTATATCTCAAGTTTAGTATGTCGCATAGAAAATGTGTATCTACTAGTTTAACTTTATACATATTTAAATCCCTACTTGTGCACACCCAAAGTTAAAGGACAAAAAGGTCAATTGCGGCAAAGTTATAAGAAACCGTATGTATTATGTGTAAAGCATTATAAGACAAAATATTCAACTAACATATATTATAAAGAAACTACATATGTACTATGATGCAAAAAAAAAACCAACATCATATCATAACAAAATGGTTCCCATAAGTACAACAATAATACATTCTTTATACATATACACTCGTGATAAATATAATTTTATACAATAATGATGCAAATTTCATACACATTCTATACAATAATTGTACAATTCTATACATATCCTATACAAATACATATTATATTCACATTCTATACAAATATATATTCTATATAACAATAATACAGTTAGTTTCTCCACTCTCACCTTAATAGCATCACTCATAGTCATCGTGATACCAATGTCATTCATCAAGAAGACCTCTCCAATATTTTGCTGTGTGAAATGGATAACTTTGCTCTCACCAACATAAATTCTTACTCATGTACATAGTAGATGGCCTCTTCGATCAATTTTTTTTTATATCAATAGGACATTCTACACCTCCTTCGTGACAACAAAATGAGTAATTAAAGACTGTCTAAATACAATATTATACAACCATGAATGTATTATATACACATCCTATACAAATACATATTCTATACACATCCTATACAAATACATATTCTATACACATCCTATACATATACATAATCTATACACATCCTATACAAACTCATATTCTATACACATCCTATACAAATTCATATTCTATACACATCCTATACAAATACATAATCTATACACATCCAATACAAATACATAATCTATACACATCCTATACAAATACATAATCTATACACATCCTATATTCCTATACAAATACATATTCTATACAACAATTATACAATTTCTATACACTACATATACAACTACATATATATTCTATACAATAATTGTACAATTTCTTAACAATTGTATTTGTTTGATAGCGTCTTTTTCCGATGTAAAGAGCACCCTATTTATAATTGTTTTTGTTTTCCTAAATTCATTCGAATTTGGAATATATACAAATTATTTTTATCTCCTTTTTTAGTTTGGTTTGGTTTCTCAGTTAGTTTTGGTTTAGAAAAAGAGTTATTTATGGAAATAAAATCATTTCTGAAGGACTTTACATGTTTTCCGAATTGAGTCAAATTAGGAAATAAATTCTTGTTCTATCCTTATTTTGTGGGAAATTTGTACTTTTATCCCTCAAATTTTAACAAATTCTGATTTTAATTCTTTTTATATTTGTGGGTCTGACCATATATTTTTCATAATTATAATAATAGTAGAAAAATGAAATTATTTTTATTTTGATATTCTATGTAAAATTTATAACTTAATTATGAAGTCTGTTCAAGTGGATGAACATATCTACCATTAGTTGAGAGTTCAAGTCATGCCAGAGGATAAGTAAGAATACTACTCTTTCCTAGGGATGTCAAAAGAATATGAAAAACCGACCGAACCTAACCGAACCGATTTATGTCATTTTTTCAATAATATCATGGACTTTTATTTAAGTATATAACCGTTCCGAACAATTAAGAATTTACATATTAACAATATGTTAAATTTAACATATAAATATATTTTTTAAACAATTTTCAAATATAAATATAACCTAGGTACTAGGCCTCTGGTAAGTAGTGATTGAACGACTTTGGGTCTTTGCTCTTTAATCTTCAATTAATTAGGTTTAAAATTAAATGATACTATAATAGATACTCTGTCAAATAGTATACCTAAACATATGCAAACACTCATATTAAATGTTTAAGATTAAACAATACGGCAACAACGTTTTACATTCTTGACTTCTTGGTGAAAAATTGAAGAAGCTTCTTTACGAACATATTAGCGAAAGAAATATTTAATAATAGTATATTTTGAGGTGATACTTTAAAAGTAAAAAAATAACCGACAATTAACCAAATCATACCGATACCAAAGAGAAACCGATATGATTGAGATGGTTTTAAAAAGTCTAATTTTGATTATACATTATAAAATATCCGAAAAATTGAGAAGGTATAATTTTCTAAAAATAACCAACTGAACTGTCCCATAGACACCCATACTTCTCCTGATGGAAAAAAGTAGTCGAAGTTATTTTTTATGAATGTTTTATCAATTTTATTTCTATTTATATTGGTTGGAAATTTATTCTCATGGCAAAACAATTCCTTAAATTGTTTCTGTTTACATTTTTTTTTTTATGACTTATGATGGTGTTGGCTTTGCTGCCCTTCGGTGCCACATTAAAGCATACTTCTATTCCATACGAATACAACCAATGAGCTTATATATATGTCTCATCAATTTTATTTTATTTTTATTTTACGCCAGATGTCAGGTATTCATATTGGAATCTGACTAAATTTGAATTCGCGATGAAAAAGTCTCACATTAAAGGTAAAACGCTCCTTAATAAAGGTGACTCCGTACCCACGCACCTTTGACAAAATAAACATCTACTCCATATGTACCAATTTATGTGACATTTTTCATTTTTCGAGAGTCAAATAGTTTAAGACAAAGAGAAAAAACATAAAGTGACACCTGAAGCTATCCCGAATTTTCAAAAAGACACTTTAACTATACAAACGTCCTATTACCCCCTAAACAATTCTGAATTGATAGTATTACATCATTTTTTGTCAAAAAGTAGAATTTAAAATGAAACTAAAATTAAAGTAATAAAATTAAAATAAGTCAAAAAGAGAGAAATAAAGATTTTTTTTTTAAAATGAAAAAATATTATATTTCCAATTAAATTAACACGTGTCACGTAATGATTGGTGTGTGATAACACTTGCTTTTTAAAATCTGGAATTGATTGAAAAATGATGTAATAATATAAGTTTGAAATTGTTTAGAGTGTAATAGAACGCTGACATAGTTAAGATATCTTTTTGAAAATTCGAAATACTTTCAGGTGTCAATTTATATTTTTTCTCTAAGACAAAATATTCAATTAACATATATCATAAAGTAACTACATACGTACTATGATGAAAAAAGAACCAACATCATGTCATAATTAATGGTACCATAAGTACAACAATAATACATTATTTATACATATACACTCGTGATAAATATAATACTATACAACAATGATACAAATTTCATACACGTTCTATACAATAATTGTACAGATCCTATAGACAACCTATATAAATAATATTATATACACATTTTATTCAATACTAATATAGTTTCTTATTACGGAAGGAAGTTAGTTTCTCCACTTTCACCTTAGTAATATCACTCAAAGTCATCGTGATACCAATGTCATTCATCAAGAAGACCTCTCCAATATTTTGTTGTGTGAAATGGATAATTTTGCTCCCACCAACATAAATTCCTACTCATGTAGTAGATGGCTTCTTCGATCAAATTCTTGATATCAATAGGACATTCTACACCTCCTTCGTGACAACAAAATGGATAATTGAAGATTGTTTAAATACAATCTTATACAACCATGAATGTATTATATTCACATCTTATACAAATACATATTCTATACACGTCCTATACAAATACATAATCTATACACATCCTACACAAATACATATTCTATACACATCCTATACAAATATATATTCTATACACATCTTATACAAATACATAATCTATACAAATCCAATACAAATACATAATCTATACACGTCCTATACAAATACATAATTATACACCTCCAATACAAATATATAATCTATACACATCTATACAAATACATAATCTATACGCATCCTATATTCCTATACAAGTACATATTTTATACAACAATTATACAATTTCTATACACTACCTATACAACTACATATATATTCTATACAACAATTATACAATTTCTATACACTACATATACAACTACATATATATTCTATACAGTAATTGTACAATTTCTATACAATAGTATTTGTTTGGTTGTGTCTTTTTCCTATGTAAAGAGCCTCTCTATTTATAACTTTTTTTTTGTTTTCCTAAATTCATTCGAATTGGGAACATATACAAATTATTTTATCTCCTTTTGTTTTGGTTTAGGAAAAGAGTTATTTATGGAAATAAAATAGTTTCGGAATTACGCTAGATGATAGGTAAGAATACTCTTCCAAAAGTAGTAGAAGTCTATTTTGTAGGAATGCTATATCAATTTTATTTCTATTTATATTGGTTGGAAATTTATTCTGAAAAAAGTGAACATTTCTTATGGTATTGGCTTTGCTGCTCTTGGTGCCACATTAAAGCATACTTCTATTCCATGGAAATATAAACAATGAGCTTATATATATGTTTCATCAATTATTTTAATCATTTTTCATCCAGTGTTCGATATCTATATTGGAGTCTAACTAAACAATAGTTACAAATAAGACACCAAAATATGGTTGTTGCAACAAATATTGGAGTCGAGTGTGTAATTTTTTTGATATGGGAACATATACCAAAGTATTGATGATCAATGAGTTATCCAAGATTCAAGAGACAATAGCATGCTAACACTAGGATCTACAAGTATTTTCATTAAACACAAAAAAGGACCCCTGAATCCTGAACCCTAAATCGTGAACCGTGAACCCATAACTCTAATGCTACACATAACTCATGTTCATGAGTTTCATATAGCCAAATATGTTCTTCTTAAAGCCCCCTTAACCAATTTGAAACACACACATAAAGAAGAAAATGTTGGCTACGGATAGAAGAGAAATAGAATTTACTGAAAAAGGAAAATTAAAATAGTGAAATGGGGTTGCAGACTGACTAGGATTCAATTCTAAATTTGCAGGATTAGATTCTTAAGAAACGTTACTGTAAGTAACATTTTAGAAGTAAAACGTGACTCAATGTAACGTATCATAAAATGTTACTCATAGTAACGATTTTAGCTTTTTAATGTTACTCACAGTAACATTTATGAGTAACGATTTTAGCTTAAAACGTTGCTAACAGTAACATTTCTCAACTTAACACCGTCAGCACACAATTGAAATTTTTAAAAATAAAATATAGCCTCAACTGAATTTTTTAAAAATAAAATATAGCCTAAAATGTTATTACGGAATACGTTTATACTAGTTTTGTAAAATTTTAGAAAAACGTACTAGTTTGGTGTATTGCTTTGAATAATGGCTTAGTTTGGTCATTTATTGTGTGTCTATTAGTTCAACTTTGTACAAGTTTAAATTTGGGAAAATTGTATGAAATAGCAAACTATTAGTTCAAATTAAATGTTATAGCCATAGTTTATTTTATTTGTAATTCGCAGCAAACATCCCAATTTTTTTGTCATCTGGTTCGGTATACAATTACTCATTTCGGTATACAATCACTCATTCGGTATACAAACCCATTTGGTATACAAATACAGATTTTTAGTTTGTTTATACAAATTTATTTGTTGTTTGTATATATTACCCATTCGGTATACAATTACTGGTTTTTAGTTTGTTTATACAAATTCAATTTGTTGTTTGTATATCGAAATATACAAATACCAAATTCAATATACAAATTCAACTTGTTGTTTGTATACCGAAATATACAAAAACCAAATTCAATTTGTTGTTTGTATACCGAAATATACAAATACCAAAATATACAAATACATATTTTTATGTATATGTATACCGAAATATATAAATTAATAGCTATAGCAAACATAAAGTTTATTATGTAGCGCAATTATACAAACTATAGTTATAGCATACAAATATGATTTTTATGTTTGCTAAACCTAAAATTTACTCTTTAAATTTCTACTCGTGCACATTCAAAATTGAAAAACATAAAAGTTAGTTGATGCTAATTTTTTTAAAAAAGAAACACGTTTATGTGTTAGGTCTAAAGCAATTATATAAGACAAAATATTTAACCAAACATGTATCATAAAGTAACTACGTATATACTATGATGAAAAAAGAGCCTACATTATGTCATAACAAAATGGTTTCACAAGTACAAAAATCATATACTATAATAAGACTGCCCAACTATCAACACTCAAAAAATACATAAATTGTCATCTACTAATAAATTTGTTTGATAACATATCGTCTTTTGTTCACACGTTTACATTCATCAATTCATTCTCAGTATATATCAATAGGTTTTGTCAAATATGTGATGTTGTTACTGAATCTTGCTTGACAATTGTAGCCGATGACCTCCCAAATCTAATTCTTGAGTAAATTTTTCATATAATTTTATAATCACTTTTTATACGGTATGTAAAAGTACATATACACTTTTTATATAATAATAATAATAATACATTCTATATACATATACACTCTTGATAAATATAAGGGGTCGTTTGGTAGAGTGTATTAGGAAAAATAATGCATGTATTAGTCTTGTGTATTACTAGTATCTTGTTTCATACTCTTTTTCAACCTATGACATTCTATTGTGTATTAAAGTGTGCATTGCTAATACCATGAATTTCTAGATATTAGCAATGCAATGATTTTAATGCATGCATTAATATGATAAAAGACCCAATTACCCCTCAAAACTTTTTTGATATCTTTTCCACCATAAAAGTCAAGGGTATCTTTGTTAATAATTTTTTTAATACAATACATATTATTTTTAATGCATCAAACCAATCAATGCATTAAAAGTAATCTATGTATAATTAATGCAAACATAACTAATGCATGCATTGCTAATGCAAGCATTACTAATACATTTTATTTATACAACAATGATACAAATTGTATACAGATTCTATTCAATAATTGTACAGTTTCTATACATATCTTATACAAATACATATTATATTTGTATCTTATACAAGTACATATTCTATACAACAATAATGCAATTTCTGATTACAGAAGGAAGTTAGTTCCTCCACTTTCACCTAAGTAACATCACTCATAATTGATACCGATGTCATTCATCAAGAAGACCTCTCCAATATTTTGCTTGTGAAATGGACAACTTTGCTCCCACCAACATAACTTCCTCATCATGTAGCAGATAGTCTCTCCGATCAAATTCTTGATATCAATAGGACATTCTACACCTTCTTCATGACAACAAAATGGATAATTGAAGATTGTTTAAATACAATTTTATACAATCATGAATGTATTATATACACATCCTATACACATACATATTCTATACATATCCTATACAAATACATAATCTATACACATCCTATATTCCTATACAAAATACATATTCTATACAACAATTATACAATTTCTATACACTACCTATACAAATGCATACATATCATATACAATATAGTTATATAATTTCTATACACATCCTATACAAATATCTATATATTCTATACAATAATTGTACAATTTCTATACAATTGTATTTGTTTGGCTGTACCTTTTACCGATGTAAAGAGCCTCTCTATTTATAATTGTTTTTGTTTTCCAAAATTCATTCGAATTGGGAATATATACAAATTATTTTATCTCTTTTTATTTGGTTTTGTTTCCCAATTATGTTTGGTTTAGAAAAAAAAGAGTTTTTTCATGGAAATAAAATAGTTTATGAAGGACCTTACACGTTTTTCCAAATTGGGTCAAATTAGGAAATAAATTCTTGTTCTATCCTTATTTGCTGGGAAATTTGCACTTTTAATCCCTCAAATTTTAAAAAATTCTGATTTTAATTCTTATTATATTTGTGGGTATATATATATATATATTGATGGGGAGCAGTGTTAAAAGCAAAGAAAAACAAGTATGAAGACAAAAAAGATGAAAAAATATGTGCATATCAAAGCGGAAAATACAAAGAAAAAGGAAATATGAGTAGTATAAGTGCAGAAATACTAGCAGTAATCTACAGTTTAAACAGTTTTAAATTATACATTATAAATAGAAAAGAAATCTTAGTATGAACTGATTGTGAAGTTATTGTATAGTTTCACCAAAAAATAAATGGGAAAAGTAGTAGTAAAAGAAGATGGTTAAATTTTCTAAACGCTACTTCAATATACAATATTATTTTATTTCCGTATTGAATTCACTAAGCCATTATTTTACTGAGAAAAATGAGAATAAAAAGTTCAAACTTTATGTGGTGGTTCAAGGAAGATTAGCAGGTATTTTTCAGACATGGACTGAGGTAATAGACTCGATAAAGGATTTCCCCAATCCCCTCTTCAAAGGATTCGATGATTTGAACGAAGACTTAGATTATGCAAGAGGAACTTTGGGGCCAAATTATTTCATAAGCCCAGCATTAAGACAAACTACATGACAATTTATACAATACAACATCAAAAAAGACACAGACAAAATCATCTTTTGTGATCATTGTTCTTCAATGACTGAAGGTTTTAGAAGACAAAATCAAAATATTGATAGACTTGAAAAAGAAAAGGAAAAATTGATCCAACATGTTCATTCCCTGGAAGAAAGAATAAACATGATCTTACAGTGCAATATCAATCAGATGATACCATTACAAGAAAAAGACAATTCAAAGAGTTCTCCATCTCATTCTAAAATGGATAAGACGGGTGTACATTCCCCAAAGAATGTAGAAAGAGCTATTGTATCGGCTAAAGATACAACTAGTCCCGTTCAAACGGTAACGGGCAAAGACTTATCAAATCCGTTAATGGCTGACACTTTGCCAAAAAGCGTGAGAATTTTACCAGCAAGTTTCAAAAATATAGCCACTACAGGAACAGAGACAAGCAAGAAGACTAAGGGTTTCTTTTTAAAGAGAAAAAAGAGAGAAAAGAATTGAACGATTAATACAAAGTTCTCTTCACAAGTTACTTAGTGAGAAGACTAAAGAAGTTATACAAGAATATCCAAACCCAGAACCAGAACCAATAAATTCTGATCGAGAAGATTCAGGAAGTAGAAGTGACGAATATAATCCTTTAATGGACCAATTTGCTCAAGACCCAAACGAAGACAACGACTCATGGATGAGTTTCGACTCCGAAGCACTACACAACCTAGACACGTAGAATATACATAAGCCATGACGATCAAGAGGAAAAAGACAAGAAAGAATAAGTAAGCAGTGACGTAATAAGCCATTATAGACAATAAAGAAGACACCACTACTCAAAAGCGGACAATTATTTTGGAAAAGTCTTTCAAAGACCATGTGACGATAGGGCCCAAAGAGCACCCGGCAGGTAAAGAAAGATTTATTCATCATTTGAAATTCGAAGTTTGAAATCCGTGAAGGTCCTTCTTCACCTATAAATATGAGACCATTTGTAAGAAGAAGAGCAGAGAGCGAAGAGAAGAACAAACAGAGCATAGTAGAAAATAGTTTGCAAGTTTGAAGTTTATACATATTTCCCTTCCCTTCATATAATAATAAAAAAAAAGAGTGTGAAGTGAGTTTGTAAAGAGTGTGTGTTTATTTTTTCAAGTAGTTGCAAGGTCACTCGGGGACTCCCGAAAGGGAAACCTCTCTCTGACCATTATCATGTAAGTAGTTATATGTTTTCCTAGGTCTTTAGTAGTTTATCCTTGTTATTATGTATCCTCCCTGTTGATATTATGTATCAACATGATGTTCATATATGTACTGTTTAAATCATGATTCATGTATTAATTACTCTTAGTAAATGGTTAGTTCCTTATCTTCTTAGTAACTCCGATGGATTAACTTGTAAATACCTAGAAAAGTTGCAAGTCCACCATGGTAAAGGAACCGACAGACTTTATTTCAGGGTGTGGTTAAAGAAGCAAGCACTAATAACATAGGATAAGGAAAAGAGATGAACAGGGTAAAAAAAAAAAAATTAGTAATAATAAACTAAAACATAGATAAGGGAACTGTAAGACAGTGGGATAGAATGCGTTTGTAAAATAAGTTGTAAATTCCTACTCAGTACTCCCTCCTCCAGTTCTGGTATCAGAGCCTTCTTTTTTACAGAATTTATATATATATATATATATATATATATATATAATAGTAGAAAGTGGAATTATTTTTATTTTGATATCTATATAAAATTTAATAACTTAGTTAATAAGTTTGGTCAAGTGGGTGAATACCTCTACCATTAGTTGAGAGTTTAAGTCACACTGAAGGATAAGTAAGAATACTTTTTCTCCTCTGGATGGAAAAAAGTAGTAAAAGTGTTTGGTAGGAATGTTTTATCAATTTTATTTCTATTTATATTTGTTGAAAATTTATTCCAAAAAAAGTGAATATTTCTTATGGCAAAACGATTCTTTATATTGTTCTATTTACATTTTTTTTTTCAAATGACTTGTATTTCATGCATGGAAATTCAAACAATGAGTTATATTTGATTTGTTAGTTAGTTTATTGTATTTAGTTTGTATGATTGATTGTTAGTTAGTAAATGAATTAGGAATTTTTAATTTTAGGGCTAGTTGAATTTTGGATTTTTGGATTTTTGATTGTGAATTGTTTTTTTAAAAAATATAATTGATAGTGAAGTGTTTTGAAGTTATTAGAAGTTAGTAATTGAAGTGTTTTGAGTTGATATTAAAGTTTTTTTTTAATATAAGATCGATGTTTGAAAAGTGAAACTATTGAATATATTGAGGTTTTTTTAATGAGATGATAAATTGTGTATTATTGAGTTGTTATTGATGAAGTGATTTTGAAGTTAGATGTGAACTTGAATTACAACTTAGAAGTTATAATTAATTATAATTTAAATTTATAATAACTTGAACTTAATTAGAAATTTTAATTTGAAATCTTGTTGACCTTAGTTAATTAAAACGTAATTTTGAACTTAATTAGATATTGAACTAATTAGTTAGAACTTTGAACTTAACTTGAGTTTTGAAATACTTAAAATCTTATTGACCTTAATATATTTAAACTTAATTAGAACTGCTCTTGGTGTCATATTCCTGAATAGTTCTATTCCATGTAAATACAAACAATGAGCTTGTATGTTTGACGAAATAAACATCTACGATAAAAAGTGTATTTGCATACTAAACCAACAAAGTTGCAGCAAAAAATGGTAACAACAGAAATCATATAACTACCGGCACTCAAAAAGTACATAAGTTGTCATCTACTAATAAATTTATTTGTCACTTATTATAATCACTTTTATACAATATGTACACAATACATATACAATTTTTATACAACAATAATACATTCTTTATACATGTACACAATACATTCTTGATAAATATAATTGTCTACAATAATGATACAAATTTTATATAGATTCTGTATAATAATTGTATAGTTTCTATACATATCGTATACAAGTACATATTATATACATATTCTATATAAATACATATTATATACAACAATAACACGCTTTCTGATTATGGATGGAAGTTAGTTCCTCCACTTTCCCCTTAGTAACATCACTCATGATACCAATGTCATTCATCAAGAAGACCTCTCCAATATTTTAGAGTGTGAAATGGACAACTTTGCTTCCACCAACATAAATTCCTCCTCATGTATAGTAGATGACCTCTTCGATCAAATTCTTGATATGCAATAGGACATTCTACACCTCCTTCGTGACAACAAAATGGATAATTGAAGATTGTTTAAATACAACTTTATACAACCATGAATGCATTATATACACATCCTATACAAACATATATTCTATACATATCCTATACAAATACATAATCTATACACATCCTATATATATTCCTATACAAATACATATTCTATATAACAATTATACAATTTTATACACTACCGATACAATTATATACAATAATTATATAATCTCTATACACATCCTATACAAAAAAAAATTATGTACACATCCTTACAAATATATAATATTCTATACACATCTAATACAAATACATATTCTATACAACAATGATACAATTTCTATACACTACCTATACAAAGACCTATATATTCTATACAATAATTGTACAATTTCTATACAATTGTATTTGTTTGGCTGTGCCTTTTACCGATGTAATGAGCCCTCTATTTATAATTGTTTTTTGTTTTCCTAAATTCATTCGAATTTGGAATATATACAAATTATTTTATCTCTTTTTATTTGGTTTGGTTTCCGAATTAGTTTTGGTTATGGCAAAGAATTATTTATGGAAATAAAATAGTTTCTAAAGGACTTTAATTTACACCTTTTTTTCAAATTGAGTCATGTTAGGAAATACATGCATGTTCTATATTTATTTGATGGGAAATTTGTACTTTTAATCCCTCAAATTTTAACAAATTCTGATTTTAACTCTTATTATATTTGTGGGCCTAATTATATACATTTTCATAATTATAAGAATAGTAGTAGAAAATGGAATTATTTTTATTTTTATTTTTGATATTCTATATAAAATTTGATAACTTGATTAATAAGTCTAGCCAAGTGGTTGAACACCTCTATATTTAGTTGAGGATTCGAGTCATGCCGGAGGATAACCAAGAATACAACTCCTCCTGGTGGAAAAAAGTAGTAGAAATCTGTTTTGTAGGAATGTTTTATCAATTTTATTTCTATATTTGTTGAAAATTTATTCCCAAAAAAGTGAATATTTCTCATGGCAAAACAACTCTTTAAATTGTTCTATTTACATTCTTTTGAAATCACTTATGATGGTATTGGCTTTGCTGCTCTTGGTGCCACATTAAACATATTCTTATATTCCATGGAAATACGGACAATGAGCTTAGCTTGTATATATGTTTCATCAATTTTTCTTTTTGTTTTTCATCTGGCATTTGATATCCACATTGGAATCAGATTAAATTTGAATTTGCACCAAAAAGTCCGACATTGGAGATAATGCATTCCGACGACTTCATACCCACCTTTGACGAAATAAACATCTACAATAAAAAGTGTGTTTGCATACTAAACCAGCAAAGTTGCCGCAAAAACTAGTAACAACGGAAATCACATTCATCAATTCATTCTCAATATATATCAATAGTAACCGATGGCCTCTCAAATCAAATTCTTGACTTCCTCTTGCTATTCATTTTTTGGTAAAGAAAACACTTTGGAATATTATAAAATATATACATTAACAATTATATAAACATTCTTTATACAAAATATATACACACAATATACATTAAATATACTTTTATGAGTATACTTTTCGTATAATTTTACAATCACTTTTTATACAACATGTATACAGTACATGTACAAGTTTTATACAATAATAATATATTCTTTATACATATACACTCTTGATAAATATAATTGTATACAACAATGATGCAAATTTTATACACATTGTGTACAATAATTGTACAGCTTCTATACCTATCTTATACAAATACATATTATATACACATCATATACAAATAAATATTATATACAATAATAATACAGTTTATGATTACGGAAGGAAGTTAGTTCCTCCACTTTCACCTTAGTAATATCACTCATCGTGATACCAATGTCATCCATCAAGAAGACCTCTCCAATATTTTGCTATGTGAAATGGACAACTTTGCTCCCACCAACATAAATTCTTGCTCATGTAGCAGATGGCTTCTTCGATCAAATTCTTGATTTCGGTACGATTCTCTTGGATTTTGGGTGTGTTTGAACTTAGCCTTTCGTTAGGTCTACACATACTATACAAATAACTATTCTATACGCATCCTATACAAATACATAATTCTATATAACAATTATACAATTTCAATACACTACCTATACAAATACATACATATTATATACAATAATTATATAACTTTTATACATATTCTATACAAATAAATATTCTATATATATATATATATATATATATATATATATATTCTATACACATCTAAAACTAATACATATTCTATACAACAATTATACAATTTATATACACTACCTACACAACTACACACATATTCTATAAAATAATTGTACAATTTCTATACAATTGTATTTGTTTGTTTGTCTTTTTCCGATAAAGAGCCCCCTCTATTTATAATTGTTTTTGTTTTCCTAAATTCATTCGAATTTGGAATATATACAAATTCTTTTTATTTCTTTTTTATTTGGTTTGGTTTCCCAATTAGTTTTGGTTTAGAAAAAGAGTTATTTACGGAAATAAAGTAGTTTCCGAAGGACTTTACACGTTTTTCCAAATTGAGTCAAGTTAGGAAATAAATTTTTTTCTATCCTTATTTCGTGGGAAATTTGTACTTTTAGTTTGTCAAATTTTAACAAATTCTGATTTTAATTCTTCTTATATTTGTGGGTCTAACTATATATATATATATATATTTTCATAATTATAATAATAGTAGAAAAATGGAATTATCTTAATTCTAAGTCTGGTCAAGTGGTTGAACACCTCTATCATTAGTTGAGGGTTCGAATCATGTTGGAGGATAAGTAAGAATATTACTCTTGGTGGAAAAAAGTAGTAGATGTCTGTTTTCTAGGAATGTTTTATCAATTTTATTTCTATTTATATTTGTTAAAAAATTATTCCGAAAAAAGGTGAATAATTCTCATGGCAAAACAATTCCTTAAATTGTTTCTATTTACATTTTTTTTAAATGACTTATGATGGTATTGGCTTTGCTGCTCTTCGTGCCACATTAAAGCATACTTATAGAAATACAATCAATCAATGAGCTTACATAAATGTTTCATCATTTTATTTTTTTTCATCAGATGTCCGGTATCCACATTGGAGTCTGACTAAATTTGAATTTGCGCCGAAAAAGTCCCACATTAAAGGTACAACACTCTCTAACAAAGACGACTTCATATCCATCTCTGACAAATTAAACATCTACTATAAAAGATGTGTTTGGTATAGCTTCTATTTGTATATTACATATTATAATGCCGAATTTAGATATACATACCATCTGGCCGGACACATAGATAAGAAAACTAAGGGCAAATGACAATTTACAAAGACTAAACCAAGCTTCAACAGATTCCCAAATCCATGTTAACACAGTAGCATCACTCTTCACACCAATGTCAGTTGTATATCAAAGAAGACTATACATTCCAATGGATAAGAAGTGCAACAATAATACATTCTTTATACATATGCACTCGTGATTATATGATTTTATACAACAATGATACAAATTTTATACACATTCTATACCATAATTGTGCAGTTTCTATACATAATCTTATACAAATACATATTATATACACATTCTATACAATTATTTATTCTTCGCGCTTTTTGATTACGGAAGAAATTAGTTCCTCCATCTCAAAGTTGATTAGATCAAGTCTTTGAATATAATTATCAAAAAGGGTGTAACAACTTAATTTGTTCATATAATTTCATTCACGTGGCAGCTCAACTCATTAATTTTGAAGCGTGATTTCCTTATCTCAAAAATAACTTAATTTAAGTTTATACATGTTTAAATCTCTATTTTTTCACACCCAAAATTAAAGGACAAAGAAGTCAATTGCGACAAAGTTTAAAGAAACTTTATGTATTATGATTTATATCTAAAGCATTATAAGACAAAATATTCAACTAACATATATCATAAAGTAACTACATATGTACTACGATGAAAAAGTGTCATAACAAAATGGTTCCCATAAGTACAACAATAATACATTCTTTATACATATACACTCGTGATAAATATATTTTTATACAATAATGATACAAATTTCATACATATTCTATACAATAATAGTACAGTTTCTATACATATCATATACAAATACATGTTATATACAGATCCTATACAAATATATATTCAATACAATAATAATACAGCTTCTGATTACGAAAGGAAGTTAATTTATTCACTTTCACCTTAGTAGCATCACTCATAATCATCATGATACCAATGTCATTCATTAAGAAGACCTCTCCAATATTTTGCTGTATGAAATGGATAACTTTGCTCCCACCAACATAAATTTCTGCTCATGTAGTAGATGGGCCTCTTCGATCAATTTTTTGATATCAATAGGACATTCTACACCTCCTTCGTCACAACAAAATGGACAATCGAAGATTGTTTAAATACAATCTTATACAACCATGAATGTATTATATACCCATCTTATACAAATACATACTCTATACACCTCCTATACAAATACATAATCTATACACATCCTGTACAACTACATATTCTATACACATCCTATACAAATGCATAATCTATACACATCCTTTACAAATACATACTCTGTACACATCCTATACAAATACATACTCTATACACATCCTATACAAATACATAATCTATACACATCCCGTACAACTACATATTCTACACACATCCTATACAAATACATAATCTATACATATCCAATACAATTACAGAATCTATACACATCCTATACAAATGCATAATCTATACACACATCCTATATTCCTATACAAATACATATTCTATACAACAATTATACAATTCCTATACACTACCTATACAACTACATATATATTCTATACAATAATTGTACAATTTCTATACAATCTTATTTGTTTGGTTGTGTCTTTTTCCGATGTAAAGAGCCTCTCTATTTATAATTGTTTGTTTTTCCTAAATTCATTCGAATTTGGAATATATACAAATTCTTTTTATCTCTTTATATTTGGTTTGGTTTCCGAATTAATTTTGGTTGTGGAAAAGAATTATTTATGGAAATAAAATAGTTTCTGAAGGACTATGCACTTTTTTTCAAATTGAGTCAAATTAGGAAATAAATTCTTGTTCTATCTTTATTTGATGGGAAATTTGTACTTTAAATCCCTCAAATTTTAACAAATTCTGATTTTAATTGTTATTATATTTGTGGGTCTAACTATATATATTTTCATAATTATAATAATAGTAGAAAATGGAATTATTTTTATTTTGATATTCTATATAATTTGATAACTTAATTAACAAGTCTATTTAAGTGGTTGAACACTTGTATCATTAGTTGAGGATTCAAGTAGGATAAGTCTTGCTGGAAAAGAGTAGTAGAAGTCTGTTTTGTAGGAATGTTTTATCAATTTTATTTCTATTTATGTTTGTTGAAAATTTATTTTCGAAAAAAAGTGAATATTTCTCATGGCAAAACGACTCTTTAAATTGTTCTATTTACATTCTTTTGAAATGACTTATGATGGTATTGGCTTTGCTGCTATTAAATTATTTCAAAAAAGTGAATATTTCTCATGGAACATCAAAGCATACTTCTATTCCGTGGAAATACAAACAATGAGCTTATATATATGTTTCATCAATTTATTTTTTGATTTTCAATCTGGTGTCTAATATCCACATTAGAGTCCGACTAAATCCGGAAAAATCACGGAGGATAAAGCGCTCCCTAACATACCTTTGACAAAATAAACATCTAAGATAAAAGGTGTGTTTGGTATAGCTTCTATTTGTATTTTTTACAATGTTGGTTTGAGATGATTTTAAACAGAGAAAATTGGAATGTG
This sequence comes from Solanum pinnatisectum, assembly GCA_035578085.1. NCBI lineage: Eukaryota > Viridiplantae > Streptophyta > Magnoliopsida > Solanales > Solanaceae > Solanum > Solanum pinnatisectum. Next base: position 6,814,680 of record CM069087.1, read on the forward strand.
AGAATCCATATAGCTAATCTCACTTGTTCGGGACTGAGGCATACTAAACCAAACAAAGTTGCAGCAAGAATGGAAATCATGGAAGAAGTTAAGTCAGCTGAATTTAGATATACATATTCAAAGACAATTAACAAAGACTAATCCAAACTTCATCAGATCCCCAAATCCATGTTAACGTTGTTCTTCTGCCAAAAATGGTTTTCATCTTCATGGGAATCGAAGATCAACAACATGAAAAGTCTGGCGTACTGCTAACATTGTTTCAAACACATACATCCTTGATGTTATCTATATAGCTAGCTGGTTTATCAAATGCAAATACAAAAAAAAGTCCCATGAGATCATACAACACTAGAGACGAATACCAGATTTAAACTTTATGAGTACAGTGTTAAGATTACTAGTACTCCTGAATCCACTATATTTTTAAAGTTATCGATTCATATTGACTATTTATTTCAATTTTAGTAGAATTTACACATAATGATGCAAATGAAGAAACATTGATCCTGGCTAAAGGTCTAGTAGGAAACACACGACCTCCAAGAATTTTCGCAACCAAATAATCACTATACTAAACCGTGTCAAAAAGTGTTGATACTTACCTCTATATAATTTTCCAGCAAAGGGATGTGCTTAAAATAAAATAGTGAAATGGTCACCTTCAGCTAACTCACTCCTTTTTACTCTGTTACTCAACACACCCATCTTTTTCCTTCTCCTTTACACTCTAGCAATGCCTGTTGCTGCTCCAAATACAATTTAAAGACTCAGCTATTCCTTAGTATTTGATTGGACACAAATATTCTTGGCCAAATATATATACAGTCCCTTTAACTTGCAGCTCAATATTTATATTGTTTCATTTGAGCTCTTCAACTTCATATTTTATGTATCATTTAAACATAAAATATTACTCCCTCCCTTCTTATTTACACTATGTTTTGTAGGAATTCTTATAAAAGTTACTTTATCATGAACATTTGTCAAATACACTATATTCAAGGATATTTTACCCCATACATGTATATTCTCATATTTCAACAAACTCTTTTGCTATTAAATTAAGAGTCAGTATTTAATAAAGATTTTTTTTTAAAAAAAAATACTATAATATAGGAGGAATGGTTATCATTCAACTCTAATCCAAAATGAGAAGGACTTTTATATATATATAAGATCATCACAGGAATATAGCTCATTACTAAGAACCTGTTTGGTATCACTATTGCTAGATCAAAAATGCTTATTTTGTAAATAAAAATAAAATTAATGTTTGGCAAATTCTTAAAACTATTTTTAAATGGAAGCATAAGCAGTTTTTCTGTTTTTGGGAAGAAGCTAAAAAAATTTCCTTCTAAAATAAAAGCACAAGCAGAAGAGAAAATTGTTTTCTTGAATACTAAAATATCCCTCTCACATATACATATTTATCAATATATTCCTTATTAATTAATTAGCATATCTCATAAGTTTGGTTAAGTTTCATTCAAGAATTTTATTTTTTATTTTTATATAATATTTTCTTATTTTATGTTATGTTTATAAATTTGTATTATTTTTTATTTTATATATTATTTTACATTTTATTTTATAGAATCAGAAATAAATGTAACAACAATATTTTTGGAGGATTAAAAATATGAAGGACTTTATTTATTTTTGTGGTGAATTTTTCATATATAGTGGAATGGTTTTTAAATTTATTTTTCTTGATATTTTGAATTATATTTAAGTCATCATGTTAATATTATATTAATAATTTATGTATAATATTGATTGAAAATTTGAATGTGTATACTTTAATTTAATTAAAATAAATTTTAATTAATTTTTTTCTAATAGATATTTAAAATAATTTCTCTCTATAGAATAATCTTATTATTAAAAGTATATTAATACTTAATATTTTTCGTAATTTAACTCTCAAAAGATTTTTAAAAAAAAAATAGTCAACACGATTTGTTTATCAAAAGCACTTTTCAAATGAATTAGTCAAACACAAATTATTAAAAACACATTTAAAAAAATAATTTTTAAAAATAAGCTATTTTTAATAGAAATGACAAACATGCTTTTTTAAGGCTCCAACGAATTTAAAGTGGAGAGGATTAATGTCAATAAAGAATTGAAACAAATGGTTCAACGGGTACTCAGTTCTAGAAGTCAATTTTCAACACTCACTGTTAAAATAATGGACAATTAATGCTTTTCAACTGGAGGATCAATTGTCTGTTACAATTGTCTAAAAAAGATAATTATATAATTTTTATTAATTCAATCTTTTAAATCTCGCATACAAATTGAACCGCAACTTCTTGTTTTTATTTGGGTAAACAATACCAAAAGAATCACACATCAAATGAAGTTAAATGTGTTACGGAGATTCAGAACCTATATGAATTTGACTTATTTCAAATATTTTTGAAGTGTTAAAAATATATTTATAAATAATTAGTTTTAAACAAAAATAATAAAATTAAATTAAAAGTTATTACTATTTGGAAACAAGAAAAGATGCCATTGATGAAATGAAGCTATAATAATACATGGAGTACAATTGTACAAATTAATGTAGCAATAGATAAAAATACAAAATTATTGTTACCAAATTACAACTTGATCTAATCTTATCATGAAGAAAATAAGGACATGAAACCAGCGAGGAAAGTGGAGAGCAGCTATCATCTTTTGGACTTTCCGGCGTACCGACTAATCTCATCAGCAGAGCAAATCAAGCCGCCGATTATTCGTTAAACAAAAGAATAAGACTAATCAAAGAATAAAACGGCAACTAGCTATGGCGGAAACGCCCAAATTAGGTTTTACAACAGTACTCAACAATGGCGGAACTTCACAGTAACTCCAATGGAGTTTACAGTTGAGAAAATAGCAGTAAAATTGAACCCACTATGATGTGGAGTTGCAGAATCCAGGATTTCCAGCAAAATAGAACTCTCCCCTGAAATTAAAAAACCCCAGTGTTAGCGCCGGCACCGGCGTCGTACGGCGGTGTAGACTAATTTGGAATATTATAAAAAAACTAAAACCAACTAAATGTATGCTTACCGAATTAGAAGTAATGGACATATATCCGGGAGAGGAACTTCCGTCCTGCGGTGACCACGACGTCGGTGTTGAAGAACCACCGCCAGTTGATGGGCTTCTACCGGAGCTGCTATTAGTGCTGACACCGGCGTTGATTCCGGCGAATCCTAAGGGATATGACGGTGTGCCGTCCGGCTTGAAAAGGCCGTAGTTGCGCTCCGACATTGGGCCAGGTTTCAAGTTCTCGTTGAACAAAGCAAAGACGTATATGTTCAAATTGCTGTTAGGCTTCAACGGAGTTCCCTTCTTTTGACTCACAAGTTTAATAAGATTGCAATTATATTTCCTCGCATTATCCGGCGTAGCTCCGAGCTCATCGGCGTCTCCTTTCGACGGCCAACCTGTCTCCGAGATCTGGACGCAGACATTTTTGTAGCCAATTGAAGCTAAAGCAGAGTGAACCGCATCGATTTGGGCAAAAAGCATGTTATCATAATGAAGATTGGTAACTGGATCAACAATCCCCTGATTAGGCTGAAACAGCACGAAATCCAGCTGCACCTGCTTTGGATCTGCCTTGTACGCAAAATAAGGATAAGCATTGATTAAAAACGGCGAACCAGTTTTACAATGGAAGTCCACCACCTGAGTAACACAGCTAACAAGATCTCGACGGAAAGCTCCGGAGGACGGCGGGTAGGAAGTCTCTAGAATAGCAACTGAATGTGCAGTAGTTACACTCACTTGCTTGTCTAAGTTCATACTAACAAGAGCGGCGTAAACATTTTCCATCGCCGGTAGTAGATTGTCGGAAAGTGCAGTGTTGTTAAAAGTTAGCACTTCATTTCCGACGGCGATGCAAGTGATTTTCGTCGCCGGTAAATAAGCTTGGACGTTAGTTTTAACCCACGCCTGAGCTTTAGCAGGATCTTTCATATCGGAAAGGTATTCATTGCCGAGACTGACAATAAACTCAACACCAGAATTTGCAAATGCTTTAAGGACATGTGGATCGGCGTCGTAGAGTTTCACTCTGGTTGCTCCCATGGACTTCACTAATGGAACTACTTTCTCCGGAGGTGGGAGATTATCGGCAATCTGACCGTAGTTAATGCCGATAGAAGTTGCCATTACCGTGCTGATCAAAAACACTAAAATTAATGAAACGTAGTTGATATGAATGATGGAATCCATAGTAGACATGGATGAGGAAGAAGAAGCTATACAAGTGTGGATAATAGAGCAGTGAAATGAAGTGAGTGGAGCAAAGAGTGGAATTGATCAGTGGGGGACTGCTTGGTATAGAAGTAACGGCGTTAATGCATGTTGACGGATTTAGGTGGTCACATTTAACATCACTCCGTATCCAGCAGTCATCTACCTACCCTACTTGCATGCCCATTGCCCAAGAGATTTTGAATGTTTAATAAGTAATTACTTAACCATCGGCCGAGAATTGGAGGAGATAAAAGACTCACGCACTTAATCGCGCCGCAGGTTTTGCGTTGAAAGACGCAAGAGTGCCAGCTTCTCACATGCATTCGTCTTTACGCAAGAGGTACGCACTCATTTGTTCACTTTTTGCCTATCACTTTTAAACTTTACGGGCCTTTTAATACAGATATTTTATTATAATACTCATATTAATTAATGCATAATCTTAAATTCTTAAAAAATAATTCAAAGAGTAAGTAATTATTATTAAAGATAAAAAAATTAAATATTAAAAATAACAAATAAAAAAGACTAAACAAAGTAAAAATAAACATACTTTTTAAAAAGTTTGTCAAAAAGTCAAAACAAACATGGAGTATAGATTAGTAAAAGATTGAGATGCTTTGATTGGAAGGGTTAAAACAATAAAAAAACAAAGATAAAGAGATGCTTTGATTGTGGTGTAGTTGAAGACTTGGTGTGGATTTTGCTCTTTCATATTTGCTTTTCAAATTTTATCTTATGTTTGGAGCCCACGAGGGAATTGATTCTGATTTGCTTCTTATGTTAGGACAAAAAGAGTGGGGAAATGATGAGTTGCACTTCTGATTGTTGGCCATTTTCTTCCTTCAATTCTTTTCACTAAAATAGTTTTCATCTTGTGCCAACACAAAACGCCAATCAAAAGCCATTACATGTCCTTCGGATGACTCCGTTGATTTGAAAGGTCGTCACCTATACAGATGATTTCGATCTCTTCTTAATATCTTTTAAGTCGAGTCTGTTGCATAAGACTTATCTAATGCAATTCACATTTCCGTGTGATTTACAGGCTACTATGTTGTAGGGGTTAATCCAATGCACACGATGTACTCACTATAGAGTGCTCATCGGAAGGATAAAGGGTATGTCAAAAGTTCTAGCGACGACGGGTCATCCTAGAATTCCAAAAAAATAAAAAACCTCTACCTAATAAATATCATAAATTGTACCAAGAATGTGCATCTTTTCCTATCCATTCAAATTTTGATGAGCATTTGAAGTAATTAAGCTAGCATTTGATTACATATATAAAACTAGATGTTAAAATTTTATTTTAAAAATACTTTCAAGTTTCCAAAAATTGCTTAGATTAGTTTTCGAAGGAATTTGCACTTTTACTCATAATTTTTTTTTAAAAAAAATAAAAATAAAATGCATGCTCAATCACACCTTTTAATTCTAAAAATAAGAACTTCAATGACTCAAATTTTCAAACTTTAACTTTAAAATTTGTAATCCAATTCAAACATTATTATTATGAGAAAATATGATAAGTTTGTTGTGTGTCATCACATGTCTCCGTTTTTACCATAAGTGCGCGTAACTTTCTTTTGTGATACTTCCAAGTTAGCACAGTATATTACTTTGGCTTGTAGGTCCTTTTCAAACATCAAATTAGACCTTCAATAAGTGACTACATAAAAAGAACTTTTGTCATGAAAGAATGTGATGCAGTGGATTGTGTTATTTCTTCGTTTAATTAAAAGTTTTGAATTCGAGTTCTAGATATAAGAGAATCTCTTGATAGAAAATGCTTCCATTCTTATGTAATGCGAGTTTAAATTAGTCAGACTTTAATCTGACTGTGCATTTTTTGAAAGTAATAATAATAGCCGACTAGCATTTATTTTGACTGCACATTTTTGAAACAAAGAAGATGACTATAGAATTGAATTCAAACAATTATTATCTATTTAATTTGGACATCTATGGTATTATTGTCCTTAAATTTCACCTTGGCCCACCAAATTTTTTTTGTTCCTAATCTTGCAAGAGATTTTCTTATGCGTTTCATTTCATCCCTCACGTTGGGTTAATGTTCTCCGAATTATTAGTATAATGATGCTAATTCTTGTTGATTTATTAAATTTTTCGGTGCTGTTTTTAATAATTTATTTTCATCTTTAAAGTATTAGCTGTAACTTTGGAATTATAAATAAAATATTTTAAGATAGTCTACAATAATATTTTATCCAATAATAAGATATTATATTAAAAAAATATAAAAATATTTATGTCGATCATTAGAAAATTCGGCCAAATATTCTATAATAATAATTGTAATACGATGACATCATATATTTTTTATAATAATATTGTTCACAAGCTAGATATGAATATTCTTTTTTGAACTTATTGAAGTTTAATAAAGAGCTTCAAAGAACTTTAGTATAAATTTTTGGAGCTTTCGGATCGTTTTAGGGGGAAGATAAATTGGTACCATTTTATTAGAAGTTTTGACAAAAATCATTGTTGATTCAAGTATTATATTGTGGTGAAGATACTCAAAATTTTATGCTACGATTAATTTTAAAATAAGTATTTGCTTTAGTAATTTTTCATGTCTCAATTTATGTGACTTTTTTTTTTGTTTGTTAGTTAAGAGAAGTGTATTGAAAATATTCTTAAATTCAACGCGAATTATTAGTTTTATATCCGAATTATTGACATCCTTAAAAATACATCTTTACTTAACTAACTGAACTTAAAATACACTCTAAATCTTACAATACGAGTAAAATACACTCTTAGATTCTTGCTAAGTTTAGGAGTGTTTTCAACACTTCTCTCAACTTTTTATTAAGAGGCACACGCTCTTACAAGAGTTTGAGAACACTTGCTATGTCATGTTGCAGTCGAGATGAAATCAATAATATGTGTCAAGTTCATGAGTGTTTTCAATATTTTTCTCTTATTAATTTAAAGAAAAATGACATATTTTTATATTTAATATTAACTTTATTTTTTTAATTCTATCTTAATAAAATAATTTATAATTATAATTTGTCTTCAATTACGAACTTAATTTTTTTCTTGAAATAATTTATGTTTAGTTAAATACTTCCAGATTGAAACAAAAATAATATTATCATCGCTAGTGTAGAGATTCCCAAATCAATAAAAATAATACTAAAATCATAATATTCTGAACCAACTATAGGACAACATGTGTATATATTAAATTCCTGTCAGTTCACACTTATTATTTCTGTCTACCATCTTCTTGCAGAGCTGTTTTAGACCGTTATGGGCCATTTCTATCACATCAATTATCTAGCAGCCAAACCCATAACAATCTTTTTTTTCTGGATAATCTAAATTTGAATCGCGCATTATAAAGATCATTAGGAGTGTCATTTTCAATAGAAATTTTTTCATATTCACTGCCTTAATTTGAAACTCTTTTTAAGGATTCAATAGTTTTACCACTGCACTATAACCTATATTGTATTATTGCCTATAAAATGGTACTGCTTTTTCCGTTTCACATTAATTAACCATTATATTGTAATTAGTTGTCTCAATTAGTTGACCACATTACTAAAGTGATCACATTAATTAACTTTTTTCTATATTATCCTTGCAAATAAATTTTTAAAAAAAAGTGGATCGTATTTGTTTGTAAAATTTCAAAAAAGTTTTTTAAGGAGCGAATTAGTAAAACTATCTTCTTATTTATGATTTCTTAAGCACCATGTAAAATGAAAAGTGATTAACTAGTATGGGACGGATAGAGTACAATTGTTAGATATATATTTTTCTGTCTCAATTTATGTAATGTTATTTGACTTGACATGAAGTTTAAAATAAGTCATAGATATTTGAGCAATTATGAATAATTTTGTTAAGATAAAATAGGTATTATAATGTCAAATTGTTACCAAATATTGAAATATGTCATTCTTTTTTAAATTGATCAGAAAAAAATAAGTTATATAAATTGAGATGGAAAACATATATATTATTATACTGCACACATTTGAATATGAAATTATTTTTCCATGCTCCTATTTATACACTTATCTAATGTTCTAAATATGGTTGCCATGAACATGAAAATAGAAACGATGCGCCAAATAAACTACCATGCGATCTAGTGAATAGGTGCTTAAATTTGCGGGGCATAATAGATAAGCGTATAATTTAACTTGATTTCAATTGATATTACGTTCTTCAGCTTTGAGTATGCATAAGTAGACACTTAAATTTGTATAAAAGTGAACATTAGGCATATATGTCCTACATGACGATTCACGTTAGATACACTTCAACTGGCTTTTATTATGAAATGTATAACATGTATATCTAGTTGTATAGATTTATACAAATTCAAATATTTATTTGTAAACATATAAAATAAAAAAATTTAGATATCAATTAACGCCAATTTAACTATCCCGTTTATGTACCATGTCCTTTGGAGCAAAATGTATTAAGCATCTAATAGTTAGTAAGCATCAAGACAACATGCATTCACATAGATTTCACATGCCATGTTGGGCCATCAAGTAGTCAGCATTGGGCCATATTTTCAAAGCAGAGACAGTGGGCCTCACCATTATCAATTGAGCCCATAAGTGATGTTTGTTTCCCTAAGACTATCACTTTAGATTTTGGCTTGATCAATAATCCCTAGTTAATTTCTTAAATTTGTCGGGATATTTCATTTCAACATTTAAATCAACTCTTGTTTTAATTGAATACTTTAAACTCTTAATAAATCGCTCTAATTAAACACTTTAAGTTCAAATTGTGTTTTTGTTTTGCTAGTAGTAGAGCTAATCTTATAAAATATATAATTTATTTTAATTATATATATTCACCTCAATAAACTAAACTGTAAAACTTCATACATTTTCTAGTTGAGACTGAAACAAATATGACATATTTTATGTGTAGGTGTTAAACCATCTTTAGGGACAACAAAAGTTGATTTCAATTCATATGTATAACTTAAATACTCTAGTCTACGAAGTCTCTAATACATGACATCAAAATATAAGTATTGGAGAAAGCCTTGATGTACAATTTATTTATATTGGACTAAAGGAAGTTATGAATCTTAGTGGGATCTACTAAAAGATATTCGAAAAAGTAAATGCATTTGGTCATTCAATTATAAGTGATGTCTATCTATATATGCTTACCTAGAATATAGTTTTATTTTATTTGACTCTTATTCTAATAGTAGATTATTTTTTAAAATTTATTTTAACAAATTTTATTCGTATTCTTTTTTATTATTACTATTTAAAGGGAAAAGAAGTGATATAAACACCTCAAGTCAACTCATACATGAGAAGTTAGGTAACATAGAGCATAAGATATGTATATCCGTCTCTCTCCTCTTCCCCACCTTGTCTCCACTAAAGTTTCCATCAAAACATGGATTAGTCAATTTGGTGTATGATAATTAATGTAGAAAGGCCAAAGTCATCTCCGGCCTCTTAAAGTTGTCCGCATAATTCATTTAAACACATCAACTAAGGCTAGTATCTATTAGACACTCTAATATTAACAACTCTGTACTTATTGAACACAAAATGATCATAAACTTTTAAAATATAGTGTGTGTAATTCACGCACACTATCTTTAAAAAATAACCAATAAAACTGCAGCATGTGGCACATGGCCCCAATCTAATGAATATTCAATTTTTAAAAAAATAAAAACTCCAACCATTAATAATCCAAAAAATTAATTAGCAAAAAGGAGAAAAAAGAAAACCCCCATCCCCTCGCAAATCCACCCACCCACGCACGTTTCTTCTTCTTCCCTTCACCGGTCATCCTGATTCCAACAACAAATCTCGATTTCTCCGGCGTCAACAAAAAGAAGAAGAAAGAAAATCTCCCCCACCCGCTCCCCCAAATGCACCTACCTAATCATTTGCCTTATCTTCTTCTTCTTCATCCTCTGTTACTTGTCATTTTCTATTCCTTTGAAAAGATTTTTTTTTTTTCTTGTAATAAACTATGGGCTATTGAAATCAAGTCTAATGCAAATAGTGAAATAAATTATGAAGCATGATAGATTAATAGAGTGATTGTTGAGATTTTTTGTGAAAAATAAATCGAAGTTGATAAATTATTTCAAATCGATAATGAAGAGAAATCAAGAGGATTCAAATGAATTATATCAAATTTTCTGATATCATTTTAAATAAATGGTTTGTAATGTTTGTTGATCGAAGTGACCGGAAATAAGGATGGACAGAGGTAGCTTTTATAATTTCGATGTCCCATTTTTTTTCTTGTTGCAAATTCTTACAAATTCGATTAACAAATTCAATTTCATTTTATAAAGAGTGAAAAATAAAAACAATGAGAAAAAAATAAACAGAGTTTAAAAAGCTTAAAATGGGGTGAAGAAGAAGACCATTGGTATAGCCTAGAGGAGTGGCGTGGGGTTGCTTTCTTTTTGGGTTAAAAACATTATTTTAAATAAAAAATTTTTAGTTATTTTATTTAATGCATGTCAGTCATTAGAACAAAAAAAGTAAAGTTTATTCTTAAAAAAAAAAATTTTAAAAAAATTGGGACATATTCACTCGCTACTAGGCAGTGAGATACACTTATTTTGCCACATCAACATTTTGTGCTTAATAGACACGTGTTTTGAACCATTTAAGTGTTTAATAGGTACAAGTCTTAGTTGAGGTGTTTAAATGAATTATGCAAACAACTTTAGGGGGCTGAAGATGACTTTGGCCATGTAGAAAAAATAATAATCTACCTGGTACTAAGAACATATAATAATATTTTAATTTACTAATTAGATTAATCTCTCTTTTGACTAAATTTTTTGAGAAATATTTTTTTTAAAAAAATAAATTTGTAAAAATGAATATAATAATTTTTATAATGGAATTAGCAGAGAAAACAAGTATCGATATTATACTTGTGAAAATCTTTAAACATCGGGGTGGAATTGAATAAGCTCCCGATTATACTATTCCTTCACCTTGACAATGGAGGAATAACTCCTCCCACTAATGTCTCTAACACACATGGATCGAGTTAATTTGAGTTTTTAAATATCAAATTAAATTATTTGATATTGAATTTTTAAATCTATAAATCGAATCAAATCAAATCAGCAAAATTTTGGTTTACAGGCCCTAATTTTTATTTTTTTTTGGATTTTCTCAGTTATTAGCTTGTGCTTCAAATATTTCTCTAGTGAGTGGTGACACTAAAATATTCAACCAAAAATAATAATCAAATGACATAAAATAAATATTTCAAATAAATAAGTTATAATGAAAATGATCATAATTTTAAAAAATTAAATCATGCCAAAATAAATCTAATAGCTATTAATTACATGATTAAACATTAAAGAAAAACTAAAATTAGGTTATGTATTTTAATTGTCTAAATCAATGTAAAAATCAAAAAACAATTATTCAATATTATTGCCGTTCTTAGTATTGAATTGATTTTTTTATTGTTAGCATTAGCATTGATTTGATTTTGATTTGAGATTTATTAGAGTTATCTATCGATTATAACCTTTATTAGACCATTCAAAATTTCAAGTCCAAATTTGAAATAATACATTAAAAGATAAAAATATGAAAAAGTATAAAAAAAACATTTTGAAATTACATCAAAGTAAATACTTATATATATAAAATTAATTTTAAAAATTATATAAATAATGTCGGATTCATTTGGTCTCGAATTGATTTTTTAAAGTTAAACTAAATCATCCCAAGTATAATCAGATTTTTTTCTCCAATATCAAACCAAGTCAAAATAAACTATTAATCAATTTATTTTCTTAATTTAACTCGATTTACAATTTGGTGCACTTTTCAATTTGATTTTGTTCACTTTTAGATGGCATTGTCCGTCTCCGATATTTGATCGTTTCAATCTCTAATTTTCTTCATTCCTTTTCATGAGAAAACTAGAATGAATAAAGGAGAATATCAACGCATTCGGCAAACAAATGATTAATCTTTGTCAATAAACCTGCTAAAGCCCCGTATCTCATGAGCTAACTTTTAGACGAATTCCATAATTTTTCATATATACTCAAAAACATTAGCTTGTTAAAAAATGAAGTATTATACATATAAAAATAATTTAAATTTACAATCATTCCTTTAATATTTAATAACATAATCTTATATCTATACAAATATTCATGATTCATTTTAATTATAAATTTTTAAAAAATATTATTATTTTTATAAACAACTTGATCATGACCAATCAAACACCGTTCGTTACATGCAAGGGACGGATCACGGGGAGGGTGTAACAACAACAATAACAAATATATAAGTGACAATTAGGACGTGGATAAATATTGTGTGAATATACGATAAAGTCATTATTCTGTTGTTTAATTATTTGGGTGGTGCGCAATTACAACTATTTTTTTTAATGTAATGTCAAAGATTGTCTGCATGGAGTTTTTCTAGAAGAACCAACCAAGCAAGTGGTTATATCTAAAAAAAAATTAATGTCATGTGAAATATTGGATGCATGGAGTTTTATAGAAAATCCAACCAAGCAAGTGGTTATGTCTATTTATTTTTTTACTCCTTAGAACTTTGTAAGCGTATGAATTCATTCATGTTAGAAAAAAAGATTATATATAGTATCATTCAATTATTTCTATTTTCTCAAAATATATTGGACAGAGCAAAAATATCTTTTTCTCGAAATGACATGTCATAATATTTTATTTTTATTTTTTGTTTTGTAATTTTTAAAACTCTTTTAAGCTGCTCATATCTTATATTATTCGGTAAAAGATAAAATGAATTCATCTAATTCTTGAATAGTTATAGTACATTTATCCCATAAAGATATAAATATACTACTAAAGATATACCCCTCTGTCCCTAATTACTTGTCTATTTTTCTTTTTTTTAGTTCTCCCTAATTACTTGTCTATTTTGACAAATCAAGAAAGGATAATTATTTTTTACCTATTATTACCCTCAATTAATTACATTGAAAAAGGTAAAACTTTTTGAAAATATTAAGTTTTTAATTCATCTACTTCATAATTAATAGATGTAAAATGATAAACTCACTATGTCAGTCATTATTTTCTTATCTCTAAATAGGTCATATTCGATGTGAATTCGAATTAATCTAGTTTCAACGTGGTAATAAAAAAATTTAAAATAAAAAAAATTTGTCAATGTACTCACACAGACCAAATCAACGGAGAGAGAGTGGGAAAAAAGAGGGCATTGAATGAAATGTTGAAAGGTTCAAAGAAAAATAATCGGACATCAATATGTTTTCTACCACCACCTCTCTATTCCCACTTTACTTATGTATATATATATACACACACTCTTTCTAACCTTTTCATTCACTCTTTTTCTCTCTCTAGTCTTATTTCGTTCAATCCAAGGTACGCTCAGCTCCATTTGGTTGAAAATATTGATTCTCGCAAATTAATTTATGCTTCGATTTAGTTAGAAGATCATGATTATCAGTCTGTATACGTTTTTTTTAATTAATGTGATATAGTTTGAGCTAAGAATAATGGAGTCAATTGGTTAATCCGCCCGGTGATCTGATTTGTAATGCTATAGTCTAATAGCTGGCTAACCTGCAGATTCCAGTGATTTCTCTGTTAAATCGTCATAGATTTCACTTCGATTATCCCAGTTTTGGTTGATCATCTATGCACAGTTCTTCTTTTTACTTTTCTTACCTGCTCTGGTTCTGGAAAATTTCTTTTGATCTACGGTGTGTTCAGTAGGAAGGAAAATGTTGAAATGTTTACGAGGTGGTGGGGATGGAGATTTGGGGTCTATGGGAGGTGGGGACGACACAATTAGTGTGGGATGTCAGTTGTGGAATTGTTTTCCTATTTCCACCAGGGAAGACATTTTCGTAGAGAAAATATTTTTAAAATTTTTTGACCAATCGAATATGAGAAAATGTTTTCCCCTAATTCCCAATTTTTTCTACACGGGTAAAAAAGCATGGTGCAGCTAATAAGAACTTTCTAGTTTCAACTGCTTTGCAATATGGAAACTTAATCACACATAAGTTCATTTACTTCTTTGATCTTATATTTTGGGCATTTGTTATTGAGATAGTAGTGCTTGATATTACTATTTCACCTAAGATCAATGTACTTTTCGAATAGAATATATACATTCGACTTCACATTATATCTGCACCAGACAACTATGTGTCTAATGAGATAATATCTCAGATGGTCACTAACTATGAGTTTTTTGCACAGAAAGTCACTCAACTTTGATTTTTAGTTGAGTGACCATCTGAAAATTCAGAATCTGAAAGTTATAGTTACAACCTACATATGCATACATAGATTGAACTGAAAGAAACGGTTCAATTGAAAGTGCATAAACTCACTCTATATCTGTCTCTGCTGACATACTGTTTTCCTACTACATTTTCATGAAATGAACCTAAAGATCTGTTGTCCATTTTCTTTCTTTCAGGTTTACCATAAATTGTAAAAATGAGCAATGAAAACGATGATCTGTCTCCACAAAGACGTGCCCCTCGTTTGAATGAGAGGATCCTATCATCTATATCCAGGAGGTCTGTTGCTGCTCATCCTTGGCACGACCTTGAGATAGGTATCTAGCTGGCACGCACTACATTTTTTCATCATTCTGAAAAACACAAATTTCGCAGCAGTTGAATCTGATCATTTCTGGTTTGCTTCTTTTATTTTGTAGGACCTGAAGCTCCAAGTGTTTTCAATGTCGTAAGTATACTAAATCCTTAAGTTCAACTAATATGCAGCTAATTGGAACCCCCAGCCTGGGCATTTTGATTCTTCTTTTAAGTTGGGAAATTAACTAGAACTGTGACTTGCATAGTGTAATTTTCTATATCTGGCTTTTTAACTGGAAATTTTGGTATCACTCATTTGATAACATGGTGAAAGCACGAATATCATCTATGCATAATGCGAACACTATCGATATAGAAGAAGAAAACTGGAATTAGTGCAATTTTCCTTCCAATTCAGCTTGATATATGTGTACCTCTGATATATCATTAAATGTTCCAAACTCCTACTTAATTTTTTTTGAAATGGTAACCAAGTACATTATTGGAATAAACAGCAAAGCACGAAAATAAGTGCTCTGTAGGTAGAAGTCAGAAAATCCCTTGCACAATAACAAAAAGAGGGGCACTATAATCTATATTGAAGTCGATTCCTGTAGTGAATTGATGAAGTCTAACATACTGTTGTCATCCATATAATCTTCTGAAGGCAAGTTCAGAGTATTGTCCAGCTCCTTGTTTAACTCACTGTAGCAAGAGCCTACCGAAAAAGCACTAGCCAGATGGTCAATTGATCTGCTTCCTCAGTTATTACTTATTAAAGTCATCTTTTCCATATCTCAAATCAGGAGAGCCAATCTTGAAAATTTTCACAATAAATAAATAGTCTTCTATAGTTGAGACACTAGCTATTACCGTTCCAACGGGACATGCTATTGGTATTAGAGGAAAAACTTATAAAGAACTAAAAGATCATTATATGCAATTATCCTACCATCTCCTACACATAAGCTGCATATATGTTTCCATATCTTTGCCATCCGGATAAAAATGACAGTCGAGAGCTTCTTTAGTCCTTTTCTTCATTTATCTTGATTGTGGGGGATTTTGATTTATTGGGACCATTAAGTCATTCATGTAAATAGATCTACAAAAATGAGAAAGGGTTTATTACTATATTACCTGTTTGTGTGGAAACACTAAGTTGGTGTTATTGTGATCGCCACAATGCGTTCATGCAGGTCATTGAGATTTCAAAAGGAAGCAAAGTCAAATATGAGCTGGACAAGAAAACCGGTCTTATTAAGGTATGATACAATGATCTAAATTAAGGTAACTTTAAGTGATGCTCCGAGGAGATGAGTATTTCTCTCTATGCTTAATCTTAGAGTGAGGGTACTATTACTTGCTAACCTTGGCTTTGGTCGAATAGTTTTTATTTTTATTTTTATAGCAGCATTGCGAATCACCCTTCAGTTTATGCCTTTTCCGTGTATGACCAGGTTGATCGCATCCTATACTCTTCAGTGGTTTACCCTCAGAACTATGGCTTCATTCCCCGAACACTCTGTGAAGATAATGACCCAATGGATGTATTAGTCCTCATGCAGGTAGGTAAATGAATGTACAAGACAGGTGAAACTGCGATTGTTCTATTTGCATTAGTGACTATTCCAAATAGGACTGATTGTAACAGTAATCGGCTTTTAACTTTTTCAACAGGAACCTGTCCTTCCAGGTTGTTTCCTTCGAGCTAGGGCGATAGGTCTGATGCCTATGATTGATCAGGTTCCTATTTTTATCCCAAACCATAACTTCCTCTTTGTAAACGTTACTTTCAACGACAACGTTTTTCTTCATCAATTCAGGGAGAGAAAGATGACAAGATAATAGCAGTGTGTGCTGACGATCCAGAATATCGCCACTACACTGATATAAAGCAGCTCCCCCCTCACCGCCTGGCTGAAATTCGCCGCTTTTTTGAAGACTGTATCCTCCTATATTAATCTATCAATTATAACATCTCTCTTAAATGATGAGTCTGTAGGAAAGGAATTTCTTAACTCGTCTTCAGACAAGAAGAATGAAAACAAAGACGTTGCTGTTGACGATTTCCTGCCTCCAAGTTCTGCTGTCGATGCCATTCAGTACTCCATGTATGATATAACTCTTGATTCTTCTTATTGTCCATACACATTCTCATGTATTATAATAGTAACTTATCCGTTACATGGTCGTTACGTTTGTGCAGGGATCTGTATGCTGAATACATATTACACAGCTTGAGGAAGTAAGGTACAATGGGACACATAAAAACAGAATATCTACAGGTACAATTGGAAATGAAGACCGTCACAAGTTATCTTAATGATTTGCCGTCATATTGTTTTTTTGTACTGTTATTTTCTCTTTGTTGAATTTTTGTGTTGTATGATGTTATGACTTAGCAAGGTTAATCCCTTACTGCTCTAAATTTGTACTGTTTTAATTATGTTGACATTAATTCACTATTGCTATTCTTGTTCTTTTCTTTTTTTTCAATCACTATATACTAGTAGTGATCAAAAGTTTCGAAAATATACTTGTTAGTAACATTTAATCGTATTATTTGTGTCAATAATTTTACAAAATTCAAGTTGCGATATGATAATATATACACATGCGATCATCTTGAAAATACATCTATTAGAATTGAAAAACTCAGTGAAACACTCATTTTTCCTATCTTGCTCGGCATATTTGTTTTCCTCATTTTTCATTGTGGCTCGGCATATTTGATTTTTCAATGATTCGTTTCGTCATTATTAATTTAAGATAATTTATTCTATCATTTCAAAACACAAACATATTTGAATAAGTAATTTTTTTTATTGAGAATCTCAAAGTGTCTTTTATGTTATAAAATAAATAATAAAGTTAGTCAAGTGACTTTTACGAAAACAAGTGATTGTTGCATGATCATATGTGAAATTTACCCTTTTAAGAAGTTGAAAGATTTTAAAAGTACAAATTCAAAGAAATTATTGCAAAGCTTTTTAGGAGCTATCTATACTAGATTGCAAGCCTCACAAAGCATTGCAAAGTTTTTCAAAAAGTTGCTTGTAAGTTGTCTATATAAACTACTTATTTGATAGTAAACTTATTCAGGAATGAAGTTTCAGAATTCTTAAATTGATATTTATAATATAATGTATTAATAACAATTTTCAATTTTTAAATAATAAAAGTGTATTAGCCTTCTTAGGGAAAATTATATGGTTAAGCAAACATATACTAGTTAATTAGTCAGTATAGCTATAATTTTAGTTAATGGTCCACTCGCGACCAACATTCATGGAATTTCGAGTTTGTATACTTTGCACGTTTGTATAATTCGGAATTTGTATAATATAATTTGTATAAATGTTTCAAGTTCAAATGTTTGTGTTTGTATAAATTCATTATTTCGAGTTTATACAAAAATAGCTCAATTACACAATCGTACCCGTGAATTATACAAACGAGACTGCTTAAATTGTAGCTATAACTCGTAAATATTCAAACTACAGTTATGAAACACAATTAAATTTATTATAATGGATATTTGCAAAAAAACTCATTTTCTTTTTAAAAGGAATCAAAGACAAAACAGTGTGAGTGTCATGAGATGAAACGGAGGGAGAAAATTGAGAGGTGAGGAATAAAACCTTTGATAATGGATTGCTGGTTGATAATGGTGCATGCTTCGTATCATATAATTAAAAATAAATAAATAAAAAGCTTACACGATATGATGATCAGATCAAAATGAAAAGGAGATATTTGGAATATTTTGTTTCCTTTGCATCAAAAAACTTTTGTACTTATCAAAGGTAGGATGAATACGATTCCTTTATTTTTAATTAAAAATTTTGAATTCAAATTTTAGGTATAATTATTATTTTGATATAACATATAAACATGTTACTTAACTTGCTTCAATTAACATCTATGTGCTCCAACTCTAGTTGTGCACAAGAAGACACTTTTAAATTTGTATAAATTGAATAAGTAAATATACGCATCCTACGTAACGTCTTACATGAATTGTCAAGTAGGATGTCACGTAGAATGTGTGTGTCTACTCGTTCAATTTTATATATGTGTATAAGTGTCTACTTATGTATATTCAAAATTGGAGAGTGTAGATACTGGTTGATACCAAATTGAAAGGCATATTTATTACGTATTATACCTTTAAATGAGTCCTATACGATGCTAATCCAAATGAGTTAGGACTCTAATGCATATATCAGACACCGAATATCGAAAAAAATATAGGAAATAAAGAACTTTAATTTGTACTCTTTAGCCCATCTCATTTTCCTATGTCTTGATATTCCTTTTTTACTTTTCAGTGTCAGCAGCCATTTGGCTTGACCCCATGCTTCAAGTTTTTAGATGCCATTCCCTTCTTAAATTAAAGTGTTTTTCATACAACAAAGTAGAATATTAAATAAAAAGACATATGAGATCAACACCCACATGCCAATAATCAATAGGAAAATTACTAAAAGTGAAGAGGATTGCCATTTTTGAGACAAGTGCACATTGTTTGCTTGCTTAATTGATGTGCTAATCAAGAGATTGGAACTTAGGGGAGAGATGCCTTAATTCTTTGGGTAGCAAAAGTATACTCTTAATTTAATTAGTTATTTCTTCAACACGTTATTACGTGTGAAAAAACTGTTTTTTTAAGAGGCAAATATGAAGATTTTTTATTTTTTTTTTATAATGGGTGACGGTGAGACTCTAGACAATAGATTATGCATGACTATGATAAATATAATGTTAAATGTGTGACTATATCTCATTAGATACTACAATGAAAAAAAAATATCAGCATTAGTTAATTGTTATTGAATCCAATATCGCTATAGATTTTAAAGGCATTTACAAAGAGTGCTAGAATATAATTCTCACAAGTAATTGCCTAAAAAAAACATATTATGTAGCAATTAACCTATTGTCGTTAATTAATTGCCGCTAACAATAATTTTTTATGAAGTGAGAAAACATACTTTTATATAATTTACTTTAACTATATCTGTCTTTTTTACTGGTGTTCGATATCTATATTAAAATCTGATTAAATTTGTATTAAACGTAGCAGGAGAAATTTCGGTGACAACACTACCAACAAGATTTTCTTTATTTTCAGGGCTTAATCCTGAGAAAACATACCTTATGAACTATTTGTCTTTTTTCTTTAAGCTTCTCATCCGGTGTTTGATATTCACATCGAAACCTGATTAAATTCAGATAGCATGTTATAACGCTCTTAACTAAAGTCTTCAACAATAAGTCTCCTCCCTTTTTTAATGAGTTACATATGTCATTGTCAATATATAAACTCAAGCAACCTATTTACAAATGGAAAGCCTATTCAGAAACTATTTGGCACTGTTGGATCTCTCTGTTTTACAAATATCATCATCAATTAAAGCAACCATAATAGAGCCATCAACAACAACAACATGCCTAGGGGTCGACCACTTTCTTTGCAGGTTTCACTTTCTTTTGGTCTTTCTTCTTCCTTTAATCTTTTCTCCACCTTTACATCAGTTCAACCTGGAAATGATTTTATCTGAATTACTAACCAACTTTATTGTAAAGATGCATCTTTAGAATAATGGAAAAAGTTTCAAGTTAAATGTATATCTTTACCTGTTCTGTCACGATGCAAAAGTCGAGATCATGGCAGACACACCGAGAACCCCAAAATGATATGTAAGCCGAAAGAAATAACACATATGAGTCTTCCAAAGAGAAGTTTAGGCCACAACCGATAAGACCAACAAAAAAGTTCTCAAAACCTGATAGCATAAGGATAAAGAGCAGCTAATATATTTCTAGATTCTGAAATATATCTCAAGTCTTCGAAAAAAATTAAAGACTATAAATGATAGATGAAGACCAATGGCTATCCGGATAGGAGAATCTCACCCCTACTTCTGTTATCCTTTTGATGCAAATCCTAATTAGGACAATCTTCATAATGACTAATCGGATCTAGCAATTTCTTCTCACATAACCTGTCTTGTTTTAAAGATTAAGAAAGCTTATCTATAAATATTATTTAAGTGAATTGATACTAGGAAAAATTCTTTACACTAATGTTTTTAGACTTAATTAACGCTAAAATGAATATGTTGATCACATGACTATCCTTACGACCATGCTAGGCGGATGCCGTTTTATAGCATCGGTTCATCTGAATTAGTATTTTTGATGTCACTATAAGAAAAGCAATATTTAGTGGCAATAGAAATTTTTTTATTGTCGAAAAAGATATTTAGCAACAATTAAGTTAATTTCATTACATCCAAAATTGCTAAAGCCTTAATGATATTTGTATAAGTGTTGATTATAAATACTCGTATTTATAATTGTTGCCAAATAAAATACTCATAATTTTTTGTTATAGTGCGTAGAGTATAATTTACTAAGATTAATTGAAATAAATAGTAGATTTAAACTCATAATTTTAAAATCTTAAATGTTGAATAACAACAAATAATTTGAGATGGATGCAGTACAATTAATTTAGAAAGCAAAGGATAATTTGTGAGAATTATTAAATCGTGATTTATTTTACAGACGGTGGAACTCAAAGTAAGGATGTGTTGCCCTGGTTGTGAGAGAGTTGTCAAAGACGCTGTCCTCAAGCTTAGAGGTATGCAAAGATTACGAACCATCGATTTTAATTTATTTATCTTACTTTTTCTTTTTGTCCATCAAAAAGAATTTTTTTTTTAAATAACTCTTATTTCTAACTTTTCATATAACATATGTCAGACCACAAGATTTTAAATAACTGAATTTAAAATCTTATTAGATTTTTAAAATCATCACTAAAGTTATTGAATTCTGTCGAATTTATAAGTGAAACTATAGTCCTGGCGCCCCTAGATATAGTAAAGGATTCTATTATAGTAGTATGTACAGAAAATTAGAAGAGCAATGAAGGCAAATATGGGAAATTTTCTGCGTGCTTTTCATTGAAATGGAATCAGCCATTTAACCTAATATAAAATGGCAGAACCTGGTTCAGATGAGATTTGAATTTAGGGACTGTGACCTGAACCTGGTTCTCGTTATCATTCTCAACAGTATATCAAGCTCTCATTTTTTATTTTTTTTTAATGACTCGAACTCACAATCTTAAAATTGAAAGTAAAAGGTGCTTACTATCCGAGCAACTCCTGTATCAAGTTCTCTCATAAGTATTATGATTCACATTATCACATACCCCTATCAAGTTTGTGACGGCCTCATTGGCCTTCACAAATTTGTGACAAATCTACATGGCCGTCACAAATTTTGTTCACAACAATAAATTTCGCCACAACATATATACATCAAGTATTCTGCGACAAATCTATAATTTTGTTAAACGTACAATAATGAGCATATAAATAACAGGGGTGGATTCAGTAGAGATCGATGTAGAGATGGAAAAGGTGACCGTAATGGGATATGTCGATCGAAAAAAGGTGCTAAAAGCAGTAAGAAGATCAGGAAAGAGGGCAGAATTTTGGCCATATCCAAATCCACCACTATATTTCACATCATCAAATAATTATTTCAAAGATACAACAACAGAGTACAAAGAAAGTTACAATTATTGGAGACATGGTTATAATGCCACTGATAAGTATGGTACTTTGCCTATAACTCAAAGAGGAGATGACAAAGTTAGCAATTTATTTAATGATGATAATGTATATTCTTGTTCTATCATGTAATGTATAAAATATTTATGTTAATTAATTATAATCTTGATGTTATTGTTGTCAATTTCAATAAAAATAATGAAAGTTAGGCTTTCTCTGTATAATCCAAGTTTTTTTGTATGTTATACAAGACTACAGGACTTAATTAACCAAATGCTAATATGTTGTATGTGTTAATGTATACATTGTAAAACAAAAATAGACATTCATAGACTAAGGGTGGGCACAAATATAAAAAAAAATAATAAAAAAATCTGATCAAATCGAACTAATTCGATTTTGCTTCTTGATTTTTCGATTTGGTCTCATTGTTTTTTTTTTTTCAAAAGTTCTAACTACTTCGACATATATATATTGTTAACTTCAAATATTAATTTCTAAAGGAATCCAAACATATTTTTTGTCGATGTACCGTTGTTGAGGAACTCGTCTACATCCTTGTTTTTCTCAAGCAGTAGTTGGAGGCACATGACAAAGACAAATATGATCTTTTAAGCACAATAAGTGTTCCATTGTGAGACACATAATCATTTAACATGGTTTAAAATTTTGAAGTGTCTTTATACATTTGATTTTGTTCTTATTTTATTTTTCATTAGCATCAAAAAATCGTTTTAAAAACACTGAATCAAAGAATCGAATTAGTTTGATTAGGTATTCAGTGCACACTTTTTTAAAACCGAAAATCGAAAAATTGAATGTCCACCCCTAT
The DNA here is from genome assembly GCA_035578085.1 of Solanum pinnatisectum. Classification (NCBI taxonomy): domain Eukaryota; kingdom Viridiplantae; phylum Streptophyta; class Magnoliopsida; order Solanales; family Solanaceae; genus Solanum; species Solanum pinnatisectum. The sequence goes on from CM069087.1 coordinate 6,837,984, forward strand.
CATAAGCTAGTGCTCTTCCATAATGAGTCAGGAACTTAGGACAGAAGGGGTTCATTTAAATTCGAGTTAAAATCTCAAAAGATCATTCAACTTTAAGAATTTATCTAGTAAAATCACTAAACTTTATTTTGTATTAATAAAATCACCCAACTTAGATTTTTCTATACATAAAATTACTCAACTAAATTTAGTATTAAAAAAACACAACAAGACAAATAATTATTTTTTTAAGGGAAAATTGTATAAAATAGCAAACTATTAATTTAAATTAAATGCTATAACCACAATTTTATTTAATTCTAATCTGTAGCAAACAGTTTGCCACTTGCCTCTCTCCTTAGAAATCTCGTTCGCCACTCTCCAGATCTCACTCACCACTCTCTCTCTTCGCCTCTCTCACTTTATACAAACACAAATGTATAAATTGTGTTTGTATTTGTATAAAGCGAGAGAAAACTGTATATACACATACAACTACATATCTCTTCGTTCTATATACTTATAATTATATAATACAAATCTTTTCCTGCCCAATTCATTTTTGTTTTTCTCTCTTTCTCGCTTTATACAAACACAGATTATATAAAATACAATGTATAATTTGTGTTTGTATAAAACGAGAGAGAGATTTGTTTATAAATTTATCTGTATACAAAAATACAGTTATATATACATATCTATATTTAAATACATATAATACACATATACATATACGACTGAAAATCACAACAAAAAACATATATACAAAAATACAGTTACGTATACATATACAAATTTTTATGTATAAGTATACCAAAACATATAAATACATATTTTTATGTATATATATATACCGAAATATACAGATTAATAGTCATAACAAACATAAAATTTGATATAAAACGCAATTATGCAATCTATAGCTATAGCATACAAATATAATTTTTATGTTTGCTAAACCTAAAATTTACTGAATAAAAAACTAATTTGGTTGCAATTCAAGCCAACTATCGTATATTTTGATTTTAGGCTTCAATTTTGATAAAAACTTATCAACAATCAGTACTAAAAAATAATAACATGATAAGTAATTTCTTCATAACTAATTCAAATATAATTAATTCCATCAAAACTTATCAACAAACCAAACAATCCCTAAAATTTCTAAGCAAGCGATTTTTTTATTGATTATAGGACAACAAATTCTAGAACGGAAAAAAGGATAATTATTTGGCATACCTTTCAACTTTTATTTATTTTAGTCTCTATCATATGTTGGACACCAAAACACTTGTCAGCTTTGAATTGAATCCCCAAATCATAGTAGCAAATTCATAAGCCAAAAATCAATATGAGTTATATCGAAATGATTGGAGTCCATCCATCCTAAATCAGACTACTCTAATTTTTCAACTTCAATATATCAAAAAAGTTTCTCTCTTTGTTACCTACCTCTGATTTTTTTTTAAAAAAAAAAACCTCCAAAATCAATTTGCCTTCAAAATATCAAGTATTAAAATTTTTACTTGTTATAAATAAATAAATAAATTAATAAATATAACTTTAATTAATTTCAAAATTTTAAATATTAAAATGATAATTATTATTATTTAAAAAAAAAAAAAAAAACAATAGACTAAATCCATCTCAAGACTCAAGTAACTTTTTCATTTTTCCATTTGCCGTCACTTTTATTGGGAGCTGTTGGTTAGTTCTATCTCTTCCCTGTTCGTTCTTCCTTCCAGGTATTCTCTTTTCAATATGAATTTTTTCAGATTTTAAAATCTGATATTTGGAATCAACTGTACTAAATTTTTTATCTATAATTGTAATAGCAATATGAAGAAAAAGTCAATGATCTGTTGTATGTTTCAATTTTTTTATACTCACTATATCCCTATTGATGCAATTGTTGTATTTGATTTTTTTAATTTTTTAAGACGTTTCATGGTCGATTAGAACAATTCTTATAAGGTTTTTTCATAAAGAATGTAAATTGTTTATTTTTCGGAAAAATAAATTAACATAAATCTGAGTTTTAGCTCCGAAAGTTTTGTTAGTGAGCCACTTTACCCTAAAGTGGCACAAATCCCCAAAAAATATATCCGGTGTAGTTTCACGAAGTGGGATCTGACCAAATGAGAGGGTAGGGTAGGGTAGGGTAGAGTAGAGTAGAATAGAGTGTAAGTACACCTTATTTCTATATCAAATAGAGAAATTGTTTTTGATAAACTCTCAACGTAAGAAAAACGTCCAAAGCAATCAGAAAAAGAGGTAATGGAATAACAAATAGTAGTAATTGATTAGTACTACAACAAAATAATATGATAGTCAAAGTTGTTCAAGAAACAATAGATAGTAACAAATATTGAAGACAATAAACTATAAGGGGTCGTTTGGTAGGCCACATTAGAAGAAATAATCCATGTATTAGGTAAAGTATTATTTAGTACTATGTTTGGTAGAAATTTGGGCCTATGTATAACTAATCCATGGATTAGTTATACCTCCTACATGATATTATAGGATGTATTACTAGTACCTTCCATTTGGAGGTATTAGTAATACATAAGATATAATACCATGGGATAAGTCTATGTAAAGACAAAAATATCCCTCAAATCATTTTATAATTGATATTGATGTTCTCTTCAAAAAATTCCAAGAGCAAGTGGAGGAATCCTCCGACAAGGCCACATGCAAAGGCAAAGAAAAAGTATGAAGATAGACCCCACCACATTAAATAATAAGGGGTATATGACAAAAGACTTTTATAAAGTATTTAGCATCTTTGAAAAAGATAAAAGAAGCCGAAAGTTATGTCGGCCACATAAAGTAATGGAGAAGGCCACATTTGTTTGTCGGCCTTATCTCTTTGTAATTGGCCATTGTAAAGATTGTGGGTCATCTTTTTATTCGTTATGTTTTATTTTCCCTCTATATAAGAGGATGTAAGTTTTAGTAGAGGGATAGGCTTTGGAAAACTCCTCTCTTCTCTTTCAATTTTCTTCCTTTTCCATTCCTTATAATCTTTCTTAGAAGATCTATTTCTAGAAGAATGCTTTTCTTTCTGCTCCTCCTTCCTTTCTTTAGAAGTAGGTTTGGGAATATCTAAAGCAAATTACTCACAGAATTCTCCTAACTGTTGTCTTTCATTAAGACGATGCCTCTTAATCTGTTGATTCAACTTAATCTCATTACATAAGGATAAACCTTCCTGTACGCAAGCACTTATCAATTTTTCATATGTATAATCCTCATAATTGATACTATGTCCATCTCCTCTGAGAACTTTCCTAACTCTTTCAGCAAAAAGAGCTGGCAATCCATCAATAAATTTGGAGTTCCAATGAGTGCTATTACATTCTGGTAATTCCATAACTCTACTGAGGAAAACATCTTTATAGAATCTAAAAGATGTCAAAGTCTTACACCTCAGATTTTGGAGTAGAGTTCTGATGATTTCACTATTATCTGACCATCTTCATGAGAAATGTTCTATAATATTCAGAACCAAAGTATAAACAACATTTTGGGTCATCCCTTGATCCTCTTACTTGACTGCTAAGAGAATTTTATCTATTTGATCTTGATTGAGATAGTTATCCCACCAACCTTTTAATTGGCCTGTGAATCCTGCTGTTATCATATCAGGAATAGTTTTATCACTATTTTTATTCGTCTTACAGATAGTACTGTACATAAGCATTCTATGTACAGTCGTATAAATCTGTCTATCTGTATACCCATCTATATTTCATTCATAGATTTCATTTCCATTATAACTATTAGTTATAATATGTTCATGTTCTTCCAAGAGCACATCTTGGGGAGTAGGCCTGGGATAGTAGTACATCCTTTGAACAGGTTTCCTTGCATATTTCTCTGAGATCTTATTAATCTCATTAGAAAATCCCATATTACTATTACCTTGGTCTCCTGAAAGATTATTAATCTTTAATGGCTTAAGGTTATTACGTTTGAAAGTTTTTTCTAAGGAATTTTCCAAATCAGAAAAATCCTTCAACTTGAAATCTTCAATTTCTGGGGGAGGTTGAATACTGGGTTGAGCAACCTTACTCTTGCCTTTCTTATCAAGACTTAATTGAGATAGAAGTTTATCAACTTTATCATGAAGAGAAACAATATGATCTCCTAACATGCTCATATAAATATTTGTATAATTATGCTGCTTTATCATGATATTAATATGCTGAGTGGTAACTATAGCAGTATTGTCATCAAATAATTTTGAGAATGCATTAAAATGCACAATCTTATCATCTTTATTAATTTGAAAAGATTGTAATGGAGGAAATACTGATTTAGTAATTTCACCATTATTTAAAGTAAAATCTTTTTCTATTACAAAAATATAATTATAAAAATGCTTACTCATAAACCAAGGGACAAAAGCAATTAAAATATTTTTCCTTGATTTGATAAGGTCTTTATAAAATTCTTCTTGAAAATCAATTTGATCTTGTTTAGTAAAACTTTTAAAAAACCATTTTCTAAACGGTTTCCATCTAGATTTCTGAAATTCTTTAGAAATCTTTTCTCTTGCCAGAGATCCTGGACTAAAATCAATGGGTTTGTCGGTCATAAAAAACCATTTTATGTAGATAACCCATCTGGGAAGTTCATTTCATATTCAGTTATATCTAAATCTGAATTAGGTCTAGCAATATTATCTTTATTAATTTTTATATTATCACATCTGTAACTTTCTCTAATTTGAGAAGTAGAAGCTCTAGAAGGAATCTGAACGATATAATCCAGGGGAGATATATAAGAAGAATTAGATCTCGTAATTCTAGAAGATAAGCTACCATTATCAATTCTATTATTTGACATGGAATCAGAAAATTTTATTTTAACAGTTCCATCATTCAACTGTTCAATTTCTGAAATCTCCTCATTAATATTATTTTTAGGAAGAGTTGCTCCCTCAATAACCTACTCTTGTGGAAAATCAATTTCTTCCCACTTGATAGGTCTTCGAGTGACAACTTTAGATTTTCCAAAATTAGTTTCTATTAAAATAGTTTCATTTTTGAAATAAATCACTTTGCACATAGGATTTAAAGTATGCAACAGTTTATAATAAATTCTATAACAAATACAAACAACTTCAGTGCCATACATATAATCATAACCATGAAGTTTCACATTTAACATAAGAGAACTAAGTGAATTTTCATCCTGTAAAGATATCTGCAAATTAGGATAAGCATTAAAATAAACCGGTCCATAAGCTAGACTAGTTTGAATAGTCCCTATAATGGATTTCTTCCAATTCTGGTTTCTACCATCTCGTAAAGCTGCTATAAAACTTTCAGGTAGACCACGTAAAGTAAGGGGCTTGAATGCCACCTGTACTAAACCAATATGCATAAATCGGTAAATATCCCTATAAGGGGCCAAATCATTTTCAGAGATTAGTCTGAAAGTCTGATGATCACTATCAATAGTAATAGTTTCTTCAGTGGTTTTAACCACCTGTTTGAGACCTAATTCCTCAAAAGTTCCCATTTGATATATAATTCTAAGGGATATTTTAGGAATAGTCCGTTTATTAAGCAAATCAAGATGTTGTGGTATATCATATTCTTCTTTTCTACTGTTTTTAACAGTAGATTTCTTTTTTATGATATTCATAAACACAATTGTATTGAACTATAACACCTATGGCTAATATAATTTCATGGCTCTTATAATATATGGCTATTTTGTTTATTTTCTTGATTTTATGATTTATATTTGTACTAGTAAATTTATTTAAATAAATTAGCTTACAAATTATTTAGAGAGAGTTGTTTGTTACTAAATAAATCCAATATAAATCCATACAAATTTGAAATGTAAGTTGTTTATTTGTACATGACGTTTGTGATCTTAATCGAATGTATTACATATATATATATATATTTTTTTTTTCTTTTTTTTGTGTTGTTTTCTAATTATTTCTATTTTGAAAAATTTAAAACATGCATACATATTAAAACTACAACTTGCAATTTTTATGTGTAAATGTAGATGGTTTATTCAATTTTACCATTATTGATCGTCTTTTCGATTTTAAAAGTAGATGGTTTATCTTTTTTAAATTGAAAAATGACATTTTGTGAGTGATCAATTTATTAAGATGATAATTATGTATCCTCAAATAATTCAAGTGAAAAAAATAGCAAACATGATAACAAAATTGTTCTTCTCATAGCTTGTTAGAAGGCCATAAAAAAATAATTTTGTCCGGCAATTATCTACCTTGACCCAATTACCTAATAATTCAGTATAATTGGAAAGAAGCTTTTTATAGAGTTTTAATTCAAACACAAGATGAGGTGGGAAATAATGAACCAAACACTTAATAAAAATAAACTCTGCATTACTAATCTCTACACTACTAATCCTTGCATTACTAATCCTTGCGTTACTAATCCCTGTGTTATTAATCTTTGTACCAAACGACCCCTAAGAGTAATACTACGACTACTAGTATGGATGAATAGCAAGACAATGCATTTCTACCTACTAATCTTCTACCCTAATTCATGTCCTCCACAATCAGGGGCGGCTGTACGCTTATTTGAATAAGGCATTGGCCTTAGGCCCCCAATTTTATGGGGCCTCAATTTTTTACCAATAATAAATTATTTGTTAATTTTTTTTATAGAAAAGATTAATTATTTATGATAAAATATTTTTTTTTTAAAAAAAATTATTATTTTATTCTCTTTATTCCCATTTAAATAGAAGAAATCAAGAAAAATTATTTTATTTTCTTACGCTCTTTGTGCTAATATTCACATTATTTTATTCTTTAACTCCTTTTACACTCTCTTCTTTAATTTTTTGATAAGTTAGAGTAATATTCTACCAAAAATATGAATCAATAGTCAAAAAGTGATGAACAAAGTGAATTGTAAATTCTTTTTCTACTTCTTCTTAGATTTTCAAGCCTTACAACAAGCATAGTAAAATGTGGGGTATACAAAAATATTATTAACTTCTTGAATCAAATTCGATGTTAACAATTCATATAATAATTGCCCGAGTAACAAAATATTTTTCATTGTTGAATTGATAAAATCTTATCTAAAGCTAATAATTTAAAAAGAAATCGAATAAATCATTTATAAAAAAATATTAAGTATACTGCATTTAAAAATGTAAGTTTTTCTAAAAAAAAAATAGTAATGCATATGAAGTTTATTTAGATTTTTAAGCCTCTAGTTGAAATTTCGCTTTAGGCCTCCGATTGCATTGAGCCGCCCCTGTCCACAATCTCCTATATAAGGTCATGTCCTCGGTAAACTGACACTGCTTCATGTCCTGTCTAATCACCTATTTTCAATACTTCTTTCGGTCTACCTCCAACTTTCCTAAGGCCATCAACAGTCAACCTCTCACACCTCTGCACTGGATGGAGCATATGTGCATCTCCTCATCACATGTCCAAACCATCCCAGTCTTGCTTCCCACATCTTGTCCTCCACCGAAGCCACTCTCACTTTGTCTCGGATATCAACAATAACATGCCCATGTGTGTCCATCTCAACAGTTCTCATCTCCGCCAATATTTTTATCTTCTGAACATGAGAATTCTTGATGGAGGAATATATGATTCCATATCTTCCAAACATACTCAGATCAGTCCTAGAGAAGCTATAATGACACTCAAGTTTATCAACAAAGCTGTAAAGTTATACAACTTGTGGTAAAGGAATAGCAATGTTGCAAATACACAATGCTAGGCTTCTCTGCTATTACATTATTCTTACTTCTGTATTGCATTCTTAATGCAGAATAATTGTAATGACTTCTGCAAGTGCAAACGAGAATTGCCTTGGTTGGGCAGCAAGAGATCCGTCTGGAGTTCTTTCACCTTATGAATTCAACCGGAGGTACATTTACAGTGTGCAAGGATTGAATGGCCTTTTGTGATGCTTCATTTTCTTTTCTTTTGGTTGAGTTTTCATCCTCTGAAAAGGTCTGTTTTACTTCGCCACTTTGGATTACATGATCGTTGACTAACTTTAAATGGTTGAACTATTGATTTGATTCTACTTTTCGAGTTATTTTATGTTGCAGCTAAAAATTTATTTTACTTACCACAGGGCAGTCAGCAGTGATGATGTTCTGCTAGACATTGCATTTTGTGGGATGTGTTTCGCTGATGTTCTCTGGACCAGGAATATACTTGGAACTTCAAAATATCCTCTTGTGCCAGGGTGCGAAGCTTGATTTCACAAATTATTTGGTGCCAGGATACATTTTACCTCATTTACTTATATTGTGAAATTTGTTCACGACTGTCAGACATGAAATTACGGGAATTGTGAGAGAGGTTGGTACGGATGTTAAGCACTTCAAAGTTGGCGACCGTGTTGGAGTTGGAACATATGTTAATTCATGCAAGGAATGTGAATATTGTTGTGATGCATTAGAGGTTCATTGCTCAGAAGGAGCAATAAACACTTTTGATGGTATAGACGTCGATGGTACAGTTACTAAAGGGGGATACTCCAGTTACATTGTAGTCAATGAAAGGTTAATATATCCAACTCTCCGACAAATTATGTGTTGTTCTCACCCCATTCGTCCGAACGTCCCCGATCTATACCCTATGTGGACCAAATGGTCGTATAAAATAGGTATATACTCCAGTATACTGATATATGTTGTTTATATGTACAGGTACTGCTTTAGAATACCTGAAAATTACCCGCTTGCATCTGCAGCACCTTTACTATGCGCTGGAATTACTGTTTATACTCCGATGATAAGACATAACATGAACCAACCAGGAAAATCTCTAGGTGTCGTTGGATTAGGTGGTCTAGGCCACTTAGCAGTGAAGTTTGGAAAGGCTTTTGGATTAAAAGTAACGGTATTCAGTACAAGTATATCCAAGAGAGAAGAGGCGTTAAATCTTCTTGGAGCAGACAAGTTTGTCATCTCATCGGATGAACATCAGATGATGGTATGATGTCAGTCATAAACTTGCAGTCTGTACTTCTCTATAGATATAGATATCACGAAAATGCTATAACCTGCTGTTGTTGTGATTGATCTCTCTTACGTTGTTACAGGCGCTGAGTAAGTCGTTTGACTTCATTATTAACACCGCTTCTGGAGATATCCCATTTGATACATACTTGTCGTTGTTAAAGACTGCTGGCGTTCTTGTTCTGGTTGGCTTCCCAAGTGAAGTGAAATTTATTCCAGGAAACCTAATCCTCGGTATTATTTTCTATATCTGCTCACAATTTGAAGCAAGTTTGTGTTCTATATGTCGTACTCTGGCTAAAAATGAGTCGTTTCTGGCAGGTATGAAGAGCATCGTTGGGAGCGTAACTGGTGGAACAAAACAGACACAAGAAATGCTGGATTTCTGTGCTTCCCACAAAATCTATCCAGAAATTGAGATAGTCCCCATTCAGTATGTCAATGAGGCACTCGAAAGGTTAATAAAGAAGGACGTCAAATATCGCTTTGTAATTGATGTAGCGAACAGCCTCAAGTAAAGGCGGGACTCGGGAGGAAGAGTATGTTCTCTTGAGCTGATTTAATTAAACGTCGTAAAATCTCACATGAACATTCATGTGGCTGTTATAACACAGCTATAAAGAAGCCTATTCCCCTCCCTTTCGCGCATCAGCATAGTGTTTTTTTAAAAGTATTTTTTAAGGTCCCAGGTATAAGGGAATGATATTATGGAGGCTATACTAGATAGCAATGTTCATGCTCATGTTTTTGTTACTTTGGTCGTGCTTATCATGTGAGATTACACTGAGTATGCTGTTGTTGTTGTTGACGACTTGACGTTGTTGGGTTGTGCCTATCATCTTCTTTGTCTCTTTATATATTGCTATAATTCATTCCAAAGGCAATTCAATCACTTTTATCTTCTCTCTAATAAGAAAAATATAATTGCAAGGATGACACTAACTTGACATCTAGTGTTAGAGCAAGGTTCTAGTATGTACCATCTATTTGTTTCTTACCAGTATTATTATTATTATGATGTTAGTATATCTTATATACTTCAATTCTATTACGACTATTCTGGGCAGTACTTTTATTTCTTCAATATTTTCACCGCAGCTTTTGACTTGTATTTCCTTCAAACCTTGTTTTGAAAAACAATTTTCTTGAGCCGGAAAATCTGTTTTAAAGAACCTCTCTACACGACAAAGGTAGGGTACGATTTTTGTACACTATCTTTGTTATCTCCTGTATTCAGGTTAGCAAAAAAAAGAAACAGAAAAAAAAAGATGAAACAGACAGAAAAATAGAATCCGAGTCCACAGAACCCTCTGTGTTTCCTTAAGAAATTTAATCCACTCAAGTACTCGAGGTTACAGATTAATTCCTCCCAAGATAAAACGGATTAACTATTAGAGAAGTAGCGGTACCTCAAACTTTACTAATTTCAGCGAACGCAAGAACAACAACGAGAGCACACACAGACTCTGTCGATCGACAATTTATTTTTGTAAGAAAATGTATGCAGAGAGGAAAAATTTTCAGTGAATGAAAAACGAAAAAGACCTCTTATTTATAGTCATTTGCAGCAAGGAACGCGTTTGTTCGGACAATGGTGTCTTTCCAGAATGTAACATTGTGTCTTTTTTTGAGAAAAGTAACGCCTTTTTGAAAGGAGCAAGTCCATTCAGAACATTTTTTACTGTTACACATGGAAAAGCCGAAGCCGAGCGACGACGGCGCGATGGACACCTTTTTCTTAACCCTTTAAGAACTAAATGAAGTGTTTCCTAATATAAGGACAACAATTTTTCTTTCTTCTACCAATATGGGAGAAATGTATTTTCATTTACAATTTGCAATGACTTTCCATTTTTCCTCCAAAATTGGTTCCCCCACATTTCCATTTTCTCTTCTTATTTCCCATTCACACCTTGCTAAAATCCAACAATCTTTTTCAAATCCCATGGGTGGAACTACTGAATATGTTGTTATTTTTATTGTTGTATACTAACTTGACAAACAATGAACCTGTCTCATCTCTGAACCAATTTGTATCTAGCCAATTCACATCACGTATAGTGAAATGAAGGAATATAAAGTTATCATACTTTTTGTATTTCTTTCATAGAAACAGTTAAACATATACGCTAAATTTATTGAAAAAGACTCTGGCCTCATTTGTTTTTTATTTAATAAGTGGCCTAATCTTAATTATTAAATCTATTTATTTTGTAGATCTGAATTTTAATTTTAATTGTTGAGTGTTACTGTTGCATATGTGTATCACAATTGGTCAGAATATTAAACAAGTAGATATCACCATTTTATTCCATGCCTAATGAAAATTCACTTTGTGCTAAATGAAGAAACCCAAAATACCACAAAACAACACTAACACGCATAAATAGCTCTAACAATATAATACTCGAACCTAAAATATGGAGTTCTACCAACTTTATCAAATTTAATGTTTTTTTTATTATTGGTGAACACTGATTGGTAAATAATACTTTTGTCTATAGAAGTATTCCCACATAAAAGATGAAAGTCCAAAAATATTCTTTTAACATTGGTGCTATTAAAAAAACGAAAAAATGTTTTATATAATAAATTTTACAAAATAATATACGACAAGAAATATATTTAGTATTATCTTATTAAGTGGGTTTGAGGAAATAATAAAAACAAGTATGGAAAAATAGATATAGTAACGATACAGTCATGCTGAAACATAATGAAGAGAACATTTGCACTTACACATACTTTTTCCGTTTTAAAAAGAATGAGCTAGAGTCGTCGTACTTGATAAACTGCAATTATATCATATTATCTGGCCTAATCACCTATCTCCAATACCTTTTCAGACTTCCTCTACATCTCCTCATAGTCATCATTGTCAACCTCTTGCACTTCCTCAGTGCGGCATAGTGTACTGCGGCATAGTGTACTCCTTTTCACATGGTCAGACCATTGATCTCAGTCTTACCGCCCTTATTTTTTTTTCCACCACTAGGATCCTTCCCACCTTGTCTTGAATATCTTCATTCCTAGTATAAGTTATAAATACAACTTTACCTTCAAACATCTCTACAAAACCTTCTAAAAATTTATCATAAATTTTTTCGAGGTCAATAAACTTTACAAATAATATGACATTAATAATTAAAAAAAACTATGTAGTGATTGGGCACCTTGCTAACATTCACTAGTTACATTATAAAAGTATACATATATTAGTTATTGTTAGGTGACTTCGACTAGACCGTGCTATTTGGTAAACCAAAAGATGATTGAACTTATCCCTAATTGGCACAAGAAGACAGCAACGTTGATACATTTTTAGTCATAATTGAAGTCATTATTTATTTTTTTGTAGATATGCATGAAAACGAAATAATATTTGCCTACATAACTTTTAACTTATTATAGGAAAAATCCAAACATGACTTAAACATGTGGCACAAAAATTCAAATACAAAAAAGCATTTGATATAAAATAATTACACTAAAGTGGGCATCCATTAGGCCCCTACAAATTTTTAAATCCTACTGTCATCATCCAATTATTCTTCTCTTAGTTTTATTTCTTTAATTATATTCCAAATCAGACCGCATTAATTTGACCTGAAATTATGTCCTTTTTCACCAAGGAGGACTAACAAATATATATATGGAGTTATTAGGTACAACAAAGAAATTATAATAAAAGAACATACCAAAAATTAATCACATTTAAATTTTTGGAAAAAAAATAATATTAAAATTTATAGTTAAATATTTTTGCAAAATTATGAGTTAGAATCCTGTGTTATTACTTTTATCAAATATGGGCGGAGCTAGAGGGAGGGAAGGAGTCAACATTATCCAAACATCATATCAAATATAAAAAGAATTAAAAATATGTATATATATTGTTGAAAATTTTGTATCACTTGCAATTAAATATTGAAATACATTATTGAAGTAACATGTAGTATTTATAAATTAAAATTGTATACTTGTCTTTCAAATGAGCTGATTTTTAGTTTTTGCTCTTTAAATGGATTGGTCTTTAATTAAGTTTTGTCCTTTAATAATCGAATTTATATTTAGTAAGAAGTTTTTTAGAATCTGAACTAATGTCAGACATAACTTGTAAGATATTATGATTCAAAATATAAGTTTATGCTTGGTAAAAAAAGTATTTATTACAATAGATAAAAATTAAAGACCATCACAAAATAGGGATAAAAGGCGCAAATGACCCATGTATTAGACTATTAATGCAGTATGCCTAGAAATTAAAAATAAAAAATGATATACATGCATTATGTATTATTAACTACGAAGGATTATTTTATGCAAATTTTAGTTATGCTTGGATTAGTTATTTCTTTAGGTTCAAGAGTCATTTATTTTTTTGGGTTATAAAATTTTAGTTTATGAGCTATGTTTCTTTCTTTTTTGGAGAACTTAAATAAATCTCACTAATTTAAGAGCTAATTACTTAGATACACTCTAATTTTCAATATTACGTATCTTACCAGATTTTGGTGCCCTAGATACATGTATCTCGGATACATAAGGTTAAATTAAAGTGTAATTTGTTGTAGATACATTGTATGCAAGTGCATTCACACGTATCTGGGATATATGGCAAAACTAGCTCACCTCCCTCCCATATCTGCTTGCCACTCTCCCATGTATCTAGTATCCCAGATACATGTGAAGCACTTCAGATACATGTATCTAGGAAACATACGAATTTTGCTGGCCTCTCTCCCTAATTTTGTGTATCTGATAGCAAAAATAAATGTATCTAAGTGTAAGATACTTAGAAAACGCTTAATTAATGATAATATACATAATATTTTGAAAGTATAGATAATAATAATAATATACTATATGATAGTGAAGTATATTTAATTACGTAGTTTTTCCTTTTCTTTTTACTTGAAATGGTAAGGACCCTTTTTCTACTCTGAATTGTTAAAAATGTCTCTTTTTATTTTTAGTTTCGTATCAACATATGTACTAAGGTGAAAAGAAAAGCCATTTTTTTTAGATATAATGTTCCACGAATATTACCGCGTTTTTCTTTTACTTTTCACTCATCAATTTATTTATTGTTGCTGTAAAGTTATTAGACGTTTTTCGATCAATATATGAATATATTTATATAAGTCATTATCGATTGATTTTTTAATATTTTTATTTATGAAAAGAAAGATTTATATGGTGCGTGTAATTTAAACTTTGTGCCGATTGCAAGCAAATTCATAGGTATATTTTTTTAAAAAAATATATATTTCTCATTCATATTGATATTATTTATGTTGTTAAGGTATTTAGTACATATTTACACATAATATGTCAAGTTATTACTTGTTTTTTGTCAGAATCATACTTATATAAAAGATAAAATATAAACTATTGTAAGAAAATGCAAATTGTTTATGATCATAATTTAGAAGAGTTATTTGTTGATTTAAATATATTTGGTAATAAACAAATTCCACTATCAAAATATATTAAAGTTGAACTGTATTTTTCACATTGATGAATAAATGTTAAACTTAGATGAAAATTATCAATATCGGTAGTGATTTTTTTTAATTACGATAAAATAGTCAAAATGACAAAAAAGAATATAAATTCAACAAATCATTTTGAAGAAAAAGATAAGGTGGGTACAACAGATAATAGCATATTCGAGATATAATATTTATTTATATCATTTAAATAAATACAATAATTATTTTAATACCAATTACTACTACTTAATAATTTTATCCTAATAAATAATTTTATTAATTTATCACTAGATATACATACAAAAACGTACACTAAACTAATTTAATAAAGCATAAAGAGATTATATGATTAACATTCAAGTTTCATGTTTTTCGATACTCCCTGTGTTTTAATTCATCATATATATTTTTTCTTTTTTTGGAAAGTCAATTTAATTAATTTTTAAAGATTAATTAAATTAATATTTTAAAATTAAAAATTACTTTTTAAAAGCTATAAATTACAATTATTTTCATATTAATACAATAATAAAATCTATCTTAAAGTATTTATCAAAATTACATAATTTGAATTTTTTTTTAAAAAAAAATGAAAAGTATCTCATAGAGAAAGTAATAGAATAAGAAAGGAAATCAAAATCCAGAAAAGTATCTTTTGATTTCAATGCATTAAATGGTTTTTCTAGTTCTAAAGTTGACATTATCTTTTGCCAAAATAAAAAGATTTGGGCATTCAATTTAAAATGAATTAAGATACTATGCACTATTATAAATTAAGGTCTTGCTGAACTTATTAAAGTGCTGCTTAGTGATTTTGTTTAAGTGAAAATAATGGTACTTACTTTTAGAAATAAATTAGTGCTTACAAAATCACGACTTTTTTCTGGTAAATTTGATTCATATCTTGTTTGGAACAAAAAAATAAAAATTGATCCCCAACTTATGTACCACAATTCATTTTTCATTTTGAAGTCGAGAGTTTTCTACTTAAAATTATAAAATATTTGATCAAATTAAGAGTACTTATAAGTTGTAAAATTTTAAGTTGGAGGTTACTGACTTGTAACTTTTGACTGATTTTAGCTCAAAAAAATTTAGCGTGTAAAAAGGGATGGACATGATATGACATATAATGAATTATTATACGATATTAAAATTTTTGATATCATAATTTTGGTATAGTATATGGTATATATTTTAAATTTTTTTGATATTCAGCACGATATTTGATATTTATAAATAACATATCAGAATAACGAATATCATACTGAAGTATATGCAACCTAGTATTAGTATAAACTAAATGCTTAGAAGTTGAAGTTGTGACTACTCTATTTTGATTGAAATGTATTTTAAATATAATTGATTAACAAAAGGAGTTGTTTGTACTTTCTTTTGAATATATATTTCTATATGTGTAATGTGTTAATATGAATACAATTGAGAATTTTATTGAATTGTCGAAATCATAATACTCTATTATACATGTATATAATAATTGAAGTTGAACAAATTATGAATATCAATTTGCCATACCACAAATATTGAAATCGAACTTTAAAATATCAAACCACACTAAATTAAATTGGTATGATCATGATATAATGATTTTAAAAACTGAATATCAAAATTACAATAGCGAAGTTTAAAATACTGTACCATACCATGCCCACCCCACATGGTGTAAGCAATTTTTGTGTTACCAAACACAAATAAAACAAAAAAATCCATATGAACTAATTTGACAACCTATAAGGGTGTGTTTGGCTTGTAGGAAAACAAATTGCACAATATTTTTCATGTTTGATTGATAATATAAATCTATTACTACTTTCCTACTAAATTAAGAAACCATGTTTGCGCTCCACGCTTCACTGTTACCTCCACATCCTCCTATCAACCCACTTACTCTGATCATCACACACACACCCACCCTCTTATCTTCACCTCTTGGTGTTTGCCTAGATTAAATATATTCTTTAATTTACTTAGCAAATATCACGACAAAAAAAGTAATAACGATTTTGAACATAAATCTTTTTTTCCTTATTTCTCAAGTGTTTCTCGAAACCATGATTGGTTACATATTAGAATGATTTTTAGGTTTAATTTTTTAAGACGCGTTTCTCAAGTGAAATTTTTTCCCCACTTATAGAACTTCAAACGTTTTCTCAAATAAATTATATGTTCAAACACAACTTCAACTTTCAAATATATATATATAAAACTCCATTACACCTACTAAAAAATCACTGTTTTGGAGGGAGAGAGTAACTTTCATTGCCAAACTACAAAAGAAACATGTCATTTTCAAAATGATTGACATGAAAAATATAGTAGTAAAAGGTTTGGCAACTTAATTCCCAAATTCCCCAATCAGAAAGTACATGATCCCCATGTGCTTCAAGAGGTTCACATCCTAGCCAGCTAACAAAATTTTAAAAATTATGCCATCCACATACAAAGATCATTATCACATTAATACTACTTAGTATTATTCAAGCAAACAATTGCATGTGGACAAAAATATGAAAACTCATAATGCTAATATTAACCATTTCCAGAGGGACAAAGTTGAACTAACATAACCAAACACCCCACATGTTTAATCCACAAATCATACTTTGTTTTGGTTTTCCATTATTTTTTGCAAGTTCCAAAATATCAAAAGCAATAGTAACATAGAAAAATAGTAACCACTACTATTTTTGCCTTTTCCCCAAGTCCCCCACACCTTAAAATTTCCATGTCATGAATAGTAAATTATGTACTCTTGAAACACCAAACTTCCCTTGTCCTCCCTCTCCACAAAAATTTAAAGAATCAAAAATTTTCATGCTTTAGTTTAACCATCATATAGTTTTATAATACTAAAGTACCTTTTCATCATCATTGACCTCATTACCTTCTTTTTCTTTGTCACATTTTTGTTGCAATTCATCACCACCACCACCACCTTCTTTAGGACTCTCAACTAACAATGCCCTTTTCTCTTGCTCTTCATCCTCAATTGTGTTGTTTTCCCTTGATTTACCTGCATTATTATTACTCTTGTTGTCATTTCTCTCCGCTCTTGTCTTCAATGCTTCGAGTAATTCCCAGACGGCCTTGTCCTTATTCCTCCTGTTCTTGATTAACACCTCACTTATATCCGCAGGTGTCATTTCAGCTCGCTCCATCACTTGCTCCAATTGATCTAATAATTCCTTCTCTACATCATCTTCGCTGTATCCCAAGTAATTCTTCAAGAGAATCTTGAGTGCAGCGAAAGACGAATAGCTCATGTGAATGTGCATGTCCATTCTTCCAGACCTCAGCAACGCCGGATCAAGCTTCTCAATGTGATTCGTTGTGAAAACAAATATCCTCTCACTACCACAACACGACCATAAACCATCAGTAAAATTCAACAAACCCGATAGAGTTATAGTGTTCCCACCACCATCTTCACTATTCCCACCACTACCACAACCAACACCGCCGCTCCCAGGAGGTGAAACATTGTAACTGCTACTACTACTACTACTGCTGTTATTCTTCCTGTTAGTCAAATTGATAGAACAATCAATGTCTTCAATGACAATAATCGACTTCGAACTCGTTTTCATCAATAACTTCCTCAACTCGGAATTAGTATGCACTTCTGTTAATTCAAGATCATAAATATCATAACCAAGAAAATTAGCCATTGCAGCAATCATACTAGACTTGCCTGTACCTGGTGGTCCATAAAGAAGATAACCTCTTTTCCAAGCCCTACCTGTTCTCTGATAAAAAGATTCCCCATTCGCAAAATCCAAAAGATCTGCCATAATCTCAGCCTTTTTCTGAGGATCCATAGCAAGTGTCTCAAAAGTACTGGGATGCTTAAACGGTACCGACTCCCAAGGATGACCTCTCGAATCAAGTGAACCTCCACGTGAATTCGTATACAGCAATCGATCCTGATTTTTTCTTCGGATTTCATTAGCTTTTTCCATAACGAAATCCAGATAAGCACCTAATACAACAGATTTATCCTTCTTCTTAGCTCGGAGAAGAAACCCCCTTTTTTCCTCCGGTAATGGCCGCCATGAAAATGTCTGTGAGTTTCTCGGAGTGACCACATGTTCCCAATGAACTTTAACTCCATTAAATGCATCTATTAGAGAATCGTTATTCGATAGCCCGAAAGTTATGTTGCTCGAATTGAGTCCTCTTGTTAGACTCAAACGATTACCGGTTACGCAAGCGTAGCTGCTCAGGTAGAGCTGAACAGCGTTGTAAAGCTCGTTGGTGTTTACTCCGTCGATCTCCGTGATGTCGTAGTAGCAATAAGCGGAGAACCAGTTACAGATTCGATGAATGATTTTGAGAATGGCGAAACGAATCTCCGGTGGGAAAAGTACTTGAAGGAGGCTTTGACTGAATGCCCATACACCCATCATTGATGCCAACGTTGTCCATACCTCCTTCATCGTGTGCAACTATAGAGTTTTTGGAAGTAAAAATAGTGTGCAACTTCTTCACTATAGAGGTGAAAGAGAAAATAGTGTGCAATTTCTTTACTAGCGTTGAATCTAGGAAAATGAAAGAGAATAGTGTGCAACTTCTGGGCTTTAGAGAAGATATTTGAAAAGTTTTTTTTTGTACAATTTTTATAGAAGGAAGGTTGATGGGTGTTTTGTAAAAGTTGTTTTGGTTCAGAGAATTAAAGAAAGAGGCAAAAGGTACTGAAAAGGCGTAAGGTTTTTTGTTTTGAGATGGGAATTGGGAAGAGAGTTGGCTGGCAATGACTAACAAGAGACTATCCGAAAAAGAGATACTGTCTACAAGTAATAAGATACTCTTTTCAGTCCAAATTTAAGTTTTTTTTTTATTGAATACAAATTTTAAAAATGGAAAAAATGTAAATATGTTACTTACTAAATTTTATTATATAGAGTAAAAATGGAAAAAAGTAAATATGTCCTGGTTTAATTTTAGTTGTCATAATTTTCTAGTCAAACAATATAAATTTTGATTAAATTAAATTTAAAAATAAAAAAAAAGGTAAATATATCTCGCAATTTTACTATTTAGAGTAAAAACAAAAAAAAGGTAAATACTTCCTCCATTCAATTTTAGTTGTCAAAATTTCAAATTTCAGAGTCAAATAATATGAAGTTGGGTCTAACTTTAACTAAAATTTAAAAATGGAAAAAAGGTAAATATGTCTCTAAATTTTACTTTTTAGAGTAAAAATGGAAAAAAGTTAAATACTCCTACCGTTCAATTTTAGCTGTCAGAATTTATTTTTTTTAGAGTCAAATAATATAAATTTTGACTAATATTTAAACAGATATTTTTTTATTATGTTGATATAAAAATTATAATTTATAGTACTTTTTAAATAGCTTTTGTATATGTAACTTTTTATTCTAAAATATAGAATAAATACAATCTAATTTAGTTTTAAAAATTAGAAAATAATAATTTTCGAAAAACCAACCTAACAAACTAAAAAGAAAATATCTTTAAATTTCACGTACTATTTAGAGGGAAGAATATGATGTATATTTATTTTTTATAGTCTATATATATTTATTGAATTAAAAAAAATTGATTTCACGAGTAAAGAATATGATGTATATTTATTTTTTATAGTCTATATACATTTATTGAATTAAAAATATAAAAAATGATTTATTTTTAATTCCAAAAACATCACATAATTCTAAAAAATTACCTCACTCATTTATTTTACGCTCTAAACCCAACCCAAATGAAGAAAAAGAAAATCTCAATCACTCTTTTACTCAATCATAAAATAAATTGAATCGAATCTGAATAAAAGAAGAATTAAATAATTCAATATGTTAATGAAAAGGATAAACCTACGTCATTTTTCTTTAATCAGAGAAATATTCACTCTGAATCATAGAGTTAGAGGAGTATATTTACCCATTTAATTGTACAATTTTTCTTGATACTAAATAAAACAAGTAAGAGTAAAACTTATCCGTATCGAGTGTAACACCAATCCAATACATGCATGTGATGTGTTTAAATTTATAGTTTATTTAGCTTAATTTTAATTAATTAACATGTGTTTTACTTCAGTAAATCACATAATAATAAAAATTGTATTAGTTTGATGTATACCACCGATACGGTTAAATTGAAAAGAAGGATAATACAAAATAATGGGACCCTCAGTGACTGACAGACAGAAGGCGGGAATAGAGGGTCGGGGATGAGTCTGAAAAAACAAAACAAAAAGATGTTTTGGATGGGCAAGTGTGAGTTGGTTCTGAATAGATCAAAGATGGGACCTAATATTATAGACTTGGACTTTAGTGAGCTACACTAACTTTTTCTTCTTCTTCTGTCTCATAATGGAAAACTAGAATCAGCTTCTTCACTTTTCATCTATCATTTCTTCTCTTCATGGTAAGGTGCATTACCATTTTGAAAATTTTTATTTTTGGTTTTTTAAAAAAATTCTTATGCTATTTTTTTCGTTTCGATTTAATTGATATAGTCTGACTAAATACAAAGTTTAAGAAATATGAAAATAGTTTGTAACATCTTTGTTGAATATGTGAAATCCAACATGAATAAATGTTGATAGTGGCTAATGAACCAATATTAAATTTTAAAACATCGGTTAGTTAGTCCTATTTTGTGTTTTATAAGTATTATATTAGATTTCTTGTTGTCTTTGATGTCAAAATCGCTCATTATCCACTACACGTATAGTTAGTAGATACTCATGGAGAAGTACGTTACAATACTTGTATACTTCTATGAGTGAATGAATTAATTCGAATCAATATAAATTATTATCTCATGTCCATTCTATATTTTGTCCTTGATTGACGATAATAGACATATTAATACGAATAATGTATGCAGCTTTATGCACTTAATGATTAGATGTATCTGATCTTTTCATTTTGTGTACCTGAACCGTTCTTCTATGAATTTGATATAGATTTTTTTTATGTATCTGATATCTACTTAATCATTAGATGTATATGATCCGTTCATTTTGTGTATTTGAATTTTTTTTTTTATGTATCTCATAAAACTCACTGCAAAATCGATGAGCACAAAGAAAGAGAAAATAAATGAATTTAAATTTATATATCTTTTACCGTATGTTATTAATATCGTGCAATCCTTCATTATCTGAGTTGGACCACGTGCGTGCACCCATTAACTTTGGAAAATTATGTGTATATATATATATACACACTTTGAGATAGACATATATTTTACTAGGCATCAAAGACACCAAAATTATTTGGGTGTTGGTTCAACCGTCGCACCCTCTTGAGGTAAGGGGACTGAATTCGAATCTCATTTACTACTTTTTTTGTTCTTTTTTTCGTTTTTATCTATGAAACTTAAAATATATATTTTCGTTTTTATCTTCAACCTTGCAACCGAATGGTGCAAATAAAGTTCAAACCACCACTCCACAAAGCAAACTTTTTCTAGTAGAGTCATTTAATTCATATTTATACGTCAGTACATTAATTTTATATTTAATAAAATTATCATAAGAATTGACATTTGAATAAAATGTTTTAACTAACATGCATCAATCGTTGGTGGTCTTTAAATTATGGGTTCGCTTCAGTTCATCATTAAGAAATGGGAACACATCAAGGTTGAATGAATTTAAATCGAAGCAAAATTAGTGAAGAGGTAGACAACTCTATGAATTTAATAACTTGTTGTATGTTTTGTTATATGTTAATGTCTAAGTTTATGCTATACTGTTCGTCGTACTGTGATAATATCCAATATATTCTATTTTGTGAGACTTTACACCTTCTTTTTGAGAATTTGGTTGTGAAAATTATTACTTATTCCACATGTTGGTTGGTTATACGTAAATGCACGTGCTTGGCACGACCGAAAGTGTTTTTTCAAGAATATAATTGAGTTTCTTATTTATTTTAATTTATTTATATTTGATATATAAGAAAAAAAAATTATTCTAGCGGTATATAATCTAGACAAATATTATTTGAGATGAACTGAAAGTAGGGTAGAGGTGAGGGGTTGGGGGCAGTGGCGGAGCCAGGAATTCTATCAAGAGGGTTCAAAAAAGAAATTTAACACGCTAATATTATCCATAAGTAAACGGGTCGGGTCATATATGAACGGATTGATCAACAAACAGGTTGACAAAAAAAAAATCTTTAGGTCAATTAATTTCTTACAATTACAACTTAACTTAAGAAACAAATTTAAAGTACATATCTATAAAATGATAATAAAGTAACACAACTCATTCAAAAAGTTCTACAAATTCTTCAATTCCTTTAGAATTCTCTTCGGCTCCTGAAAGTGCAAATGGAGAGCAAGCACAAATTATATTTAACATTAAAACACTAACAAAAAACACAAATCACTAAAAATTACACTTAAAACTGAAGCCTAAAGCCTGCAAAATAGCTAAAAATTACAACAAAAAAATATGTTGTTGCCTGGAATCGATCCCACGACCCAAAGCCCACTTAAGTGAAATCTTGAACCCCCTCAACCGTTGGGCTACTCCTTTGATATATATTCAGGTGGTTCAATTTTAAATATATATATGTATAGAAAAAAATCGATCTTATACATACAGTGTAATTTTTTCATCCAGGGGGGTGATGACCCCCCTGGGAGCAGTGTACATCCGCCACTGGTTGGGGGTGTCGAGGGGTGAAAATGATACAATTAATATAAAATGTCATCACTTGTTGAACTTGCGGCCTAATTACATTAAAAAAAAATTTAAGATGTTTTCCTTCCTACCGAACACATTCGTAATCTTCGAAATCATAAATAGAAGCGGAGCTAGGTGGTGGTTTATGAATTCGGATGAACCCACTAGCTTTTCTGTATATTCTATATTTGTATTAAAATTAAATAAATATACATGAATATTAACTTGTAAACCACCTAACAAAATTGATTGATACCTTAGTGGTTAAAAAGGCATGTGAAAATGTTTTTCACACTTATGTTTTGGATTCGAACCTCACTATCAACAAAAAAAAATTCTTTTCTTTTTAAAGGAAACATATTTTGTAATATTTTTCATACATGTACGGAGAACAAATTAAACAACGTGAAAATAATGTGTCTATAAAGGTCAATGTTTTAGTTTTAATTATATGTTTAGTTTAAAGTAGGATAAGCTACAAATTAGTCAAAGTAGAATTTTACATTTTACTGAAATAAAATTTAGTGATAGATAGAAATGAAAGATTTTCCAAATATTCCATTAAAAATTTCTTTCAAATCGTACATATTTTTATTTCTATCATCAGTAGACAATGTTTTCCCTTCAGCTTCTAAATTGATTAGTTTGTTCCATTTTTATTTTTATGGACATAAGTAAATTTATACATTTAGAATGAGGGTGTTGTTTAGACTTATTAGAAATATAGTTTAATGAGGTTGTTTACTCCCTCCTCTGTCCCATTTTATGCGATACTTTTCAAATTTTGAGATTTAAACAAGTTTATCTTTGACCGTAAATTTTTCATAGTTCTTTTAAACATTTTGAATTATCAATTATTGTGACTCATAGTACCTTTTATGTAGTTTACAAATATATAAATTTCATTTCAAAAAAATTGAAAATTCAATGCGCAAATTCTCGGTCAAACTTAAATTGTTTGACTCTCAAAAAACGAAAAGTATCACATAAATTGAGACAGAAGGAGTATAAAATTTGAAGTCGTCTAAGGGAGATTGAACTAGTTTTGAATAAGAATTGCATTTTTATACAAGGGAGGTATTATGAATATAGATATATAAAAATGTATAATCGTGTATAATAGATGTTTATATACTTAATAGACACTATTATACGATGCTTTACACTCTTATATTACACTTGATTTCGTCTTTAATTTTTTCTTGCGCCTCTTCTCGAATTATGTCTTAATTTTTCATATTATTTCTTTTGTCATCCATAAAAAACGTCAATTTTTTCAATAATTTAATAAATTTATTAATGTTTTCCCAAATAAACAATGCATGTATACAACACATATACCAAAGGTGAAAGGTCTTCTTGGATTCACCAACATGTAGTATTTATTTTTTTATATGTATTTATAAAGTTATTTCTTGTACATTCTATTTGTTTCTTTTTTATACTACAAAAAATTTAGTTTTTATTGGAAAAAAGGTAGAACCAATGAGGATGGATAAGCAAAATCATGAACAAAAATTGAGAGACAATATGAAGTGGCAAACAGACTCATGTG
Organism: Solanum pinnatisectum; assembly: GCA_035578085.1. Classification (NCBI taxonomy): domain Eukaryota; kingdom Viridiplantae; phylum Streptophyta; class Magnoliopsida; order Solanales; family Solanaceae; genus Solanum; species Solanum pinnatisectum. Next base: position 6,862,714 of record CM069087.1, read on the forward strand.
TGATATGTGGCAGCAAATATACCACTGTATTGTAATCCTTTTTGTCTGAAAATTGGAATATACTATTCAGTATTATTCTTATACATCGTAAATTATAGCATTAGTAATACAATGTATTATTAAATTCTAATACACCCTATCCATTTAGAATAACACAACAAATCGTCGATAAAAAATTATGTCAGCATAATCAATCTCAACATTATATATTTTAATATACGTTATTCAATATTATTTTTATATACCCTAACTAACGCAAAAGAAATAAAAGAGGCCTCAAGAATAAATAATTAATTAATTTTGTAATTTTATCACTTCTGGATAATTGATACATGTGCACGTTTGATGTGGACTAGTAAGTTGGTGATTCATTGTCTCAAATGTTTTTTTTTTCATTTTCCTTGTAGCTTATGTGTATTAATTTAATTGAATGGTAGATAAATGTAAAAATACTTTCTAATATTTGAAAAATGTTGTTTTTAAATATATAAATTTTATTTTAAAAGTATAGTAGAAGATTTATGTCTGAATTCACAGCAAATATTAGTTAGTTTAACTCTTGTACTTCAAATCAAAATATTAGTCAGTTTAACTCTCGTACTTTAAATTAAACAACAAACCAAAATATATAATGTTTGGCTAACTATAGTTCAGTGTCCACTAGTCTCACGTGTTAATTTAGCTATTATTCATTTGATTATCTATTGACTATTAAGAACACCAATAAAAGATATTATTTAGATTATTTGAGCTACTATGAGGGAATTAATATCCAATTTTAATTATTGAAAGTGAAGCTTAATTTTAGTATCATCTTTTAAGTATTTGATTGCCTTAATATTATTTTGTGCAAATATATATATATTTTTTAAAATTGCATATTGAAAATAGCAGTATAATTTTGTTTTGTTGTCTTATTAAATGATAGATGATTGCCTGGCCATTTTATTCATAATTTCTTTTTTGTTTATTTTTTTTGATGTAAAATTAAATCTGGGATCAACAAAAATTGCGGTAGAGTGGTAAGTACTTATTCATTTTTAACTAAGAGGTTTAGGGTTCGAGTTCCATATCTAGGATTCGAATTCCCTTGAATATGGAATCGTCTTTGTTAGAGAGTGTCACCGAGGTGAAAAACCAAAAATTAATAATTAAATTTGGGGAACCAGTAACAGGTTTTAATTTACGAATTTGGCATCCAACATACCCATATTCCAGGCTATAAAATTTATATTTCATAACAGTAAAATCTTCTATAAGTCATTTTATACTACTTCCTTTTCCGGCTAAATAATTTTCATTAGTTCTGCATCGATTTCGTGTTGCATTCTTTATTTTTTGAGTTTTATGTCGATTTTGTTATTAGATCTGAATATTAACTAATATTTGGGGGTTTTCTATCGATATTTTGCAGATAAGGATCTAAAAAAACATTGAAGCTTATTTGAAATTTTTTGCAATTTGTGATTTGTCTCGATTGGATGATATTGATTTTTATTTGAAACATCTTTAAGGAACTTGAATGTAGATTTTGGAGATAACTTGAAATAGATTTGAGCTAACTTTCTAATTAAAAATTTGAGGTTTAAGATGACTTCGTATATGTATTCCGTTGTATGTATCTCATGTATATTCTCATGTATACCAGTATAGAGGAGCTGCTCAATAAATAGAAGATCTAAAGTCAAATTTTTAAAAAAGAAATACTATCTTAGAGCCATTAAAATGGGCTTATCCCATGGGGCCGGCTCAACTCAACCTGTTATTGGGAAAGGGTTGTGATAGATTTTTCAAACCCATTTAAAACTAGGGCTTATGAGCCTAACTCATATAAGTCATTGTCCTTGATTGGGGTTGGCCCATGGGCCAAAACTATTTATTTAATGGTAATTTATAGAAAACTCACTAGTGAGGTAATTACTTAGATGCACACTATGTTGTAATATTACGAATCTTATCAAATTTTGGTGCATCCAGATACATGGACTCAAAATTTGGTTTAATTTGTTCTAGATATACTATTCAAGTGGATTCACATGTATCTAGGATACATAGACAAATCTCACGCACTCGCCTTCCTTTAATTTCACTCTTCACTCTCTTATTAGCTCGCGTATCCGGGATACATCACACCAGATACATGTATCTCGTGTATCTAGTATCCTGGATACATGCTAATCAACTAGACTTTTTGCTACTGTTATTGAAACTACCCAATTACTTGTCATATTTGATTTGAAAATCCTCTCATTTTCTTGATGTTGTTGAATTTTAAGTTTGAAAAGAAAAAAAGGGCTAGCCCGTCCCAGCCCGCAACCCTTATAGGATTGGGTTGAGCTGAGTATTTCAGGCCCTTCCAAATGAAGGGCCAGCTTGCCCTAACCCATCAAATTTCTTGGCCCACGAGACTTGGGCCGGATGGGGCTGGACTGACCCTTTCAACTTTATTCTGATTCAACTTTGTTTGATTTGGTTTCTATTTTTGTGTTTATGGAACTTTTTTCAATTGTCTTTTGTTCTTAACTTTGCGATTTACCGCATTATTTTTTAGATATCAAAACTAGAAATATGAGTTTTTTTTGCTATGATTCATAAAGATTTGCAGCTTCAATCACTGTTTAAACTTGGCTTCAAACACTCCTTAAAATTGGGGTAAGTAAATTACTATTCATTAAAAAATTTAGACTGAAGGCTTAATAACTTAAAATTGTTATAAAATATTCAAGTGTGGATGTCCACTACACCAAGAAGTTACTCTCACCCATTATCTCCATTACTTTCCTCCATTATGAAGATAATCATAACCTCCATAACCTCCAACTTTATAACCATTATTCTTGTGACCTTTCACTTCCATAACCCCCCTCCATTATATTCATGTTAATGTCATATTTATGACTAACCTTTTGTATGTCTCTATGTTACACTATAAATAGAGGCGTCAGGGTTCATATATTGAAAATTTGGCGAACACTTGAAGACTTGAAATAATAAGAAAGGCTCTCATCTCTTGTCTTCCTATTTCTATTGCTTTCAACTTCTATATTTCTTGTCTTATTTTGCTTTAGTTTTATAATACGTTATCAGTACGATTGTTCTACTATTGAAGGATTGAAGCAAAGTAAATATAAACAAGGTAAAAGTATTTGTGTTTATTTTTCTCTTGGAAACAAGGTAAATTACTTTATAATCTATTTTATATTTTACTTTTGATTATGAATCATTAGTTTTCTTACCATCTCAAAATCATATGAGTCCAACAAGTTGCTTTTACTTTGAGCAAACTTTTAATTTGATCACTTATATATTTAAAAAAGTAAAATTAGTTTTGTAAGTTAATAATTTGTAAAGAAATTGTTCTTTATGATCTTATTTTATTAAAAGATAAGTTATTAGTTATGTGGCATATACATATTGATTGGATTATCATTGTTGGTTCCTTTTGTACCTCTTTATCTTTCTTTATCTAAACATTTATTTGTTGAGTTATTAATATATTATTTGTACTAACAAAGTTTGTTTTGTGGTTATTTTAAAATGGTTAGTAAATTATGTTAAATCTTCGTAACAATATTGAGAAGGAATGTTTAAAGCTGGTTTTAATTCATTTTAACTTGGGACTTTTACATCATTTCAACATGTTGTTCTAATTAATTGATTTTGTTCATTTTTCTTATGCTTTAAGTCAAATTCAGATTATATTTATGGGTTTTGATATTTATTTTTTGGTAATGCTTTGGTTTATTAAGATGATGAATTGAAGTCTCATCGCACCAAGTGGGTAAGACATCGAGTTAAAGTCTCGGTGCGTCATAATAATAATATGTTGAGTTCAAGTCCCATTAATTATGGGCTAAGGCTTCTTTATATGGATAAGACATTGGGTTTAAGTCTTAATGCACTATAGTGATAATTTGATGATGACTAAGGCAAAATGATGAACTTTGGTGAAAAGTCATGAAATCCACCCAATTGATTTGCTCCATTCTCTTATGTGAATGTGGCAGCAGTGTATAATATGTCTAAAAGATGACACGTGATTTAAGTATGAATGTAGGCGTGGTAAAATGTTAATGATCATCATTATGGTAATTAAAAGGAAGAACAATATGGGTTCTTAAGATGATCCTTCAAAATGTGAAGGTAATTTTTATCCATTAAAGTGATATGAAAAGTTATTGGCCACATTGTTGTTGGTGCAACCCAATTTGAAAAGTTTTGTAAATCCTCCATCAAAATAAAGGAATACACAGTGGTAGTACATTTGACCTCTTAAAGTGATGTTGAGGTGAGTCACATAAATTTGATAAATGTGAAAGCATGACAATGAGTTTCTAATAAAACTTATGGAGCATGTTCAAATGGTTATGGTCCATTTCTTAAAGAAAATGTGACTTGTGTTCTTATGGATAAGAACATGTTCATGTATTGTTGGATAAATATCACATCTCACCTCACTGGAGGTTTGAGAGATTGAAAAGAAATATTTTGACATAAATGGCCATTTAGTCATATACTTTAAGTACTACACAAATATTGTGATATGTTAAATTATGAACTATTGAAGGACAAAAGAAAGAAATAATTATTTCCTATAAAGGTTGTGGTCATGACCAAAATAAATATTGTTGTGTGGCAACACAAATTTGTCATTGGTTGTCAAGAAATAAGTCATAATAATAATTTTCTCCTTGAAGGAGATGGTCACCATAAGAATGGCGTTGTGAAATTTGTAGTAGTACACAAAATTAATTGAGAGTTCCGAAAGGGCTAATTTGTTACTATCTGGAGGAATGAAGTTGTTCATAATATTGGAGTTGTAGTAAGTCTCAAAAGAAACTTTTTAAGTTTCGGAAGAATTGAAAAGAAAAAATATATTATATTGAGACTAAATTATGGGAAGATTTAATATCTTCAAATTACTACAACCAAAGTATAAGATTACCCATTTTCCCGTTGTTTGTTGTATACAAATATGGGCATGATGATGGAATCACATGCAAAAGTAAACTAGAAGTTTACTAGAATAAATATCAGTTGGCATTATTGGTTGGCCATTTCGATTCAAATGTGATGCAAAAGAAATTGAGAATTCATGTGACTATATGTTTGAAGAAATAAAAGATTCTTCAAGAATTCTCTTGTGTTGCTTGTTCTCATGATAAAATGATCATTGTACCAGCTAAGGTTGGATTGTATCCCCTGAAATTATTTGGAACATATAAAAAGGTGAATATGGATCCGTTCACCTATCATGTGGACCGCTTACTATTATGATTTAATAGAGGCATCTATGGTATGGTCACATGTGTATTTGTATCAACTTACAAATTGATTTTTGTAAGGTTGTTTGCTCAAATTGTTAAATTAAGAGCACAGTTTCAAACTATAAAATTATGATAATACTGGTTGGTTTAGCAGAAATTGTTTGCCTCCAATTATAGCTAGACCACTGATTATGAGAACAAATCTCTCAAATAAAATTTGGTATGAGATGAGTTTATTTGACATGTATGCATCAAGCCAACAAGGTTCTCCCATCACAATTGGTTCAGGGTCAGGAACCAAATAATTTCTATCTAAAAATTTGATGTGTGCACATATGATTTTATTGCTCCACCACGCACAAAGATGGATTCCCAAATGAGGTTGGGGGCAAATGTTAGATTTCCTAACATTAGGAGGAGATATGTGTAGTAGTTGAAAATTATGTGTGGGGTGAATTATCTAGATCCTCGTTAAAAAAAAAGTGAACTTGAAGTTCAAGAGATAATTCATTTGCAAAATGTTGCAAATAATTTGCCAGATGTATTTGTTGACCCAATATTTTAATTAAGCTACAAATGCTCCAATAATTAGTCCTTGAAGGACAGAGTCTATGGTACGCCAGAATTGTGATAGACCAATCGATCCAAACGTAAAACTCCTTGAGGAAGAGAGGAGCAAATTATCAAAATGGTCATAATAATGAGGTAAGTGCTTTGAAAGAGAACTATGACATAGCACTTCATAAAACCTTGGCAAAGGTTCAGGTACCTGAAAATGATGAAAAATGAAGAGATCTCGATAAGTTATGTCGTATTGAAATTGATATCAAAATGACCATCGACGGTATCTTTGATAAGAAGTAGCACTCAATGCTATAAATGGTTATGAGGATCTTAAATTCGAATATGTCGTATAGTGTGAATAGATAAATGATTGACACTATTCAAGTATATTTTGTTTCACTTAGAAAAGTGATGTTTTTGATCTTATAGTTCATGGATCAAAATATAATGACAGTGTGGTACAAATGAATTGTCGAAACGGACTTTTCCTTTCGGACGCCCGACCTAATAACTCTTTTGGGCTTTGGGTGAATGAAAAGTCGCCACCTAACAAATTAAGCCGTGTTAGGGCACCTATCTAACCTAGCTAGTCTAACTAAAGGTCAACGAACCAGAGATCGGATAAGAGTTCAAATTACCTCGAGAGGAAGGTGTTAGGCATCCCTCACGGTCCACAAATGTGGGTCCCGCTGTATCTCATGCAATTTATGTGGGGGTTTCAAGTAGCAATTAAGGTCACTTCATTGTTATTTATTTAATTTAGACATGCTTGCTAGGTGATAACAATAAATAAACAATTAAGATTACCTTATTTATTTATTTAATTAAGCATAGAGGACTAGGTGATGACATAATAAACAATTAAAAACATTTTAGTTATTCTAATTAATTAGTTAAACAAATAAGTATTAAACAGTTAATCAAGAGATAGGCGAGGAGACAGAAATTGCACAATTAAATAAGTAAACAATTTTTTTATTATTATTTAAGCTACCCCAACAAATATAATTATAAACAAATAAAGGGTAAAAGGGAAGGGAGACTCTGAAAGACTTTATGGGTCAGCACTCGACTTTTATTTATTTTTTGGATAGGCTTCCGTGTAGGGACAGACAAAACCAAGGTTTGTCGTTTTGAGCCTGAGTCGATGTCATCATATCCGTAGGGCCTAAACTACCCCTACCCCATCACCACATGCATTTCATCCTAGAAGGTGTCTATCGCTCCCACTTAAGGTCCAAGAGGCTTATGACTACTATTAGGATGGTTTTAGACAGAATAAATATTCCTAATAAGCCCACCTAGACACCAAGCAAAACACGTTGGACAACACTTAGCACATAAAGTCTCATGTTAGCCTCTAAATTTTATGAACATGCTTTCAAACATACATAATTGTGAAAAGGTCTCATGCTAAGTGTGTGCACATAAACAACCAGGCATTAACAAATGAAATTACTTAAAAAAAAAAGAGTGGAAAGTTGTTACAAGTGTAGAAGAAGCTTATTAGACTGATTTTTAAAGGTGGCAGAAAATTATTACAGAAAACATAAGTTATTTATCAACTGATTTTAAAAGGGGCAGGAAAATTATTACATATGCAGAAAGTAATTAATTGCAGTAGCAGATTTAATTATTATTGCAGAAATTAATTTAATATGGCAATCAAATGTAGAAAATAATTAATTTCGGGCATGATTTTATAAGGGCAGATTTTAAAATTAAACATGCAAGAGCCGATTTACTAACTTTATTTTAGTAGCAGATTATAATAATGTCACAGCACTTAAATAATGGTAGAAAAGTCATAACAAAAATTTATTTAACTGTTTAACATGCTGAAACCAGTGGCAAAATATTATTACTTCAGTCATTAGCATGCTGGAAATTAATTAATAATACCTATGAACATGATTTCTAGGTGGTTGAAAAGTCCAAATATTGCATAGCACCTATAGGCATGATACTCTAAATAAATAAAATCAAATCTACAACCTATAGGCATGATTTCTAAGTTATTTCCAGTATGAAACAGATTATTGAGCAATATATATATATATATAGTTTTTTTTTTACCATTGTTTAAATATATTTCACATAACAAGGCAACTAGATAAGCACGTAAAAGAGAAAACAAAACTCTTTAAAATCATTCACATTACGCTAAAAATTGTATTACAAAGGAATATTAATTTATTTTTAATACTTAATAAATTAACAATTAGAGAAAATGGCCAACACAGAACATACTTGCACTTTAGTGAACATTTAAAAGTAGTAAAATCAATTTTTTTTATTAGATCTAGAATGAATAAGCCATTAGATCACACTCCTATAGGCATGCTTTCATAAGACAAGTAGATTACGACAAAATAAATAAACAAATAGCACGTAAATCCCTCCCCCTTAGACGATCCCCCCAAATTATTTCATATATATAGAGTTAGAGTTGTACAAAATATTACAAAATCGAACTAAATAAATATGAATTCGTGATACAAAAATTAAATAGAGTAATTCCGTCCAAGGCGACTCTTCTAAATCTTGAACTTGTGGTCGAACCTGCTAAAGGATAACACAAGATACAAACACAAGTATAATGGCAAAGACACATAATATCATTTATTTGAAATATACAAGCGAATAGGACACACATTAAATCAAGTTGCAAATATAACAACACAACGACTATGAAATCACACACATCAAGAAAGGGAAAGAGAATTGATCCGGATGCTTCTTTTTATTCATTTCAACACACAACAATAATTAAAATAATGCAAAACAAGACTTAACTAAGGGTGAAACAACTAACCACTTAAGCAGAATATGTTTATAAGCAATGAAGATAAGCTTAATCAACTATTAGACCCGAACAGAGCAAAATCGATTGGAGAGCCCTCTTAGAGTTCACAAGACTTGTTTTATTTCTTTTCTTTTAGAGTAGAGAGAAATTTTGCTTATTGCTAGAAGGTGTCCCTAAATAATGAGTGGAAGGGTCCTTATATAGTGGAGAAGAGGGCATGAAATAGGAAAAGAATAAAAATTAGGAAGAGCAATATTATTTTCCTTAAATAAAGAAGAGCCAAAATTAGATTCAAATTAATTTTTTTTTTACCAAATATAAACAAGTAAGAAATTTTCTTATGCATAAATAAGGAACAATATCAATTAACACCGCCAACCCATATTGCACATCATCAACCAAAGGAATAATATTTTATTGCCTAAAATAAACAAATAGCAATTTGTCTAAAACTAAATAAGCCACCTAAAATCAATGAACAAAACCACATGTTCAACCGAAAGGAAAAAGTATTATTTTAGGAAGGACAATATCACATAGCTCAAATCAAGTTCCAAATATACAGCTTCTCATATTTTACCATATACAAATGAGTAACAATCTAAATACAACACTAAATAAATTAAGGGCAAGTTACCACACGAAATTCCATTTTAAAAGTTGAAACCGAACCACATTACAGCAAAACACCTCCATTTAACTAAAAAACATTAGCTATCAATCCAACTTGTCAACCTAAATCAAGAACTAGCAATTCCAATAATATGAAAAATCATGAATATACAAATAACAAGAGATGTAATGGCATTCTAATTCAAAACATGTTATTTTGACAATACACAGAATCAGAAAATTATGAGGACATGATTAAGATCATAAAATAACAAATAATCAAACAATTTGAGACCAAAATGACTTTCACATATACTGAGCATGCATAGATGTTTTATACATCAGAAAATCAACACCAACTTGTAAAAGAAGAACAAAATTGTTAAAAGATGAAATAGTAATTTAGAAGACATATACCCGGACAGATCTGTTGAGATCCGTTTTAAACCAAACCAATAATATGTTAAAATGATTGTTGTTTTCGCTGAGGAAGCAGGCGACTGGTGGTGCTGATGCTCCCTCTCGCCGGAGTTTTGCCATCTTGGAGCAGCGCTATTGTTGCTGATTGCTTCCGCCGGTGGCTGCTATTGATGTTCTTCGCCGGTTGCTCGCCTGAAAATAAGAAAAGAGAAGAGAGGGGAGTTGGGAGAGGAGGGAGAGGGGCGGTGCCGCCTGGAGCACCTCGCCGGAGTTGCCGGTTCTTCACTGGTTTTGCTGGATCTAAGGAAGAGAGGAAAGAAAGGACGATGGGAGAAGAGAGGACGACGCCGGGCTGCCGGTCGCAGCTGCTGTCCCCGCCGATGCTGCTTATCGGTGGCCGGCGTTACTGGTTGTTAGTGCATGTCTCACGGTGGCTACTAGTTGTCGCGGCTACCGGTATTGCTGCTCTCTCGTCCTCATCGGAAAAAGCAAGAGGCAATGTTGCCTGGAGCTCGCTAGCCGGAGCTCGTCATTTTCGCCAGTGGAGCTTGCTGGCCGGAGCAGTTGTTGAAGCTTTCGTTGGAGCTGCTGCCTATGCTGCGTCATCGGCTGTAGCAGCGAGGAAAGAAGAGAGAGGCAGCGGCGTTGGATTAGAGAGAGGAGAGGAAAAAGAGTGGAAAATTTTTGAGTAGGGTTTGGTCTTTTAGATATTAGAATAGGGAGGTTAAGGAGATTCGATCTGAACTGTAGGATTAGAATTAGATCAGCGGCTAGGATTTGATCTAGGATTTAATTTAAGGATGGATGGACGAGATTAAAAGGAATTTTAAAATCAGATTGGATTGTGGAGTTGGAATGGCTGGAATTGAAGTAAAAGTTGGCTAGAATTGAAATAAAATTGGAATTGAAATGGCTAGAATTGAAATAAATTAGAATAGAATAGGCTAAGATTTAAATTATTTGGAGAAAAATTAACGAAATACTATCCAATTAAAATACTACAACTATTATAATTAAAATTACTTAAAATTTTTAAAATATTTGAATTATTTCGAGTTACTATTGATAAAAAATAATTTGATAATAGCTACGAATAATTTTAAAATCATGCGTACTAAATATAATATTGCTTAAAATTTTAAACTCAAAATATTTTTAAAATACGTATTTAGTCAAATAACATTCCCAAAGAGGGTTAAAGGTCGGTCAAAATTGGATGTCAACAGCTGCCCCTTGGTTGCTTGGGAATGAAGAATGAATTGTCGGGCAACCAACATTGACTTAGTAGCCAATTTTGTCCGACCGACGAGAGATGTCGACGGGATCAATTGAAATAATAAAAAGTTGGAAAGGGGTACGACTGAGACTTTGGTATTAAGCCGCCTACATATCTCTGGTTATACAAGAATCAGGTCGTGTGTAGTTCTAGATTCAAGAGCAAACGAAACTCCTAAAAATTGAAAGAGCGGTACAGTATTCGAACGAGAACGATATTGGCTTGAATGGATAGGATTAGAGTAGCGAGAAAGGCATGATAGCGAGACTTCCAGCTTAAAGGCGAAGAATTCGATGAGAAGCGGTAATATGAGTAGCCAAGGGTTAAATGAAAAACTGTAATGCCAGTAGAAAATAATTCGGTAAGGCCTTTGTTGCAATAGACATCAAGGCAATCGTAGCTGAGAGGGCAATTGGTCTTATCTGCAAAATGGCAGTCTCTGCAAATTTATAGCTTGTAATAGAAACATTAGAGCATATATATCAAATAAACAGTAAATGTAAACATGATGCAATTTCTCATATCGACCATGATGTTTGCCTTAAGGCTATGAAAATGATGTCTTAGGATATGATGTCTAGGGCCATGATACGCAAAAATTATATCCTCAGGTCATGAAAATATTGTCTGTAGGCCATGAAAATGATGCCTTTAGACTATGATACCTTTGGATCATGATAAGCGGAAAGTAAATCCTTAGGCCATGATATGATGTCCGCAGGCCATGAAAATGATGCCTTTAGACCATGACGCCTTTGGAACATAAGTAATGAGTAAAGAAAGTGTATCTGTAATTTGAGCATCTGTTGATACTTATGACTCGATCTATTCGGGCACATGATATTCTCGGGCATATGCAATATCGGGCACAGTGCAATCTTCGGGCACATGTAATTCGGCACAGTGCAATCTTCGAGTACATGTAGTTCGGCACAGTGCAATCTTCGGGCACATGCAATAATGCAATTCTCTGGCTCAATGCAGTCTCGGGCACGATGCAATCTCGGGCTCAACGCGATTCTCGGGCACATGCAATTCGGGCATAATGCAATCTTCGTGCATAAATGCAATCTCGAGCACAATGCAATCTTCGGGCATAAATGCAATCTCGGGCACAATGCAATTTTCAGACACATGCAATATCGGGCATAATGGAATTCTCGGGCACAAATGCAATCAAGGGCATAAAGTAGTAGTTTATTGAGGGCTAAAGTATCTTGGACCTTCGTCTAGCTGGAAGGGTCGAGTGCCATTTGTTGGCTACTTTTGAGCTCTGAGTATTGTAGCTTCACCCTCCGTCCTATAGTAGGGAGAGTCTGTCACTAAATGACGATTGTTCAGGATTGATATAGAGTTTTCGATCCTTCCATCGGAGGGACAGTGGGCCATTGATTGGCGATTGTCAGGCTCAAAATAATTCGGTCCTTCATCCTGTCGGAAGGATAGTATGCCATTTGACTGGCGATTGGGCTCAGTATAGAGTAGTTTGGTCCTTCACCTTGTTGGGGATGACAATATGCCATTTGTTGGTGATTTCTGAACTCTGAATAATGTAGTTTAATCATTCTTCCTATTGAAAGGACGGAATGCCATTGATTAGTGATTTGTCGGATATAGCAGCGCATTGACCCTTCATGAGGTGTTGAAGTTACTTCTTGTATATATACCTGTCTTTTCTACATTCAAAGAAAAATAGTGAGTTTAAAAAATAGGGCGGTTGATCTATTTCGACCGATGTGCTCCATTTGGCTTGTCATCCAGACCTTTCCGGGCATTTGCCTTGTAAAAGAAGGAGGGAGAATTTTTGAAAAAGCTTTTGAAAATAGTAATTTGTAAAAGTAATGTTGAATCTTTGACCATGGCACAATTCGAGACTTTACAACATCTGATTCAGTAGCAAATATGTTATTTTGATCTTTGTTGAAGATTGTAGCTTGCTTGCTGTGAATTTTTGAGACCCTCTCAAAAATTCTGCCCCAGTCTTGATTTGTGCGGAAAATGCTCGTTGAAGGAATTTTTGAGACCCCCTCAAAAATTCTGCCCCAGTTACGTAGTCAAAAGGGAAAATGAAATTTTTATTATGATGAGACCGAACTCCATAGGAGTGCCTACGTATCCCTTGTTAAACGGGAATCAGGTCTGACGTAGTTCCAAATACAAAGTAAAAATGCATGAGACAAACTTAGATGTAATATCTCTTCACAGCATCTGAGTTGATAGGTTTAGGCCAAACTTCTCCATCCATTTCTGCAAGTATAAGGGCTCCGCCTGTCAATACCCGAGAGACTATGTATGGACCCTGCCTGTTTGATGAGAATTTACCCTTTGTTTCTTCTTGATTTGGGAAGATCCGCTTTAGAACCAGTTGAAAGCTCTGGCCATTCTATTCTGATAGAGCTGACCATGACAAACGACGTTAATCCTTCTTCCATCTATTAATGCCAGATTCTCTGACCGAACTTGTATCCATTTAGCATCACTCAGCTCTGCTTCCTGGATAATCCTTAGAGAGGGTATCTCTACTTCAACATGTATCACAACTTCATTACCATGCACCAGAAAATAAGGCGTGGCCCCAGTAGAAGTTCTGCTGGTGGTACGATACCCCAACAATGCAAAAGGTAGCTTCTCATGCCAATGTTTGCGATTATCGATCATCTTGCGCAATATCCTTTTGATGTTCTTATTTGTAGTCTCGACTGCTCCATTCATTCGTGGTCTGTATGATGTAGAATTTAGATGGTTGATCTTGAACTTCTCACACAATGACCTCATCAAATCACTATTTAGGTTGGTTCCATTGTTAGTGATGATTGACTCAGGAATCCTGAACCTACAAATAATATTATTTTTGACAAAATCATCCACAACCTTCTTTGTCACCGATTTATGAGAGGTGGCTTCGACCCATTTGGTGAAGTAGTCGATTGCGACCAAAATGAATCTATGTCCATTGGATGCTGCTGGCTCGATTGGACCAATGACGTCCATGCCCCAAGCTACAAAGAGCCAAGGTGAACTGTAACATGGAGTTCGTTGGGAGGAACTCGAATCATATATGCATGAGTCTGACATTGGTGACATTTCTGAACATAGCGAATACAATCTGTCTCCATAATTAACCAGAAATACCCCAACCTCAAAATCTTTTTTGCCAAAGTAAAACCGTTCATGTGAGGACCACATGTTCCTGCATGTATCTCTTCAATCAATCTGCTAGCTTCTCCATCTTCGACGCATCTTAGCAACCCCAAGTCGGGAGTCCTCCTATAAAGGATTTCTCCACTCAGAAAGAATTGGTTTGCTAACCTCCGAATTGATTTGCTAACCTCCGAATTGTACACTTGTTGCATCTTTTGTATACTCATCGTTCTTCAAATATCTTTGTATGTCATTGTACCAAGGCTTTCCATCAGGCTCTCCCTCAACATGAAAATAGTACGCTGGTTGCTCATATATGTGGATACGGATATGATCAATGTAATTATGATTAGGATGTTGAATCATGTAAGACAAAGTGGCTAATCCATCTGCGAATTCATTCTGGATCCTTGGCACATGTTTAAATTCTGTCTTGATGAACCTTTTGCACAACCTATGCACGCAATCCAAGTATGATAACATCTTCCAATTTTTGGTAGCCCATTCACCTCGAACCTGATGAATCAATAGGTCTGAATCTCCTATTATCAGTATTTCCTGGACATCCAAATCGATAGCATGTCGGAGCCCTAATATGCAAGCTTCGTATTCGGCCATACTATTTAAACAAAGGAACTTGATTTTTGCCGATATCGGGTAATGTTACCCAGTTGGTGAAATCAGAACAACTCCGATGCCAGATCTACTCAAATTCTTAGCTCCATCAAAGAACATCCTCCAACCATCATATTCTTCAGAAATATCTTCCCCTACGAAAGCTATTTCTTCATCTGGGAAGTAAGTTATCAATGGTTTATAATCATCATCTACGGGGTTTTCCGCCATATAGTCCGCTAATGCCTGGGCCTTCACTATTTTTTGTGTAACGTATACTATGTCAAACTCGCTCAATAGTATCTTCCATTTAGCCAGTGTATCTGTAGGCATGAGTTTTTGAAAGATATACTTTAGAGGATCTATCCTTGAAATCAAATAAGTAGTGTGCGAGGAGAGGTAGTGTCGCAGCTTCTAGGCGACCCAAGTTAAAGCACAATAGGTACGCTCTAGTAGAGAGTATCTAGCTTCATATGATGTAAATTTCTTGCTCATGTAATATATCGCCTGCTCCTTCTTTCCTGTTTCATCATGTTGCCCCAAAATGCAGCTGAAAGCATTATCTAACACTGATATGTATAACAATAGTGGTCTATCAGATTCTGGTGGAACTAACATAGGAGGATTAGATAAATAATCTTTGATCTTGTCAAATGCTTGTTGACAATCGTCTGTCCATTTTACCGCAGCATCTTTCTTCAACAGCTTGAAAATAGGCTCGCAAATAACAGTAGATTGGGCTATGAAACGACTGATGTAATTGAGTCGTCCCAGAAAACTCATTACCTCCTTCTTACTCTTCGGCAGAGGTAGGTCACGAATGACTTTGATTTTCGATGGATCCAATTCAATACCCCGGCGGCTGACAATGAAACCTAGAAGCTTTCCAGCAGGAACCCCAAAGACACACTTTGCAGGATTCAACTTCAAGTTATACTTGCGTAGTCTGGCAAAGAACTTTCGCAGATCATCTAGGTGATTTAAACCATTCTTTGATTTGATGATGACGTCATCTATATAAACTTCAATTTCCTTGTGGATCATATCATGAAACAAGGTAGTTATTGCCCTCATGCATGTAGCCCCAACATTTTTCAACCCGAAAGGCATTACCTTGTAGTGGCAGACACCCTATGGTGTGATGAAAGCAGTCTTCTCAGCATCGTCCTTGTGTATCTCAATTTGATGATAACCGGCGAAGCAATTCACGAATGATTGTATTTCATGTGTGGCACAGTTGTCAATCAGGATGTGTATGTTGGGTAATAGAAAATTATCCTTGGGACTAGGTTTGTTGAGATCCCGAAAATCCACACAAACTCTAACCTTTTCGTCTTTTTTGGGCACTAGAACAACATTTGCAAGCCAAGTTAGGTACTTCGTCACTTGAAGGATTCCAACATCTAAGTGCTTTGATATTTCTTCTTTGATTTTCAAACTCAACTCAGGCTTGTATTTTTGGAGCTTCTGTTTCACTGGAGGGCAGGCTGGATCAGTAGGTAACCGATGAGCCACTATTGAGGTGCTTAGCCCTGTCATGTCTGCATAGGACCAGGCGAAAATATCCTTATTCTCCATGAGGCACTCGATGTATTCTTTCTTTTCATCTTCCGTCATATAGATGCTTACTCGGGTCTCTTGTGTTACCTCCAAATTTCCAGGTTTACCACCTCTGTTTTCGCTAAATTTGGATTGGGCTTTTCCTCGAATTTCTCAACCTTTCTGATTAACTCTTCTGGGACTTCATTTTCCTCGATCTCTTCTAAATCATTAATGTAAAGTTGTGCAGTCTCATTATATGCCATAGTCTCAGATTCAACATTTTTATAATAACTTTTACTGGAAGAAAGAATAATGCACAAATAGATATAGGATATTAAATAGATGGGAAGAGCACTTTATTGATTAAAACTCAAGAGTTTCATAAAACTAGCATTTGAAAACAATAACAGCAAATTGAAATTTAAAACTGTTTATTGAAAACTTTTAAAATTTGATAGAAAAAGTCTTCCAAAGCTACCCAGATGCCCGATGAGGCTTGGATGGAGTTGAGGTCCAAATGCTGATGCTGATCTTCGCTTCATTGCTTCCTCTAGGGTCCCCTTTCTCCTCCTCGTTGATCACGACATTGCAGCCCTTTCCTTCCTCTTTGGCCAGAGACAAACCATTCATGTATTCTAGAAGCTCATCAATGATACCACCCATGAAACCTGCTGATCGGAATGATTAGTGCAATGGTGGTATTGGTTTCTTCAATGGATAGTAGTACCCATCTCTAAGTGGTTGCCAATCAAGCCACTCCTCCGTAGTATATTGGTATCCCAAGCCGAAAATGGTTGAATGACGAACAAGTTGTATAGGTTCAATTATTCCTTGCAGATTAGCTCCCAAACCTTTCTGAGCTCGAAACCAAACAAGGCCATCATATCTATGATCTTCTGGGTAAACCAAGGTTGCACTTCAATGTTGCCAACAAGCTCAACGGTATGATACATTTCATCGTCTAGTTGACCCCTTCTTTCTATCGCATATACAGGATGTCCTTTTTCCCCATAGACTATGACCTCTTCATGATCCCATTCAAACTTCAAAAATATTGATGAAGAGTAGAGGGAACCGCTCCAGCCATATGAATCCAAGGACGACCCAACAATAAGTTATATGAGGATGGAATGTCCAAGACCTGAAAGGTTATTGGGAAAGTCGCAGGACCAATGAGCATGTCCAAGGTTATTTCTCCAATAGTACCCCTCTGGATTTTTGCACTATCCACACCCAACCTTGTCAACGTGCTTAGAGGGCAAATATTCGAACCAGAGCCTGAATCAACCAACGCCTTGGTGATAATCTTGTCCTGATATTGAACTAAAATGTATAAAACCATATTGTGGTTTGTTCCTTCAAGTGGCAACTCATCTTCGTGAAAAGATATTCTGTATGCTTCAAAAACTTGCCCGACCATTTGGGGTGCTTCTCCGTGAGTGATGATAGATGGGACATAGGCTTTACCCAAGACCTTCAAAACAGCGTTTCGATGAGTTTTGAAAGATTGCAGCAATGACAAGATTGATATTTGGGATGGAGTTTTACTCAATTGCTCAACAATAGAGTACTCTTTAGCTTGCACCTTCTTCCAAATACCTTGATCTTCAAGCTCTACAATTGGTGCCTTGGATTTACTGGAACTGCCCTGAACCAAATTTTTGGAAATGTAAATTCTTTCGGATCTAGTCACTCCTGCTGCATTGTCTACTTCTTCAACTTTTGCTTTTCCCTTTTTGTAGTCCCATGGGACAGTATGAATATCATATTGGACAGGAGGAGATGCCCTACAAATGGTGAATGGAGGCTTGGGCATGGCAACCTCAACCTCAAAAGAAATACGCCTTTGCACTACAATTGGCGTTTGGGTGGTAACAGTCATTGCTTCTTCTGGCTCAAGGACCCAAATGGATTTCTCCCAATCCAAGGTATCATCAACTTCTACCATGTTGACCTGATGGTTAGGCAGAGGGTTGTTTGCAACATTTGGTGTCGAATCTTTGAGCTGGATGGCCTTTGTATCAATCAGCATCTGAACCTTAACTTTCAAGGTTCTTCAAACTTCAGTAGTGTGACCCTTCATCCCAGAAGGATAGGCAGAAACCCTATTAGCGTCATTCCATTTTGCATGGACATCTACAGGCAATGAAGGGACTAGGTTACATAACTGGTCTCTTTCAGTCTCTCATAAAGTTAGGCTATGGGCTCGGCCAGAAGGGTATAGTTTTTTGCAGGTCTTTTTTTCATATGGAGGTCTGTTTTGATATTTCGGTGTTTGAGTGGGTGGTGAAGTTTGGAAGTATGTTGGCTGGTTATTATAGACGGGATATGAAACTTGTTGATACTGAGAAGGAGCATTTTGGTAATATACTGGCATGGGATGGGGAGATATAGGTGGTGGAGTTGAAGGATATGGAGTTTGAGGATAAGGCGATGGAGGTGGGGTTGTTGCTTGGTACTTATAAGGGGTTCTGGTTCCCTGAGTCATCATGACCGAACTTGTTTTGTTCCGGCTTTCTGTCATTCCACCGGATTGCAGAGCTTTGTTAGTAGCTTGTAGGGCCTCTAGGTTGATGATAGTCCCATTTTTTATGCCTTCTTCAATTCTTTCGTCTAATTTGATAATTTCAGCGAAACTCTTCTCAGCTACAAGCATCATCCTGTGATAATATTGTGGCTCTTAGGCACGGATGAAGTAGTCTTTCATCTGAGATTCTTCCATGGGAGGTCTGGAAGAATCTTACTAGGCTTTTTCCTCAGGTTTTGAATGTAGAACCAGTCAGGTGCATTTTCCAACATTAAATCCAAACCTGTTCATGAAGTCTGTTGCCATGTCCACCCACTCAACCCATTTTCGAGGATCTTGTTCAAAAAACTATAATAGAGCCTCCCTAGTGAGACTTCTCATAAATAACTTCATGAGTATCATTTCATCTCTTCCTATCCCCACAAGCTTGTCATAGTACATTCGCAGGTGAGCTTTGGGATCTCCAATGCCATTGAACATTTCAAACTTTGGAAGCTTGTATCATTCAGGTAGTTCTACATCGTGGTGCATACACAAATCCTCGTAGCTCAATCCTCCCAACCGCTTTCTTTTCTCCACATGTTGCACCCTGTTGGCCAAGCTATCTAATCTCTCGGTCAGGGTTTTTATCAGAATGTTCTTTTGGGAGGACTCTGATTCATGATAGTTATGGGTCACGGGAGCATTTTTCACATATATGGGGTTGGGGTTGTTATTTCTAGGAGCATATGGAGGGTTCACATTTGGAATTGGTTCTGGAATGGTTGGCTTAGTTTGTTGGTGGTAGTGGTAAAAAGGCATTTGGGTAGTTTGGGCGTGAAGTGGTGGGAATATATTTGGATGAGTAGGTTTAGGCCGGGATATATTGATGGGAGGATTGTTTGGTAAGGTTGTTTGTTTAGAGTGAGGATGATTGTATATATTTTCGCCAAAATGGGTTCCGAGAGAAATAGACAGCTTGGCCGAATCACGCATATGCGCTACTTCTTCTTCCAGCTCAGAAATCTTGCGCTCAAGTCTAAGGACAAGGTCATTTGGAAGTTGCCCTCCTTCAAAATTTTCTCTCCTTTCGTTTCTGCTGTTATTGTCAACCATTTTACCCTTATCTCTGTAGTCTGTTCTTTGAAGAGGAGGAGAAGGGGGGGTCCCTTTTGATCGTGTATGTGTCAGAACGAAAGACATATCAACCTTAGGAATGGGAAAAACAAAGCCATCAACAGAAAACAGTGTTAGGAGATTAGAGCAACTAAGAAATAAAAATAACACATTGTTTGAAATAAGCGCCCTAGATGCAAGGGACCTCATTGAGCCAAAGGTACGCCTAAGACAACATATAAGTGATGCACAATGATTAATTCAAGCCTTATTTGCCAATTGGAGTTTAGAGAAATTAAAAAAAAATCTTCATATATTGAATAGTTTCAATTTATTACATCAGATTGAAGAAAAACTAGAGATAAACTAAAGGGCTAGGGATAACATGGGGGAAATAAAATCCTAAAAAAAAAACAAATCAATGCTGGTCTTCAATGTTAGGCACAATCTGCTGCTTCATTTCTGGAGTGATCTCATAGTTGTTGTTGAGGAGGTTGCGAGCCCATCTTCTTTCTCTTTCATCACCAAAACCTGGAAGGCTTTCTTCGCTCAAATCTGCATGCTCCGCGTCCTCCAAGAGCCACATATACTACTCAGATGTGCAGAAGGGTCGATGCTCTTGAACATCAATAGTTACTACTCTTTCCCACTTTCGCAGTATAGTGCCCACTTGTGGTATTTTTGGCCCAAAGTCATAACCATAGTGACCCATATGGGATCGCAGAGGTATCATTTGTATTTGTCCAAACTGTCGGAGCACTCGGAGTAGTGCGTATAGTTGTACACCATTTAAACCAATAAGCTCTATAATGTAGAGCTCATTTCCCCTTATAATGACACAACGAGGCTTCAACCAATAATACTTTCATTGAATTTTGGTAGCTGAACGCGCTTTCAAGTACACAAACTAGTCTTCTGTTCCTATAGGGGAAACAAAATATTTCATCCTTGAGGTATGATTGATGATTTTATTCCCCATACTCCCTCTAATAATGTCTACCATATTAGCCCTTTGGTAGAAATGCTCAACAACCCAGAGTTGCAATAGAAAATTACACACCTCGAAATATCTTTTGCCTTTGGTACACCTAGTCAGTGCCCTTATAATTTCTGCCAGTATCATGGAAACTATGGTCTTCCCGCCTCAAGCCAATACACAGACTACATAACTTAGGCTAGTGTGGATTTTTCCTCTTTCTATAGGGAAAACTAATGAGCCTAAGAGTGCGACAGCGAATGCATTAAGACAGTATCTTTCCCATTTGTCGGAGAACAAGCAAATTCCCTATGAAAATTTTCATGGCATTCCTCGTCTCCAAAACGTGAGTATAGAAACTCTAAAGAAATCCATCCCTCTTTTAGACAAAGTAAACTCGGATTATGACGCATGCCCATTTGCTTCAAAAAGGACTTCGGTGTTGGCTTGTGTAGCGCAATCATTTTATGCTCTTTATAAGGGAGACCAAGAAACCCACCAATCTCTTCAATTGTCGGAGTTAGTTCAAAATCTCTAAATTTGAAAACTAATCTCTCAGAGTCCCAAAACTTCAACAGTGCTTTGATTAAGTGACGTTCTGACTCGACGGAGATTAGAGTAGTAAGGCCACTTAGTAGTTCATTTGCCTCTAACTCTCGATTCTTCTTAAATCCCTCCACCAGACCTTCAGGGTAGGATTCACTTTGGCCACCATTTAGGTGTTGGGGAAATGAGGATAGGCAATGACTCTACAAACAACAAACAAATTCTAAACTTCATTTTGGCAAAGTTTGGCTTAATTTAATAATCGTGATCACATTGACACATAATTATGCAATTTGTCTAAAGGGTGTTGGGGCCCTTTAGACGATAAGGTGGCTCTTAAATATGCGGATTGACACCAAGGGTCAAACCGCCTAGGGTTTATGCATTATGTATGACTTAAGTAAGACTTCTAAGAGTTGGTTTGACATGAACTTGAAAGGAATTTCTATGCGAGAAGGCTCGTGATTTCTCGGTAGTAAAACTATCCGTTCCGTCCACGCAAATGCCGACTCTCTATAATTAGGTATTTGAAGAGAATTGGAGTAGTTGTAAGAGGTGCAAAGACACAACATCACGATAAAAATATAAACCAGGAAGAGGGTCCCAATTGAGGGAAGTATGAGCGGAATGCCAGTTTATCAAAGCAGTAAACATTTAGCATATAGATGGAAAGCCGTAACACATAAACAGTTTAAAGAAAAGCACTAAATAAATAAATAAATAAAAGAGGTAAGCATATAAGTAAATAAGAAGATCAAACAAATAAAGAAATGGGTATGAGATTAATCATATAAGTAAACAAATAGGGGTAAAGGGAAAGGGTAAAACATGGTAAATTCGCAGTAAATAAGGAAACAAATAAAGAAGAAAAACTAATAATAGCTTAATATGCTAAACCAAACAACCACTGAAATAACCAAATAAAGTAAAACCCTACATCAGCACGAAACACGTAATGATTAGAACCTAAAGTCCCCAGCGGAGTCGTCATTCTGTTGTGCCCCATTTTTCTTGCAAAAAGGAACTTTTCCTTTCTGACACACGACCTAACAACTCTTTTGGGCTTTAGATGAATGAAGAGTCGCCACCTAACGAATTAAGGTATATTAGGGCACCTATCTAACCTAACTAGTCTAACTAAAGGTCAACGAACCAGAGATAGGGTAAGGGTTCAAATTACCTCGAGGGGAAAGTGTTAGGCATCCC
Organism: Solanum pinnatisectum; assembly: GCA_035578085.1. Classification (NCBI taxonomy): domain Eukaryota; kingdom Viridiplantae; phylum Streptophyta; class Magnoliopsida; order Solanales; family Solanaceae; genus Solanum; species Solanum pinnatisectum. The sequence goes on from CM069087.1 coordinate 6,885,307, forward strand.
TCACGGTCCACAAATGTGGGTCCCAATCATATTTCATGCAATTTATGTGGGGGTTATAAGTAGCAATTAAGGTCACTTCATTGTTATTTATTTAATTTAGACATGCTTGCTAGGTGATAACAATAAATAAACAATTAAGATTACCTTATTTATTTAGGTAATTAATTAAGCACAGAGGACTAGGTGATGACATAATAAACAATTAAAATCACTTTAGTTATTCTAATTAATTAGTTAAACAAATAAGTATTAAACAGTTAATAAAGAGATAGGCGAGGAAACAGAAATTGCACAATTAAATAAGTAAACATATTTTTTTTTTATTTAAGTTACCCCAACAAATATAATTATAAACAAATAAAGGGTAAAAGGGAAGGGAGACTCTGAAGGACTTTATAGGTCAGCACTCGACTTTTATTTATTTTTTGGATAGGCTTCTGTGTAGGGACAGACAAAACCAAGGTTTGCGTTTTAAGCCTGAGTCTATGTCATCTTATCCGTAAGGCCTAAACTACCCCTACCCCACCACCACATGCATTTCGTCCTAGAAGGTGTCTATCGCTCCCACTTAAGGTCCAAGAGGCTTTGGACTACTATTAGGATGGTTTTAGATAGAATAAATATTCCTAATAGGCCCACCTAGACACCAAGCAAAACACGTTGGACAACACTTAGCAAATAAAGTCTCATGTTAGCCTCTAAATTTTATGAATATGCTTTCAAACACACATAATTGTGAAAAGGTCTCATGCTAAGTGTGTGCGCATAAACAAACAGGCATTAACAAATGAAATTAATTAAAAAAAAAAAGAGTGGAAAGTTGTTACAAGTGTAGAAGAAGCTTATTAGACTGATTTTTAAAGGTGGCAGAAAATTATTACAGAAAACATAAGTTATTTATCAACTGATTTTAAAGGGGCAGGAAAATTATTACAGAAAACATAAGTTGTTTATCAATTGATTTTAAAGGGGCAAGAAAATTATTACATATGCAGAAAGTAATTAATTGCAGTAGCAGATTTAATTATTATTGCAGAAATTAATTTAATATGGCAATCAAATGCAGAAAATCATTAATTTCGGGCATGATTTTATAAGGGCATATTTTAAAATTAAACATGCAAGAGACGATTTACTAGCTTTATTTTAGTAGCAGATTATAATAATGTCACAACACTTAAATAATGGCAGAAAAGTCATAACAGAAATTTACTTAACTGTTTAACATGCTGAAACCAGTGGCAAAATTATGTTATTACTTCAGTCATTAGCATGCTGGAAATTAATTAATAATACCTATGAACATGACTTCTAGGTGGTTGAAAAGTCCAAATATTGTATAGCACATATAGGCATGATACTCTAAATAAATAAAATCAAATCTACAACCTATAGACATGATTTCTAAGCTATTTCTAGTATGAAACAGATTATTGAGCAAAATATTTATATTTTTTTTTACCATTCTTTTTTTATATATCTCACATAACAAGGCAACTAGATAAGCACGTAAACACTACAAAAAAATACTTGAATAGCGGGAGTTTAAAAATGGAGGTCAGTTCCAACCCCCGCAAATTATATTAAATAACGGGGGTTTTCTAAACTGACGTAATTATAAATATTTAGCAGTGGTCAAAAATTTCACATATCCCAAAAAAAAAAAAGCGCCAGCATTCCCGCTTTTCTTTTGGTTTCCCTCAATTTTTCTACTTAGTTGTATTCTCATCAGTATTCAATACATCACTTTGCCCAAAGAAAAATGCATTCTCATCTGTGTTCAATACCTCACTTTGCAGTTCACAAGTTTTGATGCTTTACTATTTTTTTTATTACTTCTCCTTTGCAGTTCACAGTCAAAGAGTTCTTGTTTGCAGCTTCTCCACACAATCTGGTACACAACTTTATGTTTATCTTTCAACAAAATAATTGCTATTTTTTTAGTTTGATCGAATTTTGATATGAGAATCTCAAATTTTTATATGGGTATCTCGAATTTTCATATGGGTATCTCAAATTTTGATATGGGTATCTCAAATTTTTGTATGGGTATCTCGAATTTTGATATGGGTATCTCAAATTTTTGTATGGGTATCTCAAATTTTGGTATTGGTATCTCGAATTTTGACAGATTTATATTTACTGCTCATTTGAATTTGGAGTTTTCATAGATGGGTTTAAAATATGTGAAGGAGATAGTATGTTCTAAAGCAGGGTTCTCATTTGTGGAAGATGTTTGTTCCCTTATTTTCACAAATGGGTTTCCTAGTTAGATTTTCATTCTTATTTTTTCTTGTGATTTTGCAGTACATTAATGTACTGATTATTTCAGAACTTAAGACCATTGTTTTGACTTATATTAACTTAGATTTTTTATGAGTTGTAACTTTTACCTTATCTCCTTATGTTTTGATTATGGCTGATTGAAATTATGTAAGTTTAGATAGTCAATCAATTGAGGTAATAAGATTTATCTAGATGAAAGTGATATGATCTATTGAAAATGAGTTTTCATTTTTTTTGATGTACTTTGATGTAGTTGAAAATTTATCTCGGTTATTTTTTATGGTTTGATATTAGATGGAATGAAAACATTGTAGAATTAAATGTTCATTATATATAGTCATTTTTGTGTTGGTTGTTTGTAGAGTACTATACCTAGAAGTACTTTTTGTTTCAAAATCTGTTTTGAAGGCTTTACCATATGATATGTTGATAATTTATGGGAGGAACGTCTTAGTGTTAATTCTACTTTGAAGGTTGAACCAACTTGAGTGGTTGTTGTATTTGTTTGCTGTCCAGAAAAAGGAATTATGATAAATTTTGTTGGTACATAGCCACTGCACAATGAGATTTGGATGTGTTTTTGTTTCCAATTAGGTAGTTAAAGTTATGAGATTCATATTTATTGTATTGCATCTATTGCATAAGCTATAAGTTCCTCTTTCTTTTGGTTATTTTAATGATTTGTTGAATGAAACTTTTGTCGTTATTACAAATTTATTTTGAATATGATTTTATACATTTTTAGCACATTTATAAGACAATGTCTCATCATTAACAGAGAGTATTTGGCATCAAGTGTGAGTTTTGTTATGAATTCTTTGATTGTGTGTTCTTTATTAATTAATTTTTATTCTCATCAGGTGATGCCAATGGACACTCATTCTCATTCTCTTGAAATCTTATAGGTGATATTCTTGCACGTTAATCTATTTTTTCAATGGATAAGTCTTGGATTGGAATGCCAAGAAACACATCGGAGTATTTGCTTGGTCTGAATCAATTTCTAGATTTTGCATTTAACAATGGAGCTATAGGAGATAAAATTAAATGTCCATGTCCTAAATGTGGTTTTGGAAAGTGGCAAACTAGAAATATAGTGTTTGACCATTTGCTGTTGTTTTGTGTTTGAAAGTGTAGTGTCTCTGATTTTGGCTACTATTTTTCAATTTTTAGTTCTTGATTTTGTGAGTAGTCATTGTTTACTGTGATTTTTGTTCTTTATTTTTAGTTTCAGATGCTTAAGATAAAGTATTTGTAGGTTATATCTTGCTGTTTTTTGGCATTTTAAGCTGTTGTTTTTGCAGTTTTTGGCTACTATTTTGTTGCTTTTAGGTGCTGAATTTTTGTGTTTTAAGTTGTTGTTTCTACTCTGTTTTATCTACTGTTTTATCAATTTTTAGTTGCTGATTTTGTGCGTTTTAAAGTCATTGTTTCTAGATTTTTGGTTCTTTATTTTTAGTTTGGATGCTTAATATGAAGTATTTGTAGGTTATTAGTTGCTGTTTTTTGGCATTTTAAGCTGTTGTTTTTGCAGTTTTTGGCTACTATTTTGTTGCTTTTAGTTGCTGAATTTTTGTGTTTTAAGTAGTTGTTTCTACTCTGTTTTATCTACTGTTTTTTCAATTTTTAGTTGCTGATTTTGTGCGTTTTAAGCTGCTATTTCTACAGATTTTGATTGTTGTTTTTTTAGTTTCAGATGCTTAAGATGAAGTATTTGTAGGTTATTAGTTGCTGTTTTTTGGCATTTTAAGCTGTTGTTTTTGCAGTTTTTGGCTACTATTTTGTTGCTTTTAGGTGCTGAATTTTTGTGTTTAAGTTTTTTTTCTCGTGCTTTATCTCTTTGTTTTTCAATTTTTAGTTCTTGATTTTGTCCGTCTTAAGTCTTGTTTCTGATTTTTGGTTCTTTGTTTTTAGTTTTAGATGCTTAAGATGAAGTATTTGTAGGTTATTAGTTGCTGTTTTTTGGCATTTAATTTTAAGCTATTGTTTTTGCAGTTTTTGGCTACTATTTTGTTGCTTTTAGGTGCTGAATTTTTGTGTTTTAAGTTGTTGTTTCTACTCTGTTTTATCTACTATTTTTTTCAATTTTTAGTTGCTGATTTTGTTCGTTTTAAGCTGCTATTTCTGTAGATTTTTTGTTGTTGTTTTTTTAGTTTCAGATGCTTATTTTTTATGGTTAAGATATAGTATATGCGAGTTATCATTGTTGTTTTTGGTGAATCTTTTTAACTTCTTATGAAATTAATTGATTCATGCTATAGGATTTGAAATATTGAATTGCCAAAGATGCCAAAGTTCAAGCGTTTCTGAAAAAACAAAACTCGGATCAATTCGTATTTGATTCTCAAGTGCGGACTCAACACATTCATTTCTCCAATCAACATCATGTCCGCCACCACATCGCACCACATCATTTCGCCACAACACATTTAGTCCCACTATTTCATCCAACATTGCAGTACCTCCAATATTTCACTGTATCACGGTCATCTCAATCGATTGACTCGGCATCACATTCACTTCAATAAACTTATCCTACATCACAACCATCTCATTTAGTTCACTTGACATCACATCCGGCTTCAACAGAACAAGACTCATCACAACAAGTTCCAATAGTTTTACATTTTTTCATATCACTTAATTAATTTTATACTTTATTTTTTTATGCAGCCAAGTGATGCTGCTAGTGAACCAATTCCGCTTATGCACACAAGAAGATCATGCGGTGGTGATAGTAATCCTAGTCATGACAGCCGTTGATTATATTGTAGTGAACCAATTCCGCCTATATTCTTAGCTAATTAATTTGATGACAAGATTGTGTGATTGGAGGGGATGTTAAAATGTTGGATTGGATATTTTTTGTTTAGATTTAGTGTGTGATTCTGATGAAGATATTTGATGTTGACAATATCATTTTAGCGACTAATGATAATACAATATTTTTGTGACTTTAGGATATGTCGTTAAAGAATATATATTTCTTGACCTCGAGACATTTTTTGGATTTGATTATGATTTATAGCTTGATTAGCGATTCTATAAATAATATATGAATTAAAGTATATTGAATGAATTGTAGAGCTTATGCGATTGCCCATATCTTTCAATATAAGCAATTGCAAAAATTGTGGAGGTTTTAAACCCCCGCTATTTGTAACTGAAAAATAATATCAAAAGAGTTAATTTTAAATTAGCGTGGGTCGACCTCCGCAAAGTAACCCCCGCTAATTGTTTGTGGGGTCAAGAAAATCACGCAAATTGCTTGCGACAACTCTTATTGTGGGAGTTTTTACAACTGCCGCAATACTAGATTGCGGGGGTTTTAAACCCCCACAAACCTTAAAATTAACCCCCGCTATTTAAGCGTTTTTTTGTAGTGAAAAGAGAAAACAAAACTCTTTAAAATCATTCACATTACGCTAAAAATTGTATTACAGAAGAATATTAATTTATTTTTAATACTTAATTAATTAACAATTAGAGAAGATGGCCAACACAGAACATACTTGCACTTTAGTTAACACTTAAAAGTAGTAAAATCAATTTTTTTTATTAGATTTAGAATGAATAAGCCATTAGATCACTCTCCTATAGGCATGCTTTCATAAGACAAGTAGATTACGACAAAATAAATAAACGAATAGCACGTAAATCCCTCCCCCTTAGACGATCCCCCCAAATTATTTCATATATATAGAGTTAGAGTTGTACAAAATATTACAAAATCGAACTAAATAACTATGAATTCGTGATACAAAAATTAAATAGAGTAATTCCGTCCAAGGCGACTCTTCTAAATCTTGAACTTGTGGTCGAACCTGCTAAAGGATAACACAAGATACAAACACAAGTATAATGGCAAAGATACATAATATCATTTATTTGAGATATACAAGCGAATAGGACACACATTAAATCAAGTAGCAAATATAACAACACAATGACTATGAAATCACACACATCAAGAAAGGGAAAGAGAACTGATCCGGATGCTTCTTTTTATTCATTTCAACACACAACAATAATTAAAATAATGCAAAACAAGACTTAACTAAGGGTGAAACAACTAACCACTTAAGCAGAATATGTTTATCAGCAATGAAGATAAGCTTAATCCACTATTCGACCCGAACACAGCAAAATCGATTGGAGAGCCCTCTTAGAGTTTACAAGACTTTTGTTTTATTTCTTTTCTTTTAGAGTAGAGAGAAATTTTGCTAATTGCTAGAAGGTGTCCCTAAATAATGAGTGGAAGGGTCCTTATATAGTGGAGAAGAGGGCATGAAATAGGATAAGAATAAAAATTAGGAAGAGCAATATTATTTTCCTTAAATAAAGAGCAGCCAAAATTAGATTTAAATTAATTTATTTTTTTTTACCAAATATAAACAAGTAATAAATTTGCTTATGCATAAATAAGGAACAATATCAATTAACACCGCCAACCCATATTGCACATCATCAACCAAAGGAATAATATTTTATTGCCAAAAATAAACAAATAACAATCTGTCTAAAACTAAATAAGCCATCTAAAATCAATTAACAAAACCACATGTTCAACCGAAAGGAAAAAGTATTATTTTAGGAAGGACAATATCACATAGCTCAAATCAAGTTCCAAATATACAGCTTCTCATATTTTACCATATACAAATGAGTAACAATCTAAATACAACACTAAATAAATTAAGGGCAAGTTACCACACGAAATTCCATTTTAAAAGTTGAAACCGAACCACATTACAGCAAAACAGCTCAATTTAACTAAAAAAACATCAGCTATCAATCCAACTTATCAACCTAAATCAAGAACTAGCAATTTCAATAATATCAAAAATCACGAATATACAAATAACAAGAGATGTAATGGCATTCTAATTCAAAACATGTTATTTTGACAATACACAGAATCAGAAAATTCTGAGGACATGATTAAGATCATAAAATAACAAATAATCAAACAATTTGAGACCAAAATGACTTTCACATATACTGAGCATGCATAGATATTTTATACATCAGAAAATCAACTCCAACTTGTAAAAGAAGAACAAAATTATTAAAAGATGAAATAGTAATTTAGAAGACATATACCCGGACGGATCTGTTGAGATCCGTTTTAAACCAAGCCAACAATATGTTAAAATGATTGTTGTTGTTGACTGCTTCCGCCGGTGGCTGCTGTTGATGTTCTTCGCCGGTTGCTCGCCTGAAAACAAGAAAAGAGAAGAGAGGGGAGTCGGGAGAGGGGCGGTGCCGCCTGGAGCACCTTGCCGAAGCTGCTACTGTTGTTGGAGTTGCCGGTTCTTCGCTGGATCTAAGGAGGAGAGGAGAGAAAGGACGAGGGGAGAAGAGAGGACGGCGTTGGGGCTGCCGGTCATTCTGCTTCCCACCGATCTTTGCTTGTCGGTGGTGGCGTTCTTCAGTTCTTTGGCGTCGTCTCGCGGTGGCTGCTGGTTGTCGCGGCTACCGACACTGCTGCTCTCTCATCCTCGCCCAAAAAAGCAAGAGGCAACGGTGCCTGGAGCTCACTGGCTGGAGCTCGTCGTTTTTGCCGGTGGAGCTCGCCGCCGCAGCTCGCTGCTTGAAGCTTCGCCGAGCCGAGAGAGAATGCAGCGACGTAGGATTAGAGAGAGGAGAGGAAAAATAATGGATTTTTTTTTAATAGGGTTTGGTCTTTTAGATATTAGAATAGGGAGGTTAAGGAGATTCGATTTGAACCGTAGGATTAGAATTTGATCAGCGGCTAGGATTTGATCTAGGATTTAATTTAAGGATGGACGGACGAGATTAAAAGGATTTAATTTGGATTGTATACACTTGAATTATGACTCACCTTTTGTATGCCCCTATGTTACACTATAAATAGAGGCATAAGGGTTCATATTGTATACACTTGAAAATTTGATGAACACTTGAAGACTTGAAATAATAAGAAAAGCTCTCATCTCTTGTCTCCCTATTTCTATTGCTTTCAACTTCTATATTTCTTGTCTTATTTTGCTTTAGTTTTACAATAAAAATATCCCTTTTCTCTTCTTTCTTTTTTTTTTTTTTTTTATAAAATTTCTATAATTAGTTACTCCCATGAAAACTAATATCTGAATATAAATACATATAATGTCAGTTTGATGTTGAAAAGGTGATGCTATTGTGAAATTATTGCAAGTTGTACCCATCAACTTCTTATCTTTTCTTTCATATTTTTCTTATTAATTATATGTTTTAGAAAATTTCATAATTCTAAATCTTTTTTTTTCTTTTGTATTGGTAAGGTGAGATTTTTTTTATTGAGGAGGAAGTAGTGCGCGATTCGGATTGAGTCGGGGCTCCAATGTAGACTCCGAACCCCGGACGGAAAAAAAAAGTTTTGAAAAAATAATTTGGTTGTTTGAAGTACTCGTAATCTCAGAAAGCATATATTCTGATAGAGAAATTTGCATGTTCATTGGGTCGTTTGGTAGAGTGTATTAGCAAAAAATAATGCATGCATTAGCTACATGTATTAGTAGTCCCTTGTTTGGCACATTTTTTCATGCTATGTATAACTAATGCTTGCATTAGTTATACAATCGTGTATTGAGGAGTGTATTACTAATACCATGGATTTCTAGGTATTAGCAATGCAAAGGATTTAATACATGCATTATTATGGTTAAAGACTCAATTACCCCTCAAAAGCACTTTTACATCTTTTCCACCATAATTGTGAAGGACACTTTTGTAAATAAATATTTTTATACAATGCATACCATGTTTAACACATAAAACCAAACAATGCATAAAAATAATCTATGTATAATTTATGCAAACATAACTAATACATGCATTGCTAATGCAAGTATTACTAATACACTCTATTTAGCATTATTTTAATACACTCTACCAAACGTCCAATTAATGTAGAAATAAGACAAGTGACTTGTCGCCTTTTGTATAAATTGAGTCCTAAAGGAGTAATCTATAATTAGTCAAAGTACAGTTAATTAATAAAAATATTAAAAATAAAAGTAAATTTATATTTCATAAGTTGAGCTTAAATGAAAAAATGAGAATTCACATAGCTGACACAACTTGTTTGGATCGAGGGTTAGTTGTAGTAGCAAGTAAACTTAAGATATAATGAAATTCAATATCGTTCATATAGTTATAGTAAAAAATCGAAACTAATAAATTCTTTTTCTTTTCTGGAAACTAATAGCTTTTTGCAGCGACACATTCTCTTTAAACAACACTACTAACAGATGGACCAGATAAAGTAGTACGAGAAGAGGTCTGATAAGGAAAAGAGGTTGGCAGTGTGGAGAATGAATAAGATAGAGGAGGGAGACTGGCAGAAATACCTGATGATGATGATGCTACAGGTACATTAGGGATTGTAGAATATGTTTGAGAAGATGAGATGATTAGGTATGAAATTGATCTATGAGAAAAGAGAAAAAAAATGAAAATAGTTGTGCTATTATTCTCCCAGGATGAGCTCTACGTAAGAACTTTTGTATTATATATAATGTTATACAGAGTACAATGTATCAAGTAGACTAGGACTCTGATAAGAATATAAGCTTATGTAAATAAGGACTCTTAGAGTACTAAGGGTAAGACTAAAAGGATTCAACATATTCTATATGCACAACAACTCCGGCGAAGTAGCGCAGCACCGGCAAAGCGAATAACAGCCAACGTTGCAGCTCCAAACAAGGTTCCGGTTAAAGATTGGGTCGAATCAAAGTATTGAAGTCTCGATCTACTGAAGACAGATCTATTTAGATCCGTTCGGATTCGTTCTTATTTTATTATCATCTATCTTCTATCAATTTCATACATTTACCTATGGTGTCTAGTATAGAAATCATTTTTTGCATGCTTATTGTATATGAAAGTTATTTCGGCTTAAAAGTAAATTGCTCGTGATTTTTTGATCTTATGATGAGTTGAGCCCTTTGTGATTTTCTGATTTGTCTAAAACTGGTGCCCTAACGCTCCTTTAATTTGTTAGGTGTTGACTCTTTTTTTAAAATAAACCTAAAAGAGTGATCAAGTCGTTGCACAAAGCCCGTTTTGGGAAAAATGGGGCGCGACATAAATGTTACTTAATTACTTAGAATTTCTTTCTTCCCCTTTAATTTTCCTACTTCTTTACTATTTAATATATATATTATTCTCATAAATTTTTTTAATACATAATAATTTATTATTAGTTTCAATCATTAGTATAATATTTCTTGTAATACGAATAGTCATATATAAATTATTATGGGTTACATAATACTGCAAATGTTTATATCTTAGATAAGTTTTTATTGATTATAGTTTTGAAACTTTTTCATTTGAATCAATTGTTATACAAACTATCAAAATATCCTGGAAGTAGTAGAAATATTAAAAATAAAACTTAGGCTTCACCTGATTAAATATACCATTTAGAATATCATTTTTACTTGTATATATTTCATATTACATTTAATTACAAAAATAGGTCTGAGTCATAATGATTGTTACACTTTAGAAGACATTCAAAGTTAAGACAATATCTTTGTAAATTTAATTATTTAATAATCTAATTAACTTGAGCTTGATATGTATAAGAGACACCCTAAAGAATTGAAGACTATCTTACAAAGCCAATTTCAAAATATGATTGATTGAAATTAAAGTGAATAAGACGTATTAAGAAAAGTAGAAAGTACCTGCAAATTTAATTGCCCACAACTTTTGATTACAACAACATCAACTACATTTGAGTAAAGTTTTAAAATATGTGCACAGTAATTGGTAAAAGATTGACAACAAATTATTAAGATAATTGCAATCAATACTAACAATAAATATATAAACATTTATATTTTGGAAAACTACCTAACTACACAACTTTTTTTCATATTCTCTAAAATTTCCTATCATTTCAAAATATTACAATAATCCATATTTTCCTATTTTTCTCTCCTTTCCCAGATACATCACTCACAACCCTTCCAACCCAACGCTTTTTGTTGCTATTTTCACGCCTAAAATCACTCTCATGTATTAGCAGTTACCTCCATCACTCCATATTTGAATTTTAAATCTATTCACTCCCCAGTTCATCGATTTTAAGTTCCTAAAGAGGTAGAGTTTCTTCTTCATCAATTTTTTTCTTTCCAATTCTTCAATTTTCATTTTTTTTTAATAAAAAAAAATAGTTTTTTCACCTACAATTTTCTGATACATATGGATTCTAATCATTCATTTAGTGTTGGCTTACCCAATTTGATTCTAAGGATGGAAGTTTTTTTTTATGAAATATAGATCGAAACAACGAAATGATCCATTAATCATGAAGAATTTGAGAGTGGAGAAGTGGAAGAAGAATGCATACTCGAGTTCTAAATCTATTGTTGACAAACGCCCAAAAAAAAAGAAAAAAAAGTTGGATCTGCACACGACCATCACTATCAAAGATACAACTTTTCAATGTATCTCATTTATTTTGATTCTTAAATTAGTCTTTGTTAGTGTTATCACTCATCACTGCTACAATAGCCTCTGTTTTATGTAATGTATCATGTTCATATTTAAGGTATTGATACATAACTCTAAATTCTAATGTCATTGAATTTTCGATTAGTGTTTATCATGTTCAATATAAATGTACTTGATACATAAACACTGCCCAATGTATCATTTACATGTATCAAGTTATATAATGTAACTTCAATCTTAATACATAAATCATAATGTTTTATAACTGGAGCACTGTGTATCAGATCCAATAATAGGTATATTATACATATCAATGACAATCTTTTATTACTAGACACATACACCCAAACTTATTCAACTAGAAGGCTATGTATTTGTACACATTACCTATTAAATACACTTGATACATAAACCCTAATGTTGTATAGCTAAATAACTGTGTAACAAATTAATTAATATGTTCATGATACATAACATATATCAAATTCAATAGGTTTCAAACTTTATTACATGTATCATATGCGTATCAACTGATCACCACTGTGTTATGTATCACACACACAAAAAAATATGTTATTTGTAAGCATAATTTATGAGATTTTAATTGTATTTCTCATTTTTTTTCCCTTTTTAGTGTAACAACTTGATACATAATTTATCAGCATTAATGTATTCGGATATGGAGTTATGTATTCGGATTGTGTAAAAATTAAGGGATTATTGTAATTATAAAAAGAGTAGGAATAAGATTTAATTTACTCCTTACACTATGAAATTTATGTAAATTATACTTATATTTTGATATGTTATCATTGAATAATTTTGAGGCCTTTTTTATAGGGGCCCAAAGCTTTTGCTTCAATGACTTTAGGATTGAGCCACCCCTACTAGTATATTTCATATTGTTATATGTATCATGTATACTTATATGTATCCATGAAAATCTTATGTGTTATACATCTTATACATTGTAATATATACAATACATAGTAGCGTCCATGTCATAAATGTGTCTTCTAGGTATGGTTTCTAACTTGAAAGAAGTCTAGATCAGTACTTCTAGTTTTTCTTAAACATACTCATATTCAATAACAATGAAATTTCAAATGGCTTCATCCCTCAAGCACATGCATAAGAGGTAACAAAAGGGCCTTATCACTAAACAAGCAAACATCAACAATGCTTTAATGCATCATAGTAAAACACGTCTCATCAGTTGACAATATGTGTGTCTAATTATATTTACTAGGTTTATGCGTGTCTAGTGTATATAATCAGGTTAAATTCATCTTAATCCAATAAAAAGAAAGCAAGATAAAAGCATGAAGTTTTTGCACCGATTACCTCTAAAATTGATTAGTGTTTAATTTTTGCCCCTTGTATTTCAGGTGCTTAATGTTTGTCCTTGTTTATTTTAATGAAAATTTATGGAGCAAATTACTTTTATCTATTTAAATTTGCCCCTGTTGCGGCCAAATTTACACGCAAGTGCACGTGGTCGTTCAAGTATTAAAGTGGCTCTTTTTAAGAGCCGGGTATCGTACCCACAAGGACTTACGCTTAGAGTTACCTAACTTCTCTAACTTTCAGGTAAACACAAGTGTATTCAAGATTTCAAAAGTGATTTAGTTTCTACTTCTAAGATTATAACAAAATGTAACAAAAGCGATTCAATTTCAAGGGTCTAAAAATAGTGATTGGGTAAAGTCCAGGGCTGCAGCTTTTATCAGGAATCATGCAATCAATATCATTTATATGGGAAATTATCAATTATCGAATCAATGAATCACAGGGTTAAATGTATGATCATGGTCTCCCGACCTCTAGTCGCCTATAATAAATAACACCCTAACTACATCGTTAAGCGAGGATAGGATGGATTAAGTATCGAGCATTACGATTTCTTCCTGTATGGTGACCTAAGCATGGTTTCTAGGTATATCCCTATCCTAGATATAAATTAACCCTAGTTATTTAGAATTAATCATGCTCCTTATGCCCCACATTCTATCCTCTTATTCCTCTCCCGAGTTCAATTTGGACAATAATTTTATTTCAATGGTGATCAGTCACGAAATACGAAAAGCAAGAACATAAGAAATATTCATATGATAATTGACATTAACCCAATAACAAAATCAATAGATTACAATCATCCTTAGTCACAGCCCTAGAGCTAGGGTATTTAGCTACTCATAATCCAAGAATCGATCAAACAATGTTCAAATAATATACAAAGATCGAAAGGAAAAGAGTTTAGGAAAAAATCCTAAAAATGGTGAAAACGTTCTCCCAAGTCGTCGTTCTTCAAAACCCAAAAAAAGAATAATTAATAAAATAAAATAATGACCTATTTATACTAAAAGTCGAAACGGCCAAAACTGGGCACAAGGGGCGCGATGCGGAGGCAATCTCTGATTTTGTTCTGAGATTATTTTCTCTTCTCGGCGACGCGGGAGCTACACGGACCACTTTGCCTAAATCTTGATTTTGTGAATTAATTCTGGACACCTTCTCCGCGACGCGGAGAGGGCATGAATCACTCTGCCTTAATCTTTGATTTGCAAATTAAATTATCATTCCTCTCCGCGATGCGGAGAGGATACGAATATGCCTTAAGTGACATTCCTCCACCTTCTTCCTTGCCCTCTTTTGCCTTGGATCTTTTGTGTTCCTCCATTGTCTATTTTCGTGCTCGTTTCTCCAATTAAGCTTACCTACACAACTAATCATGTTGGTTAGCTCATAGACAACCAAAGGACTCAATAAAACTATAAACGAACACATATTGAATTCAAACTAGGCTTAAATGCAGGCATAATTAGCTTTCTAGGCATATTTATATGCCTAAGATTACTACCCCACACTTAGAGCTTTGTTCATCCTCGAACAACTTACGAACTACTCCTAGACCTAGACTCACTACTATGGTATTTGTGCATCCGCTACTATCTTCCAATGATCTGTACCCAATTAACACAAGCATGTTTTTATTCATAATATGCATGACTTCTGTAATTGACTTGACAACTTTTAGCAACCAACGCATTCAACAACATGTGCACCATTACACATCAACTATCCTTCATACAACAAGTGCCCCTCACTCCAAAGAATAGTCCACACACTCAACTCAACAACTTGAATATCCTTTAAGGACTATGCAAACAAGGTGCACTCTCACTCAACAACAACATCAAACATGTATGCACTGAGAACCATATGCTTGCCTATTATGTACATCTCTACTAATAAAGTGTGTTATGCTCAAAATCAAACAGGATTTGTTCTGGTTGTAATGTAGGCTTAAGGTAAGGGAGGATTCGTTTAGATAAAATTAGTGATTTATCCTCCCTAATGCACTGTTTTCAACTTTCTTCTTACATTCACAACTTTTTTTTCTTTTCATTAGCCCCCTCCTTTTCCATAGGTTTCCACTAGTGTTACTAACCTTGCCTCTATTTCTTATTTTCCCCTTTATTTCTTTTTTTGACACTCAATAATAGCCACCCTTGCCTTAGAGATTTCTCTCGAGTTAAAGTGCACAATGCCCTTGTAAGGTCAGGGCCATCATTAAGGTAAGCACTAAGTTAGCCACCTTCAACTTAGGTTTTAACCTTAGTCAAAGTGCACAATGTCCCAAGGACTAGGGCCAATCTCATATTCATTCTCATGGGGTATACAATTACCTCATCTTTTCACTCTTCGCCAACCAACTACACAATTCCACCCTATTTACTCTTTTCGCTATTTTCACTTTTCCTACTAATACAGTGCATTAAGAATTTGGGATCAAAGCTAACAGTATCAATAAAAAGAGATTTAGCTTCATTATATGGGTTAGAACAAAATCAAGGTTAAAAAAGGCTCAATTGAGCTATACTAGGGATATTCTTTCTGAACAGGCTACAATTCAAGACAATTCAAAGAAAGCATGTTATCATCTTTTAAGCACAATAAAAATTGTATTTCGCTTCAATAACAACCTGGACAAGTTCTAGACTTAGACGCATTCATGGATATCATCCAAAACTCACCGCTCATGGCACAAGTTATACTCAGAATGGATCAATCACAGCAACACATTCAGATCATGCAAAAGGTTCAAATTAAGCTTAAGTTGCAACATTCAAGTCATGTACAAAAATTCATTGCATTCATATCACAACTTCACACATGCTTTTCATATATTCCTTTCAAACTTTCAATTTCAGCACAAACCAACCTACGACTCAATGATGAAATTGCCCTTAAGATGATCATCATCTATCGATTATTGGGCAGCTTGACTCAATTATGACTACCGACTCAATCCTACAAAGAGAAAATCTTTTTGTTTTTTTTTTTATATATTACGGTTTAAAGGGACTATCCTTGGCTAAAGAAACGAAAACAACTACCAAAGAACCCACAGTAAAAATAAACAAAGACAAAGACAGACTCTAACAATGTTCAGCAATCAAAAATTATATACAGATCAGGTATGATTTTCACCCCTTACCCCACACTTATACAATAGCACTATCCCCAGTGCATTACAAAAATCAGAATAGTTCAGGATGTAAGGTGAAAACACTCCCTAATCAGTCCTCAATCATATCACCCCCATCGGTCTCAGGCTCGGCCTGTGTGGGTCTATCTCCTCCTCCGAATCGAACTCCACATTGAGCCGGTGCGCATGTTCTGGTCATTCAGAGGGTAACACCTCTCGACCTTACCCAATTGCATATCAGTAGAAGTATGGCAGCCATTCTGGTGTCTCGGCATCTCTAGGCCGTACATCATCACCATGATAAGCTCATCTCTCCTATGGCGCTCAGCAATGGTGAAAGTCGGGCCAAACTCAGTATCAGCCCCTTGGTGCAAGTGATGTCCACCGATGTTGGATAAAGTGGTGCCATGTAATCTACATTATCCTCAAAGACACCTGCAGCACAACACATTTTGGTATTCAAACCACTAAATGCATACCGATGCCCTTTGTGAACCCGGGCCTTCCGCATAGAAGATTTTATGATGGCTCTTATGTTTAGCTCTATGCCAGTCATCAAAGCATAAACCAGGCACACCCGGTCACGAGTGATATCAGTGTAATGTAGGCCCGAGATCAGACAGTTCATCATCACCTTCAGCCAAACACGTGTCTCCAGCAGCATATGAGTGTAAGGAAGAGATTGATGATATCTCTTCCCACTGTGCTTAGTCCATTGAGCCATAAACTGTGGCCCGCATAGCATGTGGCAGATGGCCTGGTATGGAGGTCATATGTTCAGCCCTATCAGCACTAGTGGGTCGGTGTCCTGCGATGTACTCAATATATCATTAATACCTGTGGGAGTGATGTGCACATTCCTACCACGCACCGTCACATAATGGGACCATGCCTCGGGCGCCCAGTTGGTGTAAAACTCCCGGACCATGTGCAAGTTGCACTCTTTTTGGTTAGCAAAGATGAACTCCATGCCAAGCTCCCTAATTCGCCTCAGGATCTGGGGGAACTCACATGTCAGGCTGTCTCTATCAATACAAACATCAGAGAAGTAAGTGGCCTCGGTGTGCTTTTTATACCAAGCCTTCCCTTCTTTGGTTACAGCCTTAGCTTCAAATCGCCTAATTTGGCCCTTGGGGACTGGAGGTGCAAGTGGGAAATTCCCACTTCGGGTACGTTTTTTCTAGCTAGATGTGGCCACTTTCTTGTCGGGTCGTCGTGAACTTGACATGATGACCTGCAAACATAGACAAAGTTCAGGCCCAATGACTACATAATAATGAGAAAATATGGGTGGTATGCGCACACCACCCTACACTTAGCTCAATGCAGTGTCATCTTAGGTACTCAGACTTCCCAAAAATGACCACAACATACTTAAGTAATCATCACGTACATCAAACATAATGGGCATTACAATATCAGTTATAACCACGCAACAATTAGGTAGTGTTACTCAAGACTTCACACAAATAATCTAAACCCAGGAATGCACAATATCGCCCAGCCAATACCGTCAAGCACATTTACCATTCACATATTCAACACAAACATAATGTCTACTCAAGAATTTGATACTATAGACCCTTAGCCGACACTACCCAGTTATGGCTTACATACACAATTAACCAACCATCATAATAGCACAAAATTCAAGTAAGAGCAGACAAAGACAATTCCAACTCCTACATATCTTCCAAGTCCACAGGTACATAACAATTAAGTAATTCTACTCAAGATTTCAAAATCACCAACATGACAACCAATCCCAACCTAAGCACAAAATAGTACCATTAGACAGCATGTTTATATATTCCCCAATTCAGTTACTCCTCTAACTAGTTCCAGACAGGCAACCCCCAAAACACATTAAGTGATAACTACTCAAGAATTCAAAATCACCTAAAGACACATTAAAAACTGCCCTCACACCACAACCTATCAACTTCAAATAATTTCCCTCAAATTTCCCACCCCAACTTTCTAAAACAGCAGATATCCAAAGCAATAACAGAAACATCACGCAAGAAAAACTCAGAACACATACCTGCAGTCATGGGATCAGGGAAAATTGACAGGGAAGAAAGTTGACTCGACTCCGCGTTACGGATAAAGGTTGGAAAGTTGAAAGAAGGGGAGAATTGGGGAAGAAATCGTGATTTAAGGGAAATAATTAGGGATTTACTGAAGACTTAGGGGGTTATAAGGGGTATAGGTCGGGGTATTTTAATTAAAAATGGGTAAGACTCGTTTAATTAATGAAAATTAAAATTTACTTACCTGGGGGCGCGATGCGGGGCGGACACAGAGTCAACTGGAAATTTAATTCCAGGTGAGGACAATAGTTGACCCTTGTTTCGCGATGCGGGGCTATCACAGCATAGCCTTTTTTCTTGACGTGAACACTTAGTCCTGTCGAAACCAAAATTCTAGGCCCCCTAGACGACGCATTCCATACACGGAGTTTCCTTGGGTGAAATTTATTCATCCTGCATATTATCAACTCATCACCCATTAGTAAAAACATGATGGGTTGCCTTCTATCCAGTGCCTTAGTTTTGGTCGTGGCACGATGCATATTTTTGTATTTTTCTAACTATATCAATTTTTTTAATTCCTCAGAACTGAAATAACAAAGCAAAATCAAATAAAGCCTAACTATTACAACGGTTCACGGGTTGCCTCCCGTGTAGTGCCTGATTTAACGTTGCGGCACGACCCATCTCATGACTCATTCGTCATTCAATATGAGCACTTCAAGCTCACGATCCACATCATTCCCGAAGTAGTGCTTGACCCTTTGACCATTCATAAGGAAAGTAGAGCTCTTATCCTTGTTCCTTAACTCTACAGCACCATGTTGAGTCATCTTCACCACTTCAAAAGGACCACTCCTATTAGATCGAAGCTTTTCGGGGAACAACTTCAACCTTGAGTTAAACAACAACACTAATTGACCAGGCTCAGAGATGTGCGACACAATATGCTTGTCATGCCACCACTTGGTCTTCTTTTTGTACAGTTTAGCATTTTCATAGGCGTGAAGCCTGAACTCCTCTAATTCGTTCAGCTACATTATTCTCTTCCTTTCGGCTAACTCAACATCCAGATTTAGCTTTTTGATTGCCCAATAAGCCTTATGCTCCAATTCAGCTGGTAGGTGACAAGCTTTTCCAAACACCATTCAATAAGGAGAAGTCTCTATCAGTGTTTTGTATGCAGTCCGATATGCCCACAAGGCGTCATCTAGCTTCAAACCAATATTTTCGTTGGGCATTCACAGTCTTCTGGAGGATCTGTTTCACCTCTCTATTAGACACTTCCACCAGCCCACTATTTTGTGGGTGATATGTTGTAGCTACTTTGTGTCTTACCCCATATTTGGTAAACAGATTATGCACTGAATTATTAATAAAGTGCGTACCTCCATCACTGATCATAGCCCTTGGAGTTCCAAACCTGGTGAAGATGTGTTTTCGAATGAACTTCACAACCACTTTGGCATCATTAGATGGTAATGCAACAGCCTCACACGTAGTCCACTGCGACTAGGATGTATTGATTACCACGGGATGATGGGAATGGTCCCATGAAGTCTATCCCCCAAACATCAAAGATCTCAACCTCCAGTATATTGCTCAATGGCATCTCATACCTCCTAGAAATGGTGCCCATCCTCTGACATTGATCACAACCTTTCACAAAGAAAGCAGCATCTTTAAACAGAGTAGGCCAAAAGAAACCAGATTGCCATACCTTATGCGCAGTTCGTTCACCTCCATAGTGCCCACCATATGGTGAAGAGTGACAACTCTCCAACACTTGTGTTGCCTCCTGCTCAGCTATACACCTTCTCATCATCTGATCAGGTCTCTGCTTAAATAAGAAGGATTCATCCTAAATATAGAAACGTGCATCATACTTCAGCCTTTGCCTTTGATGTGTTGAGGCCCTAGGTGGAAATAAACCACTCACCAGAAAATTTACAATGTCATCATACCAAGGCACTTAAGCAATGTCCAAAGCAAGCAATTGCTCATTCGAAAACTCTTCACAAATTTGCCCGTCATTCTTCACATGAGTTGAATCCTCCAGTCTGGACAGATGATCAGCTATTTGGTTCTCAATTCCCTTCATGTCCCTTATTTCAAGATCAAACTCTTGTAGTAGCAGAATCCACCTAATCAGCCTAGGTTTGGCATCCTTTTTGTTGAACAAATAGCGGATTGCAACATATCAGTGTAGACTATAACTTTGGTTCCCACCAAGTATGATCTGAACTTATCAAATGCAAACATTAATGCCAGCATCTCTTTTTTAGTCACAGTGTAATTCGATTGAGCTGCATCTAGAGTCTTACTTGCATAGTAGATGGAATGGAACATTTTCTCTTTTCTCTGCCCAAGCACTGCCCCAACCGCTATGTCACTGGCATCACATATAAGCTCAAATGGAAGCTCCAAATTTGGAGCAATTAGAATAGGAGCTTCTATCAATTTCTTCTTCAGCATCTCAAATGCCTGCAAACATTTTTCATCAAACAAAAACTTCCATCTCTTTCTCTAACAGGCTACATGTGGGTCTTGCAGTCTTAGAGAAGTCCTTGATGAACCTCGTGTAGAACCCAGCATGTCCCAGTAAGCTTCTGACTCCCTTTACTGTAATGGGCGGTGGCAGTTTCTCAATAACCTCCACTTTAGCTTTGTCAACTTCCAGCCCATTTTTGGAGATCTTGTGCCCCAACACAATTCCCTCTCTCACCAGAAAATGACATTTCTCCCAGTTTAGCACCATATTAGTCTCTTCACACCTAGCAAGAACTTTGTCAAGATTAGTCAAACAAAGTTCAGAGGACTCACCAAACACTGAGAAGTCATCCATGAACACTTCAACAAAATCCTCCACAATATCATGAAAGATTGCCATCATACATATCTGAAATGTGGCTGGGGCATTGCACAACCCGAATGGCATGCGCTTGAACGCATACGTGCCATACAGACAAGTGAATGTAGTCTTCTCCTGATCCTCTGGTGCAATGACGATTTGATTGTACCCTGAATAACCATCAAGGAAACAGTAGTACTCCTGGCCAGCCAACCTGTCTAACATTTGATCAATGAAAGGTACAGGATATTGGTCCTTTCTAGTGGCGTCATTCAACTTTCTGTAGTCTATGAATATACGCCACCCAGTCACTATTCTTGTGGGGATTAACTCATTCTTCTCATTAGTCACCACCGTCATTCCGCCCTTTTTGGGCACACACTGTACTGGACTTACACATTTGTTGTCTGATATTGGGTACACAATCCCTACATCCAGCCACTTGATTACCTCTTTTCTCATTACACCCTTCATCAATGGGTTTAGTCTCCGCTGATGCTATGCACTCGACTTATGCTCTTCCTCCATGTATATTTTATGTATGCACAACACGGGACTAATACCATGGATGTCGGATATTTGCTACCCCAAAGCTGCTTTTCTCTTTTTCAGGATGATTAATGATGCTTCCACCTGCTCATCAGATAATACTGCAGACAAAATAACAAGTAAAATTTTATCTTCACCCAAAAATGCATACCTGAGGTGGGCTGGCAATGTTTTTAATTCCATCTTGGGTGCTTCTTCAATGGAGGGTTTGGGTAGAGGACCCAACACCCTATTTAGAGGCTCTCATCGATCTCCAGATGTACCTACAAGTGCCACATCAAGAAATTGCACAATTTCTTGTGCCTCAGCATCCCCATAAATATCATCCCCTACTAACACTCGCTCTAGAGGGTCCTTAGATGCAATGTAGCGAGTTTCTGCCTCAAGATATATCACAGTTATGGCAGACAACTCTTCATACATAGCTGTAGTTTTAACGCTTTATACACGTCGAAAACCTTCACCTTATCATGGGCCCACATAGTGAGTTGCCCAACTGCTACATCTATCATCGCCCTCCCAGTAGCTAAGAAAGGTCTTCCTAGGATAAATGGGACCTTAGGGTCTGGCTCAAAGTTTAGCACAACAATATCTACTGGGAAAATCACTGATCCCACTTGCACTAACACATCCTATACAACACCCTTAGGCCTAACTACAAATATATTAGCCAACTGTAAGATAATGGTAGTAGGTTTAGGACTACCCAACCCCAACTTTTTGTACAAAAAAGTCGGCATCAAATTTATACTAGCTTCTAGATCACATAATCCTCGTGCATGAATGCTCTGCCCTATAGTGATCTAAATCGTAAAGCTACCTGGATCTTTCAATTTAGTGGGCAACTTATTTTGGATTCTAGAGCTGCACTTTTTAGTAAGTGCAACAGTCTCAAACTCTGTCAGCTTCCTCTTATTCACCACAATCTCCTTCACGTATTTTGCATACCTAAACATCTACTAATGACAAATTAATATGAACTTGTTTCAAAAGAGAGAGAGGAACTTACCAAAACATTCATCCTCCTTCTGCTTCTTGAACTTTTGAGGGAATGGAGAAGGTGGTTTCACAATTGGTTGCACTCTTTCTTCTTGTGCAATAATTTCGCCCTCCTTGTGTTCACTCTCTTTATTCATATCATCAGTGTTTCTTTTCTTAGGAGCTAACTCCTTTAATTGTAAACCACTGCGAGTACCTATTGCATTTACTTGCTTAGGATTTGGGTCAGTGTTACCCGGCAAACCTCCTTGTGGTCGTAAGTTCTGGGCACTAGCCACCTGCCCGAATTGCTTCTCCAAATTCTGTATAGCTAACTGATTGTTTCTTGCATCAGCAACTAATTGGGCTTGATCAGCCATAATCTTTTTCATCATCTCCTCCATGCTCATGTTTCCAGATTATTGTTTAGGTTTCTCCCGTTGAGCCTGTTGTTGGTACCCCTGTGTATTTCCTTGGGGTTTATACTGATTCTGGCCTTGACCCTGGTTTTGATTTCCACCCCAAGAGAAGTTCGAGTGGTTGCGCCAACTTAGGTTATAAGAGTTTCCATAATGCTGCTGGCCTCCTCATCGCTGGGCATTGCCTAAAAAATTAACAGAGTCTGGGTTTGCACCACATACCTCTGCGTTATGGTCATCACCACCGCAAATCTCACACCAAGATGGTGGTTGTTGAACTGCATTTACCTGTGTGGGTTGTTGTCCCAATGCTAGATTGCTGAAATAAGTGTTCATCATATTCAGCATAGCAGCAATCTGTGCAGTCACAACATCTACCTCTAACATACTTGTAGTTTTCTGAATCACAGGTTTCATTCCTCCTCCATTCCATTTAGGGTTGCCTTGCGAGATCCTGTTCAGTAAGGTGAATAGTTCAGCATACGTCTTCTCTAATGCCTGACCACCTGTAGCTGAATCAAGTAGAATCTTGGTGTTAGGCTCCAATCCTTCAATGAAGGTATGGACCAACACCTCATTAAATTGATGCTGAAGAGGGCAGCTCATCAACATCGATTTAAACCTGTCCCAAGCTTGGTACAAGTTTTCTCCCACTTTCTGCCTAAAGCTCAAAATGTCATTCCTCAACTTAGCTGTTTTTCCAGATGGAAAAAATCAGATGAGGAACTTATGTGCTAGATCATTCTAAGTGGTAATTGAGTTTGCGGGCTTTGAGTTTAACCATCTTTTTGCTTCCCCAAGCAGAGAAAAGGGAATAAATTTAGCCTCACATAATCCACATTCACTCCAGCTGGAGTGTACGTATCATTGATCTCGAGGAAATTCTGAATGTGAACTGTTGGATCCTCGTGCAGACGACCAGTGAACTGCCCATTAGTGTGCAGTAGTTGCACCATACTCTGCTTCAATTCAAACCTCCCACTAGCTTCAGGTTTCTAAATACAAGATGTCACATTGGTGGGACGCGGGATTGCTACGTCTCTTACTCTTAACTCAGCCATTATTTCCGGTTCAACTAGAGGCGATACCAATCCTTGATAGTCGTCCAATTTGAAACTTCATATTAACCTACAATAATGAATTGCTAAGATCAAGTTGTCAACACCTGCTTTTTAACTTCAGAAATCAGAAAAATCAAATAATTTCTAATTCTAAAGTCCCCGGCAGCGGGGCCAAAAACTTGTTGCGGCCAAATTGCACACACAAGTGCACGTGGTCGTTCAAGTATTAAAGTGACTCTTTTTAAGAGCCCGGTATCGTACCCATATGGACTTACGCTTAGATATACTTAACTTTTCTAACTTTCAGCTAAACACAAGTGTATTTAAGATTTTAAAAGTGATTTAGTTTCTACTTCTAAGATTATAACAAAAATGTAACAAAAGCGATTCAAATTCAAGGGCCTAAAAACAGTGATTGGGTAAAGTCCAAGGCTGCAGCTTTTATCAGGAATCATGCATTCAAGATCATTTATATGGGTAATTATCAATTATCGAATCAATGAATCACAGGGTTAAATGTATGATCATGGTCTCCCGACCTCTAATCGCCTACGATAATAACACCCTAACTACATCGTTGAGTGGGGATAGAATGGATTAAGTATCGAGCATTACGATTTCTTCCTGTATGGTGACCCAAGAATGGTTTCTAGGT
Source organism: Solanum pinnatisectum (assembly GCA_035578085.1). Classification (NCBI taxonomy): domain Eukaryota; kingdom Viridiplantae; phylum Streptophyta; class Magnoliopsida; order Solanales; family Solanaceae; genus Solanum; species Solanum pinnatisectum. Next base: position 6,910,102 of record CM069087.1, read on the forward strand.
ATATCCCTATCCTAGATACAAATTAACCCTAGTTATTTAGAATTAATCATGCTCCGTATGCCCCACGTTCTATCCTCTTATTCCTCTCACGAGTTCAATTTGGACAATAATTTTATTTTAATGGTGATCAGTCACGAAATACTGAAAGCAAGAACATAAGAAGATTCATATGATAATTGACATTAACCCAATAACAAAATCAATAGATTACAATCATCTTATAGCCACAACCCTAGAACTAGGGTATTTAGGTACTTATAATCCAAGAATCGATCAAACAATATACAAAGATCGAAAGGAAAGAGTTTAGGAATGAACCCTAAAAATGGTGAAAACGTTCTCCCAAGTCGTCGTTCTTCAAAACCCAGAAAAAGAATAATTAATAAAATAAAATAAAGACCTATTTATACTAAAAGTCGAAACGGCCAAAACTCGCACAAGGGGCGCGAAGCGGAGGCAATCTCTGATTTTGTTCTGAGATAATTTTCTCTTCTCCGTGACGCGGGAGCTACACGGACCATTCTGCCTAAATCTTGATTTTGCGAATTAATTCAGGACACCCTCTCCGCGACGCGGAGAGGGCATAGAGCACTCTGCCTCAATCTTTGATTCGCAAATTAATTATCATTACTCTCCGCGACGCAGAGAGGATACGAATATGCCATAAGTGACATTCCTCCAGCTTCTTCCTTGCCCTCTTATGCCTTGGATCTTTTGTGTTCCTCCATTGTCCATTTTCGAGCTCGTTTCTCTAATTAAGCTTACCTACACAACAAATCATGTTGGTTAGCTCATAGACAGCCAAAAGACTCAATAAAACTATAAACGAACACATATTGAATTCATACTAGGCTTAAATGCGGGCATAATTAGCTTTCTAGGTATATAAATATGCCTAAGATCACCCCCTCAATAAAAGTTTTGTAATATTTATATAAAAAAAATTATCTTCCAAAGTTAAATTTTTTCTAAGCTCGGTATAAGTTTTGTAGAATTAAGTTATGCAACATAAATTATGTAGCATTTTTAGAATTTATTGTAGTGTTTGGTAATTGAAGTTGTGCTTTTGAGAACATATGTTCTTTGATCCTTTTTAGAGAAAAAAAAATATTTGCTAACTAGTGTGGTATGGTATGGTAGAGTATATATGGGGTTTTTGTTTGTATGTTGTATTTTATTTTATTTTTTTAAATATGGTATGTCATTCCGACATAAATTGTGTAATATTTATAGTCTTTTACCTTATTTCATTGAACATTTACTTAGTTGGATATAAGTTAGAAATTAAATTATGCGATATACTGAAGTTTAATACTTTTGGGGCATATATTTTATTTTATTTTGAGTTGAACAATTTTTGTGAATTTTGATGTGTTTTTGACCATTTTTGTGTCGAATTTTGAAAGTTATTCTAGCAAAAACACTTGTTTTAAAAGTTCTTTAGAAACTAGCGGCCCGACATAACTTATGGGATATTATGATACGGAAATATAAGCTTATGTTCCATAAAAAAAGATGTTTGTTATTTCGTGTATCATATGCATCTTCGTTTATTTTTTTTCACTTGAAGTGTCGAAAAGCAAATTGAAGAAGCATTGGACTTGTAACTATCCAAGCCTCATTGTCGAGGTATTGTTCGATTCAATTTAACGTTTGGGCCTCAAAATCTAGTGCCTCGTAGGTTTGTCCCCTTGAACACTAATTAAAAAGAAAGTGTTATAACAATTGATCAATGAACTCACCTTTATATGAATTAAATATTTTTCCTTTATTTTGATGTGAAATTTTCGTAGGCAAGTTTTAAAGTGAACTCCTTTTCAAGTAAGGGAGGTACCAACTTTGATACGATATATTACAACTTGTGCGCAATTACCAAGGTACAGTCTGCTCTGCCTAACCATTGGGGCATCACAACTTTATCCCTTTGGACTTTAAAATAAAAAGCACCTCAACAGTTGAAGTCCTAATCCTTTTATAAGGCCCTTAATCTTTCCATTCATTGCACTATGGAGTTGGATTAAGTCAAGTTGTAAGCAAAATTCTTTTTGAGTTCATTCATAGAAGTCGTGACTATTACATTTGTACTTTAAACTTAGTTATTTAAACTATTTAAAGTTGAGCCAAATTTGTAACACTTCAACCTCTCTTCCTCCTCATTCTTTTTCTAAAAAGGTCCGAAGATTTAAATACTGAAGTCTTTAAGTTTGAACTATCAAATCAAAACTTAAACTTTTAATTATGAAATTAGGCATCGGTAAAGCCTAACTCTAAACTTAGACTTTGTTATAACTTAACTTCTGCCGACGATCTGAACTTGAACTACATTTAATCATATATGCAATTCGGCTCTAATAGCTAATTTAAATTTCATACTCAAAAATTTAAAATTTGATTATAAAGATTCTTTAACTAGGACTCCTAAAAATGCCTATTTGTGCACTTCAACTCTGTTAAAATTTGCCCTATCATCTTGTCAGAAGCGAGTTTCTTTACAGGTCGATTCGTCATTGGCACTGCATAGTGCGGGTTATCTCTCCTATGTGGTTTGCATTTCAGATATGAAATGAGATTTTACCTCATGTCTTGTATTTCGAAGGATAATGGCAGATTTCCCTTATCATAAAAATTTGCCCTATCATCATACTATAAGGGATACAAGGTATTCCTAGTAAACCATACAAACCCAAGTGTAAGTAGTGTTCACTCAAATCCAAATCTTTGAGGTCTCACAATTTTATTTCTTCTAATTTAACTCAAAAATATCTCGATTGTTAAATGAAAATATCGGCACCTGATAACGATTAGTCCCTTCAAAATAAAAATAAAAACCACATTACACATGTAAGGACCAGATTCACATTCACCATAGTAGATCTACACAGAGGCGGAACGTGTCTAGATGTATTTGGATCCATAGAAATTGAAGTCAAACACGTGAGTTACTGCCTTGCTCGTTCTATCACTAGAAGAAGGTTGCCCTCACTTATCAATTATTGCTAAGCTAATTTCTCCTCTTTCTCTCTCTTTCTTCTTCCTGCTGCCATTTCTCACTTCTGTGTGAGATTTTCGATCGCGAGTGATCGGATCTTTGTATTCAGATTGTTAACATTACTCTATCACAATGCCGTCGATCGTCGGAGGTCCGATGACTACATTTGAGGATTCCGAGAAGGAAAGCGAGTATGGATACGTCAGAAAGGTATAATTGATTCTCCTTTAGATCTGCACCTCTTTTGTTGTTCCAGTTTATTGTTCTTATCCTTCGTATAGTGTTCTCCTTCAGATCGATTAAGTCGTATCCTTAGATCCTTTTGTTTATTAGTGCACTTTGGATTAGTATGCTATTGACTTTGAGATCTGCTTTATTCTCGTTGATTGGATTGAATTGGATATATTTGGATCGGTGTCACTTTACTTACCTGATGATTCATTCTGCCGTAATTTTCCAATTGTGTTCTGGTATGAGACTCTTAGTTTGGTCGCATACTCGCATCTGTTTTTCTATAAAATTCTTATGGAGCTGTTTATGTTGAAGCTTTAGGAGTGGATCAGGGGTCAAACATCTGGCAGTTGATCATTTCCTTATGAGTTCTTCATTTTTCAACTTTGATTAGTGCTGTTCTCATTTATCAGTTATTAGGACATTTGATTTTGCTTTTGCCTTTGTTTGTAACAGATACTTGGTTTTTTCACTGCTTGCTACTCCTTTTGTGTGAAAATTATAGTTTTCAGTATTAAGTGTGTTTTTACTTTTTTTTTTTTTTTTTATATATTATGTATATGATTATACTGATTAAAATCTTTGATTGCCGATGTCTTTGATGGCTTTATTCTGTTCATTATATAGTATCTGTTTGTGCATCACGATTAAGTCTTCCATATGCTGTGAAAGTGGCTATTAGTAGGTCTTATGTGGTTGTCATTGTGTCTTCTGTAATAGGTGTCTGGACCAGTGGTTGTTGCTGACGGAATGGGAGGAGCTGCCATGTATGAACTAGTTCGTGTCGGACATGACAATCTCATTGGTGAAATTATTAGGCTGGAAGGAGATTCTGCTACAATTCAAGGTATATTGTTTGTGAATTTCTATATTCCTTCGCTAATTGCAACTGTCCCTGCAATATCTTATCTTCCCCACCCTCTTGTTCCATGCTTTTGCCTGTTCTTAAGTTTTTGTGGAAGGGAGTACCAGCTTTAAAGTGCCATAATTTCATATGATTGAAACTAAAAGCAAGATTTCTCTGTTAAATTATCTTTCTTGCAGTTTATGAAGAAACAGCTGGTCTAATGGTGAATGATCCCGTGCTACGTACACGCAAGGTAAAAAAAATTCTTCTTTTGAACTTCGGTTGTTTTCTTTTAACGGTATGTTAAAATTTTCAACGTTGCAATATTTGATGTTTTGTTCAAATAACAGCCTCTGTCAGTAGAGCTGGGTCCTGGAATATTAGGAAACATCTTCGATGGCATTCAGGTAATGATCTGACGATGTCCTTTACATTTTTAAAATCAATTCTTTATTCAAGTATTGTGAAATCAGAACCATGGCATCAACATGATATTTGTATGTTTTCTCCCTCAATAATGCAGAGGCCTCTGAAGACAATTGCAAAAAGGTCTGGTGATGTCTACATCCCTCGTGGTGTGTCTGTTCCGGCCCTGGACAAGGATATACTATGGGAATTTCAGCCTAAGAAAATAGGTATTTTGTCGCCTATGGAATGACATTTTGGACTTTGAAATAATTACTCTGCTTTTCAATAGAAAAAAATTCTTTTCTCATTATCATATCGTGGTGCCAGGTGAGGGAGATCTCTTAACAGGTGGAGATTTGTATGCTGTAAGTTTGGATGAACTTTATTTGTTTTAAGTTATTTTGTGAAGTTTTTCCAGAATCATATTCCAGTATCCTTATCCATGTTTTCAATTTCTCTGTATATCTGAGTATATTCGTGGATTTTCTTTTGGCAGACCGTCTTTGAGAACAGTTTAATGGAACATCGTGTTGCTCTTCCTCCTGATGCCATGGGAAAGATCACTTACATTGCTCCAGCTGGTCAATACTCTTTGAATGTATGTCAACAAATTAAGCTTTAAATAACTGTACACATTTGGTATTACTATTCTTGTTGTCTCATTAAGCTTGTACTTTAGATCCACACTATCATTTCTACCTTTTGTAGTGCATAGTGATCTGAAGCAATTTTCTTATAAACTATGTTTTGACTGTCTTTGAGCTGGTCCAACTTGAAATAATTTAGATGGCAATTAAGCACCTCCCTGGGTGGTGAGACTATGCCACCAATTGGTCTGTATTTATTATTTGGAAAGGAAAAGGATATCTACTCGTCAATCTCAAAAAAAAAAAAAAGGAGGATAGCTACTCCATTCCCCGAACAGCAAACTTACGTCCTAGATTGCACTTTTAGTGGCTCCAGTAGTAATGCCTTCTATTTTATCTGTACCCATTTTAAAACTTGGTCGCTAGTGTATGATTTGCTCAATGTACTATTCATTTTACATCTTTAAGCGTTTAAGACTTGTGTCTTGTAAAAAACATGTAGTTAAGATGTTTATTTCTTTGTTAAAAAGGAAGTTTCATTATTTATCAGAGAAAAAATGATAAGAATAGAGCCATCTTTTTCTAAATCAGAGGAGATCAAATAAGGCTTATATAAGATATAGCAAGCAATGCAATGAGTATTATATCTGGAGACTTAATTTTTTTCCCTTCCCACTATGCTTGCAGGATACTGTTCTTGAGCTCGAGTTTCAAGGCGTCAAAAAGCAAGTGACTATGCTTCAGGTCAATAACTTCTAGTTACATGGAGTTCCATAGATATCTTTTGCTTTGTTCTTTTCACGGTTTCAGCAGTGGATACTGACATTAACTTGCTCACGTCTCTTTAGACTTGGCCTGTACGTTCTCCTAGACCCGTAGCATCAAAGTTGGCTGCTGATACCCCTCTTCTTACTGGACAGGTAAAATCATGCTTAGATATTTGGCCTCTTTTGGGGTTTCATGTGAGAATTTTAGACATATGTGCTTAATTGCTCTATTTCATGACAGCGTGTTCTCGATGCCCTATTCCCCTCAGTGCTTGGTGGTACTTGTGCCATACCTGGTGCATTTGGATGTGGTAAGACAGTGATTAGTCAAGCCCTTTCCAAGGTAAGTCTCATATTTATTAACATTAGATTACCTAATTAATTTCAGTTTCCAAAATTAGAAATGATCCTGAAGAAGCTTATTAAGGCTATTGTGTCATGTTAATAATGAATGCAGTACTCTAACTCGGATACTGTCGTGTATGTTGGTTGTGGGGAACGAGGGAATGAAATGGCAGAGGTATGTAGTTTTTCCACTCTATTTGCGAGCGCTTTTAATTATTATCTTGAATCTCATTGCAGAAGATACTTCTTTGTAGGTACTTATGGATTTCCCTCAATTGACAATGACATTGCCTGATGGGCGTGAAGAGTCTGTCATGAAACGTACCACACTTGTCGCTAATACTTCAAACATGCCCGTGGCTGCTCGTGAGGCCTCGATCTATACAGGTTGGTACTTTCTTCACTCTCTAATATTCTTACTATGTCAGCACTCCTCGGAGTCATGCCATTTGATCTTTATCTCATCATGTAATTTTTCTGTAGTATGGTAGATGCTTGTTGAGGGTGATTGACAATAGATGCTTGCTGTAAAATGTCTTTCCTCTCTTGCTCTTGATAAAATAAGAATGACAAATGGCCCCTAGAATAAGTATAATTGCTTATTTGCTTAGCTTTAAAATTCTAGCTAACATTAGTCTATTTCCTCTTTGCTCCAGCACATGTTTATTTATACCCACTAAAAGGGTGTTTTACTTTTTGTTCTTTGTATGTTCATGTTCACATGGATGCTTTCTGCTGAGCGCTTCTTCCTATGCTTCCAAAATAAATGTCATCTTATATTCCATGATGCTTTTTCGTCTCTAAAAATAGCAAGTGCTTCTTGATAGACAAAGACAGTTCTTCAGCTTTTTTCATTATGGTTTTCAGGTATTACAATAGCAGAATACTTCAGAGACATGGGCTACAATGTCAGTATGATGGCAGATTCGACCTCTCGCTGGGCCGAAGCTTTACGTGAAATCTCAGGTCGATTGGTGAGTAGTCATTCTTTCTATTGCAAGAAGTTGAATAACCTCTTCATTCTTTTAGTTGCAACAGCAAAAATATTTTCCTGTTCTAGGCAACTGATACTTTAAGGTTCCTTTATCATTTTTTTGGTATTGTCAGTACCTGACTTGATATATTGTCCATCCCTTGCACAGACAGACATTTAAAACTAAAATCTGTGTGAAATCCAAATCTCGGTAAAATCACACTGGCAAGCAGAACTGATTTTATTTTATATTAAAAATGAAACGGATTTGACTGACTATTAGTGAATATGTATCATTCATGCAGTCCTAAAGAGGTACTGGTAAGTGTTCGCTGACTTGCAGCTGATATTACAGGGTTAAAACTAATTTCTGGACATTTAGTAATTAATGTTTTAGTCCTATCTAGGGTGAGATTCTGATGAGCTTGCTCCTAAAGTAAGAAAAAATAATTTACTAATATCTTTAGTTTCTCAGCATATATGCCTTTTGACATGTGATCTGCTGCCCTGATAAGAGTCTATTTCCATCAATGTGGCAACTTGTGGGAATCTCCTGGATTGTGTAAAACCTTCATAGAGTAGAATATTTCACGTTACTACTTTGCAATTGTGGAGATATGCTGTTTTCGTAGTTTCTTTATATATGTTGGTATTCTATGCACCTTTCAGGCAGAAATGCCTGCAGACAGTGGATATCCTGCTTATTTGGCAGCACGTTTGGCATCTTTCTATGAGCGTGCTGGTAAAGTTAAGTGTCTTGGTGGACCAGAGAGAACTGGTAGTGTGACAATTGTTGGTGCTGTTTCTCCTCCTGGAGGAGATTTTTCAGATCCTGTTACATCTGCAACCCTTGGTATTGTTCAGGTAAGTAAAACACAATCTTCATTAGTGGACTTTTTGTGGTTCCTGCCACTGCCAGCTTTCTCTAAGATCATTCTTTTGCAGGTCTTCTGGGGTTTGGACAAGAAATTGGCTCAGAGGAAACACTTTCCCTCTGTAAATTGGCTTATTTCCTATTCAAAATACTCAGGGGTATGCTTTTTATGCACACTTATATGCTTATTTTGCAAATTTGAAGCTTATTTTTCGTCTTTTCCTGTTTCTGCTCATTGGCCAAAAACGGCTTCTCATTGACTTGACATTTTTTTGTATTCAGGCACTCGAGTCCTTTTATGAGAAATTTGATCCTGATTTTATTAACATAAGGACAAAAGCCCGTGAGGTGCTGCAGAGGGAGGATGACCTAAATGAAATTGTTCAAGTATGTGGTATTTTACCTTTTTCTGGAGTTTTATTTGATAAAGTTGCCATATTTAATTCACCTAGGAGAAGGGGATGGAGGTGGGGTTGATGTAGCTCTACCTTTAGGCTTATTTTGTTTAAGGAGCCTTTTTCACTTGTATTTGGTCTGGCGATTGTTGATATGGACATAGATGTTTCCTTGCTCAAAGGCTATTTGCTAGCCTTTGTGCTCTCTGTCTTCCTTGTTCATATTCCTTGAAGGTCAGACTTAGAAGTCACGTTGCAATGGAGGGAATTCATACTTATAGAGGGATTGTGTTGTGCGGAAAAGAAATTGGCTATAGCTGGGTGAACATTGGTTCCGGAGTTTATGTCAAAGTTCTTCTAAATTTCCTAGTTTATTGACCTTTGCAACTATTGGGGAAAGAAAATCCGAGCATTCAATTCAAAATATTAAGGATGGGTAGAGTGCCAATACATCACTGTTGCACAAATGATGACAAGCAAGTGTACTTCTCTAACACCTTCCCACACGTGTAACCTGGTTCTTAGGTTTACACATGGACAAAATATTTCGTCTTTTTTTTTCTTTGAGAAGATAAAGGGTAGACTTAATGTAGAGAGAAAGATCAGGCACAACAAGCTGAAGAACAGGCCTGGATATGAAAGGGGAGAGTAGGTTCACCATGCTGAGGAGTGAGCCTAGAGAGAAATTTGTGGTTTGATGGGCTTATTTGAGAGACAGGAAGCCCAGAGCGGCACTATGGGCTTTCTGTATTGAGAGAGAAGCCAAAACAATAGAACATGATGAAAGGAAGTTGTTTTTTATAAGGTAAAGTCTTACATAGAAATGTGAACATCAAGAACATGCTGATATAGACAACCGAGTACATCAAAAGTACCTTTCACAGATTGTGAAGAGAGCTTATAAAATCAACTGTATTTTCTACTTCATCACACTCATGTACATTTGCATCTTTCCCCAAAAAGAAAGTAAAGAAATTTAATTTAACTTGAGACTATATACATTTTCCTTTTTTTTAAGAGTTTCCCCTTTCTATATAATCCACCAAATGCAGAGAAGTATTGAGGAAGTGATTAGAAGAAATATAATTTAATTTAAGACTAGATACATTTTCCTTTTTTTTTTTTTTTAGAGGTTCTCCTTTCTATATAATCCACCAAATGCGAAGAAGTATTGAAGAAGTGATTAGACAGGACATGACACACTTGTACCTTACTGAGGATATGACCCTAGATAGGATATAGGTCAAGGATTAGGGTAGAAGGTTTGATTCTTCGACAACTAAATTAGTTCTATGATGTGTATATTTACAACAGAGATGAAATTGATGATTTGCTGGAAGTAAACACTACACAATGCCTGCATAGTTATAGCAAAAGAGAGATCTATCAGTTTGTAACATCAACATGTTTGGCTTGTCTTTGCAGCAGCACGATTTTCCAGCCATTTTTCAACTTTGGTGAAGTCTTCTTTCGTGCTCCTGCTGGTCCAAATTTAAAAGTCTAAAACCAGTCATTCAATTCCAAAGCATACCATATGTTGTGGTCTTACAAAATCAAAGTTTCAGTCTTAAAAAAGGAAATTAAGTTAATGTTTACGATCTAGCTAATATTAAAAGTCTAAATCAGTCCCATTGCTCCTTTCCTATCCCCGTATGGGTTCTTCATTTCTTCACAAAATCAAGGCTTATTACTCACCAAAATCCATCAAGATTTAGTCATAGATGTGAAAGAACCTGTAAAAATGAAGAAAAAATGTCAGCTATATATTGATACTGAAACACAGTACATCTTTATCACCTCCACAAGCTACAATATAGGAAAATAGATTAGAATTTTCACATCGTGAATAAACTAAAAAGTCATCACAGAACCAATGAGTTTTGGATTTCTCATTGGAACTTAAATTTTAGATCTAAAACTCCAAGAGAAGTACTGTTGCCAACAAAAGAGAAACCAGAAAAACTTTAAAATTTAGCAAGAAACCAGAAAGTACCTGAGGCAACTTGCAATTAGAAATCAAGAACGAGGGAATCCTTGAGCAAAAAAATTTGTCAGTTACAATTAACCTACGATATAGGTCCTAGTCAGATTATGCACTCATAAATTCAAATTAATTTATAAGTACTAGTTACGATACGAGCTAAATGTAGGGCAGAATCCGTGAATCAAAACATGATGAAGAACGTGCAACAACCTTTAGGCTGCCCTAATATACAAGAAGATAAAAAGGGTAGAAAACAAATTATAAGAGAGTGTCTAACCTGAAATTTGCGATTTGAGATAGTCAGACTCAGATTAGATGGTGGTTGTTCGGCTATTCTTGTGTGGCTGTTCAGTGTTCTAGGAAGAAATGGTGGGAAAAAGAATCCTAATGAATACCGAACGGTATTAGTAAATTGTACCGAATACTATATTTCAGAAATTTTACTCCAAATACCGTACTGAAAACCAAATTACCAAAATTATTTGTCCGGTTTGGTAATTCGTTTTGGTGATATATGCCCAGCCCTAGCTTCACTATGTTTCCTTTCCCTACTTGATTTTATTATGCTTTACTTGAGAGGGTCTATTGGAGACCACCTCTCTACCTTCACAAGGTAGGGGTAAGGTTGCGTACACACTACCCTCCCCGAACCCCACTTTTGTGATTATACTGGGTATGTTGTGTATATAAACCTTTAAATTGCCTCTGGAATTGCATTCTTAGATGGTTGGGCGAACATCCCTTATACCTCTTTTTTTTACCAACCTTGTAGAAGCTCCCCTGTGTCTCTTGGCGTAGTCAACTTTAGACCCAAAATATTTAAAAACATGTCCCACAATTCTGTAGTAATCTTGCAATGCATAAAAAGATGGTTTGCATCTTCTTCTCTTCTCAGAGAGGGAATACACTAAATTGGATCTTGTCTTCTGCAGCTTGTCGGAAAGGATGCTTTAGCTGAAACAGATAAGATTACCTTGGAAACTGCAAAACTTTTAAGGGAGGACTACCTTGCACAAAATGCTTTTACGCCGTAAGTTGTATAAATCAATGGTGATGCCTTATTCTGGAAGGAATTGTATTGTCATGGACTCACTTTTTTTTGTCGTATGACAGATATGATAAGTTCTGCCCTTTCTACAAATCTGTTTGGATGTTGCGCAACATCATCCACTTCTATAACTTGGCCAACCAGGTAAGATAGTTTAGCATTCACTGCATTAAGATTTTCCTTCTGTATTTCCTTCATACTGCATTCTTCTCATTCATATAGATAATGGTATGTACTGATGATGATTGTTATTTTTATGCTCTTACATCTCCTTTTGTCACATTCAGTTAGATTCTAGGTAGCTTTTGAAACATTGTCACTTGAGACCAGTAAGTAGAGAAAATTGAATTTTGGGATTCCCTTGTAACATTTTCTGTTATAATCTTTTGCACAGGCCGTTGAACGAGGAGCTGGTATGGATGGACAGAAAATCACTTACACTCTCATTAAGCACCGTCTAGGAGATTTGTTCTACCGTTTGGTGTAAGTTACTGCCTAGATATGGACTTTGTACTATGATATCATGTTACTTTGTCTAGCAAATAGGTCCCTAATGCTGCAACCAGTAAAAAAAATGAAAAAAGATGTCACTATGCTGCCAGTTTAATGCATTGCCTGTCCTTACCCCTTTCCCTTACCCATTTTTCCTGCTTTTTACACCTACATTTCTCACAGGTCCCAAAAGTTTGAGGATCCAGCTGAAGGAGAGGATGTTCTGGTGGGCAAGTTTCAGAAGCTTCATGATGATTTGGTTGCTGGTTTCCGCAACCTTGAGGATGAGACTCGATAATCGCGATTTGCTGAAATATGCAGAGTTTTGTAGGGATCGACCAAATTCTCGAGAAGCAAATAATTCTGTGGTCTTCTACAATGTAAGAACACGTCAAGTCAGTTGTGTGCAGTTTTCCACAATGGACGTCTGGATCCATGAAATTAAAATGGAAAAAAAGAACGTGTGTTTGCTCAGTAGTCTTTTGTATGGTTGCTGTATCTCTTTTTATCCAATAGCATGGCGAATGACCGCGTCATTTAGGTAATGTTATCTTTAGTTTTGAGTTTATCACGAGATTTGAAGAATAAAGCTGCGATTGTGAATTTATACCCAAGTGATATTACTTGGGTACAATGTTTGTTTGTTCTTTAATTTATTGAACGGATGTGCAATAATTAATAATAAGGTCTTGAGGGTGCACCTCATGATGCTGGTCTCCATTTGATTTTTATTTTCCAGTCTATTGTTAGTTATTTCAACATCTCAGTTTAGACAATTGAAAGCGTACAATTACGACAAATTCAAGTTCTATTTGGTGTTGATCTCCAAGCAACGTTCATCAAAGCTTAGTATTATTGGGTGTAGATGTGCTGGTTAGGAGGTGTGAGCTTGGCCGTAGTTGGCTTGAGGAGGATTAGAGGTAGGCTTAAGAATTATTAGAGTCGAGTCTTTTGAAAAGAACCTCTCTATCTTCTCAAAGGTAGGGGTAATGTTTATGTATACCATATTTTTTAGTTTAGCTATGGATTTTAGCTTTATTGCCAGCTAAGTTAGGTCACAAATTTGAGTCGCAAAAGTAATTATTTTATATTTATATTAGGGTAGTTTGAGTCACGAAATAGTGAACTTCCATGTTAGCTAAGTGATTTAAATTATCTGTGTAAACCAGTGGCAAGCGCATGGATTTCATCATCGAGGGTTAGAAAATGATCTCTTAGGTCTATGGGATTCAATAATTTAGATATATGTACTATTTTACGTGCAGAAGAGTTAAAAATAATCCTAACATATGAATGCTCATAAATATTTTCCATCGACCTATTTATCCAAGTAGCATATCGAGAGCAGGTCACTTGCTAGTATCAGAAAATCTACTTGTTACAAAGAAATTGCATATTTTGTAGTTCAATTATTACCAAATAACGAAAATCACAGGTGTGTGTTACTAAAAAATAAAATATCTGCAATTGAAATATTATCAAATAAAGAAAATTACAGTTATATGTTACTAAGAAATTAGAACACAGAAAATATTCATATAATATTGTTCCTTATATGAACATTAGAACAAGTACGAAAGTTACTAGAACGAAAGGAGAGTGAACAACTACAATGTTACTATTATAACTATAATGTTGAGAGTGAAAATATTCATATAATATTGTTCATAAATGATTTTAATATTATTCTTCCCGATCAGAACTTTTTATTTTCGATAGAGAATCTATCAAATTTGATCAATCATGAACAAGAAATCGTAATATAATCGAATTTGATTAGGAAGGTGCAAAATAAAATGAATCAAATTCTTATTAGCTAAAAAATAATAATAATATAAAAACTCTTTTCTCTTATTTATTCTTATGAAAAAAATTTATATAACATGTACTTCTGTTTAAAAAGGAACTGACATATTTTTTTAATTGGTTTTAAAAAATAATTCTTATCCTTTTTTATAATATTTTAATTTTAACTTTCTACTTAATATGTTTAAAGACACAAAATTAATAAAATATTTTAGTATATTTGACAAAACTTTAATTTAGAATTTTTTTTTTATCAATTTAGAATCATAAAATTAATTTTTTTCTTTTATATTTCGTGTCAAGCTATGTCATTTTATTTGAAACTGAGAGAGTATTTTTTTTTTTGATAATTAATTACTATTAATCACTATATTTATACCAAATCTATCCATATTTTTTTATGATTATATATTAGCAAAAATATAGGGGATTAAAAAAAAACCCCTCTCACAAGTCCACTTTACATGCTTCTGTTTTCTCGACGCTTTCTTCTTTCATGGACTCATCCTTCGCCCACAAGCGACACTTGGACACCACCACCGCATTTGATACTTCCACTCCGACCACCAAGCGCCGCCACCAACTGCTGCCGTCCTCGGCAACTCCGCCGTCCAATTCCTTTCGTACACCACCACCACCGCCGCCATTTCTGAAGCTCTCTCCCGGTGAAGCATTCTTCCGAATCCTCTGTCCGGCGGATAAAACCGGCGGTGTGATCGGAAAAGGTGGAGCCATAATCCGACAGCTCAGAGAGGAGACTGGTGCTAAGATTCGCATTGATGATTCACTAGCCGGCTGCGATGAGCGTGTTATCGTTGTTATAGCCGACTCAACGAAGAAAGATCAAACCAGCTCGGATGCTGGTGGTTTCAATGGTGAAGAATTACCTTATTCGGCTTTCAATGATGAGTCATCATCCCAGGCTCAGCGGGCGTTGATTAGAGTACTTGAGAGGATTTTGAAAGTGGATGAGGAGGGGAATGCGGTTCAATCGGAAGGAGAAGGGAGGAAGGATGAATTTAGTGATGTGAGGAGTCCACAGGGAGTGGTGGTTTGTAGGCTTTTAGCACCGAGTAATCAGGTTGGAAGCGTGCTGGGAAAAGGGGGAAAGATTATTGAGAAGATAAGACAAGAGACTGGAGCTCAAGTTAGGGTTTTGCCTAAAGATCATATGCCTGCTTGTGCATTACCGGGTGACGAGTTAATTCAGGCAATGCACTTTCTTCCTAATTTCCAGTGTCTTGAATTCAATTATTTATTTGTTCACTTGCAGATTTCGTGTTACTGTCTCTGAACACTTCTCTATGTACTGAAGTCGACTTTTATGCTTGATTGGTAATTAAGTCGCGCTCATAACTTCCATGTACCTAAAGGAACACCAGAAGAAAGAGAGAATTCTCCCAATGTGTAATTAACTAAATACTCTAAAAAGCGGAATAAATGAAGTTCCTTTCTGATAGATTCTCTGTTGTCTTTTGTGCTCACCTGTCCAAAATAGTTTCACAGAGTATCCAAAATGGCGATTGGAGGAAGAGGTGGAATATAGATTAATATACTTGAGTTTGTAGAGATATGTTGAAATAATAATTGGAAAACAAAAAAAGGAGCCAGTAAAGATGTTAAATCTAATTGAAAATATCACATAGCAGTATGTTTTCTCTCCAATTCACTATACAAAGATTGTAATTTCTGCCTATTAAGGAAGTAAGTTATTTAGAACTGTCCAGAGTGGAAGCAGATCAAGAAAAGTTGAGCGAAGGGAGTATGTTTTTGGAAGTACGGAACTTGATTGAGTTGGAGGGAATGTACTGACTGATTTTATTATCCTTCATAACCAAAGTGCACTTGACAACATCCAAAGGGGACCCTTGGACTCTTACTCGGAGCGCAAGGAGGTGCATGCACGAGACAGAAGACCCACCTTACTTGCAAAGTACATATAGATAGAATAACAAAGATTTTACTGTCATTTGATCCTTCCACCTCTAAGTTTCGCTCTCGTCACCTCAAAAGTTGATAAGAACAGTAGAATAATATCACCAACTCCTCAATTTCCTAATCCTTCTATTCGTTCTACAAGGCAGAGGTTAAAAGTATTGTTCTGACACCAAAGGTTAGACATTACAAAGCAATAACACAATGGAAATAAAAGATCAACATACCTCCAGCCATTGTCACGGTGTAGTCGGCAGCGGCGACGTTTTTCAGCCGTGTTTCGGTGAGTCTTTTCTACTCTTAAGACCTTCTAAGCACTCAGACCTCACTCTTAGATGGTATGGAGTTTGAAGAAGTAATGTGCTTAGGGACCCTTAAACCAAATGTCATATATATAATTGTGCTTCCATCAAGAACGGTTTTCAGCCGTTGCTGTGATGGGCAACAATTTCTAAGAGGTTATGGGAAGTTTTACAACAGGGAGAAGTTACCAATCTTTAGAATAGCGGGATAGGTCCATGTCATACAGGCCATTTCAGAAAATTGCTAACATTCGCTAACATTCTCCCACTTGGTTCGTGTATACTCTAATCCCATGAATGAAACATTATACACGATCATAGTGATATTTCCTCTAAAGATAAGTAGTATCGTCCATGTATCACTATGCATTATGCATCTAAGCCTTAGCCCATATTACTTAATGAATAAACTCAATGTTTATTCTAGGTCCATAATTTAGTGACATTTCTCAAAATAAAGTGAATGTGCACACAATTACAAATACTAGAAATATCATATAAATAGAGTTTCAACAATATTTGTTGTTACAATGAAATTTGACTTGGTGGAACTAAGTCCCATGTGACTACATGATCCTTAAATTTCTTCAATGGCATGCTTTTAGTTATAGGATCAGTTAACATCAGTTCAATATCAATATGCTTGCTTTTGACTTCCACTTCAGTTATTCTTAGCCATAAAGACAACAACTGAATTGTCACACTTTAACTTTAATGGCATAGAGATAGAGTCGACAATTCTTAGCACAAATATGAAACTCTGCAACCATACATCATGTGAGGTAGCCTCAAACTAACAAACAAACTCAACCTCCATAGTGGAAATAGTAATCAAAGTTTGCTTGGGCACTCCTCTAAGATATAGCTTCAACAGCTAATGTAAAAATGTATCTTGAAGTTTATTTCTGTGAATCAACACAGCCAGCAGCATCAAAATCAGAGTAGCCAATGACTTCCAAGTCATCTAGTCGTTTGTACATAAGCATGTAGTCTTTTGTCCCTTGAAGATATCTTAAGACTTTCTTTGCAGCTCTTTGGTGGTCAAGACTTGTATTATTCTGATATCTTCCCAACATTCCAACAACAAATGCTATGTCAGGTCTTGTACAAACCTGAGCATACATCAAGTTTCCAACAATAGAAGCATATGGAATGTCCTTCATTTGTTCCCTCTCAAGATTGTTCGTCGGGCACTGATTCAAATTGAACTTGTCACCCTTTACAATAGGAGCTACACTTGGTGAACAATCTTTTATTCAAAACCTCTCTAAAATATTATTGAAATAGGCATATTGAGATAGACCTAAGGTACCTTGATGTCTATCTCGATGATCTTAATGTCAATGACATAAGACGCATCACCCATGTCTTTCATATCAAAATTTTTAGAGGGAAATTGTTTCACTTTATGTATCATTCCCTAATCATTAGATGCAAGTAAAATATCATTCACATTTAGAAGTAAGAAACATATTTTACTCTCACTAACCTTCTGGTATATACATTGATCCATAATGTTCTCAACAAAGTCGAATGAAGAGATAACATTATGAAATTTTAAATACCATTGGCGTGAGGCTTGTTTTAGTCAATAGATAGATTTCTTTGCTCACCATTTAAATACAACAAGTGCTCAACATTACTAGAGGAGAATCCGTCAGTTTGTTCCATATGAACCTCTTCCTCTAGATTACCATTGAGAAATGCGGTTTTACATCATTTGTTGCAATTCTGAATCAAAATGGGCTACTAATACCAATATAATACGCAAGGAATCCATTTTAGACATAGGAGAAAAGGTCTCTGTGTAATCAATTCTTTCCTTTTGAGCGAATCCTTTAGCAACAAGTTTAAGATGCTTTCTTAACTGTAACATGTTTTCTTATGGCTAAAAACTTGATGTCCATATGCTTACTTCGACTTCCACTTTTGTTATTAGCCATAAAGACAGCAGATGAGTTGTCACAATTTAACTTTGATGGCTTGGAGATGAGATTCGATGCCTAGATATTGATACATCATGTGAGGTAGCCTCAAAATAAGAAACAAACTCAACCTCCATAGTGGAAGTAGTAATCAATGTTTGTTTAACACTCCTCCAAGATATAACTTGGACATGCATAACATTATGAGCAGAATCATTTTGTAAATTAAGAGAGAAAAGACCATCAGACAATGCAACATATCCAATAAGTTTAGATTTATAAAATAGATTGGAATTGTCTTTTCAAAAGAAGGAATATCCTAAAGGTACAAGTCTTGATACTAAAATTAAACTCCTAGAAAGTAAAGGCTTTTTCTAACTCTAAAATGAAACCACTACTAAGAAGTAAATTACATGTCCCAATAGCTACCACATGCGATGCATCATGTGTCCTGAATAGATGCTTTAGCTCCCACTAACTTACGCATGTTTCTTAAATCCTACAAGGAATTCGTAATATGAATTGTAGAAGCAGAATCAATGCACCACGTGCTTTTTTTTTTGAGAAATTCACCACGTGTTATGATTAACATCAATCATATTAGCTTCATAGCAAACAAGAGAGATTGAAGTACATTTCATCACAAGCCATTGTTGATACTTGACAAAATCCGGCTTTATGTGCCCTTTCTTTCTACATAAGCGACCTTGGGATTCTTTCTTGATGCAAGTTTCAAGTGGTGCCTTTCCTTTCCATTTCTTATTGGCTTGATAGGTCTTCTTTTCTTGAGTAGTCATGAATGCACTTTCTCCTGCTTCCTCGACCTTCCTCTTGAGCACACTTGGCAATAAGTTCATTAATAGACCATATATCCTTATGTGTAAGAGATCTTACCGTGCAGGCAGAGTATTCAATGTATAGTGCACACGAAAAGTTTCAGACATTTCGTCAAAAGTCTTTAGTTGAGCCTCTTATTCTCGCATCTTTATGATGTGCTCACCATACCTCTCATACTGATGAGCATTTCATAATTAAGGTGCTGGCAAATGCCTTATTTGAAGTTTCAAATTGTTCATCAATAGCCTTTAGTAATGCCTTGACACTATTATACTAACAGAACCACGAATACCAGCAAAGATTTTGGTCTTAATGAACATAACACTTAAACAGTTGGAGTACTCCCATTGTTTACGAAGACCAATCTCATTTTGAGTGTTGATTTCATTAATAGATGGTTCTTCTTTCCTTATAGCATAATCAATATCCATGCACCCTAAGTGAAGGAAAATTCTATCCTTCTCGATCTCATAGTTCTCACCATTCAGTTCAAGAATATCACAAATATGAGATAAATTTGTAAATTGCATAACTGCAAAAATATACGTACATAACATAAATTTGAGGCAAATAATAGAAAATTGAATCTACGGACATAAAATTGCTTGTGGGCTAAATTTTAATTCAACCTTACGATAAAATTATCAATTTACTAGCATGATATTCTTATCTTTATGATAAAACTATTAAACTCTCATTCATGATTCCTATGTGTAATTATGAGAAGTATTTAATATTTTATCCTAATTATATATGCGACCCAAATAACCCGTCAGGGTGGCCCAGTGGTTTGGTCTTGGGACTTCCATGTTGGAGGTCTCAAGTTCAAAATCCCTTGCCAATAGAAGCAAAGGGTTTGCCTTCTGGGTTGAGCTCGTCGCACCGGGCTTGCCTAGTGCGGGTTACCTCTCCTGTGTGGTTTGCGAGCTATTGTATAGGAGTAAGAGTTATACCCCGTGCGTACCCAAAGGGTAGTGACTGCAGGTTTCCCTTATCATAAAAATATATGCCACCCAATAATAAAGGTTTTTGAGTTATTATATCGTGCATAATTTATCACAATTCTAATGTCTAAAGTTTCTTTATGTGATCCTTAACTTTAAAAGTTTATTCAATTAAAGATGTTGTGGTGAATCTTCAATCAAATAAAATTATAGTTCACTCAGACATTGATCCTTATTTAATATGTATAATTTCCTTATTTGATCCAATATTATTTAACCAAGATAATTGTGGCTAATCTCAATCAAACAAAATTATAAGAGCCACTAGACATTATATCAAAATCTTATACAAGATTTATTGCTGAACATTATGCAATGAACTTAAATTTCACGTGCTTAAATATGAATTTGGAAAGAGGCACAAATATTACATACAGTAGACATAATAATTTATTAAGTACATAATAGTGAATCAGCTAGGACCACCTTGCAAGGCTAAATACTCCTGGGTGGCTGATAGCAAAGTAGTACCGTGAGGGTAAAGCAGTCAACTGAGTTCCGAACGAATTAGCTCCTTGGTTTAAAACCTGATGAATTGCATATGATCGAAACCCCTTGCCAACGAAAGCAAGGGGTTTGCCTTCTAGGTCCAGCTCGTCGCACCGGGCTTGCCTAGTGCGGGTTACCTCTCCTGGGTGGTTTGCTAGCTATTGCATAGGAGCGGAGGTTTTACTTTGTGCGCACCAAAGCGTAGCGGCTGCGGGTTTCCTAGTCATAAAAAAAAAGTTTGCTCAATTTTGAGAAAGGCAACTCCAACAGATAAATCATTTATCTTTATTAAGCCCAAACAAAATTAAGTAACCGCATAATATAATAAAACAAAATTAGAGACCTAACTAGTTGCGTGACCCACTGACACACTGAAACCAAAACGGCAGTCTCTTTGCCTTTTATTATTACTTTATTAGTTTACGTTACATAAATAAAAGACAAAAAGTTATAAGTGACTGTGGGTGCATTACATGAATAAAGGCAACACACTATATAGGTTGTCTTCTTCCTCTTGATGGGTCATTCGACCCGTTTGAAAACTCAGTTCGTGTTCACCTGTTAAAGACACCAAAAACAACATATAAAATTGCAGATTGCTAGAAAATCGATTTCCATAAGATCTCTACCATTAGAATACTTCAAAAGTTTCAAAACAAGATCTAAAATTAAGACCATTTTGAGTGGTTTTTAGAAATTCCAAAAATCAAACAAGGCTGAGGTTAAAAGTATTGCTCTGATACCAAATGTTATACATCGCAGAGCAATAGTGTATCGGAAATAAATGATCAACATACCTCCATCCATTGTCACGGAGTAGTCGGAGTCGGCGGCGTTTTTCAGCCGTGTTCCGGTGAGTCTTTTCTATTCCAAAGACCTTCTAAGCACTCAGAACCTCACTCTTAGATGGTATGGAGTTCAAAGAAGTAATTTGTTTAGACCTTTCCCCGGGAGCCAGTCCCACTAGTGCTAGTATCAATAGGAAGATCTCACTTCTGTTTACTCAGACGCCTCTTTCTTATCGAAGGGACCCTTGACCCAAATGTCATATATATAACCGTGCTTCCATCAAGGATGATTTTCAGCAGTTGTTGTGATGGACAGCAGTTTCTAAGGGTTTATGGGAAGTTTTACAACATGGGGAAATTACCAACCTTTAGAATAGTGGGATAGGTCCATGCTTCTCTATTCCTTCTACATCTTTATTTTTTCTAATTGCACCACCAGAGCAGGCTGATTTAGTAGATGACAAACAGATGCGGTAGTCGATCCTTTTAAACAACTACCAGAGACCAAGTGTGCTCCCAATAATCCAATACCTCTACCTAATACTGAGTAATTCTGCTACAAGTATATGTGTGTATGTCTGTGAGGATTATATTGAATTATGTCATTATAGCAGAGGCACATGCCGGGTTGCTTTCTTAGCTTTATATGAGATTGATTTTTGTTCATTTCATTGATTATCTCTGTTTTGCTTGTATGATTACGTTACTCTGTAGATGGTTTTGACTGTTGAGGGGATATCTTTGTGTGCAGATAACTGGAAGCTTTTCAACTGTGAGAAAAGCTCTGTTGTCTGTTTCAAGCTGCCTTCAGGATAACTCTAGGGTAGATTTAGTAAATCCCTCTACCCCCAAATTTTCAGGGATGTCACAAAATGGAACTGGTTATCACACGCCCGAGCAGTTCTCGAGGAGTTCTGGTGTTGAGAGTGCTGGAATCAACCACAGGATGGTCTTGGAGGAAGAGGTTGTGTTTAAGGTGTTATGTCCGGTTGACAAGGTTGGAAATTTGATAGGAAAAGGTGGCTCAATTATTAGGGTGATGCAGACTGAAACCGGTGCATCTGTCAAGGTTGCTGATTCAGCATCTGATTTAGATGAAAGAATGGTTGTGATATCTGCAAGAGAGGTGCGTAGGCTGACCATTAACTAAGCAACTGTTTCTGCCTTTTCTCACAGACCCACTTGCATTTCCTATGTTAAAGTGATTTGCTCACTTCTTTTTGTGTCACTTCGCTGTCATATTATCTGCTGCATAAAGTCAATTTGTAGATTTTTTAAACTTATTCAGTTGATAATGGTGTCAGAAGAAACTGGTGTTGATCTTTTAGCCTCGCTACTCTATCCTTGCAAATCTTTATTGAGATCAGCTTCTTTGTTATTCCTGCAGAACCTGGAGCAAAGACATTCCCCTGCTCAGGAAGCTCTTATGCGTGTCCAGGGCAGAATTGCTGAGATTGGATTTGAACCAGGAGCTGCAGTTGTATCAAGGCTTCTGGTACATGCACGTCACATGAGTTGTCTCTTTGGTAATGGAGGTATCCTAATTGCTGAATTGCGACGAGTCACTGGTGCTAGCATTCGTATTTTCCCCAGGGAACAATCTCCAAAATATGGCTCCCACACAGAAGAAGTTTTACAGGTAGATACAGATTTTCCTTGAAGTTTATTCTAAAATATATGTAAGACCTCACGTCTCAGCTAGGTTGTCTTTGAGTGTTCGTCTGGAATTTTTCCAATTTTTTCAATATGCGTTATATAGCTTAGCTATATAGGGTACCTCAGCTATATAACTCATTGCCAGGAATTTTCTCTTTGGGTTGTTTGGGGGAGGGGGGAGTTGTTACATTGAGGTTAGTGTTCTGATTGAGAAATCATAGTGTTTTGTTAATGATCATTGGAGATACGTATTTTCTGTTTCTGTATTTGTTAGATTTCCTGACTACACTTTATATGCTGTTTTGTATTTGCTAGATTTCTAGTAGATAAATATCCATCTCAAATAAAGTGATTGCATTTCTACCTCTATATAACTTGCAATTCTTGGGGGCAGGGGTGGGGAGGGAGTAGGATTTATGATGCAAGTTAGTATTTAGATAGACTAGTCAAAGTGTTTCATTGATGATCCTCAAAGAGACGTGTTTTCCATGTCTGTGTTTTGTATTTACTACATGAACTTGTATCTCATATAAATTGAGTTGCATTCTGTCACACTTGGTGGAACTTACCTTCACAATACTATGTGAAAAAGATAAATGAGGAGTGCAACCTTGTTATCTTCCTTTCATGTGTGTTTGTTACTGAGGGAATTTTGCCAATTGGCTCCTGTTGTTTGAATTCTCTACAGATCATTGGGAGCATGCAGTCTGTCCAGGATGCTTTGTTCCAAATTACTTGTAGGCTTCGTGATGCAATGTTTCCTGTGAAACCACATGTTTCAACTATTGCCCCTCCGCATTTTCCCCCTTACTCTGAAATTCCATCCCCATCATTCAGGCCAAGGCACGATCCTGCTTCTCCTAGTTACCACTCACCTGTTGGCTACCCTCACGGTATGAAACATACGTGGTAATCCACCCAAACGGTATGAACTGTTGCCTGCAATTTTACATGATTTAGACTGTAATGTTTTATTCAGATCGTGCTCCCCATTTCTACGGCTATGAGAGACAAGGGCATGCTCCGTATTTTGATAGACCTCCTTCACCTGGAAGATGGGGTCCTCAGGTTTGTTGGGGCTCTTTCCTGTAAACATAAATTATTGATACGTTTTTATGACAGGGTTGCATTTCTGACTATTTACTTTCCTACTTTGCTGTTTTATCCAGGCAGTCAATTCTAGAAATACAGCTGGAGTGGCTGATTGTAGCAGTGCCAGGTAACTTGTTTTCATCTGCCTGGATCTAATGTATTAGGTTGCTTAGGAACTTGGGATCACTACAAATAACTTGAAGCCATCCATTGAATCTCCCAGGGGAGTGCTGGGATGGGTGTACTAAAGGGATACTGGTTTCCCTGTTGGTGCAGGACTCACCAGTTTCTGATTTACTTGGGTAAACTCATTTCCTTTTGGGGCAACTAGTGTGATCTTCCTTGTGCAGCTTTAAGTGAGAGTAGTGGGCAATTAGTTGGTCGCGACTTAATTAGGTTCATCGGAGTGCTACAGCCATGAAGCTAATGATGCATAAATGATTTTCAGATGCTAATATGAATTTAAAAGCTATCCAGAAGCATGAACTCAATTCACTGTTTTCCATTTTTGTTGGGAAAGTTATATATCTTGGTATGCACAACCTAGGTAAACCATGTAAAAGAACTTGTATCCGTGTGGAAGCAAGTTAAGAGGTGGTCATAAAAGAGTCAGCATAGAGGATATGCTATTGCACGTCAAATTCTGTTAAACTGGGTTTTGGCAGCTGGACCTTTATAGAAGTTGGGCAAACGTTAGTATGTAGCTCTGCCGTTTGAGCTGGATGAGGGTAGGTCTGTCAAGTTCTTCACTTTCCTGTAATTTGCATTTAAGTTGTTAAGTTCTTATAAACAGGGTTTCTAGATAGATACATATATTACATTATGAGATATCCTTTACTGAAAAGTAAAACAATGCTACCTAGGATGGGGATGTTGTATTTAGCGGGAGCATCTCTTGTAAGAATAATATCCACCTAAAACTTCAAAGGCAAGTCTGTAAATGTTTGCAGTGCTTGCGGGTCAACTGTTTTAAGAGTTGAGTTGTAAAGTTTGTGTTGGAGATAATTTAGGTCCTTAATTAAAACTTGACAATAGTATAAGAAGTCTGTTGGAGATACTTGAGGTGCTCGATTTGTTGCTAGTGGGATTAAAGAGAAAGGGGTGTAGAATCTGAACAATTGACTTGAAAGTTCTTGGACCTACATTCCTCCTATTTTTTCTTAATTGATTCGTATTCTTGTTTAATTTGTCCTTAATCGTTTCCCTTGCATATCTTGCCATCACTTTGTGTATCCACTATGTTGAACTATCTGTTGCAGTGAGGCAGCACCTAATTTGCCAGGGACCACTGTTGAAGTTGTAATTCCTGAAATGTATATAAAATATGTTTATGGAGAGGATTCTAGCAACCTTCATCATATAAGCAGGGTAGGTCAGTTTGCTCTAGGAAACTCTGTTTCTCTTATAGGTAAGGTAAGTTAACATTTGTGTTTGGTATTCAGATTTCAGGTGCTAAGGTAGTAATTCATGATCCTGTAGCTGGTTCTGCATACGGCTCTGCTATTTTGTCAGGGACGAAAGATCAAGTGGAATACGCTCAGACCCTTATTCATGCCTTCATCTATGCTGAGAAGGGGGACACATAGAGCTTGTTTCTTACCATGATCTTAGAGGTAGCGTATGCGGTGGTCTGTTTTTCTCTTGCAATTCAGTTGACATGTATTTGTGATGGTAAAATAATTGTTGGAAAATGTAGGAAGAACATAGTGTAAAAATTAACAAAGTGGAAAGACGGAGAATGCTGCAGCTATTTGGGAAGGGAAAAAGTCAGCTATGCCTGTTTTTTTCATCATAGTTTGATGTTAGGAGTATTTTGCAGGCAAAAATGATGTAGTATATGTAAATGTTAAAAGCAACGTGCACATGAATTTGTCAGTTCATTTGATTCTTGTAGAAACACAATCATGTGGTTCTGTAAGAAATTCAATGCAGGTGTATCTTTCTATATTAGTTTCAAATCCTGATAATTTCCTTTGACTAGATATATATATAGATAGATAGATAGATAGATAGGTAGTAAAATGCGTTGATAATTTTTCAGATTATTATTTTTAGTTTTATGTCCTTATAAGAGATGAAAAATCATTTTCTTCTATTCATCGATCTTACAAATGGCATTCGGAGGAAGTAAATATTGTTTGGCGAGTGCCAATAAGTACTATGGAGAGTGAAGCCTAGTTTTTTTTTCTTCAAATACTCCTAGTTTCTAATATTAAAAGAAGTCATTCTTTTAGAACAAAGAGTCCTAAGATAAAACAATTGGGAGTGGTATATTTGTAACAGAGGGAAGAAAGGACTAGAAGATTGATTAAGGTGTTTCTTTAGTAGATAAATAAAATATCACATCAAATCTTAAAATTTGATTATTATCATTTTGAATACGTGAAAAGTTATGTAAAATTATAATGAAATTAAATATTTTAAAATAAAAATTGTCATATA
The DNA here is from genome assembly GCA_035578085.1 of Solanum pinnatisectum. Taxonomy (NCBI): domain Eukaryota; kingdom Viridiplantae; phylum Streptophyta; class Magnoliopsida; order Solanales; family Solanaceae; genus Solanum; species Solanum pinnatisectum. The sequence goes on from CM069087.1 coordinate 6,936,318, forward strand.
GATTGTTGCAAGTAGTGAATTTTCTCCTTTAGTATTCTCATTTTCCTTATCTCTTCCTCACATGGAGTAGGAGCATATGATTCGTCGTGCGAAAGCATTAATCATAGAAATAGACAAGTACAAAGAGTTCACTTAAGTAACAAGTCTTTTCACTATTTATTTTAAGATGGTGAAACACGCATGGAAAAGTTAAAAATCAACTTTTTTTCAGTAAAATAATAATATATTCAGTGTAATACTATAAGTGAGGTGATTTATTTTCCTGTATCTAGTAAATCCCGCATTTGTCTTCAGTAATAACAATTGTTTTTTTAACAAGAGAGGTTTATATTTATTCCTCAATTTTTGACAAAGTAAACAATTACCCTAAGTTAGAGCTCCTTTAGAGGTCAAAAGTGGCAAAAATGAGACTTTTTTCCTAATAATTTGGCCATTTTCCGTTCCTTAAAGTTACTCAATTTCGAATATCACCAAATAAAATTGACCATTTTCAGTTTTCATTCGTCGTTGCTTTCGCCTGGCCCAACTAAAACATATTCCCCTCGACTCAAAATAAGTGTTATCTTAGTAAAAATTACATTTATTGAGAAATCAATTAGTTTACTTAACTATTTTTATTTAATAAATATCTCTTGAAAATTGAACACTATAAAAAAAGATAAAGTATAAAAGTAAACAATAAAAGCTCACTAAATTAATACAAGTGAGATCATGAAATATTATTATTTCGTAGATGTATTATTTAATCGATAAATTAATATTTATTGACTTAAAGAGTGTTTTGAGATTCAATGAAGATTAATTTTGTTTATATCAAAATCATTGTGTCTTACTAATTTATGTATCATATTTATTGAATTTACATAAAAAAAATATTTTATACCATCTTACTAAATTATGTATCGTATTTATTGAATTTATATAAGAAAAATAATTCATTATACATAATGTACCATATATGTGTATGATTTATTGTAATATATTTTTTTGGTTAAATGATTCTTTATAAAATAAATTTCACTGTCTCTTAATAATAAAATAGTATTCATTATATTTTTACTAAATGCATTCAATGTATGATGGTAACAAAATAAATTATACAAGCAACAAAGGAAATTTTTTGAAATCATATTCAAAAATGTCTTTTCATTTAAAATATGTCATAAAATCAACAATGACACTTATTTTGAAATAACTTTTTTTCTTATTGAAGTAACATTTATTTTGAAATTGAAGGAGTATTTTGAAATTTCTTTAACAGATTTATTATGGCAACAAGGATATGCTCAGAAAAAGGAGGAACAAACGGCAAAAGAAGAAAACATTACCAAGAATAGCCCTTTAAAAGTGAGCCAAACAAGGAAATTTCTTGGCTTACAAATAATGAACGGTTTGGGAGGAAAAAATAAGTAGAAGTATCGAAAACATCCAAAAGTTGAGGTAAATTATTAGTTTCGTCCTTTAATTATTGACAGTCTTAAAAATACCCTTCTGCTTGATTAACTAAATTTAGATATGCCCCCAATATACTCCCGATTTGCCACATGACAAGTGGTCTCAAACTCTTGTAGTAGCATGTGACTCGTAATAAGAAACCGAGAGAAGTGTTGAAAACACTCCTAAACTTGATGAGAATTTAGGATTGTATTTCGCTCATATTGCAAGATCGGTGGTGTATTTAAATTCAGTTAGTGAAGTAAAAAGGTGTTTTTAAGGCTTTCAATAGTTTGAAATGAAACTAAAAATTCACGTCAAGTTTAGGAGTGTTATCAATATTTCTCTAAAATAAAAAACCAAAAACACAAGCAAAAGGCAATTACAAGAAACTATTAACAATAAAAAAAAAACAAGTGTACATTGATATTTAAGCACATTCTCCTTAAAGTGATCTACCTTTTGTTTTCTTGTTTTGGCAGTGAAGTTTGGTTATCATTTGTTGAGTTTGGTAAACAAAACAACATAATATAAATTACTCACTTTGACACAAGATTTCTCAAGAAAAAAAAAAAAGATGTATGACATTGAAAAGATCAAAGCTACAAGAGAACTTCTCAAGAGTAGTATAGAGAAATCAAGAAAATTAGGAGTTGAAATTAGTGAAAGATGTTGGAGATTAGAGAGTTGTGAACAAAGGCTTGATTTTTTATCATTTGCTCTTAGAGACTTATCATGTAAATGTACATTATGTAAGATGAGTACTCATGATGTTGATAGAGTCATTGGTCCTGCTTCTTCTGTTGTTAAGATATTTGATGTTATATGTGGATTTGAAAAATCTCTTTCAACTGATGATGTTTCTGATGATGTGTTAGCTTATCTCACAACTGTTAAACGGATGGAAGAAGCACTCGGTTTACTCACCGATAACTGTAAACTAGTCGTGTCTTGGCTTGATACCGGTAGTTGTTGTGATTCATCTTGGTATGTTAGGAAAGTGAACAAGTGTTTGAGTATAGTTAGAGGATTGCAGGGTACAGAGGAGCGTTTTCGTGCTAAAGGTGGAGTGTTGATGATTGCATTAGACAAGGTGGAGATTGAATTCGCGTCTATGTTAAGGGGCATAGCACCATTGTCTGTGGCTTTGCCTGATGTTATTCGAAATGTGCAAGGTGTTATTGAGAGATTGAGTGTGAATTGTCGGGTTGAGAAATGTATGTCTGTCTATGTTGAGGTTCGGAGTTCAAACGTGAGGAAAGCTTTAGAAGGGTTCGATTTGGATTACCTGGAGGAGATATCATTGACAGAGTTTGACAGTGTTTTGAGTGTAGAGCATTATATTGATCAATGGTACAAACACTTGGAGTTTGTTGTGAAATATTTGTTAGACACAGAACACAGGCTTTGCGTTGAGGTGTTCCGTAAAGCAGCATTTAAGGATAGATGTATGGAGTGCTTTGCAAGAGTTGCAGTCCAATCTGGGATTCATTCTTTCATCAAATTTGGCAACACGATTACGGAAGGGAAGAAAGAAGCAATCAAGTTGTTGAAGCTATTGGACATGTTTGGTTCTCTGAACAAACTACGATCCGATTTCAACAGGCTTTTCAGTGGAAGAGCCTGTGGTGAAATCCAAACTCAGACAAGGGATCTGATCAAGAAAGTTGTGAATGGGACTTGTGAAATATTTTGGGAACTTTCCCTTCAGGTGGAACTGCAGAGGCCAACTAGTCCTCCGGTGGATGGTAGTGTTCCGAGGCTGGTTAACTTTGTCGTAGAGTATTGTAATCAGCTGCTTGAGGATGAATATTGGTCCACACTTATCCAAGTTGTGGAGATACATCAAGGTTGGAACCACGAGAGCTTCGAAAAGGGGCTTCTTCTAAATGAAATGCAAAACATAGTAACAGCACTTGGGCTCAATTTAGAGACTTGGGCAAAGAGACACGAGGACGCCTCTCTTTCTTCTTTCTTCTTGATGAACAACCATTGGTACTTGTGCAAGTACACGAGGGGAACGAAACTGGGTGAGCTAATGGGAAATGAATGGCTTACAGGTCACGAGGAATACATGGAGTACTACGAGACAATCTATTTGAAAGAGAGCTGGGAGAAACTCCCGCCCCTTTTAAACGAGGAAGGCCTAGTGTTGTTCCCAGGAGGAAGAGCCATTGATCGACAAGTAGTTAAAAAGAAACTCAAGGAATTCACTGAGGCCTTCGATGAAATTTACAAGAAACAATCCAACTGGGAATTATGTGACAAGGGGCTAAGATGGAGGATACGCCAACTTGTATTGCACGTTGTCCTTCCTTCTTACAGTAGTTACCTGGAAAAATACGCGTCCTCCATAGAATTTGAGGTTACTAGTACTGCAGATCAACATGTAAAATACACAGCTAAGACCTTGGGAAATATGATCACTTGTCTATTTGAACCAAAAGTGGGAAAATATGGCAATAGCACCATATGCACAGAATTGAGTGGCAAGGTAAACAATAGCTTTGTTACTAATCAACTTTCCTCCACACCAGCAGCAGCATGAATTAGGAAGCTGTCAACAATTACTCGAAAGGTGATTAGTTCATCGATAACTCCTCTTACATAAAGTCGATTAGTTTTCCAACCTTTGATCCTGAACAACTAGCTAGGTTGTTAATTGTACATGGTTTATGCATAGACCTATTATCTTTTTAGGAGTATTATACTTCTCTAGGCAAAATTCTAACCTGACGATAACGAGCTACATTCAAGAAAATCATCATCAGTCAGTGTTATGTAATGTATGTAACATTATAAATCCTATAATACTATGTTTTAATGTCTCAATTACATGTTGTGTTCTGTTCTTGCTAAGGTATTTGGTCTTCTTAACACAGGAAATTAAGTTGGTATCCTCTGTACATTTGGTTTGTTAGTTCCAACCACCTTGAAACCTGACCATAACAAGTTTCTTTTTTAATTTAAAAGGCAAAGTTTTAGACCAACAACCTATGTTGTTCATGTCCTCCAAAGATGTTCCCTTGCTCGTGTTAAATCCTTCAAAAATGCAAGTAGTATCCAGGGATAGAGCTAGAAGTCTGGATACGAGTTTTGGATGAACCTAGTAGTTTTTACTTAAACAAAGTATTTGTATTAAGAAATTCTTTAAATAAACACTAATTAAATTTAGAAACCAGTTATTAACTTTGAAAATCCATCGTTCTAAAATCCCACACCCTTCAATGAAGTTGAGCAGTAATCGTAATATTCAAGATATATTTACACAATAAGCATCAATTATTTAACTTAATATTGAAGAAAAATGTGCCATTGGGAGCAGATTGGGGATATGCAAAATGTCACAAAATTAAAGACAAAATGCTTGGAAGGGCCAATTGGGTGGGGGGGGGGGGGGAGGGGGGATAGAAACTGATACATAGTGTTATGAAATAATGTACAATTAACAACCTAGCTGATAGAGAGAAGTTTTATTCTTTTTCGAACTGATCTACAAATGAACTAAAATGGTTTTCTATTTATAGAATGACAGAAATTATATTAGTGTATAAGCTACTTACTTTATTGGAAGCTTATCTGTACAAACTTATCCAATTGCAAGTATATTTGCTTGCACACTTATATGATACTAGTAGATTATCTAATTACAAGTTTATCCCAAAAAAACTACATAATAGATATTCATGAAAGAAAAAGAGTAACATATTTTGTAATATGCATTTCTTTTTGCCTCATTAAGAATCTTAATGTAATAAAAACTTGATTTAGGAAAAAAGAGTGCAATGTGTTTTTTTATTCCTCTGACTAAGTATCACATAATTCTTGAAGATGATTATTGCAATATTATTATAATAAAAAAATGGCGAGGATTTGAATTCTATGTTTGTCAAGCATGATGATGAAAAATAATGACAATTCAAATAATACAGCTTGATAAGTGTAAAACTTATTTGACTTGCAGTTCAAATACTAAAAAATGTCATGCTAATGAAAGTTATCGTTTGACAATGTCTATGAGAAAAATTTAAGAAGGATTCATAACGTTTAAATCATTTGCAATTTTTTTTTTGAAAACTTGTTCATAATCCTTATTGTGGAATAAATCAAGAAAGGTAATTATCTTAGTCAATATTCATTAATTAAGGATAAAAATGAGTCATAATCTTTCATATTATTTGCAAGTCGATGATTTGAATTGAAATTCTTCAAGAGTTTTCAAAAACAGTAGATTATTTGCTGAAAGAAGTTGAAATAAGATCAATTGCATATTGTAAATGATATCAAGTTTTTTGGATATACCAGACATTTATTTGATCGACATAAAAGTTCGATCCACACATGTTATCTATTTTCAAAAAGGATTATTGCCATATTGTTTTTATATGACATTCAAATCATACAATAATTTATGAAATAAATCACGAATGTACTTTACATAATTCTAATATTATTAGATGATACGAGTGAATCTATATATATATATATATATAAAACAAAGGCGCAAATCATCAAACAAATCATCAAATAATAATTTGACAAATCTGATCACAAAGGTTGTGTCTACCTCAACATGTGATAAGTTGATATATGAGATTGAAGTACATCATCTTGAAGAGTTGTGTGATACTTTAATCAAGGGGGTAAGATACACATTGTATTCTCTTTTTTTAAATCAAGGTTTTATCCTATTGAGTTTTTCTAGTACGATTTTTGATGAAGTAGCTAACAATGTGTATTACTAGATACATGTACTCTTTTTTCTTCATCAGAATTTTACTATACGTGATCTTTTCATTATTTACTAATGAACATCCAAGGAAAAATGTTATAAATAAACCGTATTATGGATGTCCATTACACAATTTCTTAGATAAACCTGGAATTTGATAAGCTTGCAATCGATCAAACTTGCGATCAAATAAGCTCGCAATCAAGCAGACAACTTGCAAGTAACTTATACAACTTTTGTTCTTCGATAAATAAAAAGTCAATTCAATTTATACATCACGTTTGGAAAAAAATAAAATATCTCTCTCTTCTCAGCTTCCTTGACTATATTTTCTGTTGTCTTGTAACACAATATTCTTTTGGGAAAAAAAAAACTCAACGTTTCTCTTAAAAAATACTTTTTTCGTTCATTTTTATTTGTCACGATTTGATTTGGCACACATATTAAAAACATAATTATTGATATAGATATGTCAAAAGTAATAAATAAAAATAAACTATTTTAGAAATAAATAACAAATAAAAATAAACGTAGTAAATAAAAAATAAAGTTCCAATTATCCCTTCCATTTTCCTCTTAAGGGTGTTTTAGTAATCAAAACTGCAACCAAGGTAAGGAAGAGCAGGAAGAAGGATCGAGAGCGGCGGAGAAAAATGGCATCGAACGCAGCAGCACCATTCTGGAGATCAGCAGGGATGACTTACATAACCTACTCAAATCTCTGTGCTAATCTTGTTAGGAATTGCCTTAAGGAGCCTTACAAGGCTGAAGCCCTTTCCCGTGAGAAGGTCCACTACTCCATCTCCAAATGGGCTGATGGCAAACCTCAGAAACCCAGTAAGCATTCTCACCCTTTTTTTTTTTATTAATAATGGTGGTTTCTGTCTAATAGTATAGATCTTTGTGCTGAAGGGATTTTATTGGGATCTGTCTGTGTGTTTGCGGTTATAGTTTTGAGATTTCTTCTTACATGTATATTCATTTGTATTTAATCGTCCGTTGAGGTCGTAACCAGGGTTTTGTATCTATACTCCCTCATTATAGAATGAGTTATATAATGCAATTGCAGATCGGATAGTTAGGTCAATAATTTCTTAGGCTATGTTTGTGTTTACTATTACTCTTTTATGTGGATGTTGGACTATGACAAGCAGCAACAACAGTATACCCAGTGTAGTGGGGTCTAGAGAGGGTGGTGTGTACGCAGCTTCGTTCCTACTTTGTGAGAATAGAGAGGTTATTTCTGATAGACTTTTGTTGCATATAAAAGATAGTACAAAAAAGAAATATGTAGTGAAGAAGCTATGTAGAAAATACTAGAGAAAACAACATGTAGTAATAAATTGAAGAATAAGATGCTAGGAACGGAATAATAATAATAATACCAATTAGGAAAACTGGACAACGATGACTAACAAGGATTTCTCATGTTGGCTTTTAGCTTTTGAATTGAATGTTTAGAGTCTTCTAGTTTATTTGTTTTGGTTAATCAGCCTTTTAGTTTCTGCAAAGGGCGGTGATAGCATGTCATTGAGACGCACTTTAATTTTGCCTTTGTTTCCACAAGGATACACGTAGACTCCTTTGTCTTTATAAGAAATTAAGAACAAATGGACATAGATCAACACTGAATTTTCCCAACTATCTGCAAGGACATAGATCTTAGCTCTTGATCATCGGTGATATTTATACTTTAATCCTTCAGAAATTGTCTGCAAGCGGTACCATATTTCTGACTCTCACTCTTCTCCACTTAAATATTAGGTTTTTTTGTATGCGGAAAAGTTTGAACTAGTAATGCGCGCCTAACCCACACATCACACATTGCCCTCTTAAATCCCTGGAGGCAGTACCATTAACCTGTCTCAACATGTTATTTCTGTTGGTTTCATATGATCTAATAAAGACATTGTATTTAACGAGATTTGATGTCATCTGTTTTTCACCTTAATTTTCCTGTTTCCTCTTGTAAATATCCTTAGTGACAAGCTTTGGTGTGAAGGGTGGGGTTAGATGTCATCACAACTGCACAAAGATAGCCATATCCCAAAAGGTCATTGTGTCCATGTTTAGGGGGAATAGGGAACAAAACTAGGTCATCATCTAATACATTTGTACTCAAACATGAAGGGAACATGTTCAATGATTGACCTTTATTAGATTGTGAGTCTTTTACTTTCTTGACCACAATAAACATGCATTCACTGCATGACTAAGATTCAACTTTCCTTGATGACTTGGTGCATTCATTTTCCTTCCCCCATAGTACAAGGTTGATTTTTTGAACTTTCTGCTTAGACAATAGCAGAGGTAGGTAGATAAAGGAAGAAGAAAATTAAGTGATGATGCTACCTGCCACTACTAGTTGTTGTAATGTGTAAGTTTAATACTCATGTGGTTCTAATTAGAGTTTGTATATGTTAAAACTGATAAATCAGTTGAATCTGTCAAGAATAGTTGAATTGTATTGTATCCATTTTCCAAAAAAAGAATTTTTGTTTACATGTTGTATGTAGCACTGATACTATATCGATTGTTAGATAATATTTTGGTAACAATGGTATCATGTCTAGCTTGCACGTACTTTTGGTGAATTCACATGGTACGTATTACACTTCCCATATAGATATTAAATTCGTCTTGCCTGCTTAGGTTTCGGTTTAAGTAGATGGGTGTATGCACATAGGAGGTGAACCTTAGTTCCCAAGGTTGTTACTCCTGTTCTTTGACCACTAGGCTGCCCTCTTAGGGTCCTGGGTTATTGACTAATATTTGCCTCTCAAGATTGAACTTGCGAGGATGATGGTGGATGAAAAGCTTTCATGAAGGGAAAGGGGATGTGATATGTGGCCAATAAAAAAAAGAAGTGAAGGCCATATGCTTGTATCCTATTGTCATTCTTTTTTTGGATGAAGACAATTATTCATTTATAATATGGGGAGAACCCAGCATACAAGTTGTAAAACCCATTGTCATTATACTCCTTGACTTTTTGCTTGGGGAAGAATACCAGAGTATCAGGTTCTTGTTTCAACATGATTGCAGTGTGTTCTTTTTCCATTTTTGCAAGAGTCAAAGGGTGGAGGATATAGAGTATAGGGTTCCGGTTGGCTGGTCTATTTATGTGTTCATTGCATACTTTTTTTTAATCTTATTTTCATGGCAAAAGCTGCATAATTGGTCTTCTAACAAATACTTTTGCTGTTCTTTTTTACAGCCCTCCGCTCTGATACTCCTGAAGATTGAGAACGAGGGTGAATCTTGGAATTTGTTTTTGATGTTATATGGTTTTTTATACTGTCCTGGCACTGTACAGTGCTTGTCTCCTGGATCTTGCATTAGCTATTCATCTTCTAATAACGACATAGTAACTAGACTTTGGTCCTACACTTGCTGGATTGAAAACAACGTGATTCGATGATTAGCAATAATCTCTTGGCTGTAATGTCTTAAAAGCCAACACTCCTGTGTAATTCAAAAGATTTTAAGCTTTTGTTCTCAAGCATAACAAGTGTGTCGTAAAGTTATATTATACATACATTGCCTAGTCTAATGCGAAATGAAGCATAATTCTAATACTAGTTGTGGCTCTAAAGCACAGAAGGGCTGCAGCGTGCTGTTCGTAAAGCCGAATTGAACTGTTTCTACTCTCTTGTTTTTGCTTAACGGCATGCTTTTTTGTTGAACTATTCTTTCTTATCCTTTGCGTGGAATGTGAAATTCTGAGATTGCCTTGGAAAATAAGATGAAGAGGAAATAGACCTCTATGATCAAGTAGGCAACTTGCAGCGAGTAAAACGAAAGTATACGTTTACCAACCCACTCCAACCAAAAAAAATAAGAGAAGAAATTACTGATTTTAGTCAATTCTACTTTTTTGTGGCTATAAAAGAAAGAAATTCCCTATTGACTTGACGTTGGCGAAATGATTCGATGGACTTTTACTTACGTTTGTATTGTGAATCTTTCTATTAATTGAAACAGTAAAGTAATTAATAAATTGAGATGGAGGTTAATATATATTATAGAGTATACTACTCCCTCCATTTCAAGAATTACACATTTCTACCTTTAGTAAAAATTTAATTTTAAAATGCTCATTTTATTCCTAATAAAATAAATTAGGGGTCACACAAACATGTATGATTTATTTTAGATCACAAATTTCAAATTTTTTAATTTCTTTTATATATTTCGTATAAAATTCAAACTAACTCATATAAATTGAAAAGTGGGAGTGCACAATATCACTACATATCTGATCGTCTTTTACTTAAATTGGAAAAAGTTAAATTTGTAACTACAAATCTTTAAAAAAAAAATTAGAATGAAATTAGGCGCTCCTTCATAGAACTTTCTTCTTCCTCCCTGTCGCCGGCCTGTTAACGCTTCACAGACGGATTTTTCTATGTATTTATCTCTCTATTATTATACACTACACACACGATCTCTATACATATTTTTCTCCTAATTTATGTAATCTACTCAGCTTTGCTGTTCAAATCAGTAGACGATTCGATTCGCCGACAGATTGTTTTATCTGGTAAATACAATTAACTGCAATTTTCCTTCTGTATGTGCTTTTTCTTGGTTTTTTCCCCACATTTTGTGAGAAATTTGATCTGGGTTTCTTATATGTTTTTTTTTTTTGTTTTGCTCAATTAGGGCCCCCTTATGTGTCTGAGCATCTTACATTTGATTCATTGAGGTAATGTTAGTGAAATTATCAACTAATTTAAGTTATGGGTTTACTGAAATTTAACCCAAATTATGATTTTATCAGCTGTATACAGTTGGCTCTTTTTTTCAAGTGTTGAGATGGGATCTGTAGGGGATAAGTTAGACATTGAATCTGATGAGGAGATCTCCTTTAGTTCATCTCATGCTACAAACAAGACAGATAGTTTGCATTTTGAGTCGGCTCATATGGCGTCACCTAGAAGTTCTTACTCGTCGAGAGTCTCGAGGAAGATGCATCAGATCAGCTATTTTAGGAGTATATACATTGTGATACTTAAAGCAAAGATCAATGTTTTGCTTCCTTTTGGACCATTGGCGATACTGCTACACTATCTTACGAAAAAACATGTATAAAGTCTCAAGCTTTTGCTATTTACCTCAATTGAACTTATAAAGTCTCAAGCTTTTGCTATTTACCTCAATTGAACTTGCCTCTTTTTTGTTTTCTTACTTTATTTATTGTGCTTTTCTTTGGGTTCATCTCGATATTTCAGGAGTGGGTGTTTTTCTTCAGTTTGGTGGGCATTACACCCTTAGCTGAGCGTTTGGGTTATGCGACTGAGTATGCTTATGCTCTTCAAGTTATTCAGTTCTCCTCTGCTACTATGTTATTTTACATGCTCATTGACTTCTTTGATTGTCATGACACAGGCAGCTTGCATTCTATACAGGACCTACAGGTAGCTATTATCTTTTGGTACTTTTGCCATTTTCTTGATCTTTGTTTCTATTATTGAGGAACTTTTCACCGTTGGGATTACTTATGGAGAGTATTAAGTTGAGGCACCCAAGAGTATGGCGTTGTGGTCAATAAATTGAGTTGAGAACCATGAGGTCTGAGTTTCAAATCATGGCAGAAACAAAACACTAGATGATTTCTTTCCATCTTACAAACTTTGATGAACAGAGTTACTCCATACCAGTGCTGTTGGGAGGTAGTAGGTACCCATGAAATTAGTTGATGTGTAAGCAAGTTGTCCGGACACCATGATTATAAAAAAAGAAGAAGAATTAGGTTTTGCTTGCTTAATCTTAGTGTTTAAGTTGAATGTGAATTCAGTCATAGAATAAAGTGAAAATGTGAGTTAAGTTTTGTTCTCACAATGAAATTTCCTGATGAAATTTCTTGTTCCCTATTTAAATGGTTTTATGGTTTTTCTGTACTTCTGTTGTTCTCATTGCCCTTTGCTGGAAGTATTTTAACATTTGCATTTACTGAAAGAGCTACTTTTCTTATTGATATCTTGTGTGAGACATAATTCCCCCTCCCCCCTCCCCCACTACACTTCTTTTGATTATTAGAATGACTTTTCCTTATTTTTGATGTATAGTTGGGGGCCTTCTAAATGCTACATTTGGCAATGCGACTGAAATGATAATCTCATTATATGCATTGAATAATGGGATGATGAGGGTTGTTAAACAATCCTTGCTGGGTTCCATTTTATCAAATATGCTCTTGGTGCTTGGATGTGCCTTCTTCTGTGGTGGGATTGTTCATCACCCGAAAGTCCAGGTTTTCAGTAAGGTCATTATCTTCTGATCAATCACGTCCTCACCAAATGTGCAGTGAAGTTAGCACTTTTGTCTTTTGTGAATGTTGATGCTTCAGTGGAATTTCGTATTATCTCAGCACCAATGTGCTCTCTCTAATGCTATATGGTAATGCTAATGAAAATCTTTAAATTGCAGGCAACTGCCCTCGTGAACTCAGGATTGTTATTGATGGCAGTCATGGGCTTATTATTTCCCGCTGTACTTCATTTCACCCACACAGAAGTGCATTTTGGGAAATCAGAGCTGGCTCTTTCAAGATTTAGCAGTTGCATAATGCTGGTGGCATATGCAAGTTACCTATTTTTTCAGCTCAAGAGTCAACCAAATCTATATAGCTCAATTGATGAGGTAAATTGCTGAAAATCTTGGAATAGGTTGATAGCTTATTTCCTCTATTATTCAGCTTGTGTTTCTCCGAGGTCGTCTGCAGCAATAGTCATTGACACTGTACGTCCTATCTAGTAATCAGATGCCTGTTATGAAGGATATAGGTTTGCAGCAGATTTCGGTTTTTCCAGATAAACTTGTACCATGATATGTGATTTTCATTCCAACTTATGTTACTGCATGATGTATTAGTTTGTTTCTAATTATTCTCTGATATCTGAACAGGATAGAGAGAATAATGCTGAAAATTCTGATGAAGAAGAGGCTCCTGAGATAACACAATGGGAAGCTATAGGGTGGCTTGCTATTTTGACAGTATGGATATCTGTGCTATCTGGGTATCTTGTTGATGCCATAGAGGTAACCTTTCCTTTCCTTTTGTTTTATTAAATATTTTAGCCCATGTCCTTCTTAACCGATGTATTGGAGAGGCTAGCATTTTCTTGAAGTTGAATGCTAATATCCGTGTGCCAATCTTTTCTCCTTTTTCAGTAATTAATTATCAAAAGCTATATAAATTTCATTCAAGTTCTTTTGACTTCGATTTTTTTGTATGTTCTTCATCCTAATTTGTTTGTGTTGCTAATACGATTTCAGGGAGCATCCGACTCAATGAACATGCCTCTGTCCTTTATTAGTGTCATCTTGCTTCCAATTGTAGGAAATGCTGCAGAACATGCAAGTGCAATCATGTTTGCAATGAAAGATAAGCTTGTGCGTTCCTGAAAAACCATATTCACTGTCTTATTTGCCCAGAATAGGTTACTCAAGGAGTACTGTTTGCAGGACATTACACTTGGAGTTGCGATTGGGTCCTCTACTCAGATATCAATGTTTGTGGTAAGGTCTTATAATTTGATGCATTAATCATCTGAACTAGCATATAGTAATTAGCCGATAACAAAGAAAATTAGTTCTTATTTTTTATTTAAATTCATACAGGCCGTCCTAAGAACATACTGAATTTTTGTTTGCTTAATAATTCCTTTTTGGTTGGTTTGTATCGGTGTAGTTAATTTGTAATTATCCAAAATTTATAATGTAGCTTGGCGGTCCATTTAACCATAAAAAAAAAAATAGAGCTTGGTGTTTTATGTGGAAGGAAAGAAATGGGAGCTGTTTGAAGTCAAAGAAAGCTCTATTCAAAATATCAAGAATTTTATTTTATTTTATTTTTGGTGTAAGCAGAATTGTTATAGTGAGCCATGGAATTGATAGATCTGATAGGTTCCCTCTTAAGGAGAGAAGAGACATACGTGTGACGTTAATCTGTAAATACTTTTGCTTGCATCTTCTGGGTGCTATTTAAGTATTTATTAAAAGATTATGATAGAGCTTATAAATCAAGTTGCTTATTCGTAGATCTCATGCTTTTGATGATGCAGATTCCATTTTGTGTTGTTGTTGGTTGGTTCATGGGAAAACCAATGGACTTGAACTTCCAATTGTTTGAGACTGCTACACTCTTTATCACAGTGCTAGTCGTGGCATTTATGCTGCAGGTTCATCTTCTAACTTACATCCTTTTGTCACATCACCCCCCCCCCCCCCCCCCCCCGCCCCCTGCAAATCAGGCAATTGAATAAAATAGATGATGTTGTTCAGTCTACTCCCTACCCTAGACTACTCAGCCACGAAAGGCTTGCTACTAACTATAATTGTTGCTTTACACGATGCAGGAAGGAACATCAAACTATTTTAAGGGGTTGATGCTTATCCTATGCTATCTCATTGTTGCAGCAAGTTTCTTTGTACATGTTGATCCATCCAAAGGTTAGTAGGATTCTTTCCCTCTATAGTCTGGGTATTTTTTTTAAATTTTAAATAAGACTAATTTTGTTTAAGTACACTAAGTTGGTGGTAATTTACAGAAACTGAAGTACATTAGACATAAACCAATGTTCAAAAAATTAAATTCTGCTAACTACATAATGCAATATGATGTTTTGCACCATAATTTCGATCTCTTCATGGTCTCTTGAGTCCTTTCTCGTCTGAATCTGCTCTCCAAGTGCTCTCTTGCCACCATTGAACACAACCCTATCCAACAAAAGTTTCACCCACTAACTGTAATATGTACGTAACCACCTCCAAATGGCCTCTATGTCTTTATCTTCTCCCTCTTGAACTCGGTTAGTATCAACTTCAAAGATTAGTTCACAAATTTTGCTCCATTCTTCCTACTGTGACTATTCATTATTTCTCCCTTTATAGTTTATGGAAGATGTCCGTCTCAGCAATTCCAATTATTCCATTTTTCTAATTTCTTAATCAATATCAATAGTTTTATTCTGTTATCTATCTCTCCTCTCCTTCCAATATTTTCCTGTTCTGGTTAATAGAAATGATAATTTAGTTTAGTGACCAGCACTGAAATACCTAAAATATTTAACAGATTTGTAAGCCTGTGATAAGCACATACAGACCTGTTCATCACTGTTTGTTCCATGCCATAGCCTATCATTAATCTTCATGTCTTTAGTTTGCTACTACATTTTTTGAATGCTTTGAGAAGCTTCATACTTTATTATCATCATCATTTTGATACAAAGGAGACAGCCCGACTTAAGGGGAACCAAATGAAGCAGGTGCTTTAGGGCCCCAAATTTGGGGGGACCTTTTTAGCAATAATAGGCTTATAATTTTCCTTTAAAAAATATGTTGAGTGCTATTTGTGAAAAAAGTAAACCTTTTCATTAAAGGAAAGATTTTTTCTAGATCGGAAATCAAGTAATATTTGACTTGCTTAAAAATGGGAAGTATCTCCAAATTGGAATTGATTTGACGAGTGAAATCATTATTCCACTTTTTCAAAATACTTCTATCAATGCTTGAAACAGGAACTCTGTATTCTTTAACTATATTTTCTTAAAGAATGATAAAATATCAGAATCTTAAAGCCTTGAATAGTTAAAATAATGAACTCTTGGAAATAGAGTAAGAAAAATACATAAAAAAGAAAGCATGTAATCTGATAAGAAAGGAGAAAATAAAGATTGTGACTTGTACAAAGGAAGAAAGTTACACGTTCCAATGAGAGAAAAAGTGGAATAATGATATCAGTTGTCCAATTGAATTCCAATTCATACATTAGGGGAGCTATTCACACTTCCCATTTTAAGCAAGTCAAACGTTGACTTTATCCCAACCCGAACAAATTTTCCTTTTATATAAAAAAGTTTACTTACAAATAGTACTCAATATCCCCTCCCCCCCCCCCCCCCAAAGAAAACGTATATGCCTATTATTGCTAGAGAAAATACTCATCCCCTCCCAAATTTAGGGGCCTAAAACAACTGCCTTATTTGATTCCCCTTAGTTCCGGCCCAAGGACCAATTAGAATTACCGACATGGGTTTCCGAAGAATACATTCTTGAGGCATTTTTGTACTACAAATTAATTTTAAAAAATTAGCAAATGGAGAAAGACTTGAAAAGATGGTTAGTTTATAACAAAGATTTGGATAGTGTTTTGTTTATGCTACAAATTGTTTTACACAATTCCTATTGCTAGGAACAATACACCAGCCAGTGAATGTGATAAAAATGGGAGAAATCTTAACATTAAGCTTAAAACTCATTAAACAATCATAACAACATACCCAATGAAATCCCACAAGTGGAGTCTGGGGAGGGTATAGTTTTTGTTGTTTAAAAAACTCATTAAACAACAAAAGACTATATTGTTGACTTCTTGTATGAGTGCATGAATTGATTTAGAAATGAGATTGCACAATAAAAAAAACAGAAGATGCTCAAGAACAAATTAATAGAGATAGAGAGCATTCAGAAAATGTAATTACACCAATATATCCTGTGTAATCTCACAAGTGGGGTATGGGGAGGATAGTGTGTATACAAACCTTAACCCTACCTTGTGAAGGTAGATGGACAGTTTTCGATAGACCCCTGACTTAAGTAAAGCATTTCTAAACTATGTAAAAGGAAAAGTAGTGGAAAGGGCATGATAAAAATACTGGAAAAAAGAACAATAGCAACAACAAATAATACGATAATAGAAACAAAGGGAAACATGTAATACTAAAATTCGAAGAATAAGCTCATATGAGAGCAATAATAATAATATTGACAAGGAGAACTAGACAATGCTCAACTATCTACTAACCTTCTATCCTAATTTTCGATCTCCATATCCTCCTGTGTAGGGTAAAGTCCTCAGTAAGTTGCGTTGTGCCATGTCTTGTCTAATCTCTTCTCCCGATACTTCTTCGATCTACTTCTACCTCTCCTTAGACCCACAATGGCCAACCTGTCACACTTCCTCACCGTGACATTTGTGCGTATCCTCTTCACATGTGAACTATCTCAGTCTCGCTTCTCTCATCTTGTCCACCATGGAGGCCACAACCACCTTGTCTGGAATTTCTTCATTCCTAATCCTCCCACTCTTAGTATGTCCACTCATCTATCTCATTCTCATTTTCACTACTTTTATCTTTTGAACACGTGAGTTCTTGATCAGCAACACTCTCCGACCTTTACAGCATAAATGGTATAACAACTACTTTATAAAACTTACCTTTAAGTCTTGGTGACACATTCTCATCACATGAGATATGATGCAAGCCTCCATCTCATCCACCTGTTCCAATACGTTGTGTAACATCATCATCAATCTCCTATTTTCTTGGATTGTTGACCTAAGATACTTCAAACTTCCATCCTTCGGGGTGGCCCAGTGGTTTGGGCTTGGGACTTTCATGTTGGAGGTCTCAAGTTCGAAACCCCTTGCCAGCGAAAGCAACGGGTTTGCCTTCTGGGTCGAGCTCGTCGCACCAGGCTTGCCTAGTGCAGGTTACGTCTCCTATGTGATTTGCGAGCTATTGCATAGGAGCGGGGGTTTTACCCTGTGTGCACCCAAATAGTAGCGGCTGCGGGTTTCCCTTGTCATCAAAAAAAAAAAAAAAAGATACTTCAAACTTCCTTTGTTGGAGATGACTTGTGTATCGATCTTAACTTCCACATCTGCCTCTTGAGTCATGCCACTAAACTTGCACTCAAGTACTCCGTGTTAGTCTACTCAACTTGAACCCTTTAGACTCCAGGGTCTGTCTTCAAACTTTTAGATTATCATTGATCTGTCGCGTGTCTTGTTACTCAATACTATCTGTAAATAGCATACACCATGACACTTCCCTTTGGATATGTCGTGTCAATTCATCAATCACCAAGGAAAATAATTCGAAAAATGTATTATCAAGAATTATTTCCTTCATAATAACTCCTGGAAAACAAAATTAATTTGGTTTTTAGTATTATTGAATGACTGCAGAATTCAATCCAGTCATGCATGAACATGTTTGGCAAATTACACATGATGAAACTGATGATCAATCTTGAACAAAATATACAAAATCATAATTTTGTTGGCGAGTGAAATGAACTCCTCGTAAACTTGTTAAATGTGTATATCTATTCATTTTGATACTCATGCCTAGCATGCATATACAAAATGATAACATAATCATTCTCTATGAATATACAAAAGTTGTTATGCATGTTGATGTTGTCATCTTGTTAAAAGGTTTTTTTTTCCTTTAAGTTCAAGACCTCTCATTAAATTTTGGCTTTTAGGCTACTAATTGCACCCTTTTTGTTAGAGTAGCAAAACAACCAGGTCTCGACAATAAATTCCATCAAGCCCTCTTCTACTAGCTGCATATATAGGCTTTCATTAGAGCTTTCAATTACTAACTGCTTATTTGGATACACTGCTACATTGAGGTCATGATAAATTAAATATCCTGATTGTTCCCTCACTACCTCCTCCCCAAATCAAAAATAAAAAACTCAAGTTTCCAAATCACAATTGGCTATTAACCTTTCTTGCCATGGCACGGTGCAGAAGGGGAATAAGCATGCTCAGGGTGGTGATACTCATGCCTCGGCAAATGAACTCCTCGACTACTGGTGATGAATCAAAAGTGACGAGCCTAACAAGCTGCACTCAGCCCAAGTGTTGGCTAAATCTAGAGTGAATGATGTGGTGGTAAAGTGGTAGATGGGTTCTTATAGATGGAACACTCAAGACGGTTGGTGAACCATTGACTTCTTCTTCAACGTTTATCCATGTTGTATAATTTTCTTTAGCAAACAAACAAATTTAAATTCTTCCCTGCAGTATATTGAAGCTGATTTTATAGTCTTCCACTTGGAGATAATTTGTAAAAGGATGGAGGCCATAATACTAGCTTCCTTTTCTTTTGCTTTCGGAATACCATTCAAAATGTAACTATTGACCCCAACTTGCTTTTGGGACTGAGGCGTAGTTATAGTTGTTAAGTTGTTGTAGCTTATTCCTATATTTCCATAGTGGTGATCGATCCTCAAATTGGGATTGAGGTGTAATTGTTATAATGTATCCTTAAAAAGAAGAAATTTTTACACAATGTTGATGTACTGTATTATTCAGTTTTGTGCATAGTACTGTTTTTCCTGCGTGTGCTCCTGGGGAAAGACGAGGCGTTGGTTATAATGTTTACTTGTTGGTTATTGTGTGTGACATTGTATTTTGCTAAAACGTTTACTTAGTTCTTTTGGTATGAAATCATTTTACCTCTTTTGAAAATAATTTTTGGAATCATTTTTTGACATTTTGGTGAAGGAAAGGGACATGAGGATGGTGTTTATTGATGTATATCAAAGACAGACAACAGTTTGTATATACTTCCATCTGGTCAACAATAAGTAAATTTTTAAGGTTTTGGTATATCCACTGAGAAAAGTATAAATAGGAAAAGAAGTATATTTGAAAATTATTCATTAGATATTTGTTCAGACCATTTAAGAAAAAAATAATACCTTCTTACATTAATGTCTTCGAACAAAATCTATACAAAGTATTAATTATACTTTGAAAATTAAACTATTACTTTCTTAGTTTATATTTTTAATTGTTCGGTATTGACTTAACACATTTCTTAGGGAACAATAAGTAGAATGACAACTATATTACGTTTTGGATACAATAAATTCAATATTTTGTAAAATGCATTGAAAAATAATTATAGTTAATAATAAGGTAAATTGAAAACTAAGTGATAAATTACTTTTTTATTTTCCAAACTAGACAAGTAATTGTGGATATCTATCTTTAGTATAGTGAATAGGTAAAAAGCAGACGAAGGAAATAAAATTTTATGTAATTTTTTAATAATTAGAATATATTTAAAAAATAATAAATTTTTCTTGATTTATTTAAATATATAAATAAAATGAAAAATCTATTTTTTAATACAAGGGACTAGTAAAAAGGAACAATAGAGTAGATAGAGTAGCTTACGATGATTTCATATTGTGAGAAATATATTATTGAATTGTGTATTGAAATTGTTACATTAAGACCTTATTTATAGACACTACATTGGAATCCTTTTCCAACTAGGATTCCTATTCTTATTCCTATTCCTATTCCAATTCCTATTCTAAGTAGGAAATACTTATACTTATTTCTATTATAACACTCCCTCTCAAGATGGTGCATACAAATCATATGTACCTAGCTTGTTACAGATGTAATTAATACGAGGACATGTGAGGGACTTGGTGAAGATATCTACAAGCTGATCATTTGACTTCACAAATTTTGTAACAATAGCTCCCGAGAGTATCTTTTCTCTGACAAAATGTCAGTCAATCTCAATGTGCGTAGTCCTTTCATGAAACACTGGATTTGATGCAGTATGAAGAGCCGCTTGATTATCACACACAAGTTCCATCTGATCAATTTTGCCAAATTTTAGTTCTCCCAGCAACTGTTTGATCCAAACTAGTTCACAAGTTGTTGTTGCCATTGCTCGATATTCTGATTCTGCACTAGATCGAGCAACCACATTCTATTTCTTACTCTTTTACGACACCAAATTACCTCCTACTAAAACACAATATCCAGATATCGAACGTCTGTCAGAGAGTGATCCTGCCCAATCAGCGTCTGTATATCCAATGATATGTTCATGGCCTTGATCCTCAAACAGTAGTCCTTTACCAGGAGCTGACTTTATATATCGCAAAATACGAACAACTGCTTCCCAATGACTATCACAAGGGGAAGTCATAAACTGACTTACAACACTCACAGGAAAAGATATGTTAGGTCTAGTCACTGTGAGATAATTCAACTTTCCAACAAGCCGTCTATACCTTTCAGGATTACTAAGCGACTTCCCCTGTCCTGGAAGGAGTTTAACATTCGGATCCATATGAGTGTCAATTGGTCTACATTCTATCATTCCTGTCTCCTCAAGAATGTCTAAGGCATACTTGCGTTGAGAAATAACAATACCTGATCTAGACCGAGCAACCTCAATACCTAGAAAATACTTTAATCTGCCAAGGTCTCTAGTCTGGAAGTGCTTAAAGAGATGTTGTTTCAAATCGGTGATACCATCTTGATCATTACCGGTGATAACGATATTATCAACGTAAACAACCAAATAGATACATCAACTTGGTGCAGAATGCCGATAAAACACAGAGTGATCAGCTCCACTACGAGTCATGCCAAACTCTTGAATAACTGTGCTGAACTTCCCAAACCCAGCTCGAGGAGACTGTTTCAGACCATAGAGTGACCTACGCAATCGACATACAAGGCTACAAGACTCCCCCGGAGCAACAAAACAAGGTGGTTGCTCCATATAGACTTCTTCCACAAGATCACCATGCAGAAAAGCATTCTTAATGTCCAACTGATGAAGAGGCCAATGACGAACGGCAACCATAGATAGAAAAAGACGAACAAATGCTATTTTAGCCACAGGAGCGAAAGTGTCACTATAATCTAGCCCAAATATCTGAGTATACCCTTTGGCAACAAGGCGAGCCTTAAGTCGATCAACCTGACCGTCTGGACTAATTTTGACTGCATAAACCCAACGACAACCAACAGTAGATTTACCTGCAGGAAAGGAGACAAGCTCCCAAGTACCACTCTTATGTAAAGCAGACATCTCATCAACCATAGCCCGCCTCCATCCAGAATGAGAAAGTGTTTCACCTGTAGTCTTAGAAATGGAAATAGAGGACAAAGACGACACAAAGGCATAATGGGGTGATGATAGACGATGATAACTTAAGAAGGTATAATGTGGGTTAGTATTTCGAGTGGATCGTATACCTTTTTGAAGTGCAAGCGGTTGGCTAGGAGGAGGCAAGTCGGCAGTAGAAGCAGGGTCCGGCGCATGACATGAATCATCTGGAACTAGGGTTGGACGTGGACGACGATGATAAGTTAGTAGTGGTGGCACTACAACTGGAGATGGAAAACTAACCGTAGACTCCTCAAAGGTTGGCACAGGTAAAACCTGAGGTATGGGTAAGACTATAGATACATCAGGATGATCAGAAGATGTATAGTAAGGCTGAGACTAAAAAATGTAACATCAGCAAATATAAGATATCGATGAAAATCATGTGAATAACAACGATACCCTTTTTGGACTCGAGAGTAACCAAGAAAGACACATTTGAGGGCACGAAGAGCTAATTTATCTTTTCCTGGGGCTAAGTTATAAACAAAGCATGTGCTCCCAAAGACACGAGGGGGGATAGGATAAAGATGTGACTGAGGAAACAGTATGGAATGTGGAACCTGATTCTGAATAGAAGAAGAGGGCATTCTATTTATCAAATAACAAGACGTCAGAACTGCATCTCCCCAAAAGCGTAGCGGAATATTGGATTCAAGGAGAAGAGTGCGAGCGGTCTCAATAAGATGCCGATTTTTTCTTTCAGCTACACCATTTTGTTGAGGGGTGTATGGACAAGTAGTCTGGTGAATAATACCTTGGTGAGTCATAAACTCCTGAAATTGGGAGGATAAGTATTCTAAGACATTATCATTACGAAAAGTACAAATAGAAACACCAAACTGATTTTATATTTCAGCAAAGAAACTTTTGAAAATAAAAAATAACTCAGAACGATCTTTCATTAAGAAAATCCAAGTACATCTTGAATAATCATCAATGAAACTAACAAAATAACAAAATCCTAATGTGGAACTGACTCTACTAGGACATATTATGAATTTAGAGAGAGGGAAAAATAAAATAAAAAATAAGGCTGGTCAGAATCTGGAAAAAAAAGAGTGCAGTCATCGAAAATTAAGTCGAACTGCCTGGAACTGGTCGAAATAAGAAAATAAATATACAGTCTGCCTCAGAATGGAGAGGCGACCTCAATGAAAAAAAAATTAGTCGAAAAAAAAAATTGTCCGGAAAGTGTCGCATGCGCCGGCGCGTGGTGACGCGACCTTGGAACTCCTGGCAGTGCGTGACTCGGTGAAACTTAGAGGAGCTCACTGGGGTTTACTCTCCTGAGTGTTCCTCATCTCGTGGTGGTGTAGGTTGTCGCACTACACTTGTAAAACAAGACAACAATGCAAACCAGCCGTAGACAGTCACCGGATTCTGACCTTTTTTTTTTTTTTTTGGGTAAGTTTCTCACTAATGCTCTGATACCATGTAAGAAATATATTATTGAATTGTGTATTAAAATTGTTACATTAAGACCCTATTTATAGACACTACATTGGAATCCTTTTCCAACTAGAATTCCTATTCTTATCCCTATTCCTATTCCAATTCCTATTCTAAGTAGGAAATACTTATTTCTATTCTAACACATATCATGAGATGAAATCTAATAGTCTCCAAAAATCATGATTTGAAAATTTCAAATCATGATTTGAGATTTTTCAAATACAAAAATTGACCCACAAGTTTATACTCTCTTTGTCCCTAATTACTTGTCCACTTTTGAATTGACAAACCTATTAAGAAAACAATTAATGACATAGTGACTTTACCATTTTACCCCTATTAATTAAGAAGTGGATGAAAAGTTCTAACATTTTTCAAAGTAATTAATCATTTAATTGAGGGTATAATAGGTAAAAAAAATTGTCATTTCTTCATTTGTCAAAATGGACAAGTAATTAGGGACAACTATAAAAGGAAAAGTGGACAAGTAATTAGGAACAGAGGGAGTATTTTGTAAAAATAACCCCACATTTATATCTACTAATAATTTATTTCATATGCAAATAAAATTTATAATTCATATCATACTGTTTAAACCATTTACATCTCATATATTGATTATCCTCACTAACATAGAATTTTTATTATTACTTCAAATCAATTGCTACTTTACCATTTATATTCACCAAATTTATTATTTTTTATCAAATTTATTTACCAACCAAATTGACTAACAAATGACTCAAAGTAACAATGTTGATTCGTCTTCTTATTCATATGAACGAGAAATGTAAGTCCAACTTGAAAAAGTTGTCTGAACTATGTGGGGGACTATATTAAAGACTAGTACACCACAATTTATATATGTTTAATTGTTTTTTATTGAATTAAAGTTTGATCAATAAATCTTGTATTTTTTAAGAATATGTTTGTGATAATGTATTATGGGATTTTATAAACTTTTGTTTATTTGGTAAGATTGTATAAAGAATTGGGACAATTTAATAGTTTATAACTTATGAGATTTTTATGTTTACGAGAAAACATACCACGTAATAGGTTCAAATCGCATGTTCAAACAAAACTTCAACATCATTTCATGATTCATATCATGACGCATGACCAAACCATTTCATCTCATCATTTCATTTCATGATTCATATCATGATTTCATATCGCATGACCAAACGACCCTTATACTAATATCTCCCTACATTATAATCAAATACTGTAATATTTTTAAGGCAATTAAATGTGATATTTTAAAGCTACTTGTTCCCCCCCCCCCTTCCCCCCACCCAACCCACCTTTTGAAGTAACTAATTCATAACATCTTTCAGTTTTCTAAAAAGCTATTCATTTCAAGATTAAAACTTACTAAAAGTTATTACTACAATTATATAAAATTAGTTAAGTATACCTGCTTTACATAATTTCTGAATTTCATAGTTATCCCTTAGAAGTAGACATGTTGATAAACAACTGCTTACTAATCATTGTATACAAACGAAAAACCATGAAATAAAAAATAAAAAATAATTAAGAAAAATTGAAGAAATCACCATTGATGGGAAAGAGGTGCCTGCTACCTATAACTAGAAGTCTAAAAAACTCATAGACCAAGTGCTAATTAAACTAACTTATTCAGCTTTGTGAGATTTGTTTTGGGATCTACAAGAAAAAAATGGAAGTAGAGAAGGAGCAGTAATTGCTGAGTTAACAGAGATGTTGAAGTTAGCTGTTTTCTTAAGCCTAATTTGGGCATTGACTCTTCTCTATGGAGAAATGTTCTCATTTTGGGTCCCTTTTCTCTCATGTTCTTGGCCTCATCCTCCTTCTTCTTCTTCCATGGTAAAGTTCCAAACTTTGATGAAGTAGTAATTTACTTTTATCTTTATCTTTGACTTGAGCTAGATTCAAGAATCATTTTTTTCTCTATTTATTGTTCTGTTTTGGGATGTAATGGACAGTGTTCAGCTGCAAGTGAGCTGGGATTTTGAGGGGTTGTGTGATGTTAAAGAAATAATCTTTGTTTTTTACTTCTTTTGGTTAAAAATGATTTCCATTTCCCATTTTTGTAAGTCTCTTGTGGGATTTGGGATTCCTCATCTTAAGCAGCTTGACTCCAGATCAGGGAATATTCAGCTCCCAGTTGACCAATAGAGAAAAAATTTGTTCTCCCCATTGAATCTGTGAATTAGTATTTGTCAACTGTTATCATCTTCTCTATGGAGCTTTAGTTTGTTAAATGACAGTGGCCTTTCATTTTGTACTTGTCCAACCACTTTTTATACTAGTTGGAGCTGTGAATTTGTGTGTTAGTTCTTGTATACTCATTGAGAATCGTAAGTGTTGGGTAATGCCAACATCGTACCTATGGGAAGGTCTACAAGGGGCTGGGGTGGCCTGGGTCGGAGTCATGGTCGAATGTGGCGCTTGATTGGTGGGCTTGGTTAAGAAGTAAAGTTGCGTCCTTACTATCAGGTATAACTTTTGGTATGATGGTAAGCGGCTAAGCGCTTGATCCTAACAATATGCCTGTCAAAAGCTCATTCAGATTTAACAAAAGGATAGCTTGTTTAGAAAATTAAAAAGAAAATAAAAGAACTCTTTTTGGTGAGTTAACTTATAATTATATGTATAAGTGGTGGACTTCGTATGCTAGATACTTTATCTGAGGGAACTTCTTCGGTTAATTATAGAGCAATAATTTGGTAGCTTTAGTTAAGGCAATGCTTTTTCAGTAATTTATCCCTTCATGAAGTCTACTTCTTAATTATCTCAATACTAAGATGTATACATTTTAATGGCTTATCCCCTCCATAAAGATTCATCTTTTTTGAGCTGGCGCAAAAACTCAGGTGTATTAACCTTTGTTGTCCTTGGTTACAGACAGATGGATTAGATCATCAACGTGATTACGTGAAAATTGCTGTTGTGACTGATCCTCAGGTATTGCTTCTGAAAATAATGGTGGATTTACTGTGCTTATCTTTATATTATTCTGTGCTTTGACATTTTGATTTCATATTCACAACATATTTTGTATTTTGACAGCTCATGGATAGAACCTCTCTTCATCTTGCCCCGAAATCCTTTGCACTTGAAGCTGCTCAGTTCTATACAGATTTGTATATGCGCAGGGCATTCCTATCATCTATTTTACCTTCCAAACCAGATATAATTCTGTTCCTAGGTGATTATTTCGACGGTGGGCCTTTTCTCTCTGATGAAGAGTAAGTACTTGTGTATGCTTAATGTTCTATCTTAAAATTTTACTCTCCTAATAAAAAATTAAACTACTTTGTGGATGAAAATTGAAACTTAGCTCCGACTGTAATTCTCTGTATTTCAGTCGAAAACTCTACTTTTTGGACTAATTTAAGGCACATTCCTATCAGTTGCTTCCTTATATAAAGTTCATAATTTAGTCACTTTCATAAATGAAATATCTGAATGTTCTCCAGTTATTCGTCTGCTTTGGACTTCGATTTATTTAATTTGATAGATGGCAGGAATCCTGGAGTCGATTTAAGCATATATTTGACATTGACATGCTTGAGCAAACTACAAACATAAAGTTGTACTACCTTGCTGGAAACCATGATATAGGGTATGCAGCTTTTCACTCGCGTATGCCGGAGGTGTGTTAATTATTCAGATAGAGTTGGAACATGTTATTTAACTGATGCCAAATTTGAATTTAATATGCTTTTTGACTTGTTCATATCTCATCTTCTTTTCATGTATCAAATTACTCATAAGCCTATGAAAAGATGGAGATTAAATCTCCTTCTAAAACATTGCATCAAACAAACCTATTATTTAGTGGATGGTTTCAAATTTCCGCAGCCTAAAAGGCTGTAGTCCCTCAAAGAAGCGGTCGCGAAGGGATACCTCCGCATAGCTAGTTAGTAGGTTGAGGTCTTGTTTGCTAACGGAATTAACCAGACAAATCGCTCCACCAACTAAGAACAACCATTCACCACCACCCATAGAATCAAGAAATACTTACTATTTCTGGACCTAGTAAGTTTTCCCGTCTTGAGTCAAATTAAGTCGTGGTGCCCTTCCGTCAATTTTTTTAAGTTTCAGCCTTGCGACCATATTCCCCCCGGAACCCAAAAACTTTGATTTCTTATAAGGTGCCGACGGAGTCCTAAAAGCAACAAATTCTTGACAGGCGCTTATGGTTGAGACTAGGACGGTATCAGATGGTCTTCGAGCCCCCAAAATTGCACAATAAGTACTGAAGAAATATTTTTTGGTGCGTTACGGCCTGCTCGAGCTCAATTGTCACATTAGGAAACTTTTGGTTGAAAATTTAGTGTGAGCTTTGTCTTTCACTCTTTCTAGTGTCCATGATTAACTGTAGCAAGTTACCTTGTTGTTCATAATTGTTAAGGAAATTTGATGCACCTAAATTTTCTACAACCAAGAGTTCCGATGAGTACCAGGTTTCACATTGAGAGAATCCAGAAACAACAGCATTTAATTTCAGAAAAAGTTGAATAACTAGGATAATTCATTTATTGTTCATTGAGTTGGATGATAGAGCTTAATTTTGGAGTCATGATCATCTGAGTACTAAGGCCTTGTTTGGACATGCAATTTAGATTTCTTAAGTTATATTTTTCCTCATAAACATGAAAACCCCGCAATTTGTGAAAACTATCAAAACTTTCCCAAAATTCACGTTGAGCATGATTCAAGTTTTACCTTTAAAAAATTTGAAATCACATTTTTGGAATTTAAAATCTACTTTTTGGAGAATTTGAGATTTGAAATTGAAGTTGAAATTTTGTGCAAATTTCTTAAACAATTTCAAATCAAAACTTGAAATTGGGATTCCATATCCAGTGGCCAAATGTCAGTGCAGAACATTCTGGTTTACTTCTATTCTATTTCCGATCTTATCTGTGCACACAATGATGCAGGTTATCAAACGCTATGAGAAAGCATTTGGTGCAAGGAACTATCAGTTTACAGCTGGGAAAGTAGATTTCATC
This sequence comes from Solanum pinnatisectum, assembly GCA_035578085.1. Taxonomy (NCBI): domain Eukaryota; kingdom Viridiplantae; phylum Streptophyta; class Magnoliopsida; order Solanales; family Solanaceae; genus Solanum; species Solanum pinnatisectum. Next base: position 6,964,682 of record CM069087.1, read on the forward strand.
ACCATCGACGCGCAAACCTTAGATGGTAATATCACAATTACTCTTTATTTGTAGCTCTTTTTGTTGTTCTATTAATATATATAAAAGTTTGGAGACTTTGCCTGGTCTTTTTCTTTCTCTTATTTCAATCTCCCCTATTCCTTTATACCTTTTTATGTACATGTAGTGTCTAAAAATGCTAATTTATTTATTAGTTGCTGTTTTAGAACATGTGACTACTCTTCGAGATAGAGGGTTCTAACTATAATGTAGTTTTCTGTATGGCACATGACCATGTGACAACTCTTCCACGATTAGAACAGATTATATAAGTAGTAATTCATTTCTAATGAGCTGCTTCAATTCATGTTGTTGTTGTTGTTTTGTAAACACCACTTCAATGATTTTGCTTTTCTTCTTATCAATTAACATGAAAAAGAGACTATTGATTATGGGTCAATTCATGGTGTTGTTATTTCGTAAAGACTCACAGCAAAATCTCTTGTCTACAGGGCATCCCCAAAACAATGTAACCCCTGCCACATGGGAATTTGTCAAAAATGTCTCTAAGCGTATGTTCAGCCAATCACTATCCATGTATGTTGTGATTTGACTTATGTGTAAGATGCTCAGATCATTTTACTCCGTCTTATGCAGATCTGTCTTCAAATCCAAGGATTCTATTGACTCATATTCCATTGTATCGACCAGATCAAACTGCGTGCGGTTCATACCGCTCATCGTCAATTATTAATCAGGTAAATTTAACTTTTTCGTAAACTTGTCAAAGTTGTTTTAGCTTTGTCTATTTTATAGAGGAAAGATTCCTTCCCCTGAAAGTCGCCATTCATGTACTATTCCTCTCCATTAAAAGAGCACTTGATTCGAGAACCTAAACAATAGGGATATGATCTTTAAAAATTCTTCTTCATTTTGCTTGTTGCTATTGTGAGGAGAAAATGTTACTTTTCTTATAATATGGTTAACTAATAGGTCCCTCATATATTCTGTTCTGATAAACATATCTTTGGTATCATGTAGAATCCCTAGAGAAAGAGTTTATAATGAAAAGTTACATATTTCGTCATTTATTTCAGAGAATCAACCGTGCTGCTCAGGATAATGAAATATTGTAAGCTCTTACTCTCGCTTTTAGTGGCTTATTACGGATTTACTGTGTCTGTACGCATGGATGTTTATGTCAGACTTGGTCACAATTCCATTCACAGATATCAAAACTATATTACTGAGAAAGGAACAAATGACCTGCTTGACTCGATCAAACCTGTAAGTATTTCCTTCCATTTTATGATGCCCGAATGGCCCAATGATCTTTTATATATATTTTCAGTAGTAATTCTAGATACTATTGCATGTAATGTAGTCTTATCCAAAACAAAGTAGCAATATAAAGGGAAAAAATTTCTACACAATACTAACTGAAATGAAATGATTTTTGGGTTGCGTTATTTTGAGTTTCTGCAGGCACTAGTTCTCTCCGGGCATGACCATGATCAGTGTACAGTGATCCACAAATCCAAATATGGTTCCGTAAAAGAGGTATCACACCTTGTTTGACTGAAAAAGTTTGGGTTGATTGGATGGTGTTTGATTGATAGTGTTGTGCAGCATACTCTAGGGACTATAAGCTGGCAGCAGGGAAATTTGTTTCCATCTTACATGTTATTATCTGCAAGTAATCGTATCTTACCGAACGGATCAATGCCAGAGGAGGCAATTTCCACCAAAGTGTGCTTTCTCCCTGTGCAGTTATACATTTATATATGGTAATTCAGTATATTGAGATGAAAACAAAACATTTGTCTTTTTTAAACCGCGTTTCTTGTAATCTTAAAGTTTGTTTGTGGATGTTTCAGGTATATTTTGCTGTTTGTCATGACCCTTCTTATTGCCGTCCTTTGGCCCACGAATGGGGTGCTCTTTCCACACTATCTTGATGGATTTCTGAGGAGTGTAAGAGGTCTAATTAGTTCAAGCTTTTCGGGAGGTGGGAAAAAACTGAAAAGCGAAGATGAGATATATGAATATGAGGAGATATGGGATGCAGAAGGATCGATGCACCTCATAAAGAAAACCTTTAAAGTGTCTTCTACATGCTCAAGCGACAGCGCTTCAGTAGAACGGTAAGTCCCATCAAAGAGAACCAGTCATTGCATGAACTGCCAAGTAACTATTTCTATTTACTTGAGCATGCTTGTGTGTTTCTCGAAGTTGCCTCCTAGATTACGAGCACCATAACCTTGTTAGATAGCAATGCACTTTAAGAGTTGCAGGATCCGATCATGCATTACAGCAAGACCCCATGTACCTCTAAAAATCTGTGTGTCTAAGTCTACTGTCAGTGGGGAAGTATCTCACACTTCATTTTGGCTCGGAGTAGTCTAAGTTGCTCGGATTCTTCACTTCCAGTTCCGCACCTGTGTTGACACGACATGGGTATGGGATGCGTACCGGATTTTGGCGAATCCTTTTTGAATACTTGACCAAAATCAATAGAGAAACTCGAGACACGTTAAATGATTTCTGAAACTAAAGCTAGGAAGAAATCATAATTTAGGCATATGCTTTTTTTTTATCAGTTATAAGATATTTGTATTTAGTCCGCAACCAGTAGGTGCTTTAAAGATTTATACCATACAACATCACTGTTGAATGTGCAATGAACTCAAGAAGTCTATCATGACCTATATATCATTATTTCCAACAACTGTGTTACACCCTAAAAAACAGTAAGAAGATGCATCTATACTTAATAATCACAGATCCAAACTTGCTCTAAAATAATAGTGAATTCCTTTCCCTCCAAATAGTCCACCATAATTTAGGCATATTTTTGTAACTCTGTATTAGCTAACTGAATTATTATTAGTTGAATCCTCGACTAGCATCTATACTGGATTTGTACCCTGAATCTTAAAATTTAGACCACAAAGGATCCAACCTCTAGATATGCATCCTTATTAGACACCCACACTCTAGTCCGAGCAACTTAGGTAGTGTCCTTCAATATCATTCTTTTTCTTCAGAAAATTTGATCCATGTTGATTTGTTCAAGATAAGCATGCTATCCATTCTATCATCACTTCAGTTCAATGGTTCTCATTCTTAAGTAATCTATTGGGTGCCTCCTTGTATTTTAGACTCTTTGATGCTCAAGTTACATCAATGCATTTTTCTCGAATGCAGGGGTAATGCTATCATGCGGTCAGTTGCCAGAAAACAAGAGACAGATACCTCAAATCCCAGTGATGTGACTTTACATATAGGATCAGATACCGCAGTAAAAGCACTGCCTCGGACAAACAAATCAAAGACAAAGATGGTAATTAGGAGATTGGTGAGGACATTGAGTATAATTACTATCGTTGCAGCTTTTAACATCCCTCTATATATGATGCTTCTTTTCAAAGATTGGATTGATAAATGATCTACTATACAGATATGCCAGTGATGCTGGCATAGATTAGGTACTTCCCAATTAGGATACATACAAACAAGACGTAAAAACTGAGCAGGCGTTAGCATCTGTCCCTTCTTTCACATGTTTGCGATATTCAGTTGCTCTGTTGTTGTAAAATGTATTGTAATTGTTGTTGTTTTGACATATCCTGTGAACAGAAGATCTGTAGTTTCTTTTACTTAAACATAACGAGGTGCCACTTCTTTTTTGTTCAATGAGAATTGGATGCTTTTATGCATTTATATTAACTATCTTTATTCTTGTGCACATAGTATTTGTATATATTTTTGTGTGTTATTTTATTAGTTTTGAGTTGTCACTAGTTGATCATCAAATTTAACTAATGCATCACCAAATTATACAGTATCAGTTTCAGTGTTTTTTTTTTATGTTTACTAATAAGGTGTATTCTTTTCGGTTTAGTTTGTTTGTCTTAGATTTCTCTTTTGTATGTTTCGATAAGAATACCTTGTTATTTTTTAGCAACTCTTCAATTTCAATTTTTAACATGACATATTTAAAGTCTACTACCTTGATAACAGCTTATGCACATATTGGGTTCACATCATTTAGTGGCATTGGTTGGGGGATGATGGCCAGAACCAGATGTTCACGTCAAACCAATGAACGTAAAACGCTTGTCTTGCATACATCCACTATTATGACTAGCTTTTAGATTGGTGGTCTACTTATATTAACTTGGATAATCCTCCTCTCATGACTAGCTTTTGGTGTTGAGTTAGGTCTAAGTATCATATTTTTACATGCTATTAGAGCCAGGTTTATCCTTGTTGAGCTTCCAGTTCACACTCTAGTTGGGTCTAGATGTGAAGTCGGATACTAGAGTGGGTTAGAGTCCAACATTAATTGAGGAATGGACTGGTGGTGTGTTTATATACATTTGGACAATTCTCCCCTCATGACTCATAACTTTTGAAGTTGAATGAGGTCCACGTGTCATATCTTTACATCGTGTAGACAAAGAACAACTGATACAATTCATTTTCATTATCAAACAAATCTAATAACAAGCAATTACTGAAACAACATTTATTCATTTGGTTCACAGTACAAATCCAATCTACATACATTCAACAACAACAAAAACTTCTACATGTACTCTCATTACTACATTCACATCAACAACTCATAATAGTTCCAACACTTCTTACAATCACAACACCAAATTATGATCTGTAAACTTTATTCAAGACACGAAAAAGCTGTAACGAGTTTATTTTTTGAGACGTAAATTACTTGATCAAGGCATTTCATTTCAATCTAGACTTTCCAAAACAATGACATCTGAACACTTCTTCCTTCCAAGTCTTACAGAGTTGACATAATTAACCGGGCTATGAGCAGAGATCCCCGGAAGAAACATCCCCACCATCCGAAAAAATATTGATTCGCAACTCTCTTTGTACTCAGGTCCATATATGTAACACATAAAAAAGCTTCTGATAAACTCCCAAACAGCATTCAGATACATTGGTAACACGAATCGTAGCCCAAAAAAGTTCATGTTTGGTTCTTCGCATACTTCCTGCTCAACGTATAAGCTGTTATAGTACATACAAACACCAAAATGCTTATATAGAAATGTTTTATCATCATAAGGTAACCTCGGAACAAGATCATTGCTATAAACAACTCTGAAGTACTTAGGCACCGGATGTTCCAAATGTTCTTCCATAAACCTCCCTAACTGCCTATTTCCAACTCTAGGTTGACCATATGTGTATACACGGGATAATCTCTTCATGACATCCATTTCCTCATGTATAACTAGCATCGTTGGAAATAGTATAGCCAACGCTCCTCCTAAGCTATGTCCTGTAACGACAAACCTTGCATTCTCGTGCTCCTTTAGTAAACTTTTGAGTTTGCTTCTAACAGTATAGTAAGCAGTCTTCCTCTCTGGATGAGCAATAGTTACATCAACATTTTTATCAAAAAGATGTTCATGAAACGTGGAAACGTTTACTCTGCTTCCTAATCCTAACGCCTCTAAGAATCCCATATGTAGTTTTCCTATTTTAGGAACTTCATACCACGAGTAGTCGAAATCAGTGATCCAATCATCAGCATCAAATGGCTCAGTACCCCTGAAGCTGATCAAAATCAAGTTTGCATCTTTTGATTTATCGCATAGTATGAAAACTTGAGTCGAAATCTGTTTCTGGTAATCTGTTCTCAACAAACACAGATTTTCAAGAAAGAAAATGTTCATACAATCAGAGGATGCAAAGAGCTGTTAGAAAAATAGGAAACATGATCAAAGAAGAAATGGCCTTGAGGCAATTCCATTCAAGATACAACAAGTGCATATTTTTCTAACGCTAAATTATGCCAGTTTTTTCAGTTCATATCTGAACTATTGAGAGTATGAGTTTCTTACGTGAACTATCACCCCAATAGTACTTTGCTAAACACACCTTGACTAATTTCTGATGATGTGTCATGTGCGTACACTCTCTTTTGTTTTAAAAATTCTACCATATTGTGGTGCTCCACGTGGAAAAATAATTCCACCGTGGCAAATCTAAATAGATTAATATTAGGCTAAAGGATAAAACTATAACCATATAAATTAATTTATTCCCATCGTGATATTCACCATTTTCTTTCTACCTTCTTAGCCATGGTCTCATTTCTGCTGTGGCGTCGATACCTCTGACTTGAAAAAGGAGAGTTTAGGATTTTAAAGAATTCAATCAAAACTATATTTAAAAAATTTATATGTCTGCAAATAGAGCCGCTATATATATATATATATATATATATATATATATATATATATATATATATATATATATATATATATATATATATATGTCAGGTGGACGAAGATTTTATGGACAAACATGCTTAAAATCATTTTTAGACTAACATTTTTTCTAGTCAACATCTAGGTGTGTTTCGCTAACCATTGGATGATAATTCAGGTAGGAAACTCACACTCTCGATAGTTCAGATACGAAACTCAATAAAGTAGGATAGTTTAATTTTGTTTTTGACCCTTTAAGTACTCTACAACTTAGGAAATGACTTTTAATTCAGATTAATAGTCATGTTCTTTCACAATATATAACAAACTATCTAACATGAGCAAGGATATGAGTTCTTACCATTCCAGCAGTTGTAAAAATCCACAAAATGCATCTGTTTTAGAAAAGATAAAATGTTACTTCTAGCAAATGATCAAGAAAATATTACTAATGAAGAAGCTAAAGTATAATATATATATACCTTCCAGTGATGATTTACAACGTCCTTAACGACGTTTTCGTTTTCATAAGCCAACTTTGAAGACATCATACATAAATCCATAAGAGCTCTATGTCTCATTCCCAGTTGCTCATTTTTTCCGATGAAACTATCCGATTGAGCAATTTCCTTCGTTAATATTTCAGTGTTGTATAGTAAGTTAATTCTCCCATCTATATGGCCAATAATACTTATGAAAGTTGCAGTTCCTCTTTGTGGTATCACCAGCTTTCCTGTTTATATGCAACATTTTTGTTTATAATCAGATAACTAAATTTATTATACTCCTAGCTAGCTAGTTAACTCATAGAAGTCATGAGACATGTTTCCAGTTTTTCAAGCTAGTCGTGTTTTTCATTTACACGTCTTTTAAGAAAAATAGTAATTAGGAGGGTGTTTGACTATTTTATCCTTATTTATGTCTTACGATATGATCTTTCTTATTCAAATATTTAGAGCATGTTTGGATTGACTTTTCATTTTTGACTTACTTTTAGCATTTAACGTAAAATTAAGTGCTTATAAGCACTTTTTTAACTTATAAAAAACACTCCAAAAGTGTTTAGAAGGTATTTTAGCTTAAAAACACTTAAAATAAGTCAATCTAAACAAACTCTTAATATATTTATGTGTCATAATTAAAGTGTTTGTAGTTTTTTTTAAAAAAAATTACTACTAACTACTAAGGATAAAATGGAAGAAGATATAATAGTAATATTTTTGTTTTGAACTACTAAAACGTTATGAGACATATTTTTCAGTAAGAACGACAAATATTTTGAAAAAAAATGAAGAAGAAGAAATACATATTTATAACATAGGCGAAATCAAGCTAGGGTATCAACTTTATGGATTCTAGATTTTACAATAACAATTTTAAGTAATAATAAATTAAATGAGTTTTTGATTTGATATTTATACATGTTTAATGAATTTAGTAACAAAAATACATTATTTAAGCAAATTCTAGTAAGTTCCATGGAACTCACATGTAGGCTACTAACTCCGTCCCTGATTAAAATTCATAAATTTCAAAATTTTATATGTCTAGTCAAATATCTGCACGTAAAATGAAACGAAAGAGTAGGGAAGTATTATTATTACCATGCAAAATATTGTGGAATAAGCCAAGAAAGTTGCCATTAATAGAGAAGAGGTTGATGAAAAACTCTACGAAGTAGCCACTCCATTCCATTGGTTTCTTAAACACCTTTAATATTTTCCTCACTAAGATGGACACAAATATTACCCATCTATGATCATTTACTTCTTCTCCGCCACCACAATCACCACCACCATCGTCAGCACAAGAATATTCGAGAAACTTAGCTTTGATCTCTCCTCGTAGGCCTCCGAGGAGGAGGCCTACGAGGTCCCGTGTTCCTCCATTTTCCGGTTTCAAAATCAAGAAGGATTCATTACTTGTAGCCATGTTGATGTTCTCCTGAGCTAAGTGTAAGTACGTAGAATATATAGTTGATGATTTAATAAATTGCATTTGTTGTTAGGATGATAAAATGTGTATTTATAGCACTAATAATTGGGGGAAATTGATTAGTCAGGGGTCACGTATCGTGTAGTAAAAGTATTGTATTCAGTGATGAAGGCAATAATAAATACAGAAGTTGACGTCAGTAAGGTAGGGATTATCAAAATACTAGTACAATATCGGAATATGATCAATCTTTTTCTAATTTTAAAATTGATTAGGTCCTTCGTTGAAATTTGAGGTATGGGTGTGTTTGGTATGCCCACACATACAAAATATTTGTAACTTTTTTATGTTTGGTTAGTTAAAAATTTGATTTTTTTATGTATGATGTTGGATAATGTTAATTATATCTCGCAAGGTCCATGAAGGAGAGGGTGAGTCAGATCGATCGAACATGAGGCTTACTTTGTTGATTTCATTAAGAAATAAAATTATGATCTTGCTACCGGTTATAGCTTTTGATAATGATAGTAAGCGTTTGATTCTAACAAGTGCTATTAAAGTTAAGGTTATGAGTTCAATTCCCAACAGCAACATGTTGCATGAGACATATGTTGAGAGGGAGATTGTTGGGTAATGTCAATATCGATTCTCTGCCTTATGGCAAGGCATTTGCTTGGTAAACTTCTACTATCACTTATATTTTTTGACATAAAGATAATCGTTTTTTCTAACATAAAAAAAAAAAAAAAAAAAACAAATTCCTTAAATGATGAATATGATTTTCCTAATAAAACTAAGGAAAACAATTTTCACAAATTAACATTTTATATTAATTATCTCCCCGCCCCTGTCAATAGAGTCTGAAACAATTAACATTAGCCAAATCACCTATAGCTCTTAAAATATTGCCGGATAATTTAGATACAATATTTTTTTCGTCTATTATTTCAGTTTATATTGTTTTTTTTTTCCAGTCATTTAGGTTTCGGACTTCTTCCAACACACTCTGCTCCTGATGCATTTTCATAATATTTATCAAGATTATATACAATTATATATGGAATAATATCTTTTGCTAATATATTAAAAAAATCACTGAGTTTCCTAAAAAGTATTTACGCACCAAACACACCTTATAAGTTAAAAAATTTCTTAAAAAGTGAGTACTTTATTTTAGTAAAACTATTTTTAGCGCCTCTTTCCTAAAAACGGGGTGAGAAAATTACCTTTAGGTTGTTTCTTGAAAATAAATCACTTCTTAATTTGAGCGTTACGTGATCATTTCTTCTTCTCTTTGACAAAGAAAATTCTTAGTGATTTTTAATCATATTGTATAGTCGCTCATCAAATTTATATATATATATATATATATATATATATATTAATTATGATCTACCTAAAATTTTACTTCCATCCTTGTGGAATAGAAGAGAAGAAGATATTTTGTTTCTTTTTTTTTCACCTTTTAATCCAAAAAAATATCGTAAAATTTGTGTATACTTTACTTTTTTTGAACATTATTTATAAAAAAATTATACTGAATATATTATTATTATGATAATTATTAACCTACCTAAAAATTACGCCCAATTCAAGAAAATCTATATTAACGTACTTTATAATTTAAAATCATAAAATTTAAATTTTTAAATCCATAACTTGTTTGCATCATTTGGCTATGGTCCTCACTCACAATTCACAAAGAATTAGTATTGAGATATCCTAGGTAGGAGAGACGTGAGATAACGGCGCTAACAGGTGTGGACAATATGTTTATCGGAAAGGAATATTTTGGGATTTGGGCTAACGGTTTTATTATTTTTTCTATCTCAAATTATCGTGCTTTTTAAAAAATATATTTTTTTATAAATTAAAATAAATTATTGATTTTATATATATATATATATATATATATATATATATATATATATATATAAAATAAGTGTCATCTTAATAAAAACGTCTATTAAAAAATCAATTATATAATGTGTAATTTACTAAATTATTCACATTTAATAAATATCTCTTGAAAAATGAGATAATATTAAAAAGATGAAATATAAGATATATATAGTCAAAAAAATATAGAGACGGATTTCTGTCTTAAATTTTTAAGATGTCATTTATTTTGAAACGAATTATTTTTACTAAGATAACATTTTATTTTGATACGAAGAAAGTAGTAGTATTTAAGAATAACATTATTAAGGATAAAATGAGAAATAACAATTTAAAAAGATAAATAATTTTAAAACGAAAAGAGAAACAATTAGGATGTCAAATTAGCGGATTAAGTTAAATTTGAGAATGTCATGAATCAACTAAATTAACCGATTGAGATAAAATGAGCTTAAAACTTGGTCCTGACCTAATCCTTTCCATTCTTTGGAAGTTTAGATTCAAAATTTATTTGGCTTATAATTTATTTGACCAAATAAAAAGAATTTTCTTATACTATGCGACCATGTCATTTCAAGATAGTAAACCTTCTCAACTAACCAAAAGCTTTGTGTTATAGATAAAATTAAAACTTTAAGTATGTTATTTTTTTGCCCATAAGGCAGATATTCAAGACATTTTAAAATAGTGAATCTGTTCAATTCACTACAACAAATATGTACATTAAAAGTGCTAAAAATATTACCGACGTTAGTTAAATGTCATTAAATTTAATATTACTATAGGTTTTAGGAACATTTACAAAGAGTGTTATTTGCCTCTAAAAAAACATATCAATTGAGTTATTGTCATTAAGTAATTGCCGCTGAAAATCATTTTTTGAGTAGTGCTTGACCAACTTAGTTATGTTCCCTATCAATATATAAATTCTAACTTTTACCCATAAGGTAGACACAGGGGAGGACCCACTCTTAGCCAAGGGGTGTCAAGCGACACCCCTTTGTTGGAAAATTACATTGTATATAAGGTCAAATTTTTATTTAATAAATATATAAATTTTGACGTCTCTTAACACAAATTAAAAATTTAGTCTAGTGGTTAAGGCATTATGAAAATTCTTTAAGGTCGTGTGTTTCTAATCTTAATAGCTTCATTATTATATTTTCACTATAACTATTGACACTCCTTAATAACAATTATGAGTTCAAACTTAGGCGGAAACTAAAATTCAAGACCGCACACTTTAGGACACTAACCCAAGAAGGAATGTTGGGTAGATATAGACCATTGCGGTACGCTACAAACAGGAAATAACGTGAAATAATTTCTCTATTTGTTTTGTTTGAATCTTTTAGTCATACATTGGGAAGTGAAATTAGATGAGTAGATTATAGATAGAATATGCACTAAAAGAAAATAATTAATTCTGTTGAAATCATTTTTGGATATTTAGTCCTAGGCCCATAAAATTCTGTTAAGCTATCTTTTCTGTTATTTATTAAATTCCTTTTTCTTCTTTCTTTAGGTGGGAGAAAAGAGGAAATGATTTTAATAGTATCAACACCTCTGAATTTTATGATTGAGACATATTCTGTTTGTGAAATTATATTAAATACGTTATTATATTTTAATAATTCAGCAATTATGTAGAGGCGAATAAAAAATCTTTTGACAGATTAGAGTATCTTAACTTTTTTTATATATATATTGTGCCTATCTGTTGATTATTTAAGCACTTACACGATATAAGAGAGGAAATAATTGAATCTTTATATATTTTCGTGCTCAAAATCAAATTTAATGACATTTTACTTGTATATTGAAACTCTTACGATGAACATGTTTAGTGAGTGTATTTGCAAATTGACTATAATCTAACTTTGATGTCGAAAGAGCATGACAAGGCACACATAAAATTTGCGTGAAAAAATACACTAATTAAAGATGTAAAATCCATGACTACAATTCAATGAAATCGGGTCTTGATCATGTTATATGAAAACCACAAAAATGCAAACATTTCATTTTTATTTTTCAACAAATAAAGTCAAGTCGGAGATGAAAATGAATTTACACTCTTTTTAGCCACATTCCACTCATAATTGTGTATTATTTTGAGTAGATTCTAGCTTGATAAGCCTTGTCATCACTCAATGAAAATCCTACACAAATAAAATTTCATCTAATTAAGTAATTTTAAATAATTCTGCAATGAAAAATAAATAAACCAAGTAAATAAAAATGAGAAAATTTTGATATAATAAATATTATAATTAAATAAAAATACAAATAATGTACGTGCTTAAAATATTATAATTATATCTTACTAAGTAATTTGTGTTTATTTCCGATTACGAGCTTCGAAAGATACATGCAGGGGCGGCTCAAACCCGTTGGTGGCCTAAGGCCAAAATCAAATTACAGGCCTTAAAAAAAAATTATAAATGTTTTTATTTTAAATCTATTTTTCTAGTTTTTTCAGATGCAAAGTTATTAATAATTTTTGTGTAGTCAATCTCTTCTGATAATTCTTTTTCAATCGATAATATAGCCAAACCACTTAATCTTTCTTGAGACATTATCGATCTTAAATAAGATTTTATTATTTTTAATTTTGAAAAACTTCTTTCAGCTGAGGCGACTGTTACGGGAATTGTTAACATTATTCTATAAGCAATGTAAGCATTTGGAAAAGAATCAAGTCTTTTTATTTGATTGAGTATCTCAATTAGAGTATTGTCTTCTACTTTTATGATTTCCCTTAACACTTTTAATTCAGAAAATAAGTCTAAACCGTCAATATCGGAGTGAGTATTATGTTTTAAGGAACATTCAAGATTAAGACAATATTTTTTTAAATTCTCATCATCTAATGATCTCAATTTTTTCCCACTAAATAGAAAACCAAAAATATTTTCATATACTTCAAATTGTTCAAATCTATTTTGAAGTGAAAAGATGGCTTGGTCTACTATGTATAAGAAGTAATCAACTCTAAATGATTCTTCAAGAGATCTTGTGATTTCATTATCAACATTCTCATCAAATTGTTTTTTTCTATAAATTACACGTTTCTTACGAAATACAGGTTCTATATTCATCTCTAATGCAATTTCCTTAGCCGAAATCATAGCACTTGTAAATCCTTCTTCTCTATATGTTTTAAAAAAAGAAACTAAACCTCTTAATTGATCTATAGCGACATCAATATGCATATCTTTTGATTGTAAACTTTTGCTAATTGAATTTACAGCAAATAATACATCATACCAAATAGTCATACCCAATAAAAATTCAAAATTTTCAAGCTCAAAAATTGCTAAACAATTAGCTTCACTTTTAATTTTTGGATCATCACTAACTTCTTCTAATTTAAATAAAGCATCTCTTATTTGTGGAGTTTGAAACCTTATTGCTTTAACACTTTCAATACGACTTTTCCACCGTGTTTGTGACAATGATTTAAGAGTTAAACTAGGTACACTATCTTTTAAAATTTTCCACCGCTTAGTAGACGAAGAAAATAGTGAATATATACGTTGTACCACTCCAAAGAATGATATAGCTTTCGTACAAGAATTAACCATATCACAAAGTACCAAATTTAGATTATGACAACCACATGGTGTATAAAATGATCTAGGATTTATATCAAGAAGTCTTTTTTGCACTCCTTGGTGTTTTCCCTTCATATTAGATCCATTATCATATCCTTGTCCTCTTAAATTATCAATATCAAGACCAATACATTTTATTTCATCTAAAATAACTTCAAAAAGACCTTTTCCACTTGTATCATCCACTTTTAAGAATTCTAAAAAATATTCTATTACATTTATTGGAGTTGCCGAAATATCTACACTCCGTATTATAAAAGACATTTGGTCTTGATGACTTGTATCTGGCGTGCAATCAAGTATGATAGAGAAATACTTTGTTTTTATAACTTTTTCAATAATCTTGTTCTTAATTTCACTTGCCAATAAATTTATTAATTCATTTTGTATATTATGTCCAAGATAATGATTATGAATTTCATCATGTTTGATTCGTCGAATATGTTCTTGCATAATTGGATCAAATTCTGCAATCATTTCAATAAGACTCAAGAAGTTTCCATTATTTTCTTGATAGATTTTTTCATTTTTCCCCCTAAACGCCAAATTATTTCTTCCAAGAGTTTTTATGACGGAAATAATTCTTGACAATACATTTTTCCAATGTTCTCTATCTCTATTAATTTGGTCTTGAATGTTTTTATCGATTGCTTTATTATTACGCAATCTAAATTCTAAATCAATCCATGAACTCATATTAATAATATGTTGGTTAGTTGTTTCATGTCTAAGCTTAGTAGTAAGATTTTTCCAATCTCTACTACCTTCATTAGCTAACTTATTATTCTTTGCATTAAAGGTCGTATTAAATATCTTACAACAAAAACAAAATACCTTATTCAAATCTTTGGAATAAACTAACCATCTTCTTTCATGTCTTTCTCCATTTGCCAACTTTTGAAAATATTACGTAGTAGAAAAGTTCCTTAAAAATTTATCCTTTGGAAAACATGTGTTGGTAATTCTAATTGATCCCTTTTCTACTAATAAGTCTCTTAACTTTGTATTAACAATATTCCATTGACTAGGATCATAGATATTTTTAGGAGTATGATTATTTAATTCTTTATAAGTTCTTGATTTTCTTGGGAATCTACATCCGACTTTTCACTAATTTCCTCTCCTTCTTCTTCTTTTTGGTTTATATCATTATCTAACTCAACTTCAACTAAGTTAGTAACTTGTTCTTCTAAAGAGCATTCCTCTACCTTTTTTGATTTAATTTTAACATTGTTTTCCAAAAATTTATCAAGAGCACCTTTTTGAGATTTTATCAAGTTATCAACTTTACTTTTTCTTTTAAGTTTTGAATGACCGGATTCATAATTTCTAGTTGACATATTAAAATCTAACAAATATTTTAAACACTATTTACAATATCAAATAAAAAATATAATAAACATAAGACACAAAACAAAAAATAATATTAGAAATTAGAATGAAATTACCGAATTCAAAAGCTATGAAGACTTGATTTCCGAAAATGAATCGAGCTGCTGCCTGCTGCAATATAGTTTTCTCCAAATTTAAAATA
Source organism: Solanum pinnatisectum (assembly GCA_035578085.1). Taxonomy (NCBI): domain Eukaryota; kingdom Viridiplantae; phylum Streptophyta; class Magnoliopsida; order Solanales; family Solanaceae; genus Solanum; species Solanum pinnatisectum. Next base: position 6,979,897 of record CM069087.1, read on the forward strand.
TAAACTATCAATAGAACAAGTAAATTTTTAAGCTTTGAATAAGAGAGAGATGTAAGATTAAAAAAGAGAAAGTGAGAAGAAATAGAAGGGAGGAGGATAGAATATATAAAATAAAATTAGAAAAAAGAAATAAGGTAAAAAAAAAAAGATAACTTGTACATTGAAAAAAAAAGTACACAACTTTTTATTGGAAAGTTAAAAAGTCATAGTCATATCTATAGACTATCACTTCATTGTCTTAGTTCTAATTATTTTTTAAAAAAAAAACTTAATCCTTCCTAATTAACTAAAAAAAATGGGGCATTTGCATTTATTGTCTTAGTTCTAATATTTTTTTTTAATTTAATCCTACCTAATTAACTAAAAAATGGGGCCTCCTAAAATTGGGGGCCTAAGGCCAAGGACTTTTTTTTATAACTAACCAGCCGCTCCTGGATACATGTTATAAAAACTGTTTATTCTCTTTTTTTTTAATCAAGAATGTGAATAAAATAATTCAACAAATTAATTTATCTTCCTCTTAAAATTTCACAATAATAAATAATTTTAAAAAATATCTTTATAATTTATTTTATTTTTATAATACTACTATAGCATATTTAGTTAAGGAAAAATATCATATATGGTAAACTGATTTAATGAAATAATGCTCTATAGGTATAATTTATATAATTACATTCCATGAGTATATTATAGTTTGCTATTAAGCGTTTATTTTGTACATAACTTTTTTCGGTTAAAAATTTGTATGATATTTTATTTTTTAAATAAATTTAAACATGAGCACTAAATATGGTAACAAAAAAATTAAATAATCCCATGATTCAAACTAAACGTTCAAAATCAAATATTTTTTTCCAAAAAAGAGTTCTACAGCGATAGAAAAACCATAACATCTTGTTTGGTCAAACAACTGAAGCATCTTGTTAATCAATATTTTTGTATATTCAACGCCAAGGTAATCGTTTCTTTCAAAGAAACTTCATGTTTTGAAACGGCAAGAAGGTATACAATTGATTTGTATGGTATATAATTGAAATTTTGAAAAAACGAATAATCTTTGTTTTGTTGATTCAGATGTTTCACAAAAAAATTCTATTCGTTTATATAAAGATTAGAGAAATTGTATATTAAGAATTACATTCTATTTTTTTGTTCGAAAAAAGTTAACTGATACGATTTGTACATATGTATTATCTATGATTCGAATACAATTGTGTTCTTAAATGTGAGTAATTTATTTTGTAATTTTATTGTAAATATAAGTTATACAATTTGTATATTGTTTAGCTGAAAGTATTGTATATATGCAAGTAATCGTTATACCATGTATATGTGTTAGTAATCGTATAAAATTACTATGTCAAGTGTATATATGAATTGTATATGATTCGACAAAAAGTTGTTCTTTCTGTAATTTGATATTTTTTTTTTGTGAAACTAAATGTATATATAATTGTGTAAGGTTTGTATATTGTTGAATATTTTACCTACTCTCGTAGTAATGATAAACCCAATAATTAAGGTAACTTTGACTGTAACAGTAGATAAATTTTTGTGATCTTAATGCAATTGCTTTTTGCGAAACCCATCAGGAAAATTATATATCATTACGATGCCCTCGATCGACGTTAATATAACAAAATTAATTATTTGACTTTTTGTGACTAATATAACTTTTAGGATTTCTATGAGGATGTTTTGTTCAAACCAAATATTTTTGGATTTTGGAGAAATTATAAATTTCAAGATAGTGAATATAATTTTCTTTCGGTCCATTGTTGACTTGTAGCTAATTATGTCCTCGGTTTAGTATATATTTCGATTCATATTTACTTATCATATTTTACTTCTCGAGAGTTCAAAAAGTAAGAGTTGTAGCCATCAACTTTCCCACAGGAAAAATTAAACTCATTCCCTCCAAAATAAGCCCTAAAAAATTAATTGCTTGTGTTTGTAAGCATGAAAAATGTGGGAATTGTAACGACTTTCCCACATCCTTGATAAAAAACTTATATTGTATACATAGAAAATTATATAAAATATATAGATCATAAATTACTTTTATGCATATATTAATTTTTGAACTCCCTTGATGAAGTTTCTGGCTTCCCCACTAACCCCATAGTGTATAATTAATTCTTGAAATTTATATATGTTGAAAAAACTAAGTTTTTCAAATCACTACTTCAAAGTATGAACTTTACCTGTTTTCTATTGAAGCTTCTTCAAAAAAGAAGAAGAAGATGTTTCCAGATCTTAAAGGTTGCAGTTGTTCTTGTTTGAGAATTGAAGGGGATCGGGTCTTGACGTGATTGGTAAAGTTATTGTCTTGTAACCAGGAGTTCAGGTGAGTTTCGATTTCTAATTTTGTTTATGTGATTTCTCTTCTTCCTCAAACTCAAACTAATTAACAGCTTGTTTAATTTGGATGGTTGTTGTTACCTATTGTATTCTATAGTATTTTTTACGTTAAATACAATATTTATTTAGATTGTTATTGTTATATTCGATGAAAAGACATCTTACCTTTTATGTAACGTGGTTGCGTCTTTACCTTATTTTTTTCTTACTTTTTACAATAATTACTCAACCCATATTTACTTTTTTTTTTTTTGTAATACTGTTAGCATATTCTACAAATTGTTGGGTCTGAAAAACGATACAATCTATCAAAATGTTATATCCATTAATGTAGTTAATTTCAATTTGAAATATTAAGAAACGATATGTAACAACCATCCAACCAAGCTGTAAAAGGTAAATACTGATTTTCATTAAACCTGTTTTTGTTCTCTATTTAATGTAGTTGTTCCTGTATTTTGTATACACAAACATATGTATAGTGAACTACTTAAGATCTTGCTTTGTCCTATCAGAGCAAATAATTGTGGACATCTTCATCAAACTATCTGTGCGGTTTCTTCTTCGATTCAAATGTGCTTCAAAATTTTGGATATGTTTAATCCTTGCACTAAAGAATAGTTCTTGGAGAAAAATTGATAACCATCTTTGTGGCCTTGGCAATAGTACTGTACCGTCTAAAAGCTCTTTGCCATTTGTTTGTGGTTCATTTCATTGGCTCGATAAGGATAATTATCTAAGTATATTATGATTTTATTTAATATATCAAATGAGTTGTACGAAGAGATATCGTTGCCGGAGGAAGTGCTACTCTAGTAATATAGACGTTTGGGATGGTGAAGTGCTACTCTAGTAACAAGAGGATGCTTTAGATCACTGCTATAATCCAAGAATAATCAAAATGCCTTTTGTTGTTATGGGATATGACCTAATAGTATGACTGAAAAAAGATTCTTATAGCTCAAATTGTGTTTTAATTAATTTTTTAAAGTTTGAGAAATAAAATCAAAATTTGAATACTTGTTAATTTAAATGTCATTTTAGTGCCTCAAAAGTGTGTAAAAGATTTTACCATCCAAACTTTCACGTATCAATCGACATAAGATATGCAAATTTTTAGGCTTATATCATGGTATGTAATTGAGGGTTGGAGCTGGTATAGCAAGGGGTTCGTCGAAAGATTAAATCACACTATATATGTAATGTCAAAATTATTATCATTATCTATATATCGCGGATATTGAACCTCCTTAACTTCCTTGTATATAGTGTCTTGAAGGGAAAAAAAAAAGTTCAATTACGAGAAGCACGTAGTATGTATTTTTCCAAATTAAAATCCTAACCAAACATTAATATATATACAAATATTGTACAAAGTTTATATATATATATATATAACTCTTAGATAAACAAGTTATTTCGATAAAATAAAGATTTTAGATTTTATTCAAATATGTTGTAAATCCTACTCAGTACTCCCTCTCTCATTTAGTTTAATCATGCTTTTATGATGTAATTCCCTAGTTTCCCCATTTTTATTATTATTATTTTTTTATTATTTTTTATTTTTTATTTTTTTTTACACCCTTTTCATCTCTTCCTCTTAACCTTTACTCTTAACAACTTCATCTTTAACCCCACCCCGGATATAGAGTTGGCAACAAATTCATCCTTTGTTCATTGGGCCATTTATTGAATGCTCTAATAACTGCATTCAAAGTTTCTCTTAGTTTAGAAAATTAAGAAAAGGAAAGCATGTATCCATATAATAAAGTTGGATAATTCTTTGAAATTGCTTTTTTGAATTTTTTTTGTTGTTTCATACTCTATCGAATTTGGTTGTGTTTAATGTTTCACTAATTAAAGTCTCTCAAATATATGTTATCCATATTTGTCATGTTTAATTTTTTCCAAGTGCCACACACAACTACCACCCCGCCCAATCCGACCAAATCAAACACCAATGGGTCGTTTTGGAAAACCATCCAGGCTTTCATTGGCCCATTTATGAAATGTTGTTGTAACTGCATTTAAAAATACTCTTACTTTAGAAGATTAGGAAACAGAAATCATGCATCCATGTAATAAAGTTGGATAATTATTTACAATTACTTTTTTGAACACTTATGTTGTTTCATACTTTATCGGATTTGGTTGTGTCTTATGTTTCACTAATTAATGTCTCTTAAATATATTTTGTCTATATATATCGTGTTTAATTTGTTCCAAGTGTCACATCTATAAATTTTCAGGCAAGCAATTGTCGTTGGTGAGATCGGTGCCAGTGTCACTCCGTCCAACCCGACCAACCCCAACACGAATGACTCGTTTTGAAAAACCGTCCAAGCTTTTATTCGACATTTATTAAATGTTGTTGTAACTGCATTCAATGTTGATCTTAGTTTAAAAAATTAGGAAAAGGAAAGCATGCATCCCTATAATAAAGTTGGATAATTATTTGCAATTGCTTTTTTGAATTCTTATGTTGTTAAATAATTTAGTTGTGTTTTATGTTTCTCTAATAAACTTCTCTCAAATATATTTTGTCCATATTTGTCGTATTTAATTTGTTCTAAGTGTCACATCTACATATTTTCAGGCAAGGAGTTGTCGATGATGAGATCGTTGTCACTGTCGCTTCGCTCAACCCAACCGAACCCAACACCAATGTGTCATTTAGGGAAACCGTCCAGACTTTCATTGGGCCATTTATTGAATGTTGTTTTAACTGCATTCAAAGTTGCTCTTAGTTTAGAAAATTAGGAAGCGGAAAGCATGCATCACTGTAATAAAGTTGGATAATTATTTGCAATTGCTTTTTTGAATGTTTATGTTATTTCATACTCTATCGAATTTGGTTGTGTTTTATTTTCTAATTATTGTCTCAAATATATTTTATCCATATTAATCGTGTTTAATTTGTTCCAAGTGTCGCATCTATATATTTTCAGGCAAATAGTTGTCGTTGGTGAGATCGTTGTCGCTAATGTTGGTGTTGCCGATCCGCCCAATCCAACCGACCCCAACACCAATGGTTCGTTTTGGGAAATCATCCAGGCTACGTAACTGATTCATTTTTTAAAAAAATATACTATATGGACTAGGTTGATCTAAAAATTAAAATTTACATGATTATTAATCCTATTGTATAGTACTCTTTCCATTATAATTTGTTTGACCTGTTTTCCTTTTTAGTACGTTTCAAAAAAAATGTCTGAAAAACTTAAAGAAAGAAATAATGTATTGGAAAATTCTCTTGTATTTCTTCTGTATGTTCATCTACAGTAGGCTCTCTATTTATACAAGTTGCTAATTCTTATCCTATCATGGAAAAGGAATTCAAATCCTAACTAACTCTAACAAATCAGAACAAGGCACATGTACTGACTCATTTCTTTCTTCTTCTTCGTTTCACCGGAGACTTTAGGTTCTTTTCTTTCTTTTTCATTACAAGAAATGTTATCTCTCAATTTTCCGACAATAATGTCTTTTCCCTTTTTCAGCAATTCGTCAGTTTCAACTTTTCACATGAAATATTTAAGATCACAAGATTAAAGGTCATTTTGGTACATTTGACATATCGTCAATTTTTAACCAAAAAAAAAAAGAGTCTATTCATTACCATTTTGTATAGTTGGCAGTAACATTCATTTTGTATAATTTTTATAGAAAAGAAATAGTCAAGTATTATTTTTTATGGCAGTAGTCGTGCTGGCCTAGACGCATTGATTAGTCCACCGGATCACCTAGCTAATAGTAATATTTGAAAAAATTTATTCTGTGCGAGGCTCACGTATTGTCAATTGTGTGAGGTCTTTTTTGATTTCCATTTGTATACCGTGAGACCCATCGTACTTATTTCATTTCCTTTCTATTTCTCTTCCAATTTTAATCTTTTCTTTTACTTTTTTCCTTTCTTACTTGCATTTTCATTTTTTGCTTGTCAACTCTTAGTGTTATTTATTTTAATAGAACGAAACTTTGGAACTCACCACGGTGTGTATATATATATATATATGACGGAAAATTAAAGTAATATGTCAGAAAAATGTAAATTTAATTTTTTTTTGATGAATTCGAAGAAATTGAAAATTGTGAAACACAAAAATAAGTAAATTGAACTCTCACCAACAAAGGAAAATTTATGTAATAAACCAATTGAGCTATTAAAATTCAATCAGTATTATTTATTACACTTAAATCCATAATTTATTTTAATTTTTTAAATTTTAGTCATTAATTTATTTTTTGAGATTTTCAGTTTTTATCACTCAATTCTTATCAAATATGTTTTTATTTTTGTTTATTCTATAACCACTTAATGTATTTGAATGCTTTATATTAATAATAATGTATTAATGATATCAAGCACTCAATTATATTTTTTTCTGTATTTGTTAAATTATCTACTTTTGTGGCATGTATCCAATAATTATTGCCCAATATTGATTTTGTATTTCTTATTCAAGATTTTCTTTTTAAATTTTTTTTTATGTTTAGTGTCTTAAAATGTGAAACGAAACTTTTATATATTTTTCTGTGTGTTACAAGAATTAATAGAAAAAAAAAATTCAATCAAATGAATTTGCGAAAGCAAAGATAATAGTAGTATGAATATATATTTTTGCACTAAGAGTTAGGAGTTAAAAATCATAATATAGAAACATAGACTAAAAAAGGGTGCAAAGATAAAATAGAAAAGGGATTTTGCAAAGAAAAACAAAGGCAGATAAAGAAAAGATTAAAATTTGAGAAATGGAAGTGTGTGAGAGAGAGAGTGTGACAACAAGAAAAGGGCCCCACAAATATACTTGTCAAAAGAAAATGGTGCTCTCATACAACTATTGGTGGTTGTGCCTCAACAATCATAAATTTTTTCATAGTATTTTGACTCACCTTTGAATCGCAAAATCCAAAATTCAAGTTTATGAAAATAATACTCATTTAAATTCATGAGATATTGAGATATATTCACTTATTAATCAACAAGCTACTCAAAAATGAAATGATTGGCCAGTAGACCACACTCAAAAATTGGTGTCGGCCTTGAATATGATTTTCCAATTAAAAATTCATGCATGAGTCACAGACAATATCTCCTCATGGCCTATTTTTAATTTGTTTCTTACTATAAACTACGATCCAATTTTTATTCGGAACCTTATTTCAGTCATTAAGTGTAAAACCGCTTAATAGGTACAATCACAACAAACTATTACTTTGATAAATTATTAAATGATGTGCAATGAAGTTTTAATTAATTAAAATATTAGGCTTAGATCATTTAGAGATAACACGTATGTATGAGTGCCTATTAATGTTTTCTCCTCGTAACTGCCTTTTCTTATATAATCTAAAAAATATTCCATAATTTTATTCAGACCATATATTTTTAGCGGGTCATGTCAAGTAGGGACTGTCAATACAATGAATAGTTTTTTATTTTTAAAAATTGGCTTAAAATAAAGTTTTTCATACCGATAGAATTAAATAAAAATATCACCTAAAATAGTAATTGTCGATCTTTGTAGGTGAAATACCAACAATTGAGAAATTATATAGTTTCTGAATATAGTATGAGTGGACATTTGATCCTTTAAAATTTAAAATTTTTAATAGTGTGCAACGAATATCAAATTAAATTACTTCGATTTAATTTGGTTCAATTCGATTCTTTGGTATTTATGAAGAATGTCAACAATAAGAAACAATAAATAAACTTCACGAAAATGAATTAGAAAAAGAATGTCCAACTATGTGTCCCAACGAAAAGACAACTACTGATGTAGGCTTGTTTGATTTTAAATTAATACAGAAAAACCAAACATATTGCTATTATTAATAAAAACATATTTTGTTGAAGACGATTTTGACATACTTCTAACATTGAACTATGTTTTTTTTTCTTTTTAACCAAGAAAACCAACCACTCTGTTAGGATAAAGACTTAGGTGTTGTATTTCGCTTAGAATACTCATGGTACGTAGTTATCATAGATATGGGGGTATAAGATCGAATTGAAAACCGAATTAAATCATAAATTGAGTCAAACTAGAAAAAAATTCAACTAATGATTTGATTTGACTTGATTTGGTATTGGAAAAAAAAACTCGATCATACTTGGGTTGGTTTGGTTTTAACTAAAAAAAGGCAACCCGATATCAAACCAATCCAACATTATATATATAATTTTTAAAATTTATTTTATACATAAAAGTATTTACTTTAATGTAATTTCTAAATATTACTTGTACATTTTCATAATTTTTATCTTTTAACATATTTTTTTCAAGTTTTTTTAAATTTAGAATTTTGAATGGTCCAATAAATGTTATAGTTCATAGATATTAATTAGTAACTCTAATAAAGCTCTATTCAACATCAAATCGATACTAATGCTAACAAAATAAATTAATTCAACACTAAGAATAACAATAATGTTGAATATTGGTTCTTTAGTTTTACATTGGTTTAGACATTTAAATACATAACCTAATTTTAATTTTTCTTTAATATTTAATCATGTAATTAATACTTATTAGACTTATTTTATCATGATTTAGTACTTTTAAATTATGATCATTTTTCATTATGACTTGTCAATTTATAATATTTATTTTATACAATTTCATTATAATTTTTTATTGAATATTTCAGTGTCATCACTTGTCTTTTGTGTTAATTTCTTAAGAAACACCTTAGATAGTTGTATTTTGGTGGGATTAAAGAAATATTTGTAGGACAAGTTAATTATATGTTTGTATGAATCCTTTACCGGAAAAATCAAAATATCCGAAAAATCTGAGGTTTATTAGTTTGGTTTGATTTAAAAATTTAAAAATGTGACATAAATGGTTCGGTATTTAAAAAACCTGAACCAACCCTAAAAAACCCGAGGTTGAAGAACCCAAAAAAAACTAAGTTTTATTAGTTTGGTTTGGTTTATAAATTTAAAATTTTGACACAAATGATTTGATTTGATATTTGAAAACCCAAACCAACCTGGTCATGTACACCCCTAATAGATATCCAAAATAGATTCAAACTTTGGTTTACTAAAATATCAAGACCTTAAAATCGAGAACTAATTGAACACCAAAGTTTTTTTAAAAATAGAACCGAAATCAAACATAAGCTAATATTAAAGTAATTTTGGAGAGAGAAAACTTTTCTAATTCTCACGTTTAAACATAAATTAATTATAAAATGTACACCAGAAGAAAAATGTAATTCAAAAATATAAAGGGAGAAACTTTATTTATTTATATTAATTTTTTTTAATCTTTATTAGAATTCAGAACCCAGGTGTTCATCATCACCATGCTTACAGATAAATGGTCTAGTTCAAATGGGCCAAAATCAATCTTTACTGGGCCTCCATTAAAGCCCATCTCAATTCTGCCTCCTGTATCTGTCATTGAGCCCATGCATTACTTGGCCTTTGCAATACCCTATTCAATATTATGGTAATGTATAACTAATACATAGTAAATCATGATATTAACAATACAAGAAAAAGTATGGTTAAAGACCAAACGTTCTTAATACACCAAATCAGAAGTAGTAGATCAGAAATAATTTCATCATAACTAATCTCAACATTAATAATACAATATATTCGATAATGTTCTTGTACACTCTACCAAACGACCCTTCAATGCACGTTGTTACTTATGCCCACGAGCACATGCAAATGGCGGCAAAACTCGAACTCGAGCCTACAATTGGCGACAAGTTTGGGTCGCTTCTCTACCCAAATGGGATCATAGCTTTTGGTTTTGAATTGACAGCTAAAGCCACGAGCTCAACCCCAAAAAACATTGAACAAGAACTTAAGGCCCTGAGCTAGAGCTTGAATTGCCAGCTAAAGCCCTAAGCTCGAACAAGGACTTGAGTGTCATTAAGCCCAAGCTAGAGCTTGACATCAAACACAAGTTTGGCTTGAATATCGAGCTTCCCGCTGGAGATGAGATCATGCCTTTTGATGTTGATTTGCTAGTTAAAGCGATGAGCCTGATCCAGAAAAACTCTCAATAAGATTCTGGGGTTATTGCTAAGGTGAGATGCGATAACGGGACAAACAATGAAATAAAAAATAGGTGAATAGAAGTATTTTTAGATGATATGTAGTTATAAGGACATTTTTGACACTTTCTTGAAATAAAACTACTCCATAATCTAAGGACCATTTTGACAATTTTCTTCAACAAAAACAACAAATTGAAAAAAAATAAATAAAACGCTTCATCCCGAAGCTACGAACGCGATGAAGGACTAAGCAGAGAATGAAGAAGCTGTGTATATTGAAACCTTTATCAACTACGCGCCAATTATCTCAGGCTCCGACGACCGTACTCACTACGCGCCGCCGTGCACTCTCTTCATCTTCGAATGTTACCAAATCAAACTTCGAATCAGCTCTCACGAACCTACGAGGTCTTCTACGGGACGCCGATTTCGTCGCCGTTGATTTGGAAATGACCGGAGTCACCAGTGCTCCTTGGAGAGAATCGTTCGATTTTGACCGGTATGATATTCGCTACCTCAAAGTTAAGGACTCCGCCGTCGTTGTTCAGTTCGGTGTTTGTCCTTTCCGGTGGGACTCCCACAAGCAATCTTTTATCGCTCATTCGTAAGTCTTCGCTCTTACTTTTGTACTTCTGTAACTAATTTGGATTTGATGCATACTTAATTGATTGATTTGATGTCTTTTGTCCATAGTTAATTGTTTATGAGAGGTTAAATGACGGCATAATAAATAAACAAACACTCAAACTTGATCTCAGTTGTACTCCAACTTTGAGAGTGCACGTCCAGACATCTCAAACTCATCTTCATTGTGTTAGTTGAACACTCCAACGATCACCTAGATACCTCCAAAATTTATGTGCCACGTCCAGCGTAGGATGTCCATCCGAGACATAGTGAGGAGTCGGAGTGTTTAGTTGCCGGTTGAGATCGAGTTGAGGTGTCTAGATGTGTATTCTCAAAGTTAGAGTGCTTACTTGTCAACTTTGAATGTGTATTATGCCTAAAGTTGAGTACCGTCTGCATTCTTTCTGCTGAACCTGTGTGCCCACGTAGCGAGCACAAGTGAGCATTTCGTTGTCTTCAGAAGGCAAACTTTGTTTCTTTTGCTTTTGGTGGAATATAAATTATCACCTATTGAGCAGCAACCTGTTTATTTGACTTAGAGATGTCGCATATTGCAGTTTCTATTTCAATTTTCTTTTAGACTCGTAACATTTTTACAATTTCAATATCAATTCCGCTATTTGGGGCGTCCATTTCAATACGGTTAGAATAGATGTGTTTTTTTAGGGTCTCCAAGCAGTCTAGATTGTCTTCATCAGTTAATGATACATTTTGAATTCTGTAATATGATACTCTGATTTCTCTTTGGCAGACATAACTTCTATATATTTCCACAGCAAGAAATTCCTGTGAGTTCCTTTGCGAGACAACATCACTTGATTTCTTGGCCAAATACCAGTTTGATTTCAATCTGTGCGTACGTGAAGGTAAGTCCCTAACACCTTGGTCGTTCTCTAGGAAAACCTAATGAGATCGTAGCACGTTGCGATTTGGCAATTTTATATTAGCTGCTAGTTTCAACCTATATGAGTCCACATCGGCTTGTCTGAGTCATATGAGGTGGGCCCAAACTCTGACTGAACTTGTCTATGATCCTGTGACTCAAGTTGTGATGGCAATCCTGAGATTTTGGTATACCAAATCAGATGAGATCTTTTGCTACCTTTTGGGTTTTAACTTTCTCTTCTTACCAGAATTAAAAAGAAAGGTTTAAACCATGAAATCACGAATACCAGCAAACCCATGTCAACTTTTTAAAATGCTACCATGAACTTGTATGTTTACCCAGAAGAACAAATATGGAATTCATTTATTTGAATAAAGTTCCTTTGATGCATCCAGAGTCAAAGTGCATTCTTTTACGAGTTTGTGATGCATGGACTGTGAGCCTGAGAGTTCTTAGTCGAGATATCGGTTCTGCCCCCTTTGTTATATACCTTTAGTTTGATTTACCTACAATGGGCAGTCTCTTTGAATTACATTGTTTTCTCTCTCGTACTTTGGATACTTTATGTTGAATCCTGCACTTGATCAATTATCAGATCGAAAGTTTTTCATTTGAATCTCTAAGTTACCACCATAAGTGGTATGCCACAAATATCATGAGTTTCATCTCCAAGTAGGTGTCTGGTGTGCTGTCAAACTTGGTTGGATTTGGTTGGTGAGGTGTTATACTTTGTTGAGTATGGAGCATTTTGGATTATAAATTTTCAGAATTTGTCACTATTTAAATTTTTATAAGAGTTATGTACACATTGAGTTTCAATTTTTGCTAGCTCAATTATATCTTCATTTCTTTCATTTTTGAGATTTTACACTTCTATGTAATCTCAGGAATCTCTTATTTATCCAGAAGCCAAAAGGAGGAGGCACTAGAACGTATAAGTTCAATATACATGGATGAATCATCAGATTCCCTGTTTGGCTTGAGAGAAGATGCAGACTTCCCATTGATTAGGATGACAGAGGTTCTATTTGCTGAGAGAATGAAGAACACAATAAGGGAATGGCGTGATAGTTTGTTAAGGAAGCTGTAGCTCTGAAATTAAACAAATATCAACTGATCCAAGTCAGAGGTTTCAAATGGTTTTCTTCAAGACCTGTCCAGGCCTTGCCCTTTGTGGTTTTACTTCTCGCCAACTAAGGGTGATTAAAGCGGTAACAAGCTCCTCTTCCATTTCATTCTTTTCTTTTTGTACTATGATCAACTTATGATGTGAGACTCTGAGAACATCTTCTTTTATCCAATGTTAGCTGGTGTTTACTTTTTGCCTAAAAGTATGTATAAGAGGATGCTTTCTTTTTATTAAGCAGGAGGTAATCACTTACCCCCCATAATAGTGTCAGTTATATCTTTTCTTTGTACCTCGGAAATTTCCCAGAAACGAGTGAAGTGCTAAAGTTTATAGTTGTTGATATGATATTGTTTTCTGATGATGATTGACTTGTTGAACTTGAAAATGCAGGTCACGAAAAAGCATTTCAAAGATCTTGCCTATATCCGAGTTGCAGGTGAAGCAACATCTCCACAGCAATTGATTGTCTATACAGATTCCAATGATGATAGGGATCTACTGATGTAAGGCATAAAGGCTTTGATCATAAACAAAATTCTTGTTGAAACATATTATGGATGCAATGATTACATTTGTCACCGTTGCTGTGCTTTTTCAGTTTTTTTAGAGTCTATGGGTACTAGTAATAAGCTTCTTTGTTTATTAACTGTTGTTATTCAAATCATTTGATGAGATCTATTCTCCTCATTAGCCATTTCTTATGATTTTGTCAAATGGTATGAGTAATTAAGTGAAAACCTGTGAGTATATTAGTTTAAGCTCCACTTCGAAGAGTTTCCAAAACTTCGCATTATAATTAAGCTTATAATGATGGGAGAAAAAGAAAATAAGTGACTCCTTGTCTTCTCAGTACCTTGACTGCATCTCATCAGAGCTACTTCATGTCTTAATATCAAGTAGAAAGAGGTGAAGGAAGAAGCGAAAATAAAGGTCAAATCTGCTGTTGGATTTCGACATGTTATTGATCTTCTTTCATCAGAGCGAAAGTTGATTGTCAGTCACAATTGCTTTCTTGGTAAGTATATACTTTTTGATTTATGGAAAGGCTACTTTATGTATTTCAAGTTTTTCTCAACACTTCATACAATGAATGCTGGCGCATATATACAGTAAATTCATTGGTCCACTACCTTCAACTGCTAGGATTATGTATCTTCCATTCAGAAGTTCTTTCATTCAATAATTGACACCAAAATACTCTTGAGTGCAAACGGTGTTTTTTGACAGAGTGTAAATAAAAGCAACACCTCACTATCCAGAGCATCTGTCTCTCTGTCCTCAAATTGCTTTAGGTGTCAAAATATCTAGTTTGGCTGATAGACTTGTGTAGAAGTGGAGGTTCGAGTAGATGAAAAAAGGTTTACCACCAATCCTACTCTATTCTTGGTACTGGATCAACGTGATGCTATTTTGTTACATTACTATGTGCTTACCGTTTTCATTTGCCTGGCTGTTTCTAGACAATTGATATTGATTTACATCTTTTACGCATATCTTTCTTTTTCTCCTATTGGAATTCTGCATGTGATGTTATGTGTGTCTCAACTGTGTTTACTTTGCCTCTTCAGTACACTTGATTAGCTTGTGAAGAAAATCTTCCGCCTCTACAGCACTCGTATAGCTTAAATTTATTATTAAAATTAACAATGTGAATAATCCTTGTCACTAATTTTAGTTGATTTGCAGATCCTCGAAGTGGAACTCAGGAGCTAAGCATGAAGGTGGCTATGATGCATTTTTGCACAGGCGTGCAATGATCTAGGCATTGGTTTCACCCTCGATGTGGTTGCTGGAGATTTAGCCAAGGAGACAAAGCTTCAAAATTATATTACTCGCGTTTACCTTAGTGGAGACGTCATTGATCTAAGTATTGGGAAATGTACAACAGACTCAGCTTCTAGTAACCTCAAAAGTTGGTACCAGGAGATTTCATTTCCTAGCATCGTTAATCTGTTATGGGGATTGCCATCTAAACTAAAAGCGAGTGAGATAAGAGCTTGTATAGCACAAGCCTTTGGCCCAAATTCTGTGTACCATTTAGATGAAAGCGCGCTGTTTACCAAGCCAGAACTGGTTTCCAAGTTTCTGGAAATGGAGGAAACTCTAAGTAGGAACAGTGATTTGTTTATGTAGTTGAATTTCATGTATATCTAACTAGATCTTTTTTGGTGAGAATTTATGTAGTCGAGCTTTCATTCTGCTGATATTTGTAACATGTATAATGAGTGAGGTTGTGTAACTTAGGACTCGTTTGGTAGTCGGTATTAAATAGAATAGTCCATGGATTAAAATTTAGAGGGTGTTTGGATTGGCTTAAAAGTTGATCAAACCTACTTTTAAATTAGTTTTTGACTTCTGGAAGTGTTTGACAAATATAAAAAATAACTTAAAATAAGTCAAAAATGACTTAAAATAAGTTGAGAAGTGTTTGACAAGGTCAAAAATAACTTAAAATAAGTTAAAAATCATAAGTAGGTCTCCCCCTACTTTTTATTTTTTGATTTAAAAGTCTCATTTTGACTTTTTATTTTTGACTTAAAAACTACTTTTTTTAAGCTAATTCAAATGGGCCTTTAATCTATCTAATACATTGTTTGGTTATTTTGTTTTATTTAATCCATCGATTACTTATACATCATATGTGGTCTTATTTTATCCCTAGAAAATGGAGGGATAACTAATCCAAGGTTTGTTAAACCTTGGATAAAACCCCTAAATGACAAAACTATTCCTTTATTCATTTTCCTAAATTTCTTTTGTAATTTGATTTTCTTTTTATTTATATTGAAATAGTTATAAATATTCTTTTTAAATCTCCAAATTCGTTTAGTGTAATTTAATGATTTCACTAATATTTTTTTCTCCTTTTTTTTATTCAATGTAGTTCCTCGATTAACCACTTGAACTATTTTTTTTAATAAGCTTTAGCTATTGAACAATATAAGTAGTCTTAAATCTATGTTAAGTTTAAGATATATTTGATCAATAAAAAAATTAGAAATATACCGTGCCATCAAGGATCTCCTTAGTGGTACATCTTACCTCAAAATTATATATATTTAACTTAACTAGTTAAATGAAATAGAAAAACCTACAAAAAAAAAAATAATATTATCCGGTGGTTATCTACATTGACTCAATTACATGAAATAAACAATCTCATAATAACACAAGGATATAATAGGAAAGAATTTTTTTTTGTAGAGTTTTAAATCAAACACAAGATTAAGTGGGAAACAATGAACCAAACACTTGACAAAAAATAATTCATGCACTACTAATCCCTGCATTACTAATCCTTGTGTTACTAATCCCTGCATTACTAATCTCTGCGTTATCAATGGTTGTACCAAACGAACCCTTAGAATATTATCAAAGAGCTAAAGATTATTTTATCATTGTAATGCTTCTTCATGAGCATACATCAATGTAATAGATGTCATGCCCCGTACCCTAGCTAGCTACTTTTCTAAGAGATAGCTCTCCGTACAACTCATTGGATATATTAGATGAAATCATAATATACTTAGACCGAGCTAATGAAATGAACCACGAACAAATGGCATAGAGCTTTTAGATGGTACAGTACTATTGGCGATCTATCAGCTGTTTTTAATACTTATCTCAGTTAGGGACTAGGGATCGGGGTGAAAAAAAAAAACAAAGGGACCGCTATAAAAAAAAACCTCATAGCTTGTTTCCAAAAAGGCAACCCTGAAAAATATTCCATTCCTAATGGCCAAGTGTGATTTTTGCAGTGTTTATGACCCAAATTTAGAATGCCTGGCCGAGAGTTGCCCCTTTGTCAAGTATGGGATAGATGATAAGGTGAATAAGATACTGCTTTCAGCGCTCAATTCGGTAAACTTGTTCGCATTTTCCCCATTCAGTCAATCCTGGAGATGATGTAAGTAGATAATTTCCTCTTTTCTTTCTTACTCTCTCAGATGGAGTTTAATCTTCGTTTTAATTTTTATAGCCAAGCAGTTGCTGTCTCTGTAGTTCCTGTCGATGCTGCCGCTGCCGCTGCTGCTCCCGCCGGTTCGAGGACCAGTAATGGTTTCAAAAAAAATTTGAAAAATACTGCAACATTTTTCAAAGAATTGGCCGACGTTAGTGCTAATGTGGCTGATGCTGCAAATCAAGCTAATTTCTTCCCTCCTCCTGACATGCCTTCTTCTTGTTTTTGATTATGTTAAGTAGCTAGCTAGCTTAGTTTTTGTTGGATTAGCGTTAAGTAGTAACACGGCTAATTAACTTGAATTGTTTTGTTAGGTAAGTTTTCATTATCTCTTCTACCTAAGTTATGATCGTTTTCTTAGCATAATATTATTCTCTATCGCACTTTTGGATATTAAATATTTATTTGTGTTTTGTTCATCTACTATCACTTGTTTTATTTTGTTTTTACTTTAATCCTACGACTCAATTGAACAAACACAAAATAATTCGTCGACCCTTTTGTTTTGCTTTTCGCATAAATCAAACGGAAATGATTTGATATATACTATATTTTATTTATACGGAAATAAATCATGGGAATTGTAGTTCACATATTGATTCTCCAAATAAAATTCAGTTGAAAAATAGACCCAAAATGAATAATTTCAAAACTTATTTGCTAATAGAGCTGTCAATATGAGCTGGCTCACCTCATCCGGGCTAACTCATACATGCTTTGAAATTTGACGGGTCAGGCCGGGCTAGTCCATTTTTGGTGTGGCCAGAAAATGGTCGGCCCAGCCCACAAGTACGTGGGCTACGGACTTGCCGGGCTAGCCCTCTTTTCGTAAAAATATATTTTTATAATTTTTAAATTAAATTATAATTTAAAAATATTATCATAAATATCGACAAGATAATATTACATGGTGTTAGTGTTACTACTTGTTAATCAAATCCACAAATAAAATTATCTTTATAATATTTATTAAGTTTGATTTAAAGTAAAAGCATAAATAGCTAAATAAAAATATTAACCTAATTGTTTTTCAATATCATAATAAAACACAAAAACTATGACAATATTCCATAGGCTACTGCCTATGTATGTAGTGATTCCTAGAAATTTTAGGGAATTTTTATTTTATGTAATACATATTTTATAAATATAATTTGTATTTAAATTGTAATATTTCAAACTTTAAACTATTTTGAGTTTAGACTCTTAGGGGTCGTTTGGTTGGGAACTAGTTATCCCAGGATTAACTATCATGTGGTTAGTTATCCTGGGATAACTTATCCCACCATATATATGTGATAACTTATCTCATCACTATGCTATAAATTGTGGGATAAGTTATCCCAAACATGTCAACCAAACAAGACATCTAAATTTTATCCCAAGAATATTTATGCTTATTCGTCACACCAAACGAGCCCTTATTATTTTTAATACTCTATTTTATTTTTTAATTAATTTTTATTTGGCCCATGGGCCGACCCTATTCATATTTTTCAAGCCCCACAAATCGACAGACTTATTCATGCCGAACTAAAAAATTCTTTTCTTAAATGGGCTCCAAAAATCATAGTCAAATCCTATCAAATCACGAATTAGACCAGGCCGGCCCAACGGACCTAACCTATATTAATGGCTCTATTTGCTAACTACAAAAAGACAAAAACTTGGGAATCAATTGACCAAATTTAATCTAAAACTATAAACAAACAAACAGAAGAATATATTCTTACGTGGGGCCCACTGTCAGACAGTTGCATCCTCTAGCTATGACTATTTATTTTTCATTCATTATTTTGAGTGATTAATAAGTTACACTAAATAGTTTTCATTAACATGATCGTTATGTGAGTATTATGTTGAGTGATTACTAAATTACTATTTAATAATTAGACTAATATCATATTGCCAGTATTTGTATTACGTACACGCTCTTTTTCAAAAAATAAAAAATCACGTGGAAAAAATAACTTTACAGTGGCAAAATTAAATAGATTAAAAGTTAAAATTTATTAATATATAAATTAATTTATTCTCCATCACGATATTTCACATCTTCTTCTCCATCTTTTTAGTCGTGATTTCGTCTCAAATGTGAATATCTCCGGCTTTGAAGGGGAGAGTTTAGTTTTCTAAAGAAATCGATTGAAAATTTCTTCATTAAAATAATAATGTGTCGACTGTCGACTAATAGAATCATTATATATGCCAAGCGACCGAAGATTTTATGGTCAAACGTAACACACCAACGTCAAGCTTTTGTCTAGGCTTGAAATGCCGAAAGACTAAAATTACATAACTAATTAGGTAGGAGTATGAAATATGTACATAACTGAAAGATTAGACTCACACCATCAGGACATTCCATGAACTAATATATGATGTAAAAAAACAAAAAATATTTTGTAAATATTATAATTGAAGATTATGTTATTAAGAGAACTAAAGGAGAGTCTTTTCGGTCAGTTGAATTAATGACTTTTATATATTCCTTTCGTCCCTAATTACTTGTTCATTTTTGAATTGACACACTTATTAAGAAAATAACTAATGATATAGTGAGCTTACCATTTTACCCCTATTAATTATGAAGTAGATGAATTAAAAACTTGAGATATTTTCAAGAAGTTTTATCTTTTTCAAAATAATTAATTGAGGGTATAATAGGTAAAAAAAATTGTCCTTTCTTGATTTGTCAAAATAGACAAATAATTAGGGACAGCTAAAAAAGAAAAAGTGGACAAGTAATTAGGCACAGTGAGAGTATGTTTGTATATGTGTGTATATATATATATATATATATATATATATATATATATATATATATATATATATATATATATATATATATATATATATATATATATATATATATACTAGTTCTGGGAATGTGCGCTGCACATTTGTCTTCTATTACGATCTAAAATTTATGTAAATCTAATCTCATGTTGATATAAATATTTATCACATTATATATTTATAAATACAATAAAGCTTGTATTGATTAATATGTTTCTATATAAAGCTTACTTTTGCATCCAAAAATAAATGAAAAGAAGGATTTCTAATATAATCTTCTAGACTAAAATATCTAAATATATGTTTCTCTATACAAATACAAGGGTGACAACTAATTCTTTTCATTTAACTTTTAGTTATTTGTTTGAAAAATAAGATATGTTGAATTATGTAAAACTTATTAAGATAATATAGCATCTGATGATATGTGGCATATCAAGGAACTCTTACTCTAAATTTAAGAAGTGCACGTAAACATCACTAATGTGGATGCCCTTTTTGTACACTTTAAGCCGGTACTTAGTTGAATGCAATAAAAAATTAGGTAATCAACATAATACTTAGATCTAACCATTAAAAACGAGTTCAACCTTGAAAATTAAAACTGTAGCAATTGAAGATGAATTTTGCTACAAATATTTTAGTCATAGTTCCATGTTTCTAGTTTTAGAAAAATCAAACGGCAATTTCAATTTTTCTAAAATTAGAAATGAATTTTACACTACGAACGCGCAAATTTGTCAATCAGAAACGACTTAAACCCTGAAGATCAAAACTGTAGCAATTGAAGAGGAATTTGACTACATATATATTTTATAAGTGGTAGTTCGTTGTTTCTAGTTTCCAAAAAATCAACGGCTTGCGATTTAGATTTTTCTACAATTAGAAATAAATTTTACACTACGGACGCGCAAATCTGCCAATCAAAAACGAGTTCAACCTTGAAGATCAAAACTGTACCAATTGAAGAGGAATTTGGCTACAAATATATTATATGTCGTAGTGCCATGTTTCTAGTTTCGAAAAAACCAAACGGCTTGCGATTCCAATTTTTCTATAATTAAAAATGAGTTTTACACTACGGACGCGCAAATCTGTCAATCAGAAACAGGTTCAACATTGAAGATAAAAATTGTAGCAATGACATAGAATTTTGGCTGCGATTCTTTTCCAATGTTATAGCCCCTTGTTTCTAGTTTCGGAAAAATCAAACGGCTTGCGATTTCGATTTTTCTACAATTAGATATGAATTCACTACAGACGCGCAAGGCTGAACCATCAAAACGGGTTACTGCTAAATAAGATTCTAAAAATTGAGTGCTTTTACTAAAAGCTTTTGAGATATGGTGGAGGCTACGTGTCTTCATTTGGTAAAAAACAAGCGACGTCGCAACTGAACAGTTGAATACACTCGGATAACTTATTTTTTTGCAGCGTCTAAAGTTTTATGTGATGATATTCTTTATGCATTGGAGCGGATTATATAGTGATTCTTCTGAATGATTTCTAATCCTTCCACAAGGCATAATAAGGTGAATTTGGAAAAAGAAAAAATCTGATTTGGGTTGAGATATTCATTGTCCACTTTGAAGCCACACCAATATGAAAGGATGAACCAAAAAGTTAAGGAAAGAAGAATATTTTCATTGACTTGGATACCAAAGGCAAGTTAATATTCTTTTTTATTTGATTCAAAATTCAATCAATCTTCTTGTTTTGTTTTTCTTACACCTTGCAAGGAAGATTACATGAAAATATAATGTTACTACACACTAGACCCATCTATTTGAAATCAATATAGAGGGTCCACTTGGTTGTCGAGCAAGAATATTTTTTAAAGAAAAAAAATTGAGACCACTACAAACAAATCATTTGTAGTGACCTAATTAGAATGCGACTGTTGACACCCAATTTTGACCCTCCACAATATAAATTAATCATCGAGGTTCTTCGATTTCTAACGATTTAAAATAATAAGTATTATAAAATTTTCAGAAATAAAATAAAATAAACATAGTTTGTGAGTTATTTTAAATAGTTTTGTCACTTTTTTATAATATGAATGTTTTATTTAGTTATGTATATAATTAATGCATTTTACGAGTATTCAAAAATCATTTCGGAAGGATTTTATATTTTAAATACTTTATTAGAGGTAAGGGTCATAATTTTGAATTAATGAATTTTATGAAATTCAAGGTACTTTCAAGTTATTTTAGCGTATTTTTATCATTTTAATAAATTTAATAATTTTAATAATAAATATATGTATTTTTACAATCACGTTATATTATAAATATTTGAAAATTATCATAAAGATTTTACGTTTTAGTTAAATATTTTATTACTTTAAGTTATAGTTATAATTTAGAGCTAATTAAATTAACTATTCTTATAATGGAAATAATTATTATATTTTTTTTTGTTAAGATTAAGAATCTCGATAATTAATTAATGTTAATTCATCTAAATCAAATCCAAAATTTTAAAATTTTAACCCCCTTTCCTATTTGGGCCATTTTTTCAAATGGCCCACATCATTTTCCTAATTCCTCTAAGACATTTCCCAGCCCAACACTTTTATAATAATTCCCATTCCCCTACAATAACACAACAGCAATCTAGACGGCCTACCCTCAATTCCCAGGCCCATCCCCACCAGCAACCCGACCCAATTCCCTCAACAAAAGAAACAGCAAACAAATCCCAAAATACACGCAGCAACAATTCCAAACAACAGCCCACCGCCTCCAGTTCCAAAACGCAGCAAACAAACGACCCCACCCACGCGCTCTTCTTCTCCGCAGCGCGATGAAACCCAGAACAGTCCAGCTGTGCGACTGGATCGAGCACGTGAACAGCAGCCACCAAACGCCCATAATCGTTGACAATTACAACTTCAGCACAGAGCAGCAGGAACCAAGCGACCCTGCCCATACGTTCTTCTTCTTCTTCACGCCAAATCCACCCGGAAATCTCGTCCAACTACCCTGCAACCTAATTGATCACCTCACGTCCCCTCCCCTCTTTTCAGGGATTTTTAAAGAGACAAGAGGATTCCAAATGGGAATTCAAAATCCATCCGTTCTCCCCCCTAGATTAACCCCAAGTTTTCCCCTATATAAACCTATGTATCCATCGCTCATGAGAAAAAGAGGGAGATTTAGCAGATATTTGTGAGAAAGAAATACACTTGAACCATAAAAGTTCTTGAAACTACAGAAAGTCCGAAAGCGTAATTTCGATCAGTCTTTGTTTTCATTGTTTTGTTTTGTTCATTCACGATTCTTTGAGTCGTGCTTTGGTGGCGAAAGTTGCTGCTCATTCTTGCTCGTCCCGTCCTAGACTCGCTGCCCAGAGAAAGGTAACGCTCTTTCCCTTTACGATATTCTCTTCGCCTTTGCTATTTCATCATGGTGTTGTTAGCTGTGGTTATGTTTCTATATCTTGAGTTCTTGTTGTTTTAAATATAGTATCTGTCCTTGAGGTGTTTTGATATAGTATCTGTGCTGGAGGGATATCTGATCCTAAGATGGTTTATCACCTCTCTGTCTCTATATACAACTTTGTCTTCTTTTTAATCTTAAATACATATGTGACTGTCGTGAATGGGTTCTTTTTGATTTTAATCTAATCAAATTTTGTTCGAACATGATTGTGAGTTAAGTTCTTATTCTAATTTGTTTAGGTTGTATTCAATATTCATGATAGTTAGTTTCGATTTGGTTTCGGTCAAAGATGGTTGCTGATTAAATGTGTGACTGCTTCTTATCTCCTAGCTTTTATAGATGTATATTGTGTAATTTGGGACTGCTTCGCTCATTTTCAACTTATTCTTAGCCTATTTTAGTTTATTATTTTTCTTCTTCTTCTTTTTTTTAAATTGCTATCTGTGCCCTTTTTATTTTTACTTACTGCTTTAATCTCCTTCTATATGCATGTGCAATATATATTTTTCACTTATATATTAGCCTCTGCCATGAGTAGCTTTAACTTATATAGCATAACTGTGTCATTAGTGATTCTCATTTCGCTAGTGTATTTCAATTAGTTCCCTTTGTAATGATATGAGTGTAGTAGTTAAATATTATGCGATGCTTGATTCTTTGGTGTCATTAAAGCAGTACTACTTTAATAAGAATTGGTTCGTTAGAATAATCATGTGTTTCTATATCTTGAAGTAACTTGTATGTTCGTCCAAATTCACCGTAGCTCTGAATTTCTCCCTTATGTTTGCCCATTTTGGATGATGATGATGTTCCAAGAATTCGTTGAATTATCGATAAATGTGGGTGCTTTGTTCATTGCCCCAGTCACAATTATGGTGGATCTTTCCTTATGTGTCTTGTGTCCTCTGAATAATGTCTCTTCTTGCTAAAGAATAGGAATATGCCTTCATCTTTGTGCAGACTTTTTCTTTAATTACATTAAAGGATATTTATGTGGTTCATTATAAGTTTGGTAGCTTTGGTTGCATTTTTTTATTTTTAAGTACTTAAGTTACTCTTTATTTCAATTGAACTACAAGGATATTTACGTGCTCTTTCTTTCTTTTCTCACATGAACCCCTTTTGAGTTCACTTGGGACTCATTCCTTGCATTTCGGAGTGGAGCCACAGAGGCTCGATCCTTGCTTTTCAACCATCGAGTCAGCCCCCTACATATTCTAAAGCTGTCACAGATCTCAGAGACTCAAGATCCTGCTGAAAATTAGTTCGAAAATCCAATAAATAGGCTGTATATATACTGTATACAACATAATGCGCTGATATGCAGGTTTAAGGCAGCAAATATGTGGCCAAAAACGAAAATACAGGTCAAAAACGTGAAATACAGGGCTGAGACAAAAATACAGGTGTTCGGAAGCAGGAAATGCGTAAAAAGAGCCGATATACATGCTCGTATACACTGATATACAGCCCGTATATACCCAAAACGGGATTGGGCAGAAGTCCAAAAATTTCCAGCGAATTTGGCCCAAAAACAAGGCCCAAATTCAAATTTCTCCATTACTCTTTAATTATTTAATTGTGATTATTTATTATTGTCGTCTAACTCTAACGTTTTAATTGTTAATTTAATTAAATCCCCAATGGATGAACTATTTATGTTGCGTCAGTATTACTTTGATAAATTTCATTTTTTTTATCAACTCTTGCATCTTTATTTTCTTATTCAAATGTTTTCTATTCAAAACTTTCGCTTACTTTTAATTAACTTGAAATGATCTCTTGGTTTATAAACTAAATTGGTGTAAATTATTTTTAAAATAATTCAAACGAATGCTAACTAATCTAGTTTTGTTAAATTCTAATCACTTGCAATTTAATTGAAACGTTTCATTTTTAGGTCCCTTTCTCTAAAAAATGAAATAAAATGTGTCATCTATTTATGTTCTTAAAGTTAATTAGATATTATAAATTATTAATTTTATGTCAAATCATCTTTCTAAAGAATTAGTCAAAAAATCATTTTAGTCAAGTCGCAGGTCAACCGCGTGTTAGCGGGCACTTCGAATGCCTAAACCCTTCTCGAAGTATAAATTGAACCCCGAACCCTATTTGGTATTTTCAAATAATTTTTTTTGTTTAAATCTTTGAAAATTATAAGTTTTCTTAATTTCTTTAAAAAATTAAGTGGCGACTCTTCTCTAAGTATTTTTCTTAAATTGTTTTATACTTAGAACATTTCAAAAAGTAATTTTTTCTGTAGATAGAAAAATTACGGCACAACAACGACGACAAGAAACAAATACTCTTGAAGTCTCAACAATGCATTCATGAAGACTTCAACTTTCGTCGTCAAAGTTCGGCAAACCTACACGTTGACAAGTCTAAAAAAAATGAAAACACATTCAAGAAGTAGAGTACTTCAAGTCTCGTCGCCAAAATTCGGCAAGCCTACATGTCATTTAGTTTATATATAAACTTACAACGTAATAACTATATCAACGTATAATAGTCATTATATGCAAACTTCTTCATAACGGCAACGTTTGTCTTGATATTGTTTGGTTGTTATAGGGAAATGTTACTAAATATATAATATAATATAATATAATATAATATAAATATAGCATGAAACATCAATTTTACAAAAAATAAATGTGATTGTTGTAGAGTCATTATGAAGGATGATTGTTATAGAGAAGTCTGATTATATGTTTGTGAGTCTGATTATAAATGATATAGAGGACCTCCTATTTATGCTATAACATAAAAAAATTATGAAATATAAAAAGAGCTATGCTTGCATAGGGAGCATTTTGGAAATCCCATATAATTTAATAATGTCAAAAAAATCTAAAATATTAATTTAGGAGACCTTCCTTTTTGTTTACTTTTACAATATGATGCTTGCCTTCTTTTAAATTTGATATATTGCATTTAGATTCTTTATTTTAATTTATTTTTTAACCAAACTAATTTAAGTGACTAAATTTGTCTAACCTTCCAAACTTACTCTTTTGTGTTAATTCTCAAACAAAAAACTCTCATAAATTCTCTTTACACTTTATAACAGAGAATTGCACCATATGGTGTACCTTTATATTTAAAAACCTAAAATTTAATAAAAGGTGCATTATTTGGGGATATAAAAAAAATATATCACCTAAACTAGTTTGGTTACACAATATCTTGAACAAGGGAGGTGAGTGGAATACATATTGGATATTAGTATGTTTTATTTTTTTCATTTGACCAAAATTGTATTATTTTCACTACAGGAAAAGTGTGAATTACATGGGGATTTTCCTAGAGATTAGTATGAAAATTCGTAGATAACTTATTTTCCTGCAAATTTTCATATTAATCCCCAGAAAAATCTCCATGTAATTCACCCTTTTCTTGTTGTGTGTGTGTGTGTGTTTTTTTTTTTTTTTTTTCATTTGACTTCTAGATTATCAAATGTAAAAGAAAAGTGGGGTGTTGAATGCAGGGATATAAATTAATACCTCAACGTTCATGTGATGTTTTTCAAGAGGGACATTATTTGTATCACCTTCATCATTTCCTGCGGAAAATTATACAACCATAACTTTAATTTAAAAAGAATGGTGAAACAAAGTATACAAAAAGCATAGAAATTATTATAACCAGCATTCCACAAGTCATATATGAAAAATATACAATAATTACATATAAAATATGTATATTTATTATATATATTTGTCAATTATTATTTTGGTGGACAATTATACCGGCAAAAATCCTTCTTTAAAAAGGGACAACATATTCTTTAAAAACTAAAAATGGAGTAAACTAGAATTATACCTGAAATTTTGGGAATACTTTGAAATGACATATTATTTTCCTTATAAGAAAATTGATTTGTCCAGTCCTCCTTGGTATTCCTGCATAGAGGACTAAAAATTTAGAAGAAAAATAAAACAAATGTCCATTGCGCTTAATTAGGGTGTATTTGGTATGATATATCTTGACTTTAATTTTGACTATATATCATATCATCATTTTAATCTTCACTACTCAAAAGTTTAGTGAAACAATTTGCTAATTTCATAGATAATATCAAGGAACTCTTGCTCTAAATTTAAACATCACTAACATGGATGCCTTTTTTGTACACTTTGAGCCGGTACTTAGTTGAATGCAATAAAAAATTAGGTAATCAACAAAATACTTAGATATGACCATCATTATTATCTATAATAATTTTCTTCCAAAGTTTGTAGCTAGCTAGATATGATATGAAACAGGAAAAACTAAGCTCTAATAAAATACGGGGAATAAATTTAATGAAAGAAAGATAAATGTAGCACCTTTTCGATGATCAACTTACATAACACAATTAAGTGAAATGACAAAGAAAGGAAGAAGAGAGTTTCCATCTCACTTACCCAAAGTATGTAAACGCTAAATTCCTTCAATAATTGCCTAAAAATTAAACATTAAAAAAGAAGTTTTCGAAGCATGAAAATGTATTATGCTTGTTAGAAGGCCAACTTTGTGAAAAGATGAATTTTAGAATGTACACATACAATTTTCAACCTCCGCGAAGATTTTCAACATCCATTCCCATCACATTGCAAACTCCGTATGAAGTTTTAGAATGTACACATACAATTTTCTCCTATAAAAAACAAAAGAATATAATGAAAAGTTTGTTTAACAATTATGCATTTTTGCTATATAACCATCGGGTGACCCAACTCTTCATTCTCCTTATTCATCATTATTATTGTTGGAGCAATAACTGAACATTTCTCTCATAATTAATACCGTGCAACTCTTCATTCACCTTCTTTAATATAATAATTATTATAGCAATAAAGGTAATGGGAGAGTAATTTAGATTAGGAAGAAAATCAAAAGCCAAAACGTGTTTGTCAATGTTGTTGGTTTTGC
Source organism: Solanum pinnatisectum (assembly GCA_035578085.1). Taxonomy (NCBI): domain Eukaryota; kingdom Viridiplantae; phylum Streptophyta; class Magnoliopsida; order Solanales; family Solanaceae; genus Solanum; species Solanum pinnatisectum. The sequence goes on from CM069087.1 coordinate 7,008,057, forward strand.
TTATTTCAAAATGTGTTTGCCAATATTAATCTTATTTCGTCCTATTTTAATTAACGGAATAAAACTAGACTACATATTCCAATGTTTTTGTTAACCATTCAACATAAACTACCCGTAAAATCAGTTTAATTAGGGAGGTGAAGTTACTTGCTCAAAATGTGTTTTAATTACGTATTTAAAGTTGAGAAACAAAATCAAAATTTGAATACTTGTCAATTTAAATGTCATTTTTAGTGCCTTGAAAGTGTGTAAAAGATTTTATCAGACTTTCACGCATCAATCGACATAAGATATGCAATTATATCATGTACGTGATTGGAGTTGGAGCTAGTATAGCATAAGACTCGTCGAAAAATTAAACACTATATATGCAATGTCAAAATTATTACCATTATATCTATATATAGCGGATATTGAACCTCCTTAATAGTGTCTTGAAGGGGAAAAACGTTTAATTACGAGAAGCACGTACATATATATTTTCCCAAATTAAAATCATAACCAAACATTACATCGCTCACTTATGTGATTACACTAGATATATGGTGTTGTCGTTGTTGACTATATGTGGCTAAAACTCAAATTATTAATCGCAGGGAAGCCGTCAAAGAATATAATTGAAGAGGAGATAGTTGTGAAGCCATCGAAAAGTACAAGTTAAATGGATGTTGAATGCGTTGATCTGGTGACTTTTAAGAGAAATTGAAGGATAGAAAGCTGTGGAGTGTTTGCCACTTGCATTCCTATATAAAGGGTACTAAATTCTCTTAAAAGACATCTCGAAAATTTCATAAAGAGATCGAGATCTCGAATATTCCACAAATTGATGGAATAGTCATATAGAGAGGTCAAATCTAAATCATTTTAGTTCGAGAAACACGTCACTAAAGGCCCTCGAATCATGGATAAATCTTATGAGAGGAGAATCAAGGGAGGAACAGAATTGTACCCGCAATCTTGATGAATAAAATTATGTTTCTTCGTATTTTTTGTGATTGTAATTTATTTTCTATCACTTTAAAATTTGTTACAAACAAATTGGCATGCCAGTGGGACCAAATCTGCCCTTCATCTCTTCTCTCTTAAATCAAATTTGAAAATCTGAAGCTGCAAAGGTGGAAGAATGAGTATTTCAAGCCTCGTCTTTGAGTTTCATCGAGTTTCATCAAGTCTACACTCCAACAAGCCTTGAGCAGGGGCATTTGTAGACATTGAAATTTTGTGGGACTCTACAAGATGCATTTAATTCGAGTTGGGACTCTACAAATTGTGTTCATGAACTCAAATTAGGATTCTTAGAGGCTACTCAACCCTAAACCCTAGTTTATGCCTATATAAATGGTACTAAATTCTCTTAAAAGACATCTCAAAAATTTCATAAAGAGATTGAGATCTCGAATATTCCGCAAATTGATCAAATATTCATATAAAGAGGTCCATCTAAATCATCTTAGTTCGAGATACACACCACTAACGGCCCTTGAATTATGGATAAATCCTATGAGAGGAGAATCAAGGGAGGAACAAAATTGTCCCCGCAATGATCTTGATGAGTAAAATTATGTTTCTTCGTATTTTTTTGTGATTGTAATTTATTTTCTGTCACTTTAAAATTTGTTGCAAACAAATTAGCACACTTAGTGGGACCAAATCTGTCCTTCCTCTCTTCTCTCTTAAATCAAATCTGGAAATCTGAAGCTGCAAAGGTGGAAGAATGAGTACTTCAAGCCTCATCTTTGAGTTTCATCAAGTTACACTCTGACAAGCCTTGAACCATGGGGTATTTCTAGACATTGAAATTTTGTGGGACTCTACAAGATGCCTTCAATTCGAGTTGGGACTCTACAAATTGTGTTCAACTCAAATTAGTATTCTTGGAGGCTACTCAACCTTAAACCCTAGTTTATGCCTATATAAAGGGTACTAAATTCTCTTAAAAGGCATCTCGAAAATTTCATAAAGAGAGTGAGATCTCGAATATTCCGCAAATTGATGGAATATTCATATAGAGAGGTCAAATCAAAATAATCATCCTAGTTCGAGAAACACGCCACTAACTAAAGAGATTGAGAATCAAAGCAAACTTCAAAATGATCTTATTCAATCGTAACATCAACTTAAATACAATAAGATGTAACTAACTTGACTAATTCTAAGGGACTACTCTAACAACTTAATATGTAACTAACTTGACTAAATCTAAAGAACTACTTTAATAACTTAATCTAATATTGTGGAAAAGATTAAGTCAAATGATATCTACTCTAACAACTTAATAAGAATTGATAACAGACTACTGAGTATCTCAACACACCCCCTCAAGTTAGGTGTGGTGCAACAACGCCTAACTTGGATAAATATCGAAGGAAGGCGGGCTTGGGCTGTAGCTTTGTGAGAGTGTCTACAATTTGATCCACGATAGGAAGATATTTGATTATCACTCTACCTGAGTTCACACTGTTGCGGAGGTAATGAAAGTCTACTGTAACGTGCTTCATCTTAGTGTGGAAGACTGGATTTTTACTGAGATATGAAACACCAATGTTATAAAAAAAAATGCTTGACGTTTGCAAGACTTGATATCGTAACTCATTCATCAGGTTGTGGACCCAAGTAATTTCAGAGAGTGCATTGCTTACCGATTTGTATTCCGCTTCAGTAGAAGACCGAGTAACTGATTGTTGCTTCTTAGAGGACCAACATATAGGATTTCATAGGGATCATCCGCCCAATTAGCATCGGTGTACATATATAGATTACTATCAGAGTGGCGAGATATTTGCAGACACGATGTTGATGATTCCTTGAGATATCGAAAAACCCTTTTTACTGCTTTCCAGTGCTCCAGACTCGGAGATTGCATAAACTGTGATAGTTTGTTAACTGCAAATGCAATATCAGGACACGTGAATGATAAGTATTGCAACTTACCAAGAGTGGGTCGATACAAGATTGCATCGGCAGAAGGTGAACCATCGTTTGCTTTGGGTGGTGAACTTGAACACATGGGTGTCGTAACTCATTTACAGTCGGCCATATCCACATTTGAGAGAATCTCAAGTATGTATCTAAACTGTGATAAGACAATCCCATTCGGAACATGTTTGACTTCGATCCCCAAAAAATAATTGAGTTCACCAAGGTTCTTTAGGGAGAACTTGTAAGCCAGAGAGTTCATTACATGTCTGACCAAGGTTGGGTAATTCCCAGTAATGAGGATATCATCAACATACACCAGAATATACATCGTGACAGCTTCATATGTGAAAATAAACAGAGAAACATCTGATTCAGACTTAACAAACCCAATTTTAGTCAAGTGAGATTTAAGAGCTTCATACCAAGCACGTGGAGCTTGTTTTAGGCTATAAATGGCCTTTTTGAGATGGCATACATGATTGGGAAAATCAGAGTTGACATAGCCTTTCGGCTGAACCATGAATACTTGCTCATGTAAGTTACCTTGCAAAAATGCATTGTTCACGTCAAGCTGCTGAACTTTCCAGTTATTTTGAATTGCAATGGAAAGAACAATTCTGATGGTGGTTGGTTTGACAACCGGACTGAAATTTTCATGAAAGTCCAATCCTGGACATTGTATGAAACCTTTTGCTACTAATCGCGTCTTGTACCTGTCAATAGAACCATCAGCTTTCTGTTTAATGCGAAATAACCACTTAAAATCAACAACATTGTTCATCGGGTCTCTAGGTACTAGTTTCCAAGTGTGGTTTCTCATTAAGGCTTCGTATTCCAGATCTATGGAATTTTTCCATTCAATGTGCTTGACGCCTTGCTTAAAGGTATTTGGAGTGGGAGAAAGGTGAGCCAAAAAGCTGAATTGTTTCTTTGGTGTGAAAATATTATTTTTGGATCTTGTGATCACACTGAAGGGTTGAGAGGTAGCGGCAGTTGGCATAATTTCTGGAGGATTCGGTGGCTACTGGTTCAATATTAGTAGGGGAGGATTGGAATCGGGTAATGGGGGAGAGGTGTTGTGGGCGACATCATTAAATAGTGAAGGAGGTTGAGAAACAATAGGAATCATACCTGATGAAGTGGAGATTGCTGGTAGTTGGCATTTAATTATGGACTCTGGAGTGTTTGAATAAGAGGGAACCGTTAGGGGGTAGGAATAGGCGGCGGAAGAGTTGGAACGAGATTGGAGTCCAAGTTGTATTGGACTTCTGGATAAGTATCCTTACAGACTTGGGACTCTATGATTTCCCATTTTAACGTGGAAAACTTATTTTTCAAGTGTGAGAACATTTGAGTAAAAGGAAAAATATTTTCACAAAATTGAACATCATAACTAATGAATATTTTTTAGTGCATTGGATCAAAACAGAGGTGTGCATGATGAACAATAGAAACTCCTAAGTAGACACACGATGTAGATCTAGGCTGAAATTTATTTTGTGTATATGGTTTAAGCCATGGATAACAAAGACAACCAAAATATTTTAGCGAAGTGTATTTTGGAGGTTCGCCAAATAATTTTTTATAAGGAGAATCATTATTCAGGCCAGGTGTAGGGAGTTTATTTATGAGATAGACAACATGGTGACAGGCAAAAGACCATAGTTCAGATGGTAGTGCGGCTTAATTGAGAAGAGTTCGAGCTGTTTCTACAATGTGACGATGTCGTCGTTCAGCTATGGCAACTCGTTGGGTGTGTAGGGTGGGGAGATTAAATGTTCAATGCCATTACATTGTATGTAGTGTTTAAGACTTGTGTATTCACCCCCTCCATCAGTATAAAGTGAGATAATTTTGTGTTTAAAAAAGTTTTCCACTAAAGGATGAAATTACGCAAAAATTGAAGCGACTTCACTTTTGTTTTTGATTGTATACAACCAAGTATATTTGGTGTAATGATCAACAAAAATGCAGTAATACAACTTTTTATCAATGGATAAAATGGGTGATGAACCTCATAAATCACTAAACAAAGTTTGAAGTGGTGCATTACTATTTAAAGTGAGTCGTTGAAATGGCAAATGATGAGCTTTATTTGATGAGCAAGAATTACAAAACTGAAACTTTTCTTTGGTGGAAAAGGGAAGTGAAATTTATTCAGTACTAAGTCTAGGATTTTCAGATGAGGGTGACCCAAGCAACAGTGCCACAGTTGACGGGAAACTTTGGTGGAGGTGAAGTTAGCGGAAAGTGACATATGATCCCTCTAGGGCCATTCATAGAGTCCATGTTTATTCCGGCCTTGTACCATTAGTCTCCGAGTTTTGAGATCCTTCACAAGAAAAGAGTGTGGAAAAAATTCGATTGAGGTTAGATTGTCAGTGCAAAAATTAGCAATAAAAATAAGATTCTTTTTTGTATCTGGAGCACAAAGAGTATTAGAGAGCATGGAATTGGAGTTAGAAGCCTTAATTTGAGTTAAACCAGTGTTAGTAATGGGAATAGTTTTACCGTCACCTATGGACACTTCCTCATTGCCAGAGTATTCTTCAAGATTATCTGAATCTGTTGTGACATGATGGGTTGCTCCAGAATCAAGGATCCAAGTATTTGCATCTATTGAATGATTCGACACAAAGTTAACCTTAGTTTCAAAGTGGTTGTGCAATTTTGAGCGACACACATCAGTTGTGTGATCGACCTTTTGGCAGAGTTGGCATTTCACCGCTTGCCTGGGTTATCTCCCATTTTGTTGATTTCCAGGGACCACCTGTCGTGGAGCTTGTGGTTTCAAAGATTGATTGAGGAAGCGGCGATTATTCTTCTAATGTTGAGGCTGAAAGCTGGTACTTTGTGCAACTGCAGTCGTGATGATGGAGGATAACCTGTCAATATCTTGATGTTTGAGAAAGAGTTCATGGTCCATGAGTTTCTAGAATAGCTCCTCAAAGCTTCGGACTGTGTCGCGCGCTATTATAGCGGCAATGATTTCACAGTACTCATGACCTAGGCCACTCAAGATCTTGACTGCTAGTTCATCATCAGCCACCGAAGAGTCTTCTACTTTGAGAGCATCAGCAATTGATCTGATCTCTTGTAGATAAGTAGCAATTGTCTTGGAGGCCTTTTTCAAGTTTTGCAACTGATCTCGCAAGCTAAAGATGCTAGTGTGACTCCTATTGGCATACGTTGTATGAAGGAGATCCCATGCTATTTTTACCGAAAAGGCAGTTACAACAGTGGGAGCAATGGTGGGGTCAACGGATGCCATCATTGCCTGTTGAATTAGTTGATCTTGGCGAAACCACATCTCACATTCAGGATTTGAGATGGTACTATCAGTTTGTATGATAGTGGTTGGCGGAGCAGATTTGGCACAGTGAGATTCCCAAGGAGCTTTTGTCGATTCAGTAGCATCACTAGTTGTGTCTTCCAGGTGGCAAAGTTGAGGTTACCTTGCAATTTGATAGTTAATTGGGCAGTTGGATTGAACTGTACCACATGAGTGGTAGTCGAAACTGCAGCAACAATGTCACTAGTGGTAGCAGGAATAACCATGTTTGGACGAAAAGAGGGAGATTAAAAAAAAAAAGATTGGATCAGACTCGTGAGAGTTTTAGAGGGGCTCTGATACCATAAAGAGATTGAGAATCAAAACAAACTTCAAAATGATCTTATTCAATCGTAACATCAACTTAAATACAATAAGATGTAACTAACTTGACTAATTCTAAGGGACTACTCTAACAACTTAATATGTAACTAACTTGACTAAATCTAAGGAACTACTTTAACAACTTAATCTAATCTTGTGGAAAAGATTGAGTCAAATGATATCTACTCTAACAACTTGATAAGAATTGATAACAGACTACTGATTATCTCTACACTAACGGCCCTCGAATCATGGATAAATCTTATGAGAGGAGAATCAAGGGAGGAACAGAATTGTACCCGCATTCTTGATGAATAAAATTATGTTTCTTCGTATTTTTTTGTGATTGTAATTTATTTTCTGTCACTTTAAGATTTATTGCAAACATATAGTTTCCTCGATAAAATTATATGCTTTGTCCAAAAATTTAATCATTTTCAAGAAACTTGATAAAATTTCTTACAATAAAATTTGTTTGGTGCAAAAAATTAAAAAGAAGGAGGAGACAAATGTACTTTGACTATAGTTTACTAAAATTAGGTATAGATAAAATTATTTTAATAAAGGGAGGAATGTCAAAAACGTATTTAAATTATCTCTTTTTTTTGAGTTTCATACATAAATTATTAGTCGTGTATTTCTCAAAAAAATGAGTGATTATTGAGGTATGAAACTCACATTCTCAATAGTTTAAGTTTGAAATTCAATAAAATGGGATAATTTAAGTATGTTCTTGACACTTTACTCTTTAATAAGTAATGATATACTCAATATAATCTTGTAAATTCTTTTCCATTCTTATTCTATTGATTTATCTAATTTTAATTTTCAATTCTTATTTTATTGATTTACCTAATTTTAATTTTTATCTAATATTCTATATTTGTTTTACAACAATCTAATTCATATATAATAAAGGAAATATTTCACAAGATATATTTAATAATGACATATCAAAGCATATCACACCTTCAATAATTATTTTAATTTTTTTTTAGTATTAGTCATTTGATTTATTAATTATATTTAACTTGTTCTCTTTCCTTTTTTTTCCTTCTTAATTCATTTCTATCTCAATACCCCAAAATTGGGTCAAAATCACCCGTCAAATCGTAATATTCTCAAATATGCTGAAATAACATGTTTTCATCAATGAAGCATCTCTCCATTCTTCATAAAATCAATGCAAAGACTTTCATCTTCTCAAACAAGGTAATTGATCAAGTGACAACATACATTTTTCTTATTCTATTTATTTTATCTCATATGTTTAAATGGTACACGAATTCACGACAAATGATGCATTATTCTTTGAGGAAAAATTGCATATGTTTTTACGGTACACAAATCCACAATAAATGTTGCATTGTTTTTTGAGGCAAATTGTTTATGTTTTTTTTTTTATCATTTATGAAATACCCAATATACTTAAACTTTCATCATATAGAAATTTTTTTAACTTTAAAACTAACATTTGAGCAAACAGTAAAGAAAAAAACTAATACATACGATTTCTAACTTAGGAAATTGGGTAAAAATAATAATAACTATAACAAAGGGGAAAAGGGCCTAAAATGCCCTTCAACTATCCGAATTGGAACAAATTTACCCTTCTTCTACCTTTCGGGCCTAAAATGCCCTTGACATCAACCTTTAGGCTCTATTTTGCCCTTATTTTTAACTGCCTAAATAATAACATCAATTAACAAATTCATTTATGACGTGTCGCTATCCTAATAATTAATTAAACTAATTAAAAAAAAATCAAACCCACCCATAACCCAAATCTTTTAACCCATTGTTACCCAAACCTTTTAACCCAATATCCAGCCCCAAAACTTTTAACCTAAAAAGAATTTTACGCTCATCATCTTCAAATTTCATCTCTTCTTCCTCAATCGAAGCTCACCGGAACTCAATCGTTCTTGCCAACAATTTGAAGTTTCTGTTCTTCGTGCTGTTGCGGATTAACATCCTCACCCACTCAGGTAAGAATTTCTCTATTTTTAGCATTTTCAGTTACAGTTTCGGACTCTAATGTTGTCTAATGTTGTTATAATTTGATGTATATTTACATTTTTATGTTGTTACATGTGGTATATGCTTGTTGTAGTTATTTTTAGAAGATACATGTATTTTATGTTTCCGTTATTATCTCGATTTATTATCTTTTAATAATGTTGTCTCAAGCTGAAAGTTTTATCTTTTTTGGCATATATTTCATGTATTTTTCTCTGTTTTCGATGTTTTCTTGTTTGTTAGGTATGTCATACTTAAATGCATTTATTTATTTTTGGTGTTGCATTCTATATCTAATCTAATAGACATAACATGTGGTCCCTATCCCCTTTGTCTTCTTATAAAATATTGGTAGATTCCTTGTTTGTTGTTTTCTTTATTGTTTTCTGATAAGTCACTTTCTCTTTTTTTATATCTGTCATGTGACTTTCTTCAAAGAATGGGTGAAAAGGTTGATGTGGTCTTTAACTATGGGGGCAAGTGGGCCCTGACTCCTCAAGTTAATTACATTAAAAAATTGACTCATATATGGAAGAAGTATGATCCATATTTGGTATCATATATAGACCTTTGTTCAGAATACACTGAACAATTGTGTTTTATTAAGGTGAAACAATTGTTATGCTTGTGGCCTTTTAATAAGTATAATCTAGTACAGGGTGATTCAGCAATTAGAACACTGCAGAATGTATTGTCTACTCAATCTAATGTGCTTCAACTTCAACTGTTTGTTGTTGAGGAGGGTGAAGATTATGTACCAGCTCTTGACATCAGTCAACTTAATGAACCTTTCCTTATCACAGTAGATGCAGAATCGATGGCCAGTTGTGGACGACCAATCGAATGAATCTCTCCTATTACGATGAGATCTGATGAATTAATGATGATATCAATCAACTTAATGAAGCTTGTCTTGTGACAATAGATGCAGTAACTGATGGTGAATCAAGTGAGGAAGAGAAGGGTGAAAATGAACCTTTTGCTAGTGATCATGATGGTGATGAGTTGAAATTTTTTAGGAGGGAAAAAAGAAGAGAAGTAATTGAGAAACTAGATAATTTTTTGGAGTTAAAAAAGGGTATGAGCTTCAAGAATCTTGATGAAGCTGAAAGAATTGTGAGTTATTATTCAATTGTTAGGAAGAGGGGTCTTAGAGTTGTGAAGAGTGATTCTACTAGACATAAATATAAGTGTGCTATTGGTTGTCCCTTTTTGTGTCTAATATCAGAAGTTAAGAAAGGCCAAGGATTTGAAATTAAGACCTTAGAAACAAAACATACATATTAGGAAGCCTTTAAGAATAGAAGAGCTACTCAACAAGCTTTAGCACACTACTTCAAGAACAAGGTTCAGAATAACCCCAAGTACAAAGTGAAAGACATGAGGCAGGATGTAAATGATCATTTTTCCCTTAATATCAGTTATGCAAAAATGAAGAGAGTTAAAAGACTTATCTTGGAGAAACTTGAGGGTAGTTTTATTAATGATTTCAACAAATTTGAGGCTTATGCTCAAGAATTGAGGGATAGCAATCCTAGTTTTGATGTGGTGATAAACATATCTAAAGATGCTTTGGAACAAGGGAAAAGAAGATTTTCAAGAATGTATGTTTGCTTTCAAGCTTTGAAAAATGGATGGAGAGCTGGTCTGAGGCCATTTATAGGGCTGGATGGAACATTTTTAAAAGGGAAGTGTAAGGGAATATTGTTGGTTGCCCTTGGACAAGATTTAGTAAAGCATTTCTATCCACTTGCTTGGGCAGTGGTGGATAGAGAAACAACTAGAACATGGAATTGGTTCATTGAGTTGTTGAGAAATTCATTAGATCTAAAAGATGGTGAATGATTCACATTTATGTCTGATATGCAAAAGGTAATAATTTGTTAATTTCTTTTTCACTTTCTGATTTTTCTTTTGTATACAGTTGAACTACTTACTTGTTTTGTTGTTTATTGTTTTAGGGGTTGATTGGTGTTGTTGGTCAGTTGCTTCCAAAAGCACGTCATAGATGGTGTGTAAGGCACATAAAAGCCAATTGGGCCAAGACTTGGAGAGGTGTAGAGATGAAAAAATTATTATGGTGGTCTCCTTGGAGTACATATGCAGAGGAATTTCAAGATCAATTAATAATCATAGGCTCCATGTCTGAACAAGCTCCTGAAGATATGTTATGGTACCCTGCACAACACTGGTGCAGGGCCTATTTTGACACAATTTGCAAGAATCAAGCATGTGAAAATAATTTTACTGAGTCATTCAACAAATGGATTTTGGAAGCAAGGTCAAAATCAATAATTAAGATGTTGGAAGATATTAGAATCAAGGTATCATCTATGTTTATTCATAACTACTTGATATAATATAATCTTATGATGTTTATATATGTATATATAAATATTTCATTGTTATGTTATGTGTAGGTTATGAATAGGTTGAAAGATCTTGGAGAGGAGGGTAAAAAATGGACAAGAGATTTCAGTCCATATGCTATGGATCTTTATAAGGATTACAAAATTATTGCACATGATTGTCATGTTCAATCTAATGGAGACCTAGGTTATGAGGTGGCTGAGAGTGTTGATAGACATGATGTGAGTCTTGTTAGGAAGAAATATACATGTAGAACATGGAATTTGACAGGAATACCATGTCCTCATGCCATTAAAGCTTTAGAACATGATAAAAAAGAACCACTGGATGAGATGAATTGGTGGTATTCAAAACCACTGGATAATAGTCTAACTACTATGTCAATTTGTTCAGATTGAAAGAAGAGCACAAGTTCTTCCAGATGTGCCACTGTCAGCACCACAATCAAGTCAAGAATCTGTCTTCATGTCAATTTCTGGATTTGTACCGTCTCCTAGTGTTCAAACAAGCCAACCAAGTAATGAAGTTTTTGGTCCTTCAAACTTAAAGAGGAAAGCAAAGGACAAACATGTTGCACTTATTGATGAAGATGAAGATGAGCTTGAAAGTGAGGATGAGAATGAGACATCAATAATTAGGCCTAGAGCAATATCTAAAGCTAAAACTAGGCTTCAAATGAAGAAGTTGCATTAACTACCAATATGATCAAGGAAGATTAACTTCAGGGGTGATGAGAGTGGTGTAAGTATGCCTACCAACCTGCCATACTCACCAACAAAGTTGACTTGGAAAGGCAAATCATGTGTTACCTCAAATCAGTTGGCAATAGAAAAGGAGAAAACGATTGGAAAACTGAATCCAAAGAGAGGCAAACATTAAGAATGACAATTATGCATTATGTAGTGATTTTTGTTTGTTATGTAAATGTACAATGAAAACTTTTATTTTGCTTTTGTGAATCAGTCCTGAAGCTGGTCGTTTTAGTCTTGACACTAATCATTTTGTGTTCTTATGTTTTGTGACTGGCCATGAATATTTTTGTGGGCCGAAAGTATGTTTATCTTATAAATCTTATGTCTTGTTGGAGTGCAGAATGTATGTTGGCCAGAATCTATTTTGGTTCTTTTGGTTTCTCAATGCAGTTCTCTTTTCTCAAATCTTGTACTGCTTTCATTACCGTCAGCCTTCAGTTGTCACAAGATATATACTTCAATTATCAGCTCCAGTTTGCTCCTTCAATTCATGTTTCCATATTTGTTTAGTAGTTTATTTATTGATACCTTGTCTCTTGTAAGGAGTTTGAATTTGAACAAACTATGCGTGAGTATCGGTATTTCACAGGAGGTGTTCGGGCTTATAAACTACCAAAGACTTTCATGTGTTGGTGTTCACGTTGGTTGAGAGAATGAGTTATCTTCTTATGTAGTCTTTAAGCAATATGTCTCATGAACTAACTCTTGATATTGAGTTAGATCGATGTATACTATCTGGTGTTGCATTTGTTTCGTATCTTGCTACTTTCCTATCTTATTTTAATGGCAACTGTGTGTCTCTCAAATCCTAAATCCTTTCTTCCTTCTCTTCCATCATCTTCTTCTTCTTCTTCATTTTCCACTAGAAAACAAATAATTGTGTGCAAAGCAGAGAATAATGTATGTAATTTTAGTCCAATTATTAGCAAGAGAAGTCTATCAATTAGCCTTGCATCAAGTTTGTTGCTTTCTTTAACTGGAAATGGAACTTTTAATGTAAATGCTGCAATTTTAGAAGCTGATGAAGATGGTGAGTTGATGGAAAAAGTGAAAAAGGACAGAAAGAAAAGGCTTGAAAGACAAGGCATTATCAGTTCCTCCTCAAATTGTATTTGTTTTGTTTTTGTTTTCAATCCGGTTTCTGGTATCCGTATTGGTATTGGTACAGACTAAATTAGAATTCACATTGAGAAGTCCCGCATTGGGGCTATAGAACTTCCTGTATTTGTTTTGTTTTTGTTTTCCATCCGGTTTCTGGTATCCGTATTGGTATTGGTACAGACTAAATTCAAATTCACATTGAGAAGTCCCGCATTGGGGCTATAGAACTTCCTGGCTAAAATTTGGGTTCACAATGAAAAGTCCCACTAAAATGCTCCCGAATAAAGGTTATCATAAACATGACTTGAACAGAGACCTCTTGTTAAGGATGAAGTATTTACCACTTCACTACGAGCTGAATTATGGGTTGCCTTAATTTCATTCTTGTTCTTGACTAAGATTCCATGAATTATTACGAGATAAATTGAGTGAAGCACCTCTTATTGTGTGGTTAAGTTTTTATATGTGGAGTTGTATAGTATGCCTAGAAAATACTACCAAATTTAGTGAATTAAGTACTACTAGATCTCACTTGTTTATGTAACATATTTTTCTTTGTAGTTTAATCTAAATTTGAAAATATTTAGCATTACACTTTTCTTTTGTATGTAAATGGTAAAAAATGGAGATTGCTGTAAAAATAGAGATTGCTAAATGGTAAAAATGCAGATTTTGTAAATGGTAATAATGCAGATTGCTAACATTAACAAAATTGCTAACAACTTTTCCGTTACAATCAAGAGATCAACAAGATTGCTAACAACTTTCAACAAGCAAAACACGATGACATTACAACAAAATACTAACGACTACACCACACTACTAGAACAGAGCTACACCAAATTTGTAACCTATAGATTGTTAACATTACATCAAAATACTAACGACTACACCACACTACTAGAACAGAGCTACACCAAATTTGTAACCTATAGATTGCTAACATTACATCAAAATACTAACGACTACACCACACTACTAGAACAGAGCTACACCAAACTACTAACGACTACACACTACTAGAACAGAGCTACACCAAACTACTAAGGACTACACATTACAAACGATCCAAGAAAAGAAGTTCAAACATAGCCACAGCACACTGCATCAACTTGGTTGCTACAAAACCAACAATAATACCCCAAGAGATCAGAAGCAAGCTTATCAATTGAAGCCCTTTCAACTCCCACTTTGGTTTATTATCATCCAACTTCTTCAAATTAGAACATTCAATTCAATCCTCCAAATTTGAATTTTCAAAAAAGTCATATCATTCAAGTTAGAACCAATGTTTGGTTTATGAATTTCAATGCCACCCATTTCCTTTAGGATTTTCTTCAATCGGTTTCTTTCCTTCCGAATTGAATCTAATTCAATCTTTTGATTGTGAATCATCAATGACACATGACTTGAAAGTTTACTATCAATCCAATCCAATAACCACAAGATAATGAGCCAAGACGACTACATTTGAAGAATCGACGTCCACCATTCTCACGGGCCATAGCAGTAAAATATATTGCTATCAATCCACACTTACATGTACGAGACTCAACTTGTTGAGGAGAAGAAACAGAAGAAGATGTCGACATTGAAACAACACAAAATTTAACAAACTGATGAAGAAGATGATTTCCAAAAGAGCTCCAAGAATTGATGAAGTTGGGGGGAAATGTTTAGGGTTTTGTTTAAAGAAATGGGTAATGGGTGATTTATTTGTATGGGTTGGGTATTTTGAAAGATGGGTCGGGTGGATCCGGGTGGATAGGGTGGTTTGGGTCAAACAAATTAGGATTTAATTAATTAAATTTCCAACCAATTACAGCATGCCACGTAATAAATGAAATAATTAAATATATGGACTAAGTAGTCCGTTAGTCCAAAGGGCAAAATAGGTCCCTAAAGGTTAACCCCAAGGGTATTTTGAGGCCAAAAGATAAACGAATGGTATTTTTGTACCAATTCCGATACTATAAGGGTATTTTAGACCCTTCTCCGATAAAAAAAAAAAAGGAAAAAACTCACATGATCTCCATTAGAAGCTGGATTGACTGAATGGAGAGGATGTCATTAAGTTCACCAAATTTAGCGTTGAAAACAGCATCGTTGTTCACCTTATGAGCTATCCCATCCTTGACAAAGAGGCAACTCTCTGCCAAGCATTCTGAATCTGGGTTATAAACACGGCAAATGTCACACTTGGCCATTTTGGATTTCTGCTTTTTGGAAACAAGCCTATGGGTTTTTATAGCGGTCACGACAATGGTTTTTGCACTCCCGCTCCTTAGTATTCCTTAGTATTGAGATAAGTATTGAGATGTAATGTTTGGTTAGGATTTTAATTTGGCGCTCCTTAGTATTCCTTAAGATGTAATGTTTGGTTAGGATTTTAATTTGGGAAAATACATATGTACGTGCTTCTCGTAATTAAACTTTTTTCTCCTTCAAGATACTATTAAGGAGGTTCAATATCCGCTATATATACTATGATATAATTGCATATCTTATGTCACTTGATACGTGAAAGTCTGATAAAATCTTTTACACAATTTCGAGGCACTAAATATGACATTTAAATTGACTAGTATTCAAATTTTGATTTTGTTTCTCAAAATTATAAACGTAATTAAAACAAATTTTGAGCTATAAGAATCTTTTTCCACTAATAATATTAGGTCATATCCCATAACAACAAGGTAATTTGATCAAAATTCAAGTAACTTCACCTCCTTAGCTAATTAAACTGATTTTACGGATAGTTTATGTTGAATGGTTAACAAAAACATTGGAATATCTAGTTTGATTTAATTACGTTAATTAAAATAGGACGAAATAAGATTAATATTGGCAAACACATTTTGAAATAAGCAAAACCAACAACATTGGCAAACACGTTTTGAAACCACAACTGGATTGTTAATAAACTTAATAAGAATAAAGGTTGTAGCATGACATGCAAAAAAGAAAAAAAAATTTGACTTGATCAAACATAAACTAATACTTACTTAATATAAGTAATTTTGGAGAGATCAAACTTTCCGTATAAACAAATCCTTGTAGTAAGGTACTATTTGAAGGCAACAATTCATACGGTCCTTTGGATGTCCTAAAGTCACCATAAAAACCATCCTCTTGGTAGTAGAGTAACACTTCACCATCCGCAAACTTATATACTGGTATGACAAAAAATATATGGGTCTTTTGTATAGTAAATAATTTAGTCCAAGATTCCTTGACACTATAGTCTTTCATTACCCATAACTTAAAAGTGTTCAATCCCCCTTCTCGACAATTACAATAAGCACAAAGCATTCCTTCTAATACAACACATCTTATATAATTCACATTGGAAATATTGCAAATTTCTTGCGGCAACGATATCTCTCCATACACCTCATTTGATATATTAAATGAAATCATAATACACTTAAGTAAATTATCCTTACTGAGCCAATGAAATGCACCACGAACAAATGGCAAAGAGTTTTTACATGGTACAATATTATTGTGAATGCCACGAGGATGGTTACCAATTTTTCTCCAAGAACCACTCTTTAGTGCAAAGAATTTTGCTGGGTCATCCAGGACATTAACCATGTGCTCAACCCTAAGAATCTTATAGTCATTACTAATCGAGTCATATCCGAATCCAAAAGTGCTACCGAATAGGGATGTGGTTTCATGATTTGGAAGTTGTACTGATTCATTCATTGGTGGATGAGTTCCACGGTAAATGGTCACCACGTGGACACCAAAGAAGAGCCAAGCCATCGCAACAACATAATATCATGTAATCGCATGGTTTATGGTTTGAAGGGCAACAAAGATTTTGTAATGGTTGAGACGATGATAAAGAAGAACAATAATATGAAATATCAGTCTGAGTCCCAGTCCCAGGGATCAATCCGGTAATAAGATTTTTTTTATTATTCTTGGCATAATTGTAATGCTTCGCCTTAAAGTATTGATCTGAGATTAATGTTTTCCAAAATTTTAAAGCACATTTGAATCGAAGAATAGAGGGAACAGGTAATCTGATGAGGATATCCACAATTATTTTCTCAGGGAAGTGGATTTCCATGGCCTAGATAGGACAAAGCAAGTAGTTCATTATTTATGTTTGTGTATATAGGAGTCATAGATTGCATAAAATAATGAAAGAAAATTAACTTAAAACTCACCGGATCAACATTTATACGCTTCTTCTTCTTCTTTTTTGATACAAAGAAGCAGTCAAAGTTGAGTAGTGATTTGAAAGTTTTAGTCATCCTACGAGCTTCCCCTTTGCTCTGATTATTAGGGTTACTGACTTACTGAGTGTTTTATGGAGAGTTATATATATAATATAAATCCGTACAATATGTCTATACTAGTGTTTGGTTAGGATTTTACTTTGGGAAAATAAATAAGTTTTTAACGTAAGCTTTTTCTTCTTCTTTTTTTCCTACAAGGTGTGCCGTCCAAAATGCATTTTTCATAAATAAATTTTAAATATAAAGAAATAAATATACATGAAAATGTTAAGAATCCGCTATATATATATATATATATATAACTTTGACAAATAAAGCAATTAAAAGTTAGTAAAAATTTGAGCGGAATTAGGTTATGACATGTTACTAACCCGTTACCTAACCCGTTTTGACCCAATCCATTTTGATCCAAGCAAATTTGGGTCGGATTGAGTCTTGACCCATTTTGACCCGTCCAACTGCCAACCCTAGTAATTAAAACTATTTCTTTTTTGTCTTGACCCATTTTAGGCTATAAGAAACTTTTTCAAAGTCATAATATTAGGTCATACCCCAAAACAAGAAGACAATTGATTATTCCCCTCCGTCCCTAATTAATCTAATCACTTGGCTAATTACTGATTTTACTAGACAAATATATCTTATTCTAATTTCCGGTGCATAATATTGTACTTGACATTTGTTCGTGGTGCATTTCATATGCAACATTTCCGGTAGGATTCACAAAACATGTGCCATTTCAAGTGCTTATTGTAGTCGTCGAGATACGGAGTCACACACTTTTAAGTTATGGGTAATAAAAGACTATGATACTAAGGGATCTTGGATTGAATTATTTAGTATACGAGAGATTCATCTATTTTTCGTCATATTGAAATATATGTTTGCGGATGGTGAAGTGCTACACTATTATCAAGACATTGATGTAAATCGTGAGTTTAGGACATCATAAGGACCATATGAATTGTTGACTGCTGATTGCGCCTTCCTACAAGGATACATTTACACAAAAAGTTTGATCTCTCCAAAATTAAGCTTATGTTTGATAGATGACACCTTTTTTTTTTTTTGGATGTAATGCCTACAACCTTTTATTTTATAAGTTTATTAACTTGACAGTTGTGGTTTCAAAATGTGTTTGCCAATATCAATGTTATTTCGTCCTATTTTAATTAACGGAATTAAATCAAATTAGATATTCCAGAGTGTTTTTGTTAATATAACCACATAAATAGGATTCAAATCCATATGAAGAAATAAACAGACAATATTAGGATAAGAGGCGGATTCGTAGTTTCCCAATAAGCAATTATATTTAAAACACTCAGTTTTTGGTTTCAAAGTTAATTTAAAATATTGAAATTTGGGTAATGTAATATTTTGTTAACGATATATTTTAGGTAACTTAAAGTTATGTTTTTAAACAGGAAAAAAAATTAAAAAGAGAAAAAAAAATTGTAATAGTTCGCCTTAAAGTATTGATCTGAGATTAATGTTGCACATTTGAATCGAAGAAGAGACGGAACATGTAATCTGATAGGACAAAGCAAGAGTTTATTAATTAAGTAGTTCATTATTTATGTTTGGGTATATAGTCACCTAAAAATGCCTCTGTGGGGATTCGACCCCACAAACAACATCACACAGATTTGGCCGTCTCTGGCTCATGAGCAATATAAATTTCAAAATCATTATTAAGTGCTAAAGGTCTATGCAAATGCACATTATCTATCCTATTGATTTAGTATAAACACCGAATATAAATAAGTTTGTACTCTTTATTATCTTGACTTTTTAAATAGTTTAATTTTACGTGAAGTGTAAACAAAATAAACAAATGTAACTTATGTTGCTAAAATTTAGAGATTCAAACTCTCAAGTCTCGAGTAGGGATTGGGAGTCAAGTCTTAATATAAAGTCAGGTCATGTGTCAGATCGAGAGTCAGGGTTTGGGGTCGTAGTTGAATCTAGTGTCATAGTATTTGTTTAAATTATGTTTAAATACTCTTGAGATAATATTTTCTTATTTCTAATTAAATAACAAAACATCAGTAAAAAATCACTTACAACGTAGTAAATATTTTTCTTCGTATCAAAAACACCTAAGTATCACTATTTTAATGTTAGAATCTGCTATGAGAGTAAATATATTGTTATACTATAACTATAATTAATTAATATTGTTATGCATATGTAATAAATTTTAATAAACTATTACTTATGTTTATTTTTTTCCAAAAAATGTGGGTATAACAAATTGCATCCGAGATCACGTCTTTTATATGCCAAAACCTTCGTAATTACGGTAAGTTCAGTAGAGAAAGGAATAATTATGACTTCTCCCCTTTTTTTAAAAAAAAAAATCATTTTGACTTGATATAAAGTTTAAGAAAATAAAAAAAAACTTTTGAATCGTGTGGTCTTAAATTAAAATTATGTCATATGTATCAAAATACCTCTTAATCTTGTGGTCTTAAACATGTCATGTGAAAAATTGAAATTAAAAGTGTTGCCAAAAAAACAAAAGGTCATTCTTTTATAAACAAACTTAAAATGAAAGTAGTTCATTCTTTTTGAAATGAGGAAGTACGAAAACAATTAACCATGCAAAGCTGGTATAAATAACTACTCTCTTTGTTCCTAATTACTTGTCTACTTTTTCTCTTTTAGTTGTTGTTAATTACTTGTCCATTTTGACAAATTAAGAAATGTCAAAAAAAATCTACCTATTATATTCTTAATTAATTACTTTGAAAAATGTATAACTTCTTGAAAATCCTAAGTTTTTAATTCACCCAATCCATAATTAATAGGGGTAAAATGGTAAACTCACTATGTCAATAATTATTTTTTCGGAAAATGGTCAAAATTGCCCCTAAACTATGCGAAATAGACCACTTATACCCTTCGGTACATTTTGGGATAAAAAATGCCCCTGCCGTTATCCTAAGAGGCCACAAATACCCTCAAGAGTTAACACCCCAAATTTTCAGTGACATGGCAAGCCACGTGGGACTAATCCTTCCACCTAAGCATTGCCAACTAGGATTCACTACAAAAGAACTAGACCTTTAGCGGTGACAACAGCTGCCACAAAATTGCGAAATATTGCCACTAAAGGTTATGAGTGATTTTTAGTGGCGACTAAGGCTACAACAACCATTTTCTAGTAAAACCTATTTTTTCAACAAAATAATATGATAATTAATTTTCGGTTGCAACCTAATTTTCTAAAATAAATAACTTGGACTATTAACATTAAAAACATCCAATATTATTACGAAAATCATTAAAATTACTTCTCGATTCAAATCTCCTACTACATAATGCATCATTGTACATTTTATACATTTACATACGATATAAAAATAAAATATATAGTGTCTTCAAACTCCTCCTTAATCGATATCAATTTTGGTTTTTTAAAAATAATGAAAAAAAACTACAAAATTAGAATTTAATGTTAAAAAACCTTTAGTGACGCTTTTCTGGGCTTTTGTGGCAACTATTGTCGCCGCTAAAGGTCTAAGTTCTTTTGTAGTGAATCCTAGTTGGCAACGCTTAGGTGGAAGGATTAGTCCCATGTGGCTTTCCATGTCACTAAAAAATTGGGATGTTAACTCTTGAGGGTATTTGTGGTCTCTTAGGATAACGGCAGAGGCATTTTTTATCCTAAAATGTATATAAGGGTATAAGTGGTCTATTTCGCATAGTTCAGGGGCAATTTTGACCTTTTTCCGTTATTTTTTAATAGGTGTGTCAATTCAAAAGTGGACAAGTAATTAGGGACATAGGGAATATTGAATAACATGTGAAAATGTTACTCCCTCCGTTCAAAATTACTTGTCACTTTTTAACTTGATAGGCTCATTAAAAAAACATTGATTAGCATAGTAACTTTACTATATTACTCCTATTAATTGGTAGTTGTTGAAATTGACCATTTGCAATTTCAAAAAATCTAAGTAAATAAATTAAGGGTAAAATAAGAAATTTTATGTTGTATTTTCTTGATATGTCAAAAATGACAAGTAAAAATAAAAGTCAAAAATAGAAATAAGTAATTCTAGTGAAGTTATTTCTTTCCTAGTGATAATCGAATTTTGTAGTTCAAAAAAGGCATGAACATAAACATGCTCTTTAACTTGGCTTCAACCCACACTTATGCCCTCCAACTTTAGATGTACACAAGTAGACACACACGTTTTATGTGACATAATACACGTAGGACGCCACATAGGGATGCGAATTGACACATAGGATGTCACGTTTGACGCATGTGTTTACTTATTCAACTTTATATAAGTTTAAGTGTTTACTTGTGCACATTCAAAATTGGAGAGATATAATTTTGCACTAATCCGAAATAAATTCTTCTTCAATATGAAAATCAATGAGTGAAATTTACTCTGCTCCAATTTACCAGCAAGTATAAATAATAAATGCATATTTTCACAAGAAAAAGAGTATTATTAATGTTTTATATTTGTGTAAGAGACCTGAGTGGTCACTAATTATTATTTTACACCCACAGGCCACATTATTTGCACGGGGTATATATGTTTGATTTAAAATACAGAAAAGTGTATTCAAAACATAGTCATAAGAGATATTTAATGTAATTAATTCTTATTTTTTTTCTTAATTTATTGAGATTTGAGCTTTAATTACTAAAATTTACCTTCACTTCAATTGACCACTGGCCCGTACTCTTTTGGAGACGCAATGAATATATAGATAGATAATGAGATTGCTATTATTTTTCCTGTTTTGATTTATTTGTCCTATTTTTTTTTAATTCGTTTAGAAGTGAATGCCTCTTTTTTAGTAACTTTTTTAATTCAATTTTTCACATAATATGTTTTGATATCATGAGATTAAAAAATACTTTAATATATCATTAATTTAAAATCATGAAATTGAAAAATACTTTGATAAATATAATACATCTTTAATTTAAGATGATGAGATTTTTTAAAAAATACTTTCTAAATTTCATACTAAATTTAAATAGAACAAATAAATTAAAAAACGAAGCAATTTTTTTTTTTGGCTTTCGATTTCCATTCCAAACCCAGTGGACCCAATACAGAGGCCCCTACGTGAAACTTAATTGTGAAGAGATGGATGGAAACTGACTTTTTTTTTTTAATTCATTCAATCTTTGATATTTGTGTGGAAGCTTCATTAATTTAAATTTATTCTGTGTAGAGTCCCATTGGGGTGGGGGTGGGGGTTGCGTGGGTAGGGGCGAAACACTCGTTATCAAGAATCTTACTTTCTCGGTCTTATTTTATATGTCACCTTTTTACTTTGCACTTGCATTAAGAAATGACGTAACTTTACTCTTTTATCTTTATTTAATATTTTCTTAAGTCAACTTTATAATAAATGATGAATTTATTTTCAAGATTAATTGACTACTCTATCAAGGGTATAATAGGCAAAATATGATAATTTATGTAAAAATTTTATAAAATAACAAATATTATGGTCTAGCTATTTATAGAAAGAAATAACATATAAAATAGAATGGATGAGATATCATATTTAAAGTTCGAACTTTAAGACTTCTATATTTTTTTATAAAAAAATGTAACTCTATCCACTGCACCATAACTATTCTATCATTCACACATATATTGTTTATTTAATGGTAATTATTTAATCAGAATATTAGCCAAGTGAGGCTATTAAACCAATATTTAATAAAGGATACACGTAAGGATGTATAAATCAAATAAAAAATCACATCAAATTGATTAAAGAAAATTAATGAGGCTTGATTCGATTTGGTGAGTAAAAAAAAGAGAATCAAATTGATATATAAATATATAATATTTGTATATTTTTAAATAACTTTATATATGATTTTCTTTACTACATGAAGAAATATTTGTAATTTTCTCATGGGATCGATGTTTAATAGAATTATATAGTGTATCTAAAACGTAAGAAAACACATTATTGGAGTTAAATTCTTTTTATTTTTTACAAGCATTATATATCTAAAATTCATTAATTTAACTATTTAATTCAGGCAGAAAAATAATCGATTATGACAGGTGTAAGGTTTTAACAAAGGTCAATGTAGAATTTTAGTTCGAAATCTTCAAAAAAAAAATTGTAGTGAAGTCATTATATTTTTAAAATTATGAAGTCATATATACTATATTTTTAAAATAGTCCTTCATGTATAGGGTTTGAATTATTTTGGTCATTTATCTATATCATCTTATCTAAATAATCCTTAATGTGTACATAAAAAGTATCATTTTGGTCCTACTCCTAAAAACTAACTAAAAACATACAAAAAACTGTTAAGTTTGACTGTGGGTCCCACACTCTTCTTCCTCCCTCTTTCTTCGCCATTACTTCTCCTTCATCTTCTTTTTTTTTTTTTGGTCATTTCTTTTACGATTTCTGCTCCCAAAATCCTCTCATATTCGGCAATAAAAGCGATAATTTGTGATTGATTGTAATTAGCTTCCTTGAAATGTTGTCAAGATCCCCGTTCCCCTCCATGAAAAGGAAGGAAAATAAACAGAAGGGAATCAGTAGCTATGGTACCTTTAACTGAAACATTTAAGTTGGTCTTTCCAGGTCAGCCATGACTTGGCTAGGATTGCCAAGAGGTGTAAAATTTGATCCAACTGATCAAGAGATTATTTGGCACTTACTTGGAAAAGTCGAAGGTGGTGATCGGAATTCCCATCCTGTTGATGAGGATGATGGCATCTGCTATACACATCCTCAAAATTTACCAGGTATAGAAATTATCGCTTTCATTGCCGAATATGAGAGGATTTTGGGAGCAGAAATCGTAGAAGAAATGGCAAAAAAAAAAAAGAACATGAAGGAGAAGCAATGGCGAAGAAAGAGGGAGGGAGAAGAGTGTGGAACCCACAGTTAAACTTAACAGTTTTTTTTATGTTTTCAGTTAGTTTTTAGGGCTAGGATCAAAATGATATTTTTTATGTATACACTAAGGACTATTTAGATAAGATGACATAGATAAAGGACCAAAATAATTCAAACCCTATACATGAAGGACTATTTTGATCATTTTCTCCATAAATGAGCAACATATATATAACATGTAGAGAGCAGAATAAGATAACTAATCTCTTAGATGGTGCTTGGATTGACTTAAAAATTGGTCAAATCTATTTTTAAGTCAATTTTTAACTTATGGAAGTTTTTGACAGATATAAAAAATAGCGTAAAATAAGTAAAAAAAAAGGACTTAAAATAAGTTAGAAAATATTTGGCAAGGTCAAAAATGACTTAAAATAAGTTTAAAATGAATTAAAATAAGTCAAAAACCAAAAATAGGTCTACCTCTACTTTTTTTTTTTTTTTTTACTTAAAAGTCATTTAAGTTTGACTTAAAAACTGTTTTTTAAGCCAATCCAGCGAGCTCTTAGTCGAGGGGCCAAGAAGCAATTATTTGATGGTATAAGAATTTTGCTAATTTCTTTAGGGGTAATTTGGTTGGGAACAAGTAGCTATCTCAGAATAAGTTATCATATGATAAGTTATTTTACTATGTGTATAAGATAACTTATCTCATTAATAAGTGTATTGATTTCTTTTGTGTAATACTAATCGATAGAACCTCATTGGTAAGTGCTACAAGATCTCGTGCATTGGAACCCATGGTTATGGACCCGAATATATTAGTATGGAACATTTCCTTTTCCAAGTGAAATCTCGTAGGATATGAAAGAGTGAAAAAGTGCTTTCGTTTTTGTGGAATAAGAAGCCTTTGTATCTTAATGCACGTATTTAATTTATTTTGAGCTATTAGATGGGGATTCACTTTTTGGGGAATATGAATCAAAGCAATAACAAGAATATTTCTAGTAGAACATCTTTCACAATCAATGGTGGGATAAATAATTCTAACACCTCCAACCAAACACATGATACTCCCTCTGTCCAACAATATTTCGCCACTATTGCTTTCACACACTTCTTAAAAACTATTAATAGTAGAATAATTTTACTATATCACCTATCGGTTAATAGAGAATCAAAATCAATTTACCAATGAATCGCGAAATGCTATAGTTACTACCAAAAAGTCTCATGCTTATGTTACTATTATTGATTATCTTGGACCACGAGGACCCTTTGAATATAGTAAATAAAATATCTTGAAAAATGTAATAGAAAAATGACTATAATTAATGATAAAGGATAAATTAGGAACTTAGTGTAAATTATTCATTGATTTCATAAAGCGGACAAATATTGTTGGACATCCTAAAAATATATAGTAGACAACTTTTGCTGGATGAAAGAGTAAAATAGTTCTGTATTTATTCCTGAAATTATTATATCTTATACCTCACATATAACGACTTGTTAATGTTTGTAAATTAGGCAGTGTGATAATATATTAACTAGGTTTTTTTTTTTTTTGATTTCCACCCAATATTTGGTACCCATGTTGAAACTCGACTATCCCAAATTTCGGCCGCATTTGATCTCATAGGATATTAAAGATTTTTACCTACTCAGAACCCGAACCCGAACCGGTAACTATTGAGCATATAATTGTAATTTTGTAGCCACCAATACAACAAAATGTATAGAGACAAGAATACTACAGGGTGGGGGGCAATCATTGATTAATTTGACAAATATTCTCTGGTTTGCTTTCACCTCCCACTAATCAAACGTCAACACAAAATCTCCAAATTAATTATTTTAATCCTTCCCTCTTATACTTTTTTCAACCAGAAACCAACAAAATTCAAATTAAAGTGATGTATTATTATGTGACAAAACAAAAAATGGTAAAAAAGTGTGTGGCTTTGGATTCTTGTAGCTGAATAATGGTTTTTCTTTAGAATGGCAAAAGCATCTGACCCTTTTCTTCTTTTAGTGTCTTTTTCTCACTCAAAAAAGAGTCTTTCTGTGTAATTTTGTGTTGTTGTGAGAGAGATGAGGTTGTTGTTGCTACTGGCAGTAGTACTGTTGGTGGCCATTTTGGTGAATTTTTCAAGCTTTGTTAATGGCGATACAGATCCATCTGATGGTTTGTCCCTTTTAATTTATTCATCATTCTCTTTATTTATTTGTTTTTTAGTATGTGAGTAGTAAGTACGAGTTCCAGTTTTCTTGTTCTCAAGGAAAATTTTAGCTGAGAGTGGGCTTGAGTCTTGACAACTCTTGAAATGAACAAACCCAACTGAAAAATCTTGTTTCTTTGATGCCCCATGAAATTGAAAAGAAAATAGCATTTGAAAACACTAGGTGTAGGTTTAGTAGATAGAGTTATCTGTTACATGTTGTTGGTGGGAGGTGGCAGGTATCCTTGGAATTAGTTAGTTGCACACAAGCTGGCTCGGACACTGTGGATATCATAAAAAAGAAATCTTTGAAAATGGTGGATAAAGTAAGTCTTGCTTGGGCTGCATCAATGGTAGTCTTCACTTTTGAGTGTGGGAAATACTCATTACTTATGGCTGAACAACCCCTTAGTCTTGTCGACTAGATTGAGTCATAGTTGTTGTAATTGTTGTATTTACTGTTGCCGATGCACTTAATAGTTACAACAACATATCCAATGAAATCATGTAGCAGGGGTTTGGGAGGGTAGAGTGTATGCAGACCTTACCCCTACCTTGTGGAGGTAGAGGAGAGACTCTTTCGGGAAGATGCACTTAATAGCTAATAGAAAACGTCAACCTTCGCACAATAATTTTCTTTCATTAAAAATTGAACAAGTCTGGGGAAAAGGTAAATCCTTCCAGAAACTTGTGGTTTGTGAATGTGATTGGTTTTAGTTACTATTGTCAGCCTTATATAAGGAATTACTGGATAATGTTTTCTACTTTATGTGGTAAGGGGTGAAAAAACCAATGAGTTTGAAGTTGATCAAAGCCTTAATAAAGCTATATAATTTACTTTTGGACTGCTGATGATCCAAAGAGTTTCACAGTAATGGTTTGGTTAAGTTGCTCGCTACTTTGTACCATGCTGGTCAAGTTGCCGTAGCTGCACATTCTTTTAACAGATTGTCCTATGTAAAATCTGTCTCTTGAGCCGTTCTCTGTCCATATATAACTATTTCTTTATCATTAAAATTCCTTACACAATCACATATGTCATGATTTCAAAATAATCTAGTTGACTTCTGTTTGGTTTTCAGCATCTGTTCTGAGAGTCCTGTATACCACCCTAAACTCACCAGGGCAGCTGACAAAATGGAATGCCAATGGCGGTGATCCTTGTGGAGAGTCCTGGACAGGCATTACCTGCTCGGGCAATAAAGTTACTGAAATGTGGGGTTCGGTCTTCCTTTTTGTCTTCATCTCCATGTTGTTTCAACTTTTTGGAATTATTGACTAGGTAAACTGATTAGTTTCTTTTCATTTTCCTTCAGCAAGATGTCAGGTCTTGCGCTCTCAGGTTCATTGGGGTCTCAGCTAGATAGTCTAAAATCTGTGACCAATTTGTAAGATAAATGGCCTTCGTTTGTTCCTTATTAATTGGATTTATGTTGAATTCCTGAATGTGGTCATCTTTGTGAATGTTGCAGTGACATAAGCAATAACAATATGGGGAGCCAGTTACCTTACCAGCTTCCTCCAAATGTGCAAAGATTGTATGTTTGTTTATTTGCATATCTTCCTCCTTGCAGGTTCTATTTTCTTCCTCTTATCTTTCTTAGAACTTGCCTTGCAGAAACCTCGCTTCTAGTGGTTTTAGTGGTGGCCTCCCATATTCCATTTCACAGATGACCTCCCTCCAGTACTTGTAAGTGAAATGCTTAAATTTGATATTTGCTTAAATACTTGGTCCTCTTCATTCTCTTCGGGGCTATTTATGATTCTTTGCAATGTTTATGTCTGGTTGTAGAAATGTCAGTCACAACCAAATTCAAGGATCAGTGGTTGTCTCGTTTGACTCGCTCTCTGCACTCAACACATTGTAAGGCCTATTCATCTCCTGTTATTACATCAGAGTTTTCATATTGCCTAATTATGATCTGAATGAGAATAGTTTACCGTTTTCAAATGTTATGATGAAAGTACGCTTATTCTATTATTTAAGTTGTCTCGATTTGAGAAAGAGGTTAAACACACTTGTTCCATTTCCCACATTACTGTGCAGAAGCGAGTCATGTCTTTGGTCTGCTGCCAAAGTAATAAATTATGCCAATTGAGCTAAGTTGCTACTTAGATTGGACTTATTCTTAAGCAAGTATTAAAAACCTCAAAGGTGCGCTTAAGCCCTAAAGCAAGGCTTAAAACGTGTTGAGCGCTTTGCCTTGCTTATTGTGCGCTTAAGTGTCATCATCAAGGTCCTAAGGCATACTTTCCCTTGACTAAACAAGTGATGTTTCACTTTATTGTAAATTTGTTTCAATTTCTTTGTTCATATATTTGTCATGCATGCTTATAATTATTAGTCTGGACTAAACATATATATACACACATGTATTTTTTTCTCCCTTTGCGCCTTTTTTCATTAAAGCTCACACTTTATTTGCGCTTAAAGGCCCAACAGACGTTAGAACTTTTTTGTGCTTTTTGCTTTTGATAATGCTGGTACCTTATCATATCTTCTTGTTTAAAACATAATAGTTTGGAATTTATCATTCTCTGTCACCTAATTTTGATTGATCTTTTTAATGTTTCAGGGATTTCTCTTTCAATTCTATGACGGGTAATCTTCCTCAAAGTTTCCAGTCACTAACTAGTATGAACAAAATGTAAGATAAGAGTTTTCATACTTCATCTTTCTATTTGCAAAGTTCCATCAGATATAGAAGTTTTGTTGTTATAATATGCAGGTATTTGCAGAACAACCAGTTTAGTGGAACTATTGACGTCCTGGCCAATCTTCCCCTTGGAAATCTGTGAGTTGTGTGCCAAATGTGTAGATATTATGTCTTATGTCTACATCTCACTTCAGTTTCAGTTAAATCCATTGATTGAAAACCATGTTGATTCGTCTATTCTTTAGGAATGTTGAAAACAACCAATTTACTGGCTGGATTCCAGATCAGCTGAAAGGGATAGTGCAGTGAGTGTCTTAGATTGCAATAGTTTTCATTCTACTTTGCAAATTCTTTGGGGAGTTCTTTCTAATTGTTTTCTGGATTTTTGAATCTTTCATAACAGATCAAATGGTAATTCATGGATCTCAGGACCTGCACCCCCGCCTCCACCTGGCACACCTCCTGCAAACAATCCCAATGGAGATCACAAATCCAGAGAAAACAGCAGCAATTCGGGCAGTAGGAAATCAGGTATAGGGGGTGGAGGTGTTGCAGGAATAGTGATATCTATTCTAGTTGTTGGAGCAATAGTAGCATTCTTTATTATCAAGAAAAGATCAAGAAGGTCGTCCACAGACATAGAAAAACTTGATAAGCAGCCACTTGCTCCTCTTACCTCACAGAAAGGAGAAGGTATTTTGCTTTCATAATTCTTGATTTTGTAAGAAATGTCTTGAATGCTCTCTTAACTCTTTGGATATTTCTTAACGAATAATTATAATCAATTGCGGTGTTACTACTTACTTACTTGCTTGGGAATATGGAAAATGATATCTAAGCCTCTATCCTTCCCTTGATAAATGATTGGTTATAAACCATGCAAGTAGTATCAAAATTTTGCAAGGGGTTGTCATTGATACAGAAGGAAGCAGCAAAGCTGGAAAATATTTATCTTCAAAGTGGAAAAACTGTATGGATGTGAAAGATCCTAAGTTCTGAAGAAACAAAAGTTTCATACTTTATTGGTAGTTCCATAGGTATAATCTTTAGAAATTCAAACTGATCTTTTGGAGGAGGTCCTAAATTCTGTGGTTCTTTTAAAGCTTATAATTGTTTTTTGACAAATTAACATCAGCTACCCTTGATGGTTTAACTTCCTGGGAAACAAAAACCCTTCAGAATGTAGTTGACCCGAAGAACTCTTGCTTCAGATTGTAACTGTCAGCGCAGTGAAGGAATCATCTTCAGGTTCATAGTTGGGAAGTTGCTTTCTCCTTTTTAATCTATCAAAAGCCCACAAAACAAACCATCTCTTACAATACGAGTTCCTTCTCATTTGCAACTTAAATCAGTAATTTTCCAGCTCATGCTTATAACTTTTATGCCTCATCTCATTATCGACTTCAATGATGTCATGGAATCCAAGTTGGAGCTTGTATTTGCTTATGTCTAACTTTTTCATTGTTGTGTTGCTGTTTTTTTGAGAAGCTAACATCACTGTTATGTTTTGTTTGTTCCCAGAATTCCTACTCATTGTCTGTTTTTGGTTGCAGCGTTGAAACCTTATCAAACCTCCTCCGTAGTAAGCATGGGCACATTTGAAACTCCCACTGCTGTAACTCTTAGACCTCCACCTATTGATCGCCTTAAGTCCTTTGACGAGGTTGACATTTCACCGAAACCCATTGTTCCTCCCAAGAGAATTAATACAGCTCAAATCAGGGCTACACAGTTTTCAATTGCAGACCTACAGATTGCTACTGATAGCTTCAATGTTGAAAACCTTATTGGCGAGGGATCAATTGGGTGTGTTTATTATGCTCAGTTTGATGATGGCAAAGTAATACTTCTCTCTATGAGTACCCATTAAAAAAACTTTTTTTCTTTCTTATGACTATATAAGGTGATTTAGTGATGCTAACACATGTTTAAGCAAAAAGGTATTATGAGAGAAACTACATATTTATTGTGTTCCGTTTCGTTATTTGAAATGTTGTAGGTTCTTGCTGTCAAGAAAATTAATTCGTCTGCCCTTCAAAATCATGAAGATTTTCTCAATATAGTTTCTGAGATATCCCAGCTGCATCATCCAAATATAATTGAGCTTGTTGGTTATTGTTCAGAGCATGGACAGTACTTGCTAGTTCATGAATTCCATAAAAATGGTTCTCTGCATGATTTCCTGCATCTGTCAGATGAAGACAGCAAGCCACTGGCATGGAATAGCCGAGTCAAGATTGCACTTGGTGCAGCACGAGCACTAGAGTGAGTTTTTGCAATCTCAGAATTATTTTATCATATTTTATATTCAATTGGTTACAGTTATGTGGGACTATTTCCTTATTGATTCATTCCAAAAATAATGACACATTCCTGTATTAGAAACAATTAACTTGATATTTCCGCTTTTACCAATGAGAAGTTTTATAGCCACACAAATGTTATGGTATGTTTAAGGCCCACAAGTTTCAAAGGTTTTATAGTCACACAAATGTTATGACATGTTTAAGATCACAAGTTTAAAAGATTTCATCTTTTTTTAAATTCTATCACATAAATTGGAAGGGGGATGTAAAATCCATGGAGCGTGCAGCAATGCTATGCTTTTCTCCTTATTTATTGATGACTAATTACTAGTAATTTACATGAATCTTCTGTTTATCTATACTGGAGACTTATAGAAGAGATCTTGCGGGTAGAAGAGAAGGGGACTCTGTGAAAGTCAATACCAAGCACTTAGTCATGACTCGTGATGACTTTACTTGAGGATCCATAGTAATATTGCTTTTAGAGATCATACTTGTTAGACTAAAAAGGCCACTATAGAGTTTAGTCTTTCTTAAACATTGATGACCAGTAAGTTAACGTGAAGAAGAGTTCATTATTCCTTTTAGTAAGTTCAGTATGCTAAATATGTAACTCCCTCAGTTTCATTCTATATGACAGTGTTTGAGTGGGGATGGATTTTAAAAAGAAAGAAAGACTTTTGGAACTTGTGGTCATAAACTTGCCAGGACATTTGTGTGGCTACAAGTTATTAAGGGTAACATTAAAATTTTTAAGTTAAATCGTTTTCCAATATAGAAAGGTGTCAATCTTCTTGGAAAAGGCTAAAAAGGAAGTAGTGTCATATTAAATGAAACAAAGGGTGTAACAAATTTCTAATTTATGTGGTTTCCATATCTCGTCATTTCCTGATTTCCATACACAAATTTCTTCACTAGCTAATATAAGCATCCTTTGCAGGTATCTGCATGAAGTTCATTCACCATCATTGGTTCATAAAAACATTAAATCGGCAAATATTTTACTTGATGTGGAACTCAATCCTCATCTATCAGACTCTGGATTAGCAAGCCTTATTAATGATGCAGATCAGGTGGCTTTGAGCTCCTTACTTTATGCATTGTTGCAAAGTGTTTCGGTGGATTTGATGTATAAGCATGCACATAAGTACACATGTATGTATAGGGATGTTTTAACATAATATTAGCTGCACATATGTCCTTTTCAAGGAGATAAGAAATATCAAAAAACCACATGGTTGAAACGTCATTTGTTTCAGGGGAAGCTTTGTTTTGTGCACAAAACCTTTGAAACATGAAATCTTTTACAACAGTTTCTGGGGTTCATAAATTGGATTCCAAGAGAAGTTGTCAAGTAGAAAACAGAAAATTTTATCCAAATCTAGGAATTATCCAGTATATTCTATAGAAGTAACACTACCATATAACTCATTTTAATGAACTAGTCTTTCTATGGTCCCTGTTGCTTTATCTCCTGCTCTTCTCTACTTACTCAATTGGTAAAATTGTAGCCATTTCTTCTTCTTCATAAAAGATTCACATCACTATCATCTTCTCAAGATGTTTGAAAGTGATCATCTTTGCAGGCACTACACCATAATACAGGGTCTGGATATGGTGCACCTGAGGTAGCTATGTATGGGCAATGCACCATAAAAAGTGATGTCTACAGCTTTGGAGTTGTTATGTTGGAACTACTTACCGGACGAACACCCTTTGATAGGTAAAGTTACTTAGGCATCATGATATTGTGCCAAATTACTTAGAGACAAACAGGAAGAAATTCACAAAGTCTGAACTTTCTTTATCAATATGTATGCTCTTGATGCAGTGAGAGACCAAGATCTGAACAATCTTTAGTTAGATGGGCAACGCCACAACTCCATGATATTGATGCCTTAGCTAAGATGGTTGATCCAGCACTCAAAGGGCTCTATCCTGTTAAATCCATTTCCCGCTTTGCTGATGTAATTGCTCTTTGTGTCCAGGTAATATTTTGTATAGACAGTGTGCCAAATTCATAAATCTGCTGTGTTAATCAAGAACCTAGTTCTGTTAGTTCAGTCAACACTATCTCATTGTCCTGTATGCTATTGTTGGCAGCCTGAGCCTGAGTTCCGGCCACCTATGTCAGAAGTGGTTGAAGCCTTAGTTCGGCTAGTTCAACGAGCAAATATGAGCAAGAGGACATATAGTATTGATCGGAGTTCAAGGGGTGAAACAGATAGTCAAGACAACCAACCTTAGTTCCGATGTAATGTAGCCTTTTCTATTAAACTGTCTCTCTTTGTAGTTAGCTGTTTATTGGATATAATGTGCAGCTGATCTGTTCAGCAAGATCTTGTTGGTTGCATTGTGTTGTACACACTGCTATGTACTAAAATCTGTTCATAGTGCATATTCGATTTTACATTTTTTCCTGTATTGATCTCCTATTCCTCTTCCACACGCGATGACATGAATGAGTTCAGTACGTACTACGTACATTTCCAGATAATCCAAGTTTTTGATCAGTGTAATTGTTAAGTAGGGACGGTTAAACACACACACACACACACACACACACACCTGATTACTGACTCTGATAAGGACTAACTATATAATACATCATGATATTCATATATCACCAATAACCTCGTTCTAATGTAAACCTTCCTGTTTATGAAATTACAAAACAACATACCCATTGTATCCCACAAGTGGGGTCTGAGGGAGGTAATGTGTATGTAGTCTTACTCCTGCCTTGTAAAGGTAGATAAGTTGGTTGTAATAGACCCTCGGCTCAAGTAAAGCTTCATGTTTACGAAATTCTAGATCCCTAATCACCACTAAGTCATGTTCCTCACATTCTTGAGTGTCATAAAGTTGGCAAAAAAATTAGGTCATTGCCACATTTTGCCTTCCCATACATCATATTCAATATATAATATCACCATTACTACCACACCACTCCTCCTAATGCAACCTAAAGTTTAAACTAATGGCCACTGGATGACCAAGATTGTGGTATGCAAGTCATTAGCACTATGACCTGTGTTGATAGATACAATAGGTCCAATTTTTTTACGCTTACAATTTAGTAAACAAATTTGCATTAAAATAATGTCAACTTATGAAGAACTTGTACCTACAAGTTAATTTTCCCATATGTAGTTTCATTTGACTTTCTCTGCTCCAAAATCAATCTTTACTCATTAGTTATTATAACTAAATAGAGAAAGTTCTCTTATAAATAAATAGATTTAAAATTTAACAATAAGTCCATGAGTGGACTGAGGTTACCTCTCCCCACCCATCCTTGACACTATTTTTTTTTTATAAGAAAGACCATAGGAGAATTTCTATGAAGTTTCTCTTTTTTTTTTTTTTTTTTTTTTTTAAAAAGAGAGTGGCAAAAATGACCCTTTTATGTTCGTTGAAGGTCTAAATAAGTCCTTAGTATATATCCATAAGTGTTCTTTATCCTTTATGTCTATCACCCTTAAATACTTAACAAATTAGACTGTTCGATTTAATTAAAACTGTGAAATAAAAAGAAATACTACCTCTGTCCCTAATTACTTGTCCACTTTTGAATTAGCACACCTATTAAGAAAACAATTATTGATATAGTGAGTTTATCATTTTACCCCTATTAATTATGAAGTGGATGAATTAAAAAATTTAAGATTTTCAAAAAGTTCTACATTTTTCAAAGTAATTAATTGAGGGTATAGTATGTAAAAAAAATTGTCCTTTCTTGATTTGTCAAAATGGACAAGTAATTAGGGACAATTATATAAAAAAAAAAGTGGACAAGTAATTAGGGATAAAAAAAATACTAAAGAAAGTCCATCAATTCCAAGAAATTGCACCTTCATATTCAAGTTTTCGTTAAATCGAACAATTAGAATTTATTGAATATTTGATGATAACAAAATAGGACCAAAATATCCTCAAAGAAATTGAAATGACTCTTCTATACCTACCCCAAACATAAGAGCCTTTTTTTTTCTTTTTTGGGAATTTGTCAATCATTTGTAATGTCAAACTTTTGGCCTTTGCATAAGTGAAAGTCAAGTAGATATCTCTCCCATGATCTCTCCAACTTTCCTAAGTTTTAGTAGTAGAAAAGTCAAGTCAAAGTATAAAGCCTCCTAGAAGTTAGGTGGCTGTGGAAGATTTTCTTGTTTGACTTCTTCTTTGTCGTCTTAGCTCTTATTCCAACACTCATAAATACTAATACCCCTTTAATCCAAAGTTTATTCCAACATTTTTTTTTTTCACATTTTCTCAAATACCCTCTTCAAATCTTGATTTTTTTGTCCTCCATTTCCATTTTGGCCAATAAAAATCTCAACTTTCTATGTTTTTTTCACAATTTTGAGGTTTTATAAGAAACCCCATCTCATTGTTGAACTTCCCCTTTATTTAAGTAAAAATCTCAACTTTTATATGCTTTTTCACAATTTTGAGGTTTATTAAGAAACCCCATCTCATTCTTGATTCAGATTTGTTGAATTTCCCCTTCATTTAAGTAAAAAATTCAACTTTCCTATGTTTTTTTCACAATTTTGAGGTTTAATAAGAAACCCCATCTCATTCTTGTTTTAAATTTGTTGAATTTCCCCCTTTATTTAAGTAAAGATTTCAACTTTGTGCTAGAGAAATGGAAAAATTAGATGAGTCAGGTGTATTAGCTCTTTTAGGAAAGTTTATGGTGGGGTTAATTATATTTATGTTTTTAGTGGTGTTTTTTATATTCTTAGTTCATGTTTATACGAAGTGGTTCTTGAATCGCCGGCGGTATGTAGATACCGCCAGCGATTCTGATGGCAGTGGGACAAGTAGAAAAGTGAGTGCTAAAGGTCTTGACCCTTTGATTCTTGAAACAATTCCTATAGTTGGATTTGATGTTAATGAATTCAAAGATGGGACATTGGAATGTACTATTTGTCTTTGTGAGTTTTCTGAAGGTGAAAAGATGAGATTTTTACCAAAATGTAATCATGGATTTCATGTTGATTGTATTGATATGTGGTTTCAATCTCATTCCACTTGTCCTCTTTGTCGTAACGCGATTTCAACGATTGAGGAATCATCATTGGAGTTAGAGGAAGAGGGTTCAGCTTTGGCTTTGGCTTCAGTTGAAACTGAGTCGCCTATTTTCCCAACCAATGTGTTGTTTTGGGGAAATGAGACTCAAGTTAGCACCTTGTGTAATCCTTGTTTAGACTCGACAGCTTCCACGAGTAATCGATCACATGGAATGTTGGTGATTGATATTCCAAGGGAGATTAATGAAGAAGAAGAATCGAAATATGTAATGCCTGAAAGATTGAGACGTTTGATGAGGCTTTTGAGCGGGGATAGAAGGGTATTTAGTCCTTCTAGTTCGCGAAATGTAGATATAGAACAATGGAGTAGAAGCACGAGTTAGCATAGACTCGGAGGCTGATCCAAGATTTGAAATTCTTAACATGTATAAAGGAACAAAATGTCATTACACCTATTGCTCTTTTGAAGAAGTTAGCTTGGTTCAATTGATGTAAGTGGATATATTGTACATGTATAAGCACATTGTAATAGGGTTCTCTGTATAATGTCCCTCTATGGAACTAGCTTGTTTTGCTAGATCATAAGCTATCTTAATTCTTAACTTGAACGGATTTATATTTTCATGTGCTAAATTTGACACCAGTATGTTCGTTCCTCCATGGAACTAGATCACAGAAGCTACCTTACTACTATGTTGACTAACATTTCTGAAAATTTACTGCTACTCTTGTTGTTTCGCTGTGTGACAGTGAGTTACCATCTTCTAACACGTATAGGTTATCTTTTTTGCAGACAGACATAAGACAAATACTGCAAAGTAGCAAACTGGAGGCTCAATAAGTGTACTTTGATCAGTCAAGAACAGTCCTTCCGGTTTAAATATTATGTGATTCTTCAATGATACAACTGAACTGCAGTCGATTCTACGTATCTTTTGTATACAAGTAGTATGTTCCTTTATGAAACTAGCTTGCTTTGCTACATTATTAGCATATATCTATTGGACGAGTTATATTTTCATGAGCTAAATTTGACACCTCAAAGTTAACTGGCGAGAGGAACCAACTCCAAGTATTGCCTTATGTCCCTCCATGGAAGTATCTTGATTCTTGACTTACATATCTGTAATGGCTAAAGAGAATTACATACTGCTCCCAATTTTTTTCGCACCATAAGACAGAAATGCTGCAAAATGGAAGCACATTGATTTGATATAAACACCCGATGCAGGTAAGTTTGTTACAATATGAAAATGTGTGTCTGTAGCATGGTTTGCGCCATAAGACAGAAATGCTGCAAAACAAAATCACATTGGTTTGAATTAAACACCCGATGCTGGTAAGTTTGTTACAATATGACAATGTGTGTAAACTGAAAATGGACTAAGAAATGCAAGGATATGCTCCATTTGTTTGGATCTGCCCTTCTGAGGCCACTCTATTTTCAGGACTCTCAAGCCCCCACCCCTCACCCCCTCTGTAACGGTCCAGCCCGCTAGTAATATTGTCCGCTTTGAGCCTAGGCCTGCACGGCTCTAAAACTCACCACTAGTGGATCAGGTTTGCTTTCTTATATACACAATATCTCTAATATGTTTTGCCGACGTGGGAGCTGGGGTGTCACACCTCCATCTCTATTTTTATTTAAATTTAGTACTCCTATTATAATGTTACTATAATAAAAATAATAATAATCAATCATCATAATGCCAAATAACAAGTGAGTTACATTTCCAAGACTGCAACAGGAGAATTTAAATATTAAGAGCATCTTTTACTAAGGGAAACACATACATGTCTTCCATATAATAATTCATTGCTCTTCTTCTAAGGCAGAAAAATCATGACTTTGGAAACAAACAAAATGGAAGCAGAGTTTTAGCTGGATGAAAAAACTAGCACAGAATCTTTCTCTGGATTTTAGTAGTTATCAATTAGCTCTAAATGAATTGCAACAAAATCAAATCAATTTTTTAATGATGTTTCAAGATATATATAGAGTTAAAAAACAATATAGTAGATCACTTGACCAGGCTTCAAAGTTTATAAAATATTCTTCACGTGCTAGCTCACATGACCACTCTGAAACTATAATAACTAATCTTGAATCCAGAGTCCTAATTATTGAAGCGTGTAACTATCTCATGTAAAAGCTTAAACCTTATTAGTATAATATATCTTCAACACGCCTCCTCACGTGCGTGCATGAGTCTAAGCCAAGCACATGAAAATTCATTTTGATAATGAGTGGGGTGAAACTCGATCCCAACTGAACCTCTGTCTGATTTGATACCATATTATAAAATGTATAACCATCTCATCGAAAAAGGTTATCCTTTGTTTAGTATCTTCAAAACAGTCAAAAGGAGCAAGCATCACATGATCCCACAAACATTGGATCTACCACTTCATTTTTAATTGATATCAAACATTACATATAAATCTCATCACCAAATCTTGATCAACTATTACATTTGTATTGAACTCACTTACTATGAAGTGCCATTCAACATTACTAGTCACTTTTGTACTAACCCTCATCTTGATTCAACTACATTCAGGGCCTAATGCTGCTACAAAAGCAGCTCGATTCGTTTTCTCATCATCAGAAACTTTGCCTTCTTCAACATCGCAAACGTTCAAAGTTGATGAACATGGAAGAATTAGTGAGAAACAACCACTCAATAAAGTTAAATCAAGCTTTAGAAGAATACCACGAAGCAGATCCAATCCTACGCAAAACAAGTAGTATTTGAAACCTCAGATGTTTAAGTAAGATGACTTTCTCATGTATCGCGTGTTAATAGGATGACTGAAAGAAGGATCATAGAGCAAAAAAAGAGTGTCTTCAAGGCATTTCTTTTGTTCAATATTTAATGTAGCTTAGCTTGCTGCTATTAGATGTTAGTTTCTTCTTAGGACAGTCCACTTAGCATCCAATTTTGTTCATTTGTAGTAACATATAGTTTTCTTGGTAATTTTCACTGTTGTAAACTTTTTTATATCAATGTGCATTTATGTCTCACCTGTTCTTTTTTTGTTTTTTGGTTGAGATTGTGACTATGCATATGTATCTTGCTACTTTGTTGTCTCTGTTCTTACTGCGTCAGATGCTTTCCTTATGAGCCGAGGGTCTATCAGAAACAGTCTCTTTACCTCAAAAGGTCGGGGTACGTGTGATATTACACTGGGTATGTAGTTGTTATATTCTGATCACTATGCATTTGTATCTTGCTACTTTGTTGTCTCTTTTCTTACAATCCTGCGTCAGATACTTTCGTTTTGATCGGTTGAGATTTTATCAGAAACAACCTCTCTACCTTAAAAGGTAGGGGTAAGGGTTTGAGTATATTCTACCCTTTCCAGACCTGACCACGTGTGAGATTACACTGACTATGCATCTAATTTTCTGCTCCTCTCAAATTAAACTATGTTGGTTAAGCCATTAACTACAGGATGCACAAAATATAGAAAATCATATGAGCTAATTAAGGAGATCCCAAACAGAGAATTTGAATATTTCAAATTGTTTGTACTTTTGTTGCTTCTAATTGATGGTTTTTGTAATCTCCGAGTTCAATTATTACCTTAGTAAGCGTTTGACCATGCGATACCATATCATAATATGGAATCGTGAGATGGTTAGTTTCAAAAGAAAGTATAGATACGTTTTTCTTCACCATTTTATGACTTGAAGTTCGAAAAAAAAACTTAGATTTGCATAACGAGAGATATTACATGCCAAAAGATTTGTGAAAAATATGATGAATATGTTCTTATTTTTCGACTATATTATCTCCGTGTATAGGAAGCTTCAATATGTGAGCCTTAGTTATATCACCATAAATAAATTTCTGATATCTTTCCAACGATATATTATTTGTAAAATATTTGGTATGCTTAAATTAAAGTTCAACTTTTGAACAAGACATAAAAGTACATCGATGTTAATAAAGATACAAATATTTTGTGACGATTCGATCTACATATTGTGTTTGTGTTTATATGTTGGATCGTTCATGATTTTATGAGTTGATTTGTCATCCCTGCACAGCTTACAGTCCCAATTCAATGTCATAGTTCATCAAGTACTAATCTAAATATATTTATAATTATAAATTATCTATAAATTTGAAATTATAAAAAGCAGACCTGAAACCACGTGACAACTTGCATTCAGTATCCATTGTGCTTAATAATTTTACATGCTTCTCCTATTATATATTCATCCCTTGAAAAAGCATCTCCTTTGTTTTAATTGTTTCCCTTCTTGGTGGTCCATACACTTTATATTAAAATCTCGTTTTGATACAAATTGACCAGGAACCAACAAGACAATTCATTGACAAATGAGGATGCTCGAATGAATGTGTGGACATATTATGATAGATATGATTAGGAATGATGTTATGTATATAATAAGGTAAGATGAGAGTGACCTCTGTGGCGAACAACATGAGGGAAATGAGAATGAGATGGTTCGGACAAGTGAAGAGGAGGTGTGTGGATACACCAGTATAAAGGTGTGAAAGGTTTGTTGTAGCAGAAATTAGGAGAGGTAAAGGTAGGCCAAAAAAAACTTGAAAGAGATGATTAGACATGCACAACATGATACAACTTCAGTTGTCTGAGATCATGAACCTAGATAAAAAGGTTTGAAAGCCGAGAATTAAGGTAGATCAAGACTAGAAGATAATCGAGTATACTCACACTTTATGTGGGAGAGGTAGGGGGCTAGCCACCTCCTCTCCTTATTAATACTATTATATTTAGTAGTCACATAATATCTCTTATATGGTGTCCTATCTATCGAGAGTTCACTTCAACATCATAAACTTTTTTTGTTTTTGTGTGGGAGAGCTATTAACAATATTACTATTTGTTGTTTTAATATTTTTTTTGTATATCTTGTTATTTTGTTGTCATATTTTTTTTTTATAATTTTGTTTTAAAAATATTTTTTTTGAGTCGTTGGTCTGTTGAAGGTAGTCTATTTGCCCCACAAAAATAAGAGTTTGATCTAGGTACATCCTTGTCTCCTCAAATCTCACTAGCTTATGAGATGATACAATATCGGATTCAAAAAAAATAAAAGAATAAAATAAAGATAAAACATGGAAGAATGACATCAGATGGATAAGAATTGAGCATAATGGTTGTATGAATCAATACCCCAACCACTATATTCTACAAAACACCAATTCTATAGAAAACAAGACACACAAATGGAACTAATAGGCAATAATAGTTGTGTCAAAATAAAAATATAATAGTTATATCAAAGTCAAAACCTCCTATTAAGATTATCAAATAAGCATTTATATTATAGAGACATGCACCCTTAAAAGAAATATAATGATCCTTAACAAAACAATTTCATCAAATATTGTCAAGCAACAAATTAAAAATCTTAGCCTCAAACTCCTTCAAGAATATACTCAATTCATGAGAATTCAACTTATCAAAATAATTTGTCTAAATGATCTATTCTGACCTATTTATAGTCTACTTAACCTATCTATTACATAAAAGGCTCAAATGTTGCACTTCAAAGAATTGCAAAATAGTCCAAATTGAACTGCATGTGTACTACGTGATGTAGTTTGCGTGAACACATTTCCCACTTGTGGTCGCATCCATCTCCACATCTCCAAAAAATGATCCTTGAAGTTATAGGTTGAATGTGGCTCAAGTTGTGGTTATAACCTCTCACTTGTTATCACATCAAGTTTTAGCATCGATCTCCAACACCTTGAACCTTGAAATTATAGGCTAAATGTGGCTCGAGTTGCGGTCACAATCTCTCACTTGTTGTCACATCAAGCTTAGCATCTCACATTGCAAGTGAGCCCTTCTCCCTACTCCAAGTATTTCTTCAAGCGGAGTCTTGTACTTCCAATTTAATAGATTTTTGAGTTTCACGCATTCATTCCAAACACTAATTTCCAAGCCTATAATACAGTGACTCGATGAAAAGTCTACGAACTTCTTAGCTCGGCTTCATATACAAGTTTTTGATAAAATTCAACTTGCATTTTAATAGATTTTTGAGTTTCACGCATTCATTCCAAACACTAATTTCCAAGCCTATAATACAGTGACTCGATGAAAAGTCTACGAACTTCTTAGCTCGGCTTCATATACAAGTTTTTGATAAAATTCAACTTGCATCTAGGGGTGTACAAAACCGAACCAAAAATCGAATCAAACCACAAATCGAATCAAACCACAAATCGAATCAAACCAGAAAAAAAAAATCCGACTAGTGGTTTGGTTTGACTTGGTTTGGTATTGGAAAAAAAAAAACCGACTATATTTGGGTTGATTTGGTTTTAACTAAAAAAAACAACCCGAGACCAAACCAACCCAACATTATATATGTAATTTTAAAATTTTATTTTATACATAAAAATATTTACTTTGATATAATTTTAAAATATTTCTTATACTATTTCATAGTTTTTATTTTTTAATATATTATTTCAAGTTTAAAACTTAGAATTCGGAATAGTCCAATAAATATTATAGTTCATAGATGTTGATAATTATAATAAAACATAAATCAACATCAAATTAATATTAATGCAAAAAGAAAATCAATTCAACACTAAGAATGACAATAATATTGAATATTTGTTCTTTAATTTTATATTGGTTTAGACAATTAAAATATATAATCTAATTTTAATTTTCCTTAAATATTTAGTAATGTAACTAATACTTATTAAATTTATTTTAGCATGATTTAGTACTTTTAAATTATGATCATTTTCATTATGACTTTGCAATATTTATTTTATATGATGATTTCATTATTATTTTTTATTGAATATTTTAGTGTCATCAGTACTCATCTCATATTTTGTGTTATTTTCTTAAGGAACACCTTAGATAATTGTATTTTGGTTGGACTAAAGAAATATTTGGAGCACAAGTCAATTATATATTTGTATGCAAACTTTACCGGAAAAATCCAAAAATCTAAAAAAATTCGAGGTTTATTAGTTTGGTTTGATTTATAAATCTAAATATTTGACACAATGGTTTGGTTTGGTATTTGAAAAACCCGAATCAACCCGAGGTTGAAAAACCCCAAAAAATCCTAATTTTATTAGTTTGGTTTGGTTTGGTTTATACATTAAAATTTTTTACACAAATAATTTGATTTGATATTTGAAAAATCCAAACCAATCCTGTCATGTACACCCCTACTTGCATCAATCACATTGAATTGATCATTGTTGTTCTTATAATGTCATTCCATTTTGCCTAGTACTATTATACAATAAATTAAAGTTAATAAGAGGAAATAAAGAAAGACATTTTGTACGATAGAATACAATAATATATAAGTCAATTTATTCTAGAATGACATTTTAACTACCTTAAGAAGTTGTTTTATTACAAACATACGCGGTGCTAACGAGGTCCACTAAAATATATTTTGGAAAAGACAAGTTATGTCTTCATACATAGTATTATTATAAGTTCATTTTTCTAATTCACCAATGATCAGATAAAGAGATATAAAAGAATGATCAGATACTTTTTCAGCCAATAGGTTAGGTAGCTTCTTATTCATTCCAAGCAAATTAATCAAATACAATATAACATTATTAATTGACAAGATCTTGGTTATAACTCATGACTCTTCACCACCATCAAAAGTTATTTCAATTTTATTGAATGTCATATATAATTTAGTTTTCATGACATGCTTTATAATCATAAAAATTAAGACAAAAAACGAATGGAATGATAAAGCTATATTATATTTGTAGTATATGAATCGTAAATATCAGTTTTGGAGATTTACGGATTTTTTCAAAGCGAAAGTGAATCTGCAACAATTACGATTTGTGTCACTGATTGTCGAAAATTTTCACAAAGTGAATGAATTCCCTTTGTCTGTAGCCTAGATATCCTTTAGAGATGCAGAATATTTCACTAATCCTAGCCGTTATTTAATATGAAAAGAATATTTTCTTACACCATGGACTCGACCCAATAATTATTAGCACCATGGACTCGACCCAATAATTATTGCCAACAATAAATTATAATTCATATTTATATTCCTTTTGCTATTTATTTATTACTTATATAGAAGTTATCATTATTGATCTATTTTATGTTGATAGTCAACGCACTATAACCTCTTTTTCCGACTTGAAACTCACTATGTTTCTTGAAGATATATATATATATATATATATATATATATATATTATTGGTTTGACTATGGTGTTGTTTTATATTGTGTTGGTTTAGTAAGTATAATATTTGGATAATTGTATTGTTTTCTGTTGTAACACTATGTCATGGATCTAAAATCTAAAGAATAAACTTATAATAATATTTTTAAAAAGA
This sequence comes from Solanum pinnatisectum, assembly GCA_035578085.1. Classification (NCBI taxonomy): domain Eukaryota; kingdom Viridiplantae; phylum Streptophyta; class Magnoliopsida; order Solanales; family Solanaceae; genus Solanum; species Solanum pinnatisectum. The sequence continues at coordinate 7,052,575 of CM069087.1, forward strand.
AGATACGAGGGAAAATTATTATTAAAAAAATATAAGATAAAGGATAAAATAGAATTATTAAATAATAAATAAAGACAAAATAAGAAAAAAAAATATAACAATGTGATCACATCAAGTCATTACATAAAATGAAACTTTTAATTGTTACATAACATAATGAATTTAACAATATGATACAACAAAATTCAAAAAATAATAATCAAAACTAACATTGTATCAGAAAAGTTCAAACAATGTTATACAATAGACAACAACCATCCAAACAAGTATTACTCCCTCCATTTCAATTTATTTGTCCTACTTTTCTTTTTAGTCCATTTTCAAAAAAATAAAAAATTCTTTCATCTTTTGTAACAACTCTGTCATTTACTTGTACTGATACATATCAAGCTATAATATATATTATCTTGATTAATAAAAAATAAATTAAAAAAATACTATATAATATAAAGTCCCTCAACAACAACACTGCATAGCAGAAACAAGCATTCCTATCCTCACTCTTTTTTTTCTCTCCCCATTAAGATCAATGGCTGTGGTAAACTCTCTTTCAACACCTTTTCTAATTACAAAATCATCTTTTACTACAAGAACAATAAGGCAGCCTGTCCACAGACAAGTGGTGTTTGCAAGTATTCATGACAATATTTCAAACAACATCTCATCATCATCATCAACAACAACTACAATAATCACTCCGTGTCAAATCAAATTAACTTCAAAAAATGGGCTTAAGGTATTTCATTTATTTTTAATAATGGTGATGGTGAGATTCGATCCCTAAGACTTTTGTCTGATTTGATATCATATCAAATTATATTAAGCCTAGAGTCTATTTTGATATGTATCAAAATAGGACTCATCTCAACTATTATGAATTGATATTGGACCTTCATATTAAATTCTCCATACATCATATGTCCAGTTTTGGACGTGAAATAGCTAGAAATGAATAGTTTCTTTATATGAATTTGAGCAATTCTTCATTCATGAGCTAAGTTTTGAATTGAGTTAAACGCAAGATCTAATTTTTTTTTCCCAAATATCAATCAATTCATGTACAAACATCTATTGATTTTTCGTAATATATTTATTATATGAATATATAGGTATTTGAAGATAAGTCAACGGGTGTAGTTTGTTATAGAGATGAATTTGGAGAAATCACATGTGAAGGATATGATGAAGGCCCTCGTTTTTGTCACCAACCCCCAAAGTCTCCTTCTAAATCAAGGTATATATATGTAACATTATTATTGTAATAATTAGAACATATATATACATATAATATTATTAATACAACCATATGATTAATTTATTTTTGATACTTACTATAACATGTTACAATATTCAGAGTTGAAGAGATTGTAGAGCTCCTCCAAAGAAATTGGCTTCATATAGCTGATTTTGCTGTGGAATGAACAATTTTTTTGTGCATTCTTTGACTGGCTTAATCGACTCGACTATATATGGTTCAAGTTCAAGCTAATTAGATATTGTTATATGAATATTATGTATTCATTTTGTTCTATTCAGACTCATGATGGTGATTGTTATAAATAAGGGATGATATTGACTTGCCTTTTATTTTTTTTACTAGTTAAAATGTATATAAGTAGTATAATTTATGTATTGGAAATTCATTTTAAAAGTTTTTTGCTTCCAATCCCCCCCCCCCCCACCCCCCCCCCCCCCCCCCCCCCCGCACCACCACTTTCTTTAAATTAGCTAAGAAGGGTGAAGGAACCTCTTAAGAGTTTGGAGAAAAATCTAAATTAATTGAGTTTGTATTATCAGATGTATATACCAAATGGATCCTGGTTGGATGTAATCTCTGAATTTTTAACTCAATGTTTTTGATTTGAACTTGGGAAAAGAAGAACGCTCTGGTGGAGATTGTTTTAAGAAAGGTAATTTGCTAATCGAATCAAAATAAATCCCCACCCTAAAAAGAAAATGATAAAAATTTGGTTGCGGGTACTTTCCCCTATAAGGAAGTTTTAAATAAATTAGGAATTTAAAGTTCCTCCTCTTATAAAGAATGTGAATTATTGATCGGACCCAAATAAATTGCCTCCCTTAAAGAGAATGGAGAAACATTCTCGTCGGAAGTGTTTTCCGTTGTAAAGATGTTTTGAAGTGAACTAATAATCAAGAGAATCTTTTCCTTGCATAAATAACGTGATTTGTTGATCGAATTAAAATAATTCGTTTTCCTAAAATAGAATCATTACTAAAAAACAGATAGGGGGTGACAAATTTAATTAATATTGGGTGACGAATTAGTGACGAAAAAAGATTGCTAGACTTTTAAATATATTTTTATAAAATTTATATTATATACTGACAAAAAAATCTGTCATTAAAATCTATTCTAAATAAATACATTTATTTGAAAAGGACGGACGTTATAATCCGTCGTTAAACTCGTTACAATATTTTTTAAAGTCATATTCTAGGGCATAAACTTATTTCAAAGAAACTTTCACTCTTTCACTCCAGTGCCTCTCTTTCCATCTCCAATGAAGCTTTCATCTCTTTCCATCTCCATCTCAAAAGGTAATCTCCCAAACTCTTATCTCCATTTCAATTTCATTTAGCTCTCCATCTAACTCTCAATTCTTTCCATTTTGTTTAGCTCGAAATGAGGGATTTTAACAGTTTGGGGGTTTTGAAAATAGGGATTTTAACAGTTTGAGTGTTTTGAAAATAGGATATTTTAACTCTCAACTCTTTCAATTTTCATTAGCTCGAAGTAAGTTTGAGCTTTTCTCAAAATAGGGGTTTTAGCAATTTGAGTGTTCTGAAAATAGGGTTTTTTTTAGAAGTAAAGTTTTTTGAAAATAGGGGTTAGGGTTCAAACAAGAATTTAGGGTTAGAGTTCAAGCATTTTACATTGATTTATTTTATTTGCTTTTGTGAAGTAGATTACACACTGATTTGCTTTTGTTTTACACAGCGCTAACTTTCATTGTTTGTGACTACTGACCACCGACTCTTTCTCTCAGGTAAAAGGTATATCTCTTTTTCTCACCTGCCAGTAGCTTTTTTTTCCAGAAAAATGTGTTGATATAATGTTTCTGTTTATACTTTTGTTTGATTCATTTTTTGGTAATAAATAATGTTAGATTAATATTGAATCTAGTGCTAAAAAGCTGCTTCTGGTTGATTTTGGTATTCTGATTTAGGATCTTTTGAACTTGTCTAATACATAACTTCTTTTTTATTTTGCGATTTGATATTCTTAAGTGGTTCTTTATGTTTTTCTCACTTGAAATGTACTCGATCTGAGAGTTTATTAAAACAACCTCTCTATTCAAGCCAAAAATATTAGATTAGACATTTAATAATCATCAAAATTTTCTGTTCAAGGAGAGAATGATCAGTATATACACTATAAAGTCTAGGCTAGATGTGGTACAATGAGTTGTGGCGTTTCAATCATTTATGTAATGTGGGCTAGACTATCAACTATGAACTTTTCAAAAATATGATTAGTCGCTAAACACTTAAATTCAATTATGCGAAACTTCAATAACATAGGAATAAAATGAAATAAGGAATTTCTCAAAGTCCTGAAATAAACCTCAATAAGCTTCAATAATCTGCTGAAATAAGGAACTTCTCAGAGTGGATTTAGAAACTACATTGAATAAACTCCCATGGAAATGACATTATTACATATGGTCTAAAAAGCAAGTAAAAAGTGATAGAGTGATAAGTAGAATAAATAGGACACTACATAATTTAATTTGGTTATTTCAATTTGGATACGTAAGAACTGAATATGGAAAATCACTCTCTCCTGAGCATTCCTTTATAGTGTTTGACTTGAGCCAGACCACCCATTCCATCAATCCTCCTTTCAGATTTTTAACACTTAACCTAGTTTCACTCAGTAGTAGAGTGATATAAGGATTGTGTTACTAAAATTGAAGAAACTTAAATCACTATTCAAACAATTAGATAGTGAGTCGTATCAAGGGATTACTGATAAGTTGAATGCATCTAGACAATAACTCATTCATATTAAGTGTTTATTTTTTATTTATACTGTTATTGTTCCATGTTCCTATTAATACCAAGACAATCTAATGTTAAAATGTTACAGGCACCTGCTGCTATAACCGTATCATCAAGATCTGGTTGATACTCGCTTGAAGTAAGCCTTGCTCTTCCTTTCTATCTCTGATTTAACTCAAGATTTAAGTTCTGAGATATTTACTTTACTGAATCTAACAAGGATAAAGATTGTTGTCATTATCTTGAGACTATTTGAGTCAGAGTTTTTTTAAGAGATTCGTGGAAAGTTTGGAGAATTCTTATTATGTTGTTGTGAGTGTTTTTGGCAATTAGTTCTTGCGGGAGGAATGCATTTCTAAATTTTAACTTGTTCAGTGGTTTTATTTGCTAGAAGAATGCATTCTAGACTTTTAACTTTTTCATTGATTTTATTTGCCGGAGGAATTGTTGTACTTATAGAGGAAAGTCATGTGATTGGCTTAAAAATTGTCTCTTTGAAATGAAGATTCTTGCTTTTGCTAATTTTGTTTTGGCGTAGCGGGTGCTATAGGCTTTTAATGTTCATATGCCATATATTGTTCTTTCACGTGCTATCTGTTAGTTAACTTTAAACATGTCCTTTCCCAGATTTTAATCATCTTAATTAGTCATACCTTATAAGGGTAGAACGGCTGATCTGATAGGTCTCATATCTAGAAATAAATTATTTATTAATTGATGGTGATGGTAGATATTATGAATTGATAAAGTAGTAAATAGTACATATTTATATAATTATAAGAGAAGCTGAATCATTACGCTGATATAGAATGAAAGCAAAGTTAGGATATGAACATATATACACACCTTGATAGTTTGTATACATAATAAAGTAGCTGACGCCAAACAAGAGAAAGATATGCTTGTGGAGGAGAATTAGTTTTTCCTCTTCTGTTCTATTTCATTGTTCTATAGTGAATCTTTTTTCAATTATTTCCTTTTAATCTTGAAACCATTAATTACATGTCATTTTCTACCTTTACTCAAATCAAAACAACTGCAAGTGATCAAGAGTCTCTAAGCTAAAAATAGGTTAGCTAATTGCTTGCTCATTAGTAGGTTTTACATGTAGTGAGCTACAATTTGTTCCTGGTGAAATGTAGTATTTGTCTCCAATTTCTTTTCTTCCTCTAGTTTTTCTAATTTCAGATAATTTTAGAAGCAAACAACTCCTACCAATTTGGGGAATGTTCAGACCATATATAACTTTATTGAAGCCAAACCAGGGAAAGATAAGTTTGTGAAGGAGAATTAGAAACACTCTGCCCCTGTTTTCTAAGACAAATACATGATCTACGGAAAAACTATTGGGTTCGTCTGAATCCCTACTTTAGAATGTAGCTCCACCCTGTTTATATTTGAAAACGGCGGACAATACTGTGTAATTAGTTAATTGTTTTAGATTATCGTAATCTGATGATTCTCAGGAACAAATAAGTTAGACCATGAAATAGACTAAAAACTTGTCATTATGACACTTGGCAATTACTAGAGTGGAGGTTTTAGGATTAACGACAAAAGTATGAACTGACAAAGTATTAGTACATGTTAAACAGGAAAATAAAATTAATTGTTGATTTGTCGGTTAGTTAAGTAAATTTAAGTGCGGATTTATTCAAGTTATTAGAGATTATCATTTATTATCTGGATGGTCGTTAATTGGATAACCTAACATGAAAAAATGTAACGAGATGTCCCATTATCATGGTCACTTCGCGGGTTAGTAGTTGAAAAAAATCTAAAAATATTGTGTGATTATGCAAAATCTTATGGAAGTATTTATATATGTAAAGGACGAACAATATTGTGTAATTAATTAATTGTTTTAGATTATCGTAGTCTGGTGATTCTCGGAACCGACAAGTTAGACCATGAAATAGACTAAGAAAGTATTTGGATTGACTTAAAAGTTGGTGAAACTTGCTTTTAAATCAGTTTTGACTTCTAGAAGTGTTTGACAAATATAAAAAATAACTTAAAATATATCAAAAATGATTTAAAATAAGTTAGAAAGTGGCTGATAAAGTAAAAAATGACTTAAAATAAATTAAAAATAAAAAATAGGTCTCCTTCTATTTTTTTTTTCTGATTTAAAAGTCATTTCAATTTAATTTTTTATTTTTAACTTAAAAGTTATTTCAGGTTAATAGACAAACCTGCCTTCAAAAATGTCACGACATGTCTCATTATTATGGTCCCATCATAGAGGAGGTGCTGACCAACCACACCTATCACTATGAACTTAATTACATGGAAGAGTAGGGGCCATACAACGCACGTGTTTAAAAATGAACACGTGTAACGTACATATTCAAAAACTAGCAAGTCTTATAAGCAAAAAGAGTTCATTGCTTATCCTGGACAAAACAACATAAGGCTTATTGCCATCTTTGAACATAGAGTTAAAGGAACATAATGCTAAAGAAATGTGATTCGCTGATTGAATTAAAATGAAATGCTTTTCTAAAAGAAAATTAAATGTCGAAACACTCTGGTTATGATCGCTTCCCTTATAAGGAAGTTTTTCACATAAATTAATAATTCAAAGTTCATCTTCCTCATATAAAAAAAAAAGAAGCTGATTTGCCTCGATTTAGAATGAATTGTCACCAAAAATCAAAAATAGAAGAGAGAAACAATACCCTAAATAGAAGCGCTTTACCTTGAGAGGAAGTTTTCGAACAAAGCTAAAAATTCAAAGTTCCTCTTCCTCCTATTAAGATGATGATTTTCTGATCGAACAAGAATGAATCATAGTCGGTCCTAAAAGTGGTAACTAAAATATAAATTGGTCAGTAAATAAATAATGAATATCAAATTATTGTATCAAATATATTCAAGTATGATTTTACCATTTCGTTGTACATTGCTAGCACATAACATTTTCTTCCCTGAACTTGATCAAAATGATAGAGTAGTGACACAATATGCAGAAATATTTTGTCACACACACGAGATGCAGTTAAATTAGTATATAAGTCACCATTGGGTTTCTCTTAACTAAGCAGAATCATCTCATATAAACTATTAAAAGTGGGAAAAGTCCTATCTTCAAAGTTGATTACAATTTTTTCCCTCTACTAAATCAAAATTTAATTAAATATATAATTAAAAATAATATTTTAATTATATAATAGTGATATTGGTGTTACAAACATGAGCCTTGATATATTATTATTTTATATGTCAAATTTCATGTTACTAATCAAAGTACCATATCCATGAAGTTTTACTTTACTTATGTAGTGTATTTAATTGCACGAGTGTGTGGCAAAATATTTCCTTATGTTGTGCCCTTACTCTATCATTTTGATCAAGTTCATGGTAAAAAAGGTTATATGCCAGCAATACAACGTAATGGTAAAATCACACATGAACATACTAGTTTATATATTAAACTATTTGATATAATAATTTGATATTCATTATTTATTTGCCAATCAATTTATATTTGTGTTAAGTTGGTTATTTTTTGTTACCTCTTTTAGGATCGACTATGTTTCATTCTTGTTCAATCTGAAAATCATTATCTTAATAAGAGGGAGAGGAACTTTGAATTTTTAGTTTGTTTAAAAACTTTCTTACAAGATAAAGTATTCCTATCTAGGGTGTTTTTCACTTCTATTTTTGGGTGGCAATTCATTCTAAATCAAGGCAAATTACCTTTTTTTTATATGAGGAAGATGTATTTATAAGCTTTTGGAAACTAATTACAAGACCCACTAACATGCCATCGGTACATCAAAAATCTGCTAAATCCTTTTTTCTGGTTCACCCATGCAGTATTATAAGTTTTTGAAAACTAATTTGAATTACAACTCCATTACTTAGTAATAGAAAAAGAAATAGTTATCAAGATTATCATTCGATGTTGGGTTTTAAAGGTGTGAATAGAAAATGAAGGATTGTGACTCTCAAAGGGTTGTGACATTGCCGAAGGGTTGTGACCTTTATGAAATGTTGTGTCTTTTCTAAAGGGTTGTGATTGTTTAAAAAGTTGTGTCTTTTTCAAAAGGTTGTGACCTTTCTGAAAGGTTGTCCTTTTTCCAAAAAATTGTGACTTTTACCCTTTGTTGGCTATAGATAGATAAACTTTCTCTCATTTTTCTGCATTGAATTCTTCCTTTCTTTTGCATACATTTCTTACAAAACAAAATCGATCGATCGTGTATCTGTGTGTGATCTCGTTGCTGTCTTTTTGAGTTCGATGAAATTATCGAAGTTTGAGGTATCGCTACTTCTTTAATGCTTAATTTGTTTTATCTTGGGAGGAATTAATCTACAACCTCGAATATTTGAAGGGATTAAATTTCTTAAGGACACACATTGGGTTCTGTGGAGTCGGATAGTTCTTTTCCTTTTCTTTCATCTTTTATTATTTCTGATTTGCTAATTAGAATATAGGAGATAACAATCTTAAGAAATTTATTTATTGTTGGTATTTTCTGTGGTAAGGAAATTACTTTTATTTTTTATTTTCTTTTTGTTGGAAAAAAAAAAGAAGAGAAAGAGAATTATTTTAATTATCATATGATAAAAGAGATTTGGGATGAATTAGTACTACTTTAATATATTCGAGTATATTTTCTGTAGTAAATTTTCCTTGGATGGATAAGATTATTTTTATTTTCTTCCCAAGTGCATTAAAGCATTGCGCCCCTTCAGGTTTCTTTTCAATGAGAAAGACTATTTTGTGCATAAAGGCCAAGATGTGCACTTAAATTATTTTTCTTGAATTTTTAGTTTTATATAAATAACTATGAGAAGAAGTAAATGAATAGATGTTGTCTCCTAACAATATTTGAACATGAATTGAGTTTCTTATTGAAATTAAATTTCTGGAAGAAAATTGGAATACGATGGAAATTGAAAAAGAAGGAAAAATTAGCAAAAAAAGCGACCTGCATGGAATCATTGCTGACAGATAGAATATGATTCAATGGGAGTAAAAATCAGGTTCTGTTTTTATTTCAAAAAATAATAAAACAATACAATAGATAAAAACCATCCAAAAAAAGTATTACTCCCTTCATTTCAATTTATTTGTCTTACTTTTCTTCTTAATCCGTTTAAAAAAAAATGTTTCTTTTATTTTTTGTAACAACTCTTTTCAATTTTCCACCTGACATGTTTAAGACCATTCGATTAAAGGACATTTAAAAAAAATGTTTCTTTCATTTTTTTGTAATAACTCTTTATTTCAATTTTTTCACTTGACATGTTTAAGACCATTCGATTAAAGCACATTTTGGTACATATAACATATCTTTGATTTAAGATCACAAAATTCAAAAGTTTTTTTTATTTTTTTAAACTTTGCGTCAAATCAAAATAAAACAAATAAATTAAAACGAAGAAAGTATATTTATCATCTATTTTAGCTTGCCAAAAAAATAGAAACCTCTAGCACCAAGTAGTTAAATATTATATTATTGTTATTATTATTATTATTATTAATATTATTATTATTATTATTATTATTATTATTATTATTATTATTATTATTATTATTATTATTATTATTATTATTACCCTTATTAATAAGTGAACAATGAGAGGACGAACACAGCATCTCCTAATTGTACTAAAGGTAGTAGAAATTGTACAGTAAATTTGACTTTCTTTTATCGGTGAATGAACAGGTGTCTCACTTTTGCTTCGGTTTGTGTACTATTTTTGCACTATCACTTATACGTTTCACTTCAAATAGTTTTTTATGTTTCTGTTATTAGCATAAGCAATTGACAATTATTTTCCTTTATCTTTGAGCCATTAAAAGTTGTTTGACCAAGCTTTAGGGAGAAAATAAGTGCTTCTAGAGAGCAACAAAAGTAGTTTTCTGGATGCTAAAAAAATTAGCAAGCTCAAAAGTGTTTATTTAAAATGCACTTTCCAGCAGTTCTACTGTATCGGAGCATGATACAGTTAGTCCAGTTCAAACGGTGATTGGTAAAGACTTATCAAATCCATTAATGGCTGTCACTTTGCCAAAAAGTGAAGAAGAGGAGTTTTCTTCCTCACGAAGGAGATTACCTAAATATTTTCAGAAAGACTCATTAAGAAAAAATGAAACTTTGAAAAAGAAAAAAAAATGAAAAATTAGAAAAAATAATTAAACAAACTTTAGAAACAAGTTGTTATCTTTTTAGTTTAATGTTTTTGTTGTACATTTGTTAAATGATTACCCTTAGTATATTGTTATTTTCTTAGCTTCTTAATAATGACTATGGATTAACCTGTAAATTCCTAGGATGCTTGGCTTTACAGTCCGCTTGATAAAAGGACGAATTTGTTGCCAGTTTTTATATCTGGGGTGTGGTTAAAAATGAAGTTGTTAAGAACATAAGTTAAGAAAAAGAGATGAACTGGGTAAGATTAAAAAAAAAATGAAAATTAAATTAAAAATGGGGAAATTAGGGAATTTCATCAAAAATAAACATGAGTTAACTAAAAGAGAGAGGGAGTACTGAGTAGGATTTACAAAATATTTGAAACAAAGCATAAACACGAAATCACTTGCCATATTTTGCCATACTACTAAATTATATTATATTATATTCATATTATATTTGACTTCTAAAATATATAGTCATTATTATAATATTATTTACTTATTACTTTATATAATATTTATATACTATATCTACCTACTATTACTTTATATTGTATTTATATACTATATCTACCTACTACTTACAATATATATATATATCTATATACCGCCATATTATATTACTATAATATATTCATCTTATAATATATTCATACTACTTATTATAATATATTCATACTACCATACCTACATAGTACACGTATTATATATCTATCTACCTACTGATTATATATTATATTTATATAAATATTATAATATATTCATACTACCATACCTACATAGTACACGTATTATATATCTATCTACCTACTGATTATATATTATATTTATATAAATATTAATTACCTACTATATATATTAATATATATTAAATACCTACCTTGCCCATACCCATACTATTTAATTGTTAAATATATATATATATATATAAGGGTACATATTATTTTATATCTTAATATATATTATATCTGCTGCTTACGCTTATATTTATACTACTATTCATATATCTAAGTGTTAATATATTATATTCTTGTCCATAAACACACCACGTGTCATATACCATATTATATATATTGTTATTATTACTATATTTACACCATATTACTACTACTTATTATATTATATATATTATACTAGTATATTTGGAAGACTTCTTATTATATATATTTAATAATATATATTACTTTATTAGTTATAGTTCTTCCTACTTTATTATATTTATACTTACTATATATATTCCCATACGTCCATATTTATATATTATATCCAAGTTATAGTTCTTACTACTTTATTATATATTATATTTATACTTACTATATAAATATAATATATAATAAAGTAGTAAGAACTATAACTAATAAAGTAATATATATTATTAAATATATATAATAAGAAGTCTTCCAAATATAATAGTATAATATATATAATATAATAAGTAGTAGTAATTCGGTGTAAATGTAGTAATAATAACAATATATATATATAATATGGTATATGGCACGTGGTGTGTTTATGGACAAGAATATAATATATTAACACTTAGATATATGAATAGTAGTATAAATATAAGAAGCGTAAACAGCAGATATAATATATATTAAGATATAAAATAATATGTACCCTTATATATATATATATATAACAATTAAATAGTATGGGAATATATATAATATGGTATAGTGATTTCTTATATATTTTTATTCTTCTTTCGGAGTTTATAACTATGTCAACAGTTTTTCCCTCTTTTGGAGGGTAGTGATAAAGTGACAACGCACTCTTAATATATATTATATCTGCTGTTTACCCTTCTTATATTTATACTACTATTTATATATCTAAGTGTTAATATATTATATTCTTGTCCATAAACACACCACGTGCCATATACCATACTATATATATATATATATATATATATATATTGTTATTATTACTACATTTACACCATATTACTACTACTTATTATATTATATATATTATACTATTATATTTGGAAGACTTATTATTATATATATTTAATAATATATATTACTTTATTAGTTATAGTTCTTACTACTTTATTATATATTATATTTATATAGTAAGTATAGTATATATATAATATATAATAAAGTAGTAAGAACTATAACTAATAAAGTAATATATATTATTAAATATATATAATAAGAAGTCTTCCAAATATAATAATATAATATATATAATATAATAAGTAGTAGTAATATGGTGTAAATGTAGTAATAATAACAATATTTATATATATATATATATATATATATATATATATATATATATAATATGGTATATGGCACGTGGTGTGTTTATGGACAAGAATATAATATATTAACACTTAGATACATGAATAGTAGTATAAATATAAGAAGCGTAAACAGCAAATATAATATATATTAAGATATAAAATGATATGTACCCTTATATATATATATATATATATATATATATATATTTAACAATTAAATAGTATGGGTATGGGCAAAGTAGGTATTTAATATATATAGTAGGTAATTAATATTTATATAAATATAATATATAATAAGTAGGTAGATAGATATATAATACGTGTACTATGTAGGTATGGTAGTATGAATATATTATAATAAGTAGTATGAATATAGTAATATAATATGGCGGTATATAGATATATATAGTAAGTAGTAGGTAGATATAGTATACAAATATAATATAAAGTAATAGTAGGTAAGTAGTAAGTATAAATATAATATATAATAAAGTAGTAAGAACTATAACTAATAAAGTAATATATATTATTAAAAGTTGTGACTGTATGCTGAATTTCACTGAAGTGATGATTTCTTGATTTTGTTTTAATGTTTTTGTTTAGTTTCCGTCAGTACTTTTGGAGCTATATGAAAGGTGTTAACCATTTAACTTAAGTTAAGTGTATATGTAAAATTCAATGAAAGATTCAGTATATCTAAATTTTATATTTTGGCTCATATGTTTCTATTGTGAACTGTTTTGTACATGCATTTGAGAATTCATGATAACAAGTATTAATGGCTGCTTTGTTTAATTTCATCTCATTATACATGTTTCATGAGTACACATATTTTCTCTCTTTTTCCTTCATATTTTATAAATAAATTTATTTGTTCAACCAAATGTAGACAAAGAGGTAAGTTGGTCCTCGAAAAATTATGAATGAGAGCTTTTGAGACTATTAGCTACAACAAAGGTTGTGAGAACAAGTCTTGAGCTTCAACAAGTCGGAAATCTTATATGTGCAGAATATGTATGTCGTGGTGTATGATCTTTAGCTAAGTTTGTGAGTTCTGAAGGTTCTTTACCATTGAGGGTTGAATTAGTGCGTCGTTGATGTTGACAATTTAACTCTGATTTTACATTATCAATCGAATACACCTTTGCAAGCAGGACACCGAATGCAATTTTTATTGACTCTTTACTCTATACACTCTACTATGGAATCTGTCGTTAACCATTTTACATATATGAGCCTTTTGTTTTTTCTTCTGTTGTCTTCCGTTATTGTTTTGTTCTTTACTATACGATTATTGATGATCAAAGGGTTATGCAAATCATCAAAAATTGACCATGGCTAAAAAAAATATTGGGACCGTGCACGGACCATGTCCATCTAGTATAATATAAGCAAACAAAGTCAAAAGAGTTTTTGTTAGGCTTAAAAGATCATCTTTCAGCACTGCAAAATGTAGTAATGTGTACTATGTAAACCTTCCCCAAACAGTACTAATAAGATCAAAACTCTGTCATTTACTTGTATCGATGCATATTAAGTTATAATATATTATCTTGATTAATAAAATAAAATTAAAAAAACTATATAATATAAAGTCCCTCAACAACAATACTTCATAGAAGAAACTAGCATTCCTTTCCTCACTCTTTTCTTCCTTTTTCTCTCCATTTACTTCAATGGCTGTGGTAAACTATCTTTCAACACCTTTTCTAATTACCAAATCATCTTTCACTACAAGGACAAGAAGGCTGCCTGTCCACAGGCAAGTGGTGTTTGCAAGTATTCATGACAATATTTCAAACATGTCATCGTCAACAATAACAACAACTACTCTGTGTCAGATCAAATCAACTTTGAAAAATGGGCTTAAGGTATTTCATTGATCTTTTTACCAAAGTTGATGGTGGGATTCGATCCACAAGACTTTTGTTTGTTTTGATATTATATCAAATTATATTAGGCCTAGAGTCTATCTAGACATGTATTAGAGTAGGATGTATTTCAATTACTGTGAATTAATGTTGGACCTTCATATTAAATTATCCATACATCAGATGTCCAATATTGAGCGTGAAAAAGAAATGAAAGGTTTCTTTATATGAATTTGAGCAATCCTCCATTCATGAGCTAAGTTTTGAATTGAATTATACACGAGATCTATCTTTTACATAATTATATGTAATCATTTATAGCTCATTAAAACATATCAATTGGTAGAGATCATAACAATTATTATCTTTGCGTATTTATCCTTCTTTCTGCTTAAAACATATTGATTCGATCTAATAATTAAGTAGTAGGACTAATCATCCCATCTATAGATTTTGTTTTAGAATTTTGAAATAATATTTGGAGATCATTTTATGTAAGTGATTGTTTATCAAACTGACACGTTATTTCAATTTCAAACTTGAAATATGAAATTTGAAGTTCGAAAAACAAAGTTTAATTTTCAACTACAAAAACGTAGACTATTTTCATGGCCATACACAACTTTAAATTTCAAATAGCCTTTTTCAACTCAATTTCACTTATTATTAGTACTACTACTTGTTTTTTCAAATATCAATCAATTCATGTACAAACGTCTACTGATTTTTCGTAATATATTTATTATATGAATATATAGGTATTTGAAGATAAGTCAACGGGTGTAGTTTGTTATAGAGATGAATATGGAGAAATCACATGTGAAGGATATGATGAAGGCCCTCGTTTTTGCCACCAACCCCCAAAGTCTCCTTCTAAATCAAGGTACATATATATAACATTATTATTATAATAATTAGAACATATATATACCTATAACATTATAAATACAACCATTTAATTAATTTTATTTTTGATACTTACTATTAACATGTTACAATATCCAGAGATGAAGAGATTGTAGAGCTCCTCCAAAGAAAATGGCTTCATATAGCTGATGTTGCTGTGGAATGAAGAGACTTTGTGCATTCTTAACGGACTTAATCGATGTGACTATATATGCCTCAAGTTCAAGCTAATTAGATATTGTTACTTGAATACTATGTATTCATTCTGTTCTATTCAGACTCATGATAATCGTCGTTGTTCTAATAGCTAGTATATTTTGACAAAAAGATAAAGGGATATTGACTTGCCTTTTTTTTTTTTTACTAGTTAAAATGTATATAAATAGTACAATTTGTGTATTGGAAATCTATTTTTCGCTTTCAACCTAATGTTTTTTCTTCCAATCACCCACCCCACCCTCACCATCATTTCTTTCTTTTTTTGGGTCTCACCGACTTTTGATATGAAACTCAAATTTAAAATTGTATGATCATCTTATTTATAAATATTAAATTATCAGATCAATAGATATATTTTAATTTATTTAATTATATCAACAACATGTTCACGTATGTGCGGATCAGATTTTTATTTTTTCCCATTCGTGAAAGTTTTTTTTGATAATAGGTGTGGTGAGACAAAACTCAAAACTTTCTTTAAAGTTGTGCGAGTGTATGACCAACTTAAGTTTAAGTTATTAAAACAACGAATAATTAACCCATTATACAGATAAACTCAAAATACACTACCTAAAAAAAATGTAAAACTCCAACAGAATGCGTAGATTTTATGATAATTCCTTGCTCCTTCCTTAGCTAGTAGGTCTGCCACCTGGTTCTGCTGTCTAAGGTTGTGGTTGATCGGTGGGTACTTCAGCTGCCGGAGGAGATAACTGCAATCCAGAACAATATTATATGCTATGTCATTTAGATTTGTTATTTGGTTTAAAGCTTCCATTGAGTCCGTTGCTATCTCGATGTTGTGACGAGATTGCTAGTTGCATGCCGTAGTAAATAGCCAATATTTCAGCATGTAACGCGTTTTTAAGTGCGTTGATTTTTAGGTAGGGATTCTCTCCTGGTGGCACAACCAAATGAAGAATTTTATTTTATTTGGGCATCGCATGTTCCATAGCCATCTGTACACTTAATGGACATGGGTTGTACGCATCTCTTTTTTAATTCCTTATAAGCTGAAGACATGGAGAAAGAACCTGAGTTATTTAACGTCCAGATTGCGTTATCCCTTCTGTTTCCTCTCACTGGCAATTTAATTCCCAGGATTTTTTGGTGTAGTTCATATGACAGGTTACTAAAATTCCATTCTCCATTGCTTATAAATTGACTAACGTAGCTATTCTCAATCTGACTTGCCCAAGGGGCCACTAAGAGCCTCTCTGAGTGGTTTATGGTTTGGGATCCAACTGTCTGTCCAAAATCTGACGTTTTCTCCGTTACCTAATTCCCAGTGAATATGTTTGTTGCATTCATGCCATCCGCTGAGGATGTTCTTCCAGATTTTACTGGTTGTTGTTTGGTGTTTACTATTGTCCTTTATGGATGAATTCCTTGCATAGAGGCCTATGAGCAAAGAGGCCCAAAGGGTTGAGGATTTTTTTGAATATTTTCCAGGCTAGCTTACTTATGAGGGCCTCATTCTTGGTCTTACTTTTCTGTAATCCTAAACCCCCTGCTTCCTTGTCATCCGTAACGACATCCAAGCTTATGAGGTGTAATTTACGCTTGACATCGGTAGTCCCCCATATGAAGTTATGCTGGATTTTATCTATCCTATTCGTGACAGTAGATGGTAACTTGTGAAGCTGCATAACGTGGGTAGGGATGCTATTTAAGACAGCCTTCACTAGAGTGGTTCTACCCGCCAAGTTTAGGAATTTGGTTTTCTAGCCAGCCATCGTTTGAAGATTGTCCAAGACGAACTGGAAATCTTTATGGCTTGGGCTTCCCTGCGTGATGGGGAATCCCAAATATTTTTCCAAAGTTATGGCTTTGTTGGAATCCCATGATTTTAGTAATATCCCCTATAGTAGTATCTGTACAGTTTTTGGAGAAGAGGATTTTTGATTTTCCAAGATTAATGCTTTGCCCACTCATGGCACAAAAATCTCGGAGGGTTTTGTTGATATTGGGGCATGAACTAGGTTCTGCTTTAGCCATTAGAATAAGATCATCCGCAAAGAATAGATGTGATAGTTTTGGTCCCTTTCCCGCAATTTTGATAGGTTTCCATCATTTACTTTGGACCGCTTTGTTGATGTTATTCGACAAGTACTCCATACATAATATAAAGATATATGGTGACATAGGGTCCCCTTGTCATATACCTCTAGAGGGTTCGAAGAATTCCGTTCGCGTACCGTTTACTAGTATTGACGCCTTACTAGTTGTGATACATGACATGATTATGGAGGATAACTTGGGAGGAAAGTTAAAAGATTGAAGGGTATATCTAATAAAGGACCATTCTATTTTGTCGAATGCTTTCTCGAGGTCGATCTTCATAACCATATTCCCAGCTCTACCATTCATTCTCTTAAAGTAGTTTATGTTGGACAAAATGATAATCACACCCAAGATAATGTCCAAACTAAATAGCAATAGGAAGAGAGTAACAACAACACCAAATATTAAAATGGATAAATATGATACCCGAATAAGTAATACAATAATATTGATGAAAAACTTGGTAGTGTCAAAAGACTACTACTCACCACTCTTTTATTTCTTACAACCCACAATTATATTACTTCTACACTATTTTCTCACAAACTAAAAAGTATTTTGTGGATTACTCTCTCTAGTCTCTATTGCTTCTCTATTTTGGTGTGTCCTTACAAATGAGCATAAGTGCTCTATTTATAAGAAAAATATGTCCATTTGATGTCACTAATGACATCAATGGAAACTAACAATTCAAACTTGTAGGTAAACAACTTTGACATAAATGTGGTAGCCAATTTTCACAAAGTTTGGCTGCTAAACTCTACCAAAATTCTACCAAATTTTGACTACCAAAACTCTACCAAACCTCCACAAATGTAGCTACCAACTTTCACATTTGTAGCTTGCCAATTTTCACATTTGTGGTAAGTAATTTCAACAAATGTGGCTGCCAAATTAGTTGTTTTATTCCCACAAATCTCTCCCTTAATTTTGATTTTTCTTCTTTATTCCAAGGCATGATCTCAATCTCTGAAAATCTTCAAACTTGAGAGGCTTTGTAAAGATATCCGCAACTTGATCATGAGATTTCACATACTTGAGCTCTACCTCTTTCTTGGCAATGCATTCTAGGATAAAGTGATACCTTGTGTCTATGTGCTTGCTTCGATCATGATACTCTAGATTCTTGGCAAGTGCTTGCGCAGATTTGTTATCAACACAAATCATTGTGACTTCAATTTGCAGCAAATTGAGTTCCTTCAACAATCTCCTCAACCAAATAGCAGACACGTACATGATGTCGCTGCCACGAATTCAGCTTCACAAGTTGAGAGAGCAACAACTGATTGTTTCTTTGAACTCCAAGAAATAACACAATCACCCAAGAAAAACACAAAACCCGATGTGTTTTTTCTATCATCAACATCTCCCGCATAATCACTATCACAATATCCCATAAGATTTAAAATCATCAAAAGAAGAAAAAAATAGTCCAAGGTCGATTGTACCTTTTAGGTAACGTAAAATTCTTCTAGCGACCTTCAAGTGAGTGGAGGTGGGAGCTTCCATGAAGCGACTTACTACTCCAACCGCAAAGAGTATATCTGGTCTCGTACATGTCAAGTACCTTAGACTTCCTACGAGACTTTTGAACAAAGTGGAATCCACTTTTCTCCATCTTCATACTTTGACAATTTTGTTCCACTTGCCATTGAGGTGTTCACAGGGTTGCAATCAAACAGGTTGAACTTTTTCAAAATCTCCTTTGTATAGCTTTCTTGAGATATGAAGATGCCTTCCTCCATTTGCTTCACTTCTAGGCCCAAGTAATATGACATAAGCCCTATGTCCGTCATCTCAAACTCAGTTTTCTTGAAAGCTTCAAATAGAACTGGGTTGTTGCCCGTTAGAATGAGATCATCAACATAAACACAAACAAGTAGAATATCTCCATTAGTATGAACTCTAATGTAAAGAGCATATTCATGGAGACAACGAGTAAACCCATTATCTTGAAAGTATTTGTCGATACGACTATTCCAAGCTCGTGGAGCTTGCTTCTACCCATATAAGGCTTTCTCTCAACACCTTATCTTTATGATTTTTAACCACAAAACCCAATGGTTGCTCAACATAGACTTCTTCGTCAAGATATCCATTCAAGAATGCCGATTTGACATCTAGTTGATGGATTTTCCATTTCATTTATGCCGCTAAAGAGATCAATAGGCGAATTGTCTCCATGTGGGCAACAGGTGCATAGACTTCCTCGTAGTTGATGCCATGCCTTTGTTTGTAGCCTTTAGCCACAAGTCTTGTCTTGTATCTCTCTACCTCTCCATGTACATTTTTCTTCATCTTGTATACCCATTTGACTCCAATTGCTCGATGGTCCTTGGGAAGAGTTGTTAACTCCTAAGTGTTGTTCTTATCTATTGACTCGATCTCCTCCTCCATGGCTTGTCTCCACCTTTTTTCAGTAACAGCATCATCAAAATTCATTGGTTCACTATCAGCAAAGAGACAACACAAAAAATCAAAATTAGTAACTTCTTCTGTGCCATCATAGAGTTCTTGGATACTCTTCATCCTATGTGGTCTTTCACTTGAACTCTCTGGAGAAGATGGAGATGCAACATTTACTGGTGAAGGAGGCGGGGTTGCATCATGTGCAGGTGCCATGGTCTCATGTCTTCTTCATCTCCAAAGTATGGAAGAAAATCATACATTCTTTCTTCCAGAGTCTCCCAATTCCATGATACTTCTTCATCAAATTCAACATCACGACTCACCACCACCTTGTTATTGTTGGATTGTACAAATTGTAGCCTTTTGAATTCGCATCATAGCCAATAAACATATACTTGCCACTCTGATCGTCAAGTTTAGCTCTCCCTTGATGTGGAACATGAGCATAAGCTAAGCTCCCAAAGATTCTCAAGTGCTTGACACTTGGCTTTCTTCCGCTCCATGCTTCTTAAGGTGTTTGATCTCGTACATTTTTTGTTGGAGACCTATTGCTCAAATAAACAGCACAAGAAACAGCCTCGGCCCAAAATTCTTTTGGTAGATGTTTAGCTTTCAACATACATCTAGCCATATTAAGAATTGTTCTATTCTTTTTTTCTGCAACTCCATTTTGTTGGGGAGAGTAAGGTACCATTAGAGGGCGACAAATTCCATGATATTGACAAAAGTCATTAAATTCTTTTGAAGTGAATTCGCCTCCTCTATCGAACCTTAATGCTTTTATTTCATAACCACTTTCTTTTTCTACAAATGGTTTAAAATTTTTAAAGGCAACAAAAACTTCAAATTTTTGCTTCAAGAAGTATACCCAAGTCTTTCTACTGAAATCATCAATAAAGAGCGGGAAGTATTTTCTTTTACCAAAAGAAAGTGGATCGATTGGACCACACACATCGGTGTGTACAAGTTGGAGTGGCTTACTGGTTCTTGATGTAGTCTCCTTTGGAAAACTCCTCCTTGCATGGCAAGCCACAAATGTGAAAGTTCGTAGCCACATTTGTGAAAGTTTGGTAGAGTTTTGGTAGTCAAAGTTTGGTAGAATTTTGGTAGAGTTTGGCAGCCAAACTTTGTGAAAATTGACTACCACATTTATGTCAAAGTTGTTTACCTACAAGTTTGAATTGTTAGTTTCCATTGATGTCATTAGTGACATCAAATGGACAAATTTTTTCTTATAAATAGAGCATTTATGCTCATTTGTAAGGACACGCCAAAATAGAGAAACAATAGAGAGTAGAGAGAGTCTACGAATAATAGTCCGTTGTCCTTTCAGTACCTCGTTTCACAAATGAAATTTATGAAAAATGGTGTCTACGAATGAAAGTTATTCTTGGCTCTCAAGATGTTTGGGACATTATAGACAAAGGGTATACAAAACCTGTTAATGAGGAAACTTTGTCCTCAAATGAAAAGGGGGTCTTGTTAAAGACAAGAAAGAAAGATCAACAGGCCCCACTCTCATCCATCAATGTTTGGATGATGGCATGTTTGAGAAGGTGGCTGATGCAACCACCTCAAAAGAAGCTTGGGAGATTTTTCAAAATTCTCTCCAAGGAATTGATAAAGTAAAGAAGATGAAACTTCAAACTCTAAGGGCTGACTTTGAAGTTTTAAAACTGAAAGAATCTGAGTCCATATCAGATTTTTGTTCAAGGTTGATGACTGTTGTAAATCAACTAAGAAGATACAGGGAGGAAGTAGATGATGTGCGTGCGGTAGAAAAGATCTTTCGTTCTTTAACACCTAAATTTGATTACATGGTGTGTGCTATTGAGAAGTCTAAAGATTTAAACTCTATGACGGTAGAACAATTGAAAGGTTCTTTACTAGCCACGAAGAGAAAATGAAAAGGAGAAAAGAAGAGCCACTAGAGCAACTTCTTAAAACTCAGGCATCCTTCAAAGGATTTGAAGGTGAGAAAAATTACAAAGGAAATGGACAATGGCAAGGCCGTGGAGGCGGTGGAAGAGGAAGAAGTTATACCAATAAATTCAACAATGAAGATAAGAGTCACCAGTCATTCAGAGGTCGTGGTCGTGGTCAACGAGGAGGAAGAGGACATGGAGCCTATCAAGGTACAAATAAAATGAGGTATGACAAATCTAAAATTGAGTGTTATAACTGTCATAAAATTGGACATTACTCTTGGAAATGCCGTAGTAATGTTCAATAGACAGTTAATCTTATTGACAACAACAAAGACGAAGATGAGTCAACGTTGTTATTAGCACTCAAAGAAGATTCAAATGATTGTAGTTCATGGTATCTTGACAATGGAGCAAGTAATCATATGTGTGGCCACAAAGATAAGTTTGTGGAGATAAAGAAGACGATGAAAGGTAATGTGTCTTTTGGAGATACTTCAAAGATCCAAATTGAAGGGATATGTACGATTCTGATATCCTGTAAAGATGGTGGCCATAAATTGATTAATAATGTTTATTATGTGCCAAAATTGAAAAGTAATATTTTGAGTTTGGGGCAACTTCTTGAAAATGGATATGATATTCATATGAAAAATATGCATCTTTGGCTTAGAGATTCAAGTAACAACTTAATTGCTAAAGTGCATATGGCAAAGAATAGGTTCTTCCCTTTGAATCTTAAAATCATCGATGCAAAGTATCTGAAGGCGAATGTGCAAGATGACTCATGGTGTTGGCATATGCGATTTGGACACTTGAATTTTGAAGCACTCAAATCAATGGGAGACAAGAACATAGTTGATGGGATTCCGTCAATCAACCTGCCAAATTAGTTGTTGTTTTATTCCCACAGTTTATGAGTTATTGCACTATTATAGCGTTGTATGTGGTCTATCTATTCTTGAGGAACCTCGCTTGATGTGGACCAATTAGTTGATTCATTAATGGTTTAAGCTTGTTGGCAATAATTTTAGTTAATATTTTATACGTTGTGTTGCAAAGGCTTATATGTCTGAAGGTTTTTAGAGCCGTCACATTTTTAGTTTTTGGGATCAAACAAATATGGGTTGCATTTATGTGTGGGTCAATAAAACCATTAGCCCATGTTTCTTTACAGAAATCCACTACTGAGTTCCCTACACTTCCCCAGTAGTTTTGGTAGAAAAAAGGGTGAATTCTGTCAGGCCCAGGTGCTTTGTTTGGTTGGAAAGAATTGATGGCGTCCCAGATTTCTATCTTGGACAGATCCTCATCTAGGCAAGACAGGTCCAGTTGAGGCGCAAGACCAAGGTTCTCATGTCTATTATTTGAGTACGGCTGACTAGTATGAAAGAGTTTTTTGTAGTAGTCGTGGGTATGCTGGATAATTTTGCCTTGCTCATACACCCAGCTACCATCCTCAATTTGTAGAGCATTAATTCTATTACGCCGTCTTCGATTTAGGGTAGTTATGTGGAAAATTTTGGTATTTGCATCCCCTTGGCTAATCCAATTAATGCGTGATCTCAACTTCCAAAAGTCATCTTCGGATTCCAATAGTTTGTTGAAATCGAGCGTCAGTGTTCACTCAAGATCATGCCCTGAACCTATTGATGATATTTTTTTTTTTTATGGAAGACGTCCCTAAAGGTTAGCTTACTCCAAGTTGTGGCTTCAGTTTCGAAGTTCCGTATAGATTCAGCTAAAGGACAACCTTTACCCCAGATTGAGTTGACTATATTTTTAAAGTCGGAGTGCGATGTCCACATAGTTTCCAATCTAAAAAGTTTATTAATTATATTATAGAGGGTTCTTTTGAGAGAGAAAAGTAGAGGACAGTGATCAGAGTGTGTAAGCGGCAAGTGGTAAACTTGGGCGTCGGGGTATTTTTGTAACCACTTGTCATTAGCCATAAATTTGTCCAATCTCTCAAGGATCAGCTTTGATTTGTTTTTAAATCTTTTATTTAGCCAAGTGTACTTGCTACCCTTATAGCCCATGTCTATAAACTGGCAGTAATTTATGACGTCGATAAAGTCCCTAGCACATGAGCAGTTAATAAGGTTATCGCCCTTTTTTTTTTTCAAAATTTGAAGTTAGCTCATTAAAATCACCTCCAATGAGCCACATACCTTTATAAGATGTTTTAATGTTCCTAAGATTTTTCCATAAGATCTTCCTATTACATCTAGAGGAGCTAGCATAAATGCAACTAAATAGCCAAGTAGATGTAGAAGAGTGTACTTTAATCATTGCATGCACTTCTTGTGAAGTTATTGCGATCTCGTTGAGCTCCAGAAAATTGTCGTCCCAAAGTACGGCGATACCTCCCGAGTTCCCAATAGCCGAGACTTCTATCATTTAGTTAAAAGGAAAGCTTTCTAGGAGGGTCTGATGGCACTGCATCTTGGTTTCTAGAAGAGCCACCAAAGGTGGCTTATGCCAGTCGAGTAGGGAACGAAAATTCCTCCTAAATTCGACTCCATTACAACCCCTACAATTCCATGTGTTTGAGTTTCACGGGACTATCAATGGCTGACTCCTTCTGGCTTCCGCCTGAGCTACATGTTCCCTCAATAGTGGGTTCATGACTAGAACATAGTTCCCTATCTCTGGGTTTGACGGAAGTCGTATATCTAGCAAGTTTTTTATAAGATTCGGGTGGTAGATAAGGATGAGTTTTTTTCGTATTGAGCTTTGTATATCATTATTTTTATTTCTTTTAGGACCGCTATTTATGTTCTTGTTTGTCTCATTAGCTCTATTGCCTCTTCTACTTCCTCCGAGTTTGAAGTAAGACGGGGACTGGAGGGTTGGGGTAAAGAGGGGGAAGTACTTGGGATGGAGATGCCACATCGTTCTGGCTCTGGTTCGAGCTCCCCAATGACCTTGTCTGAACTATCATTGGGAGAGGAACACCCTGCTAGTACATGTGAAGGGGATTGTAGAGTAGATCTATCATCGGGATGGAAAAAAAGGGGTGTCCTCCTGCTGCACCTCTAAAGGTAAAGTAGGGGAGTCTTCCACGATGGGATGTGGAAGAAGGGGAGATGTGGAAATGGGTAGCTAACTTGAGGTTGAAGTACTGACGACAACCAAACTTGGTTGTTGTAGGATTTCATTGCCATGCGCATCCCCTCAAAGACTACTTAGGTAATGAAAGATGGGTTTTGAACTACTATTGTCACTTCCCTCCCTTCCATCATCACTCCAAAGTCCAAAGGAGAGTGAGTGGCCCTGGAGGCTCATTTCCAGTCAAGACATAGGGGCGACATTTGGGAATTGGGGGTGGAGCTGGGGTGGCATAGATGGGAGTCAGTATCGTTGGTGGTGGAGGGTTCGGTTGGGGTGGGTTATTATTAATTACTGAAGGATTAATTGATTATGTGTTTTTTACTTTTATTACTTAGAGGTAGGGCCCTAGTTAGAGCTGATTCATTACTAAAAGTGTTCATATTTTTTCCTTTATTTTTCGTAAAAGTAATTTTATTTTTACCACGTTTAGAGGAGACTTTTACCTCATTAAAGTTGTTTCTGTTGATTATGACATCATCGTGTGAATTGTGAATTGTCTCAGATGCAACCTTCTTGGAACTTGGACTACTTGTGGCACTTTGAGATTTTACGTCTTTTTTAGTATTATTGGTGACTTTATTTTCCTGGAGACCATGTTGTGCTTTAGATTTGTATTGAAAAAGCTATGAATCTAGGTACTTACCTGTTTTAGCATCGTATAGTTTGATGTTAATACCTTCTCCGATTGGTTTTGATGAAGATTGTTGGCCTTGAGTATTCTTTATCTTGTTATGCCTTTTTAAAGGTAAGAGTCTGCCAAGGAGCTTCACTATGTGTTGAGTTGTCTGTCGACTTGTCGTCCTTATGCCTCTCATTATGAGTGTTGGATGCCTCTGCGTTTGAAACCTTTAAGCTCCCCTTGGGTCTCTTTTTCTGGAAAGATATGCATGTCAAGTAGGTGTGGCCCACGCATAGGATACCATCCCCTTCATATATAATCTCATATGATCATAGTATTGGGTAGGGAGTTTCGGTAATCTCAATCAAATTGCAGTGATAGTTTCCTTTGCACTTGATGCTACGAAGTTTGGTTGCCATCGCCTTATGGATAGGAAGAAACCATTGATGAATCAGGGACCCCCATGGAGGGCCTTGTTCATGTTTTCTACCTCAAGGAATTTTACCGTGAAGTAGTCATGTCCTAGGTCGATTAGTAAGATTTCCTCGTTTGTTTTCCATAGGGTTGTTAGCTTACTTTTCAGGTATAAGTGGGTCATTTTTTCCCTAATAGTTTGATGATAAGCAAGTAGGCCCATGGTTGATAAATTCTTGATTTTTCCGCACCTGAGAGGATGATAGCATTATCATCCCCCTTGGTTAAGGCCTAAGGGGTCTATCTTGTTTGACCTTTCTTCGCAATCCATTTGGTCCGTCAGTATATTATCATTTATTAAGTGGATGGTCCTTAATTGGCTAATCTGGCTTGAAAAAATGTAACGACATGTCCCATCATTATGGTCTCATCATAGAGGAGGTACTGAACAACCTCAACTATCACTATGAACTTGAATACACGAAACATTAGAGGTATGCGCATATTCAAAAATGAACATGTAACGCACGTGTTAAAAAAAACTAGTAAGTATTATAAGTAAAAAAGAGTTCATTGCTTATCTTGGACAAAATAACTAAAAGAATTCAAAGTTCATCTTCCTCATATAAAAAAAGTTGATTTGCCTTGATTAAGAATGAATCACCATCCAAAAATAGAAGGGAGAACCACCTTAAATAGGAGCGCTATCACTTGTAAGAAAGTTTTTAAACAAACTTAAAATTCAAAGTTCCTCTTATCAAGATGATGATTTTATTATCGAACAAGAATGAATCATAGTCGGTCCTAAAGAGGTAGCCAAAAAAATCGACTTAACGCAAATATAAATTTGTCAGCGAATAAATAATGAATATTAAATTATTACTTCAAATAATAATACTAGATAAACTAACATATTAATGTATGATTTTTTACCATTTCGTTGTATTGTTAGCATATAACATTTTCTTTCATGAACTTGATCAAAATGATAGCATAGTGGTACATCATAAAGAAATATTTTGCCACACACTCAACATGCAATTAAAGTAATATAAGTCACCGTTATGTTTCTCTTAACTAAGTTGAATCATATATTAATTCAACTTAGTTAAGAGAAACATAACAATGACTTATACTAATTTAATTGCATGTAGAGTGTGGCAAAATATTTCCTCATGTTGTGTCACTACTCTATCATTTTGATCAAGTTCATAAAAGAAAAAGGTTGCATGCTAGCAATACAAGGAAATGGTAAATCACACCTGAACATATTAGTTTATATGTTATTACTATTTGATATAATAATTTGTTATTCATTATTATATTTATTTTCCAACCAATTTATATTTGTGTTGAGTCGGGTTTTTTTTTTGTTACCTCTTTTCGGACCGACTGTAATTCATTCTTGTTCGATCAAAAAATCACCATCTTGATAGATTATACGGAAGACTTATCAAAATTAATTAAATTTGTATTTTCATATACATACCAAATAGGTCCTGATTGGATGTAATCTCTCAACTTTTAACCCAATAGGAACTCTCTAGTTGAGATTGCTTTAAGGAAGATAATTTGCTAATCGAATCAAAATAAAGCCCCACCCTAAAAAGAAATTGATAAACAATTCGATCAGGAGCACTTTCCCCTATAAGGAAGTTTTTAAATAAATTAGGAATTTAAAGTTCCTCTTCCTCCAATAAAGGCGGCGAAATATTAATCGAACCAAAATAAATTGCCTCCCTTAAAGAGAATGGAGGAACATTCTTGTTGAAAGTGTTTTTTCGTTGTAAGTATGTTTTCAAGTAAACTAATAATCAAAAGAATCTTTTCCTTGCTTGAGAAATGTGATTCACTCATCGAATTAAAATGAATCACTTTCCTAAAAGAGAATGTAGAAACACTCTAGTGAGGATCGCTATAATGAAGTTTTTCACATAAACTAATAATTCAAATTTCATCTTATATAAAAAAAATATATGATTTGTCTCGATTTAGAATAAATTGTCACCTAAAAATAGAAGGGAGAAACACCATTGATAGGAGCGCTTTTCCATGTAAAGAAGTTTTCAACCAAACTAAAAGTTCAAAGTACCATTTTCATGAAATTTTTACTTTCCTTATACAGTGTATGTAGCAGTAACATATTCCAACAATCTTATATGATTATGCAAAATCTTATACTAAATCACTTGTACTACTCGTGCAACGCACGTGCCCCACATGTATGGTCGTTAATTGGCTAATCAAGCTTGAGAAAATGTAACGGCATGTCCCATCATTATGGTCTCATCATAGAGGAGGTACTGACCAACCTCAACTATCACTATGAACTTGAATACACAGAACGTCAGAGGCCCATGCAACACACGTAATCAAAAATGAACACATGTAATGCACGTGTTAAAAAACTGGCAAGTCTTACAAGCAAAAAGAGTTCATTGCTTATCTTGGACAAAATAACATAAGGCTTATTGTCTTCTTTGAACATAGAGTTATGGAACATAATGCTAAAGAAGTAGCTGCTAAATTTGGTAGGAAATAGCATTGGTGTCATAACTATATATACTACCAGTGAACAACTCCAACATAACTTTTGACTTCACTCTGGTTAGATCGCTCCCCTCGTAAGGAAGTTTTACTTAAACTAATAATTCAAAGTCCATCTTCCTCATATAAAGAATGTTGATTTGCGTCGATTTAGAATGAATCATCATCTAAAAATAGAAGAGAGAAACATCCTAGATAGAAGTGCTTTCCCTTGTAAGAAAGTTTTAAACAAACTAAAAGTTCAAAGTTCTTATTAAGATTGTGATTTTCTGATCGAACAAAAATGAATCATAGCCAATCCTAAAAAGTTAACAAAAAAAATTGACTTAACGCAAATATAAATTTGTCGACGAATAAATAATGAATATCAAATAATAATACTATATAAACTAACATATTCATGCATTAATTTTTAGTATTTCATAGTATTGTTAGCCTATAACATTTTCTTCCATAAACTTGATCAAAATGATAGAGTAGTGGTAAATCATAAAGAAATATTTTGTCACACACTTGGCATGCAATTAAATTAGTATAAGTATACGTTATTTTTCTTTTAAGTAAGTTAAATCATATATTAATTCAACTTAGTTAAGAGAAACATAACGGTGATTTATACTAATTTAATTGCATGTCGAGTGTATGGCAAAATATTTTCACATGTTGTGCTAATACTCTTATCATTTTGATCAAGTTCATAAAAGAAAACGTATATGCTAGCAATACAAGAAAATGGTAAAATCACATATGAACATATTAGTTTATATGTTCTTACTATTTGATATTCATTATTTATTTTCCAACCAATTTATATTTGTGTTAAGTTGGATTTTTTTTTTTGTTACCTCTTTTAGAACCGACTATGATTCACTCTTGTTCGATTAGAAAATCACCATCTTGATAGGAGAAAGAGGAACTTTGAATTTTAGTTTGTTTGAAAAACTTCCTTACAAGAGAAAGCACTTCTATCTAGAGTGTTTTTCCCTTCTATTTTTGGGTAACAATTCATTCTAAATCTAGGTCAATCACATTTTTTGATATGAGGAAGATGTATTTATATAATTCAATCTTTAGATAATTAAAATATTATTATTTAATTAAATTATTAATTTACTAGAGGGGCAAAATGGTAATTCAATTTTTAAGATAGGAACTTTCCACCTTAAAAATTATTTATATAAAAATGTCAACACTAGGAGCTTTTCCATCTTTGTCCTCATGAAAATAATAATCATCAACAACAACATACCAAGTGAAATCCCACTTAATAGGGTATAAAGAAGGTCGAGAGTATGCAAATCTTACCACTACTTCGTGGAGGTAAAGAGATTGTTCATGAAAGACCTTCGGCTCAAGTGCATCAATCCAACTAAAAAAAGAAGGAAACACTCAATTAAACATAGCCGAGATGGAAGCTGAAAGTGAAAGAAAAATTTAGATAAATCAGTAATGTGACGACGGATAAATTTTGGAGACAAAATTGAGTGACAAGGTGTCCAAGAAGAACAATAAATGTAACGACATGTCCCATCATTATGGTCTCGTCATAGAGGAGGTACTGACCAACCTCAACTATCATTATGAACTTAATTACACAGAACATTAGAGGCCCATGCAACACTTGTACTCAAAAATGAAATCATATAACGCACATATTAAAAAACTGGTAAGTCTTATAAGCAAAAAAGAGTTCATTGCTTATACTGGACTAAATAACATAAGGCTTATTGTCTTCTTTGAAGATACAGTTAAGGAACATAATGCTAAAGAAGTAGCTGCTAAATTTGGTAGGAAATAGTATTGGTGTCATAACTATATATACTACCAGTGAACAACTCCAACATAACTTTTGATTTCACTCTGGTTAGATCGCTGCCCTAGTAAGGAAGTTTTACTTAAACTAATAATCCAAAGTTCATCTTCTTCGTATAAAAAAAAGTTGATTTACCTCAATTTAGAATGAATCACCATCCAAAAATAGAAGGGAGAAACACCCTATATAGGAGCACTTTTCCTTGTAAGAAAGTTTTAAACAAACTAAAAATTCAAAGTTCCTCTTATTAAGATGGTGATTTTCTGATCGTACAAAAATGAATCATAGTCGATCCTAAAGAGGTAACAAAAAAGATTGACTTAAAGCAGATATAAATTTGTTGGCAAATAAATATTGAATATCAAATAATAATACTATATAAACTAGCATATTCATTCATGATTTTTTAACATTTCTTCCATAAACTTGATCAAAATGATAGAGTAGTGGTACATCATAAAGAAATATTTTGCCACACACTTGGCATGCAATTAAATTAGTACAAGTATACATTATTTTTCTCTTGTGCAAGTTGAATCATATATTAATTCAACTTTATTAAGAGAAACATAACGGTGATTTATATAATTTAATTGCATGACGAGTGTGTAGCAAAATATTTCCTCATGTTGTACCAGTTCATAAAAGAAAAGGTTATATGCTAGCAATACAAGGAAATAGTAAAATCACACATGAATATATTAGTTTATATATTATTACTATTTGATGTTCATTATTTATTTTCCAACCAATTTATATTTGTGTTAAGTCGAATTTTTCTTTTGTTACCTCTTTTAGAACCGACTATGATTCATTCTTGTTCGATTAGAAAATCACCATCTTGATAGGAGAAAAAGGAACTTTGAATTTTTAGTTTGTTTGAAAAACTTCCTTACAAGAGAAAGAACTTTTATCTAGAGTGTTTTTCCCATATATTTTTGGGTGACAATTCATTCTAAATCTAGGTCAATTACACTTTTTAATATGAGGAAGATGTATTTATAATTTTATATAAAATTCAATCTTTAGATAATTAAAATATTATTATTTAATTAGATATTTAATTAAATTCTTAATTTAGTAGAGGAGCAAAATGGTAATTCAATATTTAAGAAAGGAGCTTTTCCATCTTTTCCCTCGTGAAAATATAATCATCATCAACAACAACAAACCTAGTGAAATCCCACTTAGTAGTTAGTAGGGTATGAAGAAGGTAAAGAGTGTGCAAATCTTACCAATATTTCGTGGAGATAAAGAGGTTGTTATGAAAGACCTTTGGCTCAAGGACATCAATCCAACTAAAAAAAGAAGGAAACACTGAATTAAACATAGCCGAGATGGAAGACGGAAGATGGAAGATGAAAGTGAAAGAAAAATTTAGATAAATCAGTTATGTGATAACGGAGAAATTTTGGAGACAAAATTGAGTGACACGGTGTCCAAGAATAACTAACTATACACGAGTGTTAGCCTTTGAAATATGCATAGGTATATTTCAGAGATTGATGATATATCAAAGCATCATGTTTGGTTAGTTCATTTAACTATAATACACAAAAAGAGCTAGCCTCCAAAAGGCGGGTTGGTTCATTCAATCCCACAAAAATCTCTCAAACTTTTGGGCTGATTTCTATCCATATCACGTTTAGAGGGCCATGGCAGCAACCTTAGTCCAAACATTAATGAAATTATCTCTGCAGTCCATGATGTGGAAGTGCGAAAGAGAGGAATCAAAACCTCATAAACAGAATCAGGTTCGATAAATCTATACTTTGTAGAGAAGCACTTAGATAGGGAACTCAAAGATACTAAGGTAAATAGCAAGATGCACTTGTCAACAATCATCAAAATTTCAAGGAGAATGACCTAAGATGCTCTTATGAATAGACTTGGTACACATTGGAAACATGGATTACTTTATTAATACAAGATTAAGCTCACAGAGAACTTGAAAAGCTATAACACACAAAAAAAAAAGCTTTCAAATGAATCCCTTTAATGCAGCAGCTATATACGTAAAAGGGGTTGTAGATATACAAAATATAAGCTGAAAAAACACAGTTTTTAATAATCAAATGACCATCTTGGAAAAGTTCTACTACTATACACACATTAATCCCAAATAGTGTGGGTAGACCATAACAACAACACAACAACGATACGCAGTAAAATCTCGCAAGTTGGGTTTAGAGAGGATAGAGTATAAAATATCTTACCTCTAACTTGTTGATAAACAAACTCCGCATAAATAAAGCACGCCAAATAGTTTGAAAAAGGGATACACATATGGTAAAAATAACAATAACGAAATAATGTGAAACAAACAACTAAATAGATGGGGTAGACCATAGAAATACTAAATCCTCTCTGCTATGTTTCATTCCAATACTAAATACAACAAATAACAAAATGAAATCACACATACAACAAGTATTTTTCAAGAATTATCATTTGGGGTTTGCGATGCTTACTTGGTGAAGCCATGGAGACTGTCCCTTTCTCCCACACTCGTCTTTCTCGTCTGTTAAACGGAAGACTCCTACACAAGTTTGATTTATATTTGAACTATTACAGATTTGTAGTTGTGGGTTTACCTGTAATTATATTTTAAGTATATTCATAAGATTAAAATTTTCAAATTCCAGATACTTAAGATGCTCTTACAGACATTTCGTCAAACAGTTTAAGTGTATAACTTGTAAATATGAAATTCACATAGGTGTATTATGCACAACTTTCTTCCAACAAGCCCATTTCCTAATCACTAATCCAGCAACCCATTTATAAAATCATATAAAATTATAAATTAGGTTTCAAATTATGTATGTGAACAAGTAAGCTACAAACAAATGCACAATAAATCAACATGATTCAATTTATTTGTGAAAACAAAACATATTCCAAACAGAAGAAACAATTCAGATCCAAAACAAAATTGCGTACCCAATATTCTTTCAATGTGTAGTAGATGAAGAGAAGGAACAACAGAGGGCATCAAGTAAGAGGATGGCACATTTTATATAAGTTGCTTGAGATTCAACTAAAATGGAGGGATTTTGGGTGAGGGGGGAAATTGAAAAAATGGAAATGAATTTGAATGTTCAGATTTTGAGAGAGGAAGACTAGGGAATAGGATTTTGTCTTTTGGGAAATTTTGGGAGGGAGATTTGGGAGGCAAAATTTAAGCAAATATTTTTAACCAATAATTTTGTTTCAGAGTTGAATATAAGAAGTGATGAAATAATTATTTTTAAAAAATAGACTTTAATATTAGGTGTAAAAATCAATAATTAATTAATAATAATATGATAGTTGAAGTATATTTTATAATATTTTTAAATTTGTATTAAATATCATTGTTGTAACTATATTTTATGCCAAATATCTTTTTTATGACATTGTGTGTAGAATATTGTTGTTTTTATGACATTTATTTCAATGCATTAAATAAATATCGTTATATTTCTACTTTTTTGTAGTGTTAGGTTCAAGTCAATGGCTAGTTCTTATTATAATTAAGAAATTCAATTGTTGGTCATTAAAAAAAAAATTACAAGAGACGATATGTTCTATCTAAAATGTCAATTCTAATAAATATTGTAATAAAAAATAATTTTTCAAAATAATTATATATCTTAGATAAATTTTATTATTTTGATATGTTATTTGTTAGTGAATTACATATTAACTAGACATTTAGACAATATCATCTATTCATTTAAATTGTATTTAAAACTTATAGCTACAAGTAAGATCCCATGAAATTTTATTTTATCAAACTTTATATGAGCATTTAATTACATTAATTAGATCGCAATTAATGTGTTGATTGGTTGAAAACAAGTTATCCTAGGATAAGTTATTCTGGGGTTAGCTATCCTAGGATAACTTATCACACTATGTATATGGATAACTTATCCCATCACTATGATATAAATTGTGGATAAGTTATCCCAAACATGGCAACCAAACAACATAAAAACTTTTTATCCCATCATTATTTCCTTATCTCATCACTATTATTTTTAATCCACACACCAAACAAGCCCGAGTTATGCATAGATTATATATTACCATATAAGCATTACTTTCTTCCGGTGTTGCATTAATTAGAGGCCATTTGTCTTGTCTGTCAAATGCCGGCAAGGCCCTGGAATAACCTAACAAGTACTGAGGCGGGCTGAAGAGACGTCAACATGGAAATTCAAATTGCATTTAGGTTTAGTATGAAAAAGTATGGTTTACAAGTTAGGGTTTCTAAATTCATTGTTTGAAATGAAGTGTAGGTGCTTAATAGATTTTTTACTACTTATAACTATTTTTAATGGGTACGAGAGGATTTTACATAAGACCTAATACTATATACAGTAAAAATAACAAAAAGTTCCGTCAAAACATAATGATAAAATTTAGCTAAGCAAGTAACACAAGAGAAACAACTGACCTTGGAGCTTCAAACCAGAATCAGTGAGCTTTGAGCAGTGAAATAGACCGAGAGAATGAAGATGGCCTTGAGCTGTATTCGTCATGTTTATAAGGATATGATTTGTGATGTTAGTACAAAATGGATGAACTATGTTAATATTTTTCCATAAAAGTGGATCTCCCTGCATACTCTTTCAACTACAAATAGGTCCCCCAAGCCTAAATAACCAAGGGACAGCAACCAACAACGTCTGCGATGGATTACCTCCATCCACACCACAATGATCATTCACCATCCATCAGACCATGACCACCGTTCAACATACCCCTCTCTTAAATTCATCCCCAACGGCTCACAATTTCCATCAATCAACGGGAAACCCGCACCCTGATGAATTCCCATCTTGCGAATCAAGAAAGAATTTAAACCCAAAATCCTCTAACCAACTAGTCATGGCTGAAAAACCCATCCTTAATTTGGTTACTACTGTCCATATCAAACGGATCCCAAGGTAACAAATTCATCAAGCTCCTCTTTTTCCCAATTCAAACCCCAAAACTTACCAAATCCACCCCCCTTATCGAACTTGATCCCAGATGAGCTTCCCTCTCCTCGATTCCAGGCCACAACGTCCACTCAAAACAGTCACCACCCACCTACGCCAAATCCACAAAAAGAAACCCAACATTAATCTTCAACAAAACCCTAAAATCGTAAACCCAAACTAAACAAAAACACCAACTTGTTCCAGAAAAAACACCAAATTCAAACAAAAAACGAAAAAAAATAGATAGAAAACATACCTGGATTTGCCCCAAAAGGGAAATGGTAGTAAAAAGAGCAGCTACACGACCCAAAACCTAGAAGGAATTGAGAAATGAAGGGCTTTCGAACTATTACGCGGAGTGAGTGATATGTAAAGAGTAGATTATTTGGTACTACTATTTATTGTGTTTTGACCATCGATAACTTCTATGGAGGACAGAGTGACCATTGTTTCTTGGTGTGAACTCCAGGCGCGAGATTTGGTGGGCTCATTTTATTGAGTTGGGCCTCCTCTAGTATTTGGACTTTACAAGATTGAGGAGTCGTTTTGGTACATGGAATAAAGATAATTAATTTTTTTTGATAAAATTGAGATTAATTTTAGAGCAATTTTTATAAATGACTATATTTATAGGGTTATTAAAGTTCAATTTATAAGTATGCTATTTACAAAAAATACTACATTTTATATCAATATTTCACTGTATTTGTGTATTTTTTTTTTGTTTGTTGTTTTTTTAATTATACAGCGATACAATTTTAATTATACTGCATTAAATAAGGTAATTTCTGTAACTATAATGGAATCTCTTTAATTATGTCCTAAAATTCTCAATTTCTCATCATTACATTAACAACTAATAATTATATGATCCGTGCATATACTTAGGGTTGTTCATGGTTATGGTTAAAAAACCAAATCGAACAGCAATTCGAACCAAACCGATTAAAAAAAATTGATATTTGTTTGGGTTTGGTTAGGTTTGGTTTTAAATTTTGAAAACCGATATTATTTGGTTTGGTTTTGGTTTTACTAAAAAAACGCAAAAATAACCAAACTGAACCGATAAATTAGATATATAAATTTTATAATTATTTATATATTATTCACAAATAAAATATAATTATTTTATTAAATTTTAATTAACTTAAGTCTTTAACTTTACAATTTCTTAAGTCCAACAGTTTAGCCCAACTATAATAATCCTAAGTCTAAGTCCATTAAAATTCATTTTAGTCTTTACCTACCCTACTTCACATAAAATAATCACACTTTCTCTTAATTGAAACACTTTGTTCGTGTAATGATAACTCTAGTATTGCTTAATTGAACCGACAATAGTTTTTCTGTGGATTGTTCATGTGCTAGATGTTTGTGTCTATCGACGTAAGTCCTCAAAAAAATTACTATTACTTTCAAACCGGATAAACCAGAAAAACTAAATCAAACCGAACCAAATCGATAATAACCAAACCACAGTTATTTTTTTCGTTTGGTTTGGCTTGGTTTTAGAAATTTAAAAAACCAATTAGATTGGTTTGGTTTTGGTTTTAATCAATAACCGATCCAAACCGAATCACGAACACCCCTACATATACTTTTGAATTCCAATTAGTTTTTAAAAATTTGAAATACATTGTACACCAATCTTCATTGTCGCCATTGTTTTTGTTCAAGCGTAAAGGTATTTCACATAAGTTTGTTTTAACTTGATTTATTGTAATTGTGAATGAATCTTATTTGTTTTGATTTCAAATAGGCGAACTCCATGGCAAGAATAATTGTATTCCAATATTGCTTAATACAATTTTGTTAATGTATCAATACAATTGAACAATTCAGAAAAAACAAATGACAATAAATTATATTACAATACAATTATCCAAATGTACATATATTCCATTGTACAAAAAATAGATGCACTGTATACATATACATTCAAATCTACTTAATGTGTTTATGTATCCAAATGCACTTGTATTTCTAATTGGACAGTCCATGAAAAAATGACAAATATCCAAATGTATATGTATTCTATTGTATTCAACATTCAAAATAGAGATATGAGTCAAATAACTATTTTTGGAGCACTTGTTCATGATGAAGCTTGTGTGAGCCTTAACGAGGTTTTTGTTTAATTCATTTTAAATAGTCAATTAAATTAACAAGATGCAATCTAATTATAAATTTACAATTTAAATCATATATTAAAATAGAACCAAACAGAACGACCAACACCAATACGCATATTGTTTCGGTCGAATAAGTTTGAGTCGAATAATAATTCTCAAAATACTTGATCAAGATGAACTTGAGTGAAACTTAATCCTTAGTGCAATTTTATACTTCAAATTTGATGTAATTTTTCTTAATTTAAAGTTATTAACTGTAACCACTATTTATTCAAATTATGTTTAAAACTTACAAATATGTCTATAAAATTGAATTAAATCCAACGATGAACACCTTTAATTAATTACACTAAAATGTATATGTATTGTTTTAATAGAATAAGGCAAAAGTAGAAATCTCGAACACATCACTAAAGAGGTAGCTTATATGTGTAGTATGAGGGCTCCTAAGGCCATTAGTTCTAGGCTGCAACAACTTATCATATCTCCTCTGAGTTTTGTTTTTTCTGGTTAACAAACTGTGATGTAGTTTGTTATGATCTGTAACTACCTTTTGGTGATTAATGAATATACAGTTGATTACCCAAAAAAAAATTAATCTCAAAGTACGATCAAGATAAAATTTAGGTAATTGTGAAGTTGATTTTTATTTAAATTTGATATAATTATTAGTCAAAGATAATTATATGTAACCTCTAATTTATTTAAATTATATTTAAAATTTACAATTAAAACCTTATAAAGTTATTAATCGAATAGAAAAATGAACACACCTTAAATTATACTAACTTAATAAATATATTGTTCCATAGAAGAAATCTAAGACATAGAGTATATAATAGTTATATAATCTCGTAATTTTATAATAAAGATTGTCTCATTAATTTACTTTTAACATTTATTTGATGAATTTGTCTTCAATTTAATACTATTTTGATAGAGTATTTGATTTATGCTTCCATGTAAAAAAAAATAAAATATGCAAGTACTATATCTATCAGTGTAGAAATCTGTCACGACACAGACCATCGTGAGTGGCATCGACACTAATTCTCCGATGGGAGAACCATTACTACAACACAACTAAGCAATTTAACTAAGAACTAAACAATTTAAAGCTACGGAAGAAGGTTTAAATAACTAAATCATTGTTAAAGAGTTCCCATAAACTCCGAAACTCTAACAAAACAATTGAACTAAAACTAATGCGGAAATATTCCCTAGAACGTGAAAGTTAATGTACCAAAACTCTAACCAACAAGTCTAAGAAAGTGGGTACAACCCAAACTAAACAAAAGAATTATCTAAAGAACTCATCTAAGTCCGAAGCAAATGGACTAAACCAAAAAGAGAACTCATGGCAGCCTGGAAGAACTGGCTCACCTTGAATTCGATGACGATCAACGATCTTCTAAAAGAGGTCTATCAGTAGCCTCCTGAAGATGTCATGTATTCAACAAAGAATGAGCAAGTGTAGTATTAGTACACAACCACAATGTACTGGTAGGATCACGCGGCTATCCCACTAAGTGCAATATAAGCAAGTCATTACAACATATAAACATGCATACACCGAACATATACAATATCAATATTATTTTAGGATCAATGTACAATTCCACATTTTCAATGTTACGCATATATGACAAGTCATTGGTCCTCTCACGGAACCCATACTCAAACAGTCAGTGTGCAGATCGTGACACCCGTTCCAAGTTATTGTGTCGGATCGTGACACCCGTTCTAAAGTTTATATCGGCACATGACATCCGATCCCAGTTAGTGTGTTGGAACGTGACACTCGCTTTATTCAACATAACACAATCACAATCACAATGTACATTCTCACAATCATACAATTAAGAGATGATTCATGGCATATAGTTATTCGTTCATACTCATTTACGATTAGTGTGATAAAAAACACAACATTCGCATACATATATGCAATATAATGAAGCAAGTACAAACATGTATCACACAACATGAAATCACAAACATCACCTACCTCGAACAAAGCTTAAATCCTCCTACGAAACTTGATTCTTCCCTTTCCAGATTATTTTCGCTTGTTCTTGGTCTACAAATAATCAATTCAATGCGAGGATCAATAATTAAGGTCTAATTTACTCGGATTACAACTAACCCATTAACCCAAGACCCAATTTATGATCCTAAGGTGCATCTAGGATTTTTTCGACCATCCAAACCATTCCAAAACCCTCCCCCAACGATACAAAATCAAGATTTTACGTTTGACGGATCGAAAAATGAAATCGGGGAGCGAAAACCTTACCTTTAGCACCAATTTTCATGGTAAATTGTCAAGAACTCGCCTAGGGTCGTCTCCTAGCTCTCAAAAAACAAAAAATGCAGAATTATGACATTTTTGGGGTTTATTACCAACTTATTTCGCGACTATCCCGCTGTGGCGGCCCTCACCCCGCTATAGCAGCCTCGCCCTGGCGGGATAAATCCGGCCATAGCGGCTTGCACGGAGACAAAAAGTCGAATATAGAGTTTCAAATCCCCATTTCATAACACACCCTCATCCCACGACACTCAAAAATTACCCGTTCACGCTAAGATTAATTTAGGAGGTTTTACTCACCCGAATTCAATTATGTAAAGTCGTACGATTTTCTTAACGTCTTAGATATATACTCACGTGGTCAAATTCATAATTAGACCTCCCGTTTGTTACCAGATATCCCTAGACATCACTGACTCCGATTTCGTCCAAATCTA
This sequence comes from Solanum pinnatisectum, assembly GCA_035578085.1. Classification (NCBI taxonomy): domain Eukaryota; kingdom Viridiplantae; phylum Streptophyta; class Magnoliopsida; order Solanales; family Solanaceae; genus Solanum; species Solanum pinnatisectum. Next base: position 7,092,760 of record CM069087.1, read on the forward strand.
GACTAGGTTGAAAAATATCAAGTTACTACCAAAAAGTTTTTCGGCCTAAAATTTTTCCCCGTTGGTTTTTCTATAACGACAAAAACCGGTGCTTACAATAGATACCAATTTACCCATCACTCGTCCCGAGTGACAAACTAGGGAAAACGACTAAAGCAAGAGTGGAGTAGTACCTGAATCGTCGAACAATTGGAGATACTTGTCCCGCATATCTTCTCGGTTTCCCAAGTGGCTTCCTTAACCGGACGATGTTTCCATTGAACTTTCACGGACTTAATCTCATTGGTCCTCAACTTTCGGACATCACGATCAAGAATTGCAATCGGTTCTTCCTCATACTGAAGGTCTTTGTCTAGCACAACTGAGTCTTATTTTATGATGTAATCCACATCACCATGATATCTCTTAAACATGGACACATGAAATACCAAATGAATTCCCGATAAGTTATGAGGTAAAGCCAACCTATAAGCCACTGGCTCTACAATGTCAAGAATTTCAAATGGGCCAATCTATCGGGGACTAAGCTTGCCCTTCTTGCCGAATCTCATCACTCCTTTAATGGGTGATACCTTAAGAAGGACACCCTCACCAGTCTGAAACTCCATGTCCCTTACCTTATGATCCGCATACTTTTTCTGTCGTCTTTGGGCTGCTAGGAGCTTAGCTTGAATGTTTCTTACCTTCTCTTGAATATCCTTCACCAAGTCAACTCCCAAAGGTTTCATATCCCCAGCCTCAAACCATCATATAGGTGATCTACATACTCTCCCATATAGTGCCTCAAATTGTGTCATATCAATGCTGGAGTGGTAATTGTTATTATAGGAAAACTCACATAAAGGTAGGAACTTATCCCAATGTCCTTCAAAGTCAATCACATATGCCCTCAATATGTCCTCTAACATTTGGATAGTCCTCTCCGACTGCCCATCCGTCTGCGGATGGAAGGCTGTGCTAAAGGTGAGTTGAGTACCCAACTTTTCATGCAATTTTCCCCAAAACTTGGATGTGAACTACGTACCACGATCTAAGATGATAGAAAGGGGCACCCCGTACAACCTTACTATCTCTTTTACATACACCTTAGCCAATTGATGCGCATTATAGTCTACCCTAACTGGAATGAAGTGGATTGACTTAGTCAATCTGTCAACCACTACCCAAATAGAATCATAGTTCCCCAATGTCTTGGAAAGACCAACTACGAAATCCATAACTATCCTTTCCCACTTCCATTTCAGAATTGGCATTCTCTAAAGCAAACCTGCATACCTTTGATGTTCATATTTTACTTGTTGGCAATTTGGGCACTTAGCCACAAACTCCGTTATATCTTTCTTCATGCCAGGCCATTAATAGAGTCGCTTCAAGTCTCAGTACATCTTGGTCACACTCGGATGAATGGAATACCGCGAACCATGGAATTCTGTCAATAAATTCTGAATCAAGTCACCCACTCTAGGAACATAAATTATTCCTTTAAAATTGAGCACACACTCCCCCCCACCCCCACCCCCCACATCAAGAACCATATCTTGTGTCTTACTAATCACCGTCTTCTTCCCAAGCTCATTCAAGTTCTCATCCTCAAACTAGTTGGCCTTGATCTCCTCAATAAAGGTGGCTCTAGCCTCAATGCTAACCAACACCCCACCTTTTTCAGAGATGCCCAACCACATGAACTTAGACTCCAAATATTGAATTTCTTTAGCTAAAGGTCGCTTGGTCACACTCAAGCAAGCTAGACTATCCATACTCACCACTTTTCGACTTAGTGCATCCGCCATTACATTAGCCTTACCCGGATGATACTGAATGGTCATATCACAATCCTTGAGTAACTCCATCCACCTTCGTTGTCTTAAATTTAATTCCTTTAGAGTGAATACATGTTGTAGGCTAGGATGGTGAGTAAATACTTCACACTTAACCCCATAAAGATAATGCCGCCAGATCTTAAGAGAAAATACTATTGCTGCCAACTTTAAATCGTGTGTTGGGTAGTTTCGTTCATGAACTTTCAACTGTCGCGATCCATAAGCTATGACATTCTTTTCCAGCATCAACACCGCACCCAAACCTGAATGTAAAGCATCACAGTAAACAATAAAATATTTACCTTCCACCGGTAGTGCAAGAATAGGTGTTGTGGTCAAAAGAGTCTTGAGCTTTTGGAAGCTCTTCTCACATTTTTCAATCCATTCAAAAGGTACCTCTTTTTTGGTCAATCTTGTCAAATGTGCGGCTATAGAAGCAAAGTTTTTCACAAAACGATGATAGTAGCTAGCGAGCCCCATAAAACTCCTAATTTCAGTCACAGAGCTAGGCCGGACCCAATTCTTAACCGCTTCAATCTTTTGGAGATCTATCATTACCCCTTCCTTTGAACTTATATGCCCCAAAAAGGCAATCGAAGTCAACCAAAATTCTCACTTAGTAAATTTCACATACAACTTTTGTTTCCCAAGAATACCTAAAACAATACGAAGATGGTCGGCATGCTCTTCCTTACTCATAGAATAGACCAGAATGTCATCAATAAACACTATCACAAACGAATCAATTAAGGGTTTGAACACCCAATTTATCAAACTCATGAAAGTTGCAGGCGCATTTGTCAACCCAAACGACATAACTAGGAACTCATAATGCCGTAGCGGGTCATAAATGTCGTTTTTGGTATATTCTCAGGCCTAATTTTTAACTGATGGTAACCAAACCTTAAATCAATCTTAGAGAAGAAGGATGCGCCCTACAACTGGTAAAAAAGATCATCTATCCGAGGCAATGGATACTTATTTCTAATGGTGATCTTATTCAATTGACGATAGTCTATGCACATTCTCAAACTACCATCATTATTCTTAACAAACAAGACAGGAGCACCCCAAGGGAAAGCACTAGGACGAATGAATCTTTTATCAAGAAGCTCTTGAATTTGAGCCTTAAGCTCTCTTAATTATGCCAGAGCCATACGGTACGGAGGGATGAAAATGAGACGAGTACCAGGCTCTAAATTGATGCAGAAATCTATATCTCTATCTAGAGGCATACCAAGCAAATCACTAGGGAACACTTCTCTAAACTCTAACACCACAGGAATCGACTCAATAGAGGGAAACTAAACCTCAACATCCCAAATATGAGCCAAATAAGCCAAAAAGCCCTGCCCCACCAGTTTTCTAGCCCGAATGGAGGATATGATATTAGTTGGCTTAGGCTTCTACATCCTTTCCAACTCTAATTTTGCCCTACCGGGGATCTCTAGAGTCACAGACTTAGTATTACAATTAAGCATAACATAATAGGCGGACAACCAAGTCATGCCTAAGATGATATCGAAGTCAGTCATATCCAAAATAATCAAATCAGCACAAGTCTCAAACCCAATAAACAAGATAGGACAAGCACGATAGACATGGGTGACTATGACAGACTCTCCAACTGGGTAGAAACATGGATGGGGGCATCAAGTATATCACAAATCATATCAAATTCTGAGGCAAATCGCACTAACACATAGAATAAGTAGAATATGTATCAAATAACACATTAGCCATCCAATCACAAACAAGAATAGTACCGATGATCACCGCGTTAGAAGATTCTACCTCGTTCTTGCCCAAAAAGGCATAACACTGAGCCTTGTTATCTTGACGGGCTACTTCCCTGTCTGGTTGCGCTGCACCTTTGCCTGTATTACCATTTCCTCGACCTTCACGACTTTACTGATTTCCTCCTCGCCTACCTTGTGGACGTACTTGACCATTATTACCATTCTCCGCGGGTACCACTGTTTTAGACTGCTGCTACGTGGGGTCCAACATACGCGGGTAGGGATAATCTCTCCTCATATGCCCAGGTTCTCCACAATTATAACAAGTACGATCAAAAGATGGCTTGCTGCCCGCCGAAGGTGCGGCTCCCTGGCTATTCTGAATTAAATTATAAGGTGGAGTTCCCGAGTAATTACTTGCAGAGGTGGGTTACAACTGTCGGCCTATCTGAACCTCTAGAGTAGGAGCCTTGAAAATTTCCTGAGTTCTTAGCTTTCTTAGCCAATGCCTTAGCCTGACCATCTCACCTCATCCCCTTCACTTTTTTCACAAAATTTGTTACCTCATTAAAACTCTTTCCTGCAGAAGTCATGTGTACAGACAGTACCTGTAACTCAGAATTCAGTCCCTTAACAAATAGATAGATCCTCTCTTTCTCTGTAGTCACCAATTGCGTAGCATATCTAGACAAAGCATGGAATTTAGCCTCATAAGTAGCCACAAACATACCACCTTGCTCCAAAGCTATGAACTCATCCTTCTTACGATCTTTCAAAGTTCGAGGCACATACTTTTCTAGAAACAGAGCATGAAACTGTGTCCAAGTGAGTATGGGTAGAGTTGACGATCTGCATTTCACATAAGCTCTCCACCGTTGCTTAGCCTCGCCCTGAAGGTGGAAAGTCATGAACTCTACTCCATGCTATTGCACAATACCTAACTTATGCAGCCTCTCATAATAATCCAAAATAAACTCATAAGCGTCATCATTCTCAGAACCAAGAAACACATGAGGCTTTAGTTTAAAAAACTTAGTCAACATTTCATGTTCAATACCAGTCATTACATGACCCAACAAAGGCCGAAAGAAGGAATCAGTACCTAATGTTGCATCTCCCCTGGGACCAGTAACAGTAGCAGGGTGATTAGTTGGAGGTTGAATAGCTTGCCTTGCTGGAAGGATTCCAGGACCAACCAATCCCTTCAGAAAAGTCATGATCTGTTGACCTAACCCTGGATCTAAGAGAGGGACGCTGGTATTCCCAACCGGTGCATCCTCTTCCTGTCCAACATCCTCCTCGTCTCCAATTTCCACATTCTCTTCTATCTCTTCATAATGTTTGGGAGGAACCTCATCTCTAGGAACATTCTCAACTGGTGCTCCATCTCTAGTAGGTGCTACCCTTCCTCAGCCTTTGCCCCTAGCTCTTCCTCTACCCCTGCCTCGACCGCAATCTTTGGCTGCGGACCCCTCGACTGGTTCATTGACGGAAGCTACGGGCTTGACGCAGTTGAATCTAGCGGACAAAAGAATATCACCAGATACCAATTGGACCCAAGTTATAGCATGGAATGAGACGAGAAAATAAAGAGATTTCCTAAAGTCCTATAGCCTCTCGAAGAAAAGTACAGACGTCTCTGTACCGCTCCGCAAGACTCTACTAGACTCGTTTTGGTACAATGAGATCAGCGAACCTAGGGCTCTGATACCAACTTTGTCACGACCCAGACCGTCGTGAGTGGCACCCATGTCGGAAGTGTTTATATAAAAGGGCACTTAATGATATGAATTGTCTCCCTATAAAGAGAATGGAGAAACATTCACGTCGGAAGTGCTTTCCGTTGTAAGGATGTTTTCAAGTAAACTAATAATAAAAAGAATGTTTTCCTTGCATAAGAAATGTGATTTGCTGATAGAATCAAATTGAATCACTCTCTTAAAAGAGAATGTACAAACACTCTTGTTAGGATCGCTTCCCTTGTAAGGAAGTTTTTCACATAAACTAATAAATCAAAGTTCATCTTCATCATATAATTAGAAAAGGCTGATTTTCCTCGATTTAGAATGAATTTCCACCCAAAAATAGTATGACTGATCAAATAAGAATGAATTATAGTTGGTTCTAAACGAGATAACAAAAAAATCGAATTAACACAAATATAAATTGGTCAACAAATAAATAATGAATATCAAATAATAATAATATGTAAACTAATATATATGATTTTACCATTTCGTTGTATTGCTAGCATATAACATCTTCTTACATGAACTTGATCAAAATGATAGAGTAGTGATAATGCATGAGGAAATATTTTTCCACAAACTCGACATGCAATTAAATTAATATAAGTCACTGTTATGTTTCTCTTAACCAAACTGAATCATATATTAATTAAAGTGGAAAGCTCGTATCTTCAAAGTTGTATTACCATTTTGCCCTTTCAAAAAATCAAAGTTTAATTAAATATCAAATTAAGTTTTGATTTAGTGGAGGGAGAATATGGTAATCCAACTTTGAAGATAGGAGTTTCCCACTTTAAATAATATATGATTCAGCTTAGTTAAGAGAAACATAATGGTGACTTATACTAATTTAATTGCATGCGAGTGTGTGACAAAATATATCATCATGTTGTGCCGCTACTCTATCATTTTGATCAAGTTCATGGAAGAAAATGTTATATGCTAGCAATACAAGGAAATGGTAAAATCACACCTGAACATATTAGTTTATATATTATTTCTATTTGACATAATAATTTGATATTCATTATTTATTTGCCAACCAATTTATATTTGTTTTAAGTCATTTTTTTGTGTTACCTCTTTTAGAACCGACTATGATTCATTCTTGTTCAATTAGAAAATCACCATCTTGATAGGAGGAAGAGGAACTTCGAATTTTTAGTTTGTTTGAAAACTTCCTTACAAAAGAGAACACTCCTATCTAGAGTGTTTCTCGCTTCTATTTTTGGGTGACAATTCATTCTAAATCGAGGTAAATTACCTTTTTTATATGAGGAAGATGTATTTATAAGATTTTGGAAACTACACCTTCCTTGTATAAAAAAAAGGTAATTTGCCTCAATTTAGAATGAATTGCCACAAAACATTAAAAGCAAGAAACACCCTAGATAAGAGTGTTTTCTCTTGTAAGGAAGTTTTCAAACAAATAAAAAATTCAAAGTTCCTCTCCCTCCTATCAAGATGTAATTTTCTAATCGAACAAGAATGAATCAAGGTCGATCCTAAAAGCGGTATAAAAAAATCGACTTGGAATAATATAAATTGGCCAACAAATAAATAATGAATATGAAATTATTATATCAAATAATAATCATATATAAACTAATATATTCATGTATTATTTACCATTTCGTTGTATTGCTAGCATATAACGTTTTCTTCCATTAACTTGATCAAAATGATAGAGTAGTGGCACAACATGAGAAAAAATTTCGCCACACACTCGACATGCAATTAAATTAGTATAAGCCACCGTTATGTTCTCTTAATTAAGCTGAATCATATATTATTTAAAGTGGGGAACTCCTATCTTTAAAATTGGATTACCATTTTGTCACTTCACTAAATCAAAATTTGATTAAATATCAAACTAAATAATAATATTTTAAGTTTTTGATTAAGTGGAGGGAAAATGACAATCCAACTTTAAAGATAGGAGCTTCCCACTTTAAAGAATATATGATTCAGCTTAGTTAAGAGAAATATAACGGTGACTTATACTAATTTAATTGCATGTCGAGTGTGTGAAAAATATTTCCTCATGTTGTGCCACTACTCTATCATTTTGATCAAGTTTATGGAAGAAAATGTTATATACTAGCAATACAACAAAATGGTAAAATCACACATATTAGTTTATATATTATTACTATTTGATATAATAATTTGATATTCATTATTTATTTGTCAACCAAATTATATTTGTGTTAAGTCAATTTTTTTGTTACCTCTTTTAGGACTGACTATGAGTCATTCTTATTCGATCAAAAAATTACCATCTTGATAGGAGGGAGAGGAACTTTGAATTTTTAGTTTGTTTGAAAACTTCCTTATAAGAGAAAACGCTCCTATCTAGGGTGTTTCTCGCTTCTATTTTGGGTGGCAATTCATTCTAAATCGGGATAAATTACCTTTTTTATATGAGGAAGATGTAAACACTAAATATTACTACTAGATACAAAGACGATAAGCAGAGGAGACTAGCCTCTGCCTCTCCCACATAAATGTACGACAATACTAAGCTACCTACTATACCACTACCCTAATCTTCGACCTCCAAACCTTCTCATCTAGGGTCATGTCATTATTAAGCCAAATTGAGTGAAAGAACAAGATCCCAAATTATGCACTACTATAAACATCTACCCGAGTAATTGTCTACAGAAAAAATACTTACCTCAATCTCCTTAGCTGCCTCAGTTACATAACTTCCATCTTTTCTCCTATGAGTCTCAGTCCACATTCTGCCTCGATCAACAGCTTTTTCCTTTGCCATCTGAAAATTTTAAATTGTAAAACATTAGTAATTAATTGAGAATATATATACCTATCAAAGCACATCATTTTTATACTGGTTTTGCTTCTGCATCTATGCATACATATTAAATAAGTTGTGAATTTGCACATATATAGCTAATTACTTATTAGTTAAACGTACTATCAAGGCAAGAACGAGTATTGCTCGTAGAGACTAGAGACCTGCAGCTTTCTTCCTACTAGCATTACTTTTCAGCTTCACTTTGAATCTTTTTTTCCCAGGAAACACTGATATATGAAATGCATTAAATCACTACAAAAAATATTCCATTTTCATTAGGCTCCCCACATGTTCATTCATTCATACACCAAAAGCTTCAGATTCTGGTCCAACTAAACACCCATGTGATTCATTCATTTCCATCTATATAATTAGAAAGAGAGGAATATAATTCTTTAGATTCATCCTCCTTATCTGATCAAGAGAAAATTATGAGGATACCTTTGTTGGCACTGAACCATATTGTCTATGTCTGCAAATCAGTTCCCAAAAGTGTAGAATTCTATGAGCAAGTTTATAACAACTTAAAAACTACAATGAATCCAAACGAAAAAATATACATACATCTTAACTACAGACAAAAAACAATGTAAGATCAAATAGAATAATGGAAACTGATTTACCTTAAATACTCACTCAATGAATGGCATGACTTGCGGACAATTGAGTACCACATATCGATGTGCTTGACGTTTCACCATAGGTGACAACTCAAATGTTTCAGCTCCTACTCCTTTACCAACTGGTGGGAAAATACTAGATGAATTTGTTGAGCCTCTGTCCTCAGGATAATCATTAACACGGCGTGGTCAATTAATTCGTGTCTCAATCCCTTTAAGAAATTTGGAAAAAAAAAAGGTAAGAGCCTCTTGTGCAATCTTCTGGTTGTGACATATTTCGCACAAATGACTTCAAGTGTCCTAAATACCTAATCAAGAGATGAATAATCAGTGAATAGTTACAATTTTATATCTTTGAGTTAAAGAATAAATTTCAGTAAAAAAAATAAGAAATTTTAGTTACCTTTCCACAAAATACATCCACCAATACTTAAATGACAAGTCAATGAACCATGATGGTAAAAAGAATATGGGACCAAATAATATTTCTAAGTGGGTGATAATGTGAACATATCGAGACTGCAGCTTGTCAAGATCTGAGAGACTTAAATTTTTTGCACATAGTTGTCGAAACAATGAACTTAACTCCATTAGCACGGCAGTCACCTTATCAGGCAAAATTTTACGTATTGCAATTGGTAATAAGTGTTGCATGAGAATGTGAAAATCATGACTATTCATTCCAAAGAGTTTTCGTTGTTTTAAGTCGATACATCTCGAAATGTTGCTTGCATATCCATCAGGCAATTTGACATTCTTTAATGTCCGCAGAAATACATCTTTTTTAAAACCATTTTTCTTTAAATTTAGAATAGTAAACAAAGATGGACGATAATTTCCATTCTCCTCTGGCCAAAGTTCTTGTCTTATACCCATTTCTTTAAGATTATTTCGAGCTTGAGGATTGTCTTTTGATTTTTCAGAATCACTAAGAAAAGTGTATATCACATGTGAGGCAAGCAAATCACATGTGAGGCAAGCAAATTGAGTGTATGTGTTCCATCCAGATAAGTTACCAAGCCCGAGAAAGTCACTAATTGTCCACATGAAAGTTACTCTCATTTTAAATGTTTCATTTTTTGAAGAATCTTATGTATTCACTCCATCATACCACAATTCCCTCAACTCTTGGATAAGAGGTTGTAAATAGACGTCTATGTCATTTCCTGGCATTTTTTCCCTAGAATGATCATTGAGAGACTAAATGAAGATTGTTTCATGCATTCTCAAGGAGGAAAGTTGTATGGAATAAGATTCACTGGTCAAATACTATAGGTTGTTGACATTGCTCCAAAAGGATTAAAACCATCACTGGCTAGACCTAGTCGTACATTCCGAGGCTCTATAGCAAATTCAGGATGAAACAAGTTAAACTTTTTCCAAGCCTCGAAATCCCTAGGATGCCTCGTCAATCCATTTTGGTTACCCCCTAAATAATGCCATCTCATAGACTATGCAGTTTTAGCGCATATAAACAGCCTTCGCTTTAGTGGAAAGTAGCGCAAAATCTTTGCATGTTGCTTTTTTTTTTTTATTATCTTTCCACCTAGATGTCTTACATTTTTTGCATTCTTTCAAGCCTTCGTCTTTCACACAATATAACATACAGTCATTCGGGCAAGCATGTATCTTGGTATAATTAAGACCAAGTTTATTGATGGTTTTCTTGGCCTCATAAAATGAAACTGGAATCTTGGCATCTTTTAACAATTCTAATATCATACCCATTGCTTTGTCAGTCATCCGGCACAAACATTTTATGTTATACAATTTGATTAGAAAGGACAACTTAAAATACTTGGTACACCCTTCATATAATGGTTGCTTGCCGTTTTTGATCAATTCATAGAACTTTGCATATTCTTCATTATGCCTACCATTATGATCTTCATTAACTGTTTCCTCTCCATTTACAGGCTCACAAGACACATTAGGTTCATTGTTACTCCTCCCAGTAAATCCAAAATCATTATTAATCATGAATTCAATTGGATTATGGGTCTGCAAAGTTTCTTCAACGGCACATGCATGTTTTCTGAAATGTTTGTGTTATAGTTGCATTTGATTCTTCACCATGGAAATACCAAAATTTGTAATTATCTGGAAAAGGCTTTAAAATTAGGTGCTCTTGAACTACACCTCTTTTTTGCTACTTATTGAAACCACATCTCGAACATGCGCATTTAATTACATGTCCATCAATAGATCCATGCTCAATGGCAAAATCCAGAAACTTTCTTACCCCATCTACATATTCAAGAGTGTTTTGTGGTTTGCCGATTCAAAATTTATCAATTGATATAGCTAGAAAGAACAACATAACAATTCAACTTGAAGTTAAATGATATCAGAATATTAAAATAAAAATAAAAACAACAAGTATTTGTATGATAGTAACTATTTACATGAATTGTGAATTAATAATATAAAGTAATTATATGCAAGTAAAAAGTAAATTGTGTTGTCAATTACTGAACATCTTACAACCAAGTATCTTAACCAGCTTATGACATATGCAAAACTAAAAACCCTAGCATACATAACTATACAGTGAACTAATAATCATAATAGCAAGTTATGTCTACATATTAATTAAGTTATTCGCAAATCTGAAAATTAAAGTAAATAACTTGCAAAGACAATTGAAACCTTGTATATGCGAATCAACAACAATCCAAGAGTATCATATATCTTATTTCTACCTTCTCAAATATGAGTGTCCAAAGAACGATGGTAGACAATTTAAACAATAACACTTCTTCATCATTAGATCATCGTCGCATTAATCACAAAAAATAAAAAATTATACTATCGACGTTGATCTCAATAATAAAATATACCTGTCAAAGGATTCCTATCAATGTTGATTCCATTCCTCACCAATAATTTTTGATGCCTCAACAACCTATCAAGCCCATATATGAAAATTAGGTTAATAGCATAAGTAACTCAATATAGAGCATTATAACAAATTTTAACTAATTCACTCACAAAAAGCGAAATGAAATTCTCTTGCGAAATTCAAATTCTTTTGCGAAGTTCAAAGGTGAGATATCTTCTTTGTTCTTATCCACAAAATGAAAATCTCCAAGAACCAGATCTATTAAGGCAAATAAAAATTAGTTAAGGTTTGACTCTATAACTAGCAAAAATCTGAAAATCACGATACTATTTCTATTTGAGGCAAAACCAAAGCTAAACTATATCATGCAAAATCACTTTAGCAGATGCAAAATCACAAACCCTACATGCATGATAACAACAAATCTCTACAAACCAACAACATATACATTTAAGTTAAGAACATGCATGAACAAATAGATAATACATAGATTCAGAAAAAAATTAGAAAACTGAGAGCTTAACCATTAAAAACACTTATTGAGAGTTTACATAGAAAAGATTACACTGAATTAGAACTATTTAAAGTGAAAAGTTCACAAATAAACTTATGGATTGAGAGCTTACCGTAAATTGAGAGGCTTGATTTGTGAGAATCTTACTGATTTAGGGCTTACTGTAAATGGAGAAGCTTGATTTGTGAGGATCTGAGAGCTTACATGAATGGATGAATCTCTCAATTCAGAGAAAATTGAGAGATTTGGGCAATTTAGGGTTATGGGTTTCTTCAAAAGATTTGGTACTGTACCCACCTTTATAACTTATTTTTGCCTTATTTTTTAGGACTGGGCTTTTTGAAAAGGAAAAAGTGTGGGGTTATGGTCTCTTTGGCCTTTTTAAAACTTGGGTATATTTGTGAATGTGGGATCATGGGTTTATTTATTATTTTTAAAACTTGGGAAAAGATATAAGTTTACAATGTTTTATTTAAAAAATAGACTTAGACTAGTTTTAAGAATCGTCGCTTAATTTTAAAGTAAAATTAAGAAAACTATTGTTTTCAAAAGACTAAAACAGAAATCTAATGAAAACTTAAAAGGGGTTCGAGGTTCTTATTAGTGTTCTAGGAAAGGTTTTAAAGCATCTAGAACACCCGCTAATGCGGTTATCCGGCAACTAATTATTTGGCAAAATTAGCTTAATTTGAATTGTGCAATTCTTATAATTAGAACCATTTTAAAGAGGACAAGGGGGGGGGGGGGTATGAAACTACTATCTAAGTGAGATATCTTGCAAAATTATTCTTTAAGTCTTGTTAAAGGTGACTGATTCAATTAAATTGTTAGATCAGAATGGATGTCTTTTGGGGATTTGAATTTTTAAAACCTTAAGATTAAGTAGCAAATATTGATAAGTAAGCAAACGCAATAAAACAAAAAGGAAAAGAGACTTGGGCCCAAGTCTAGTTTTCTGTTCGCCTGGGCCAGCACTTGGGCCTAATTTCTACTTTGGGCCATAGGCCCAATTCTTGCCTCTTTTTGTACCTATCCTAGAATAAATCTTGAAACTTATTTCTTTGGGCCCTAGGCCCATCTTCCACCTGTCCTACAAGCTAACAAGATAATTAGAATGACAAGGGCATAGGCCCAAAATAACAAAATACAAATTAAGATAAAGAGATGGGCTTTTGGGGGCCCAATTCTGCCATATATACAGCATATACAATTGGTGTATATTGTTGTATATCATTATGTACAACCACCTGTATGTAATGTTGGGTAATTTTGGTATTGCTGTCGTTCTGGGTCTTTTAGCTGGGAAAAGGAGTGGGCCGGTTCAAAGGGAGTTGAGGAGAAGAAAGAGTGGGCTGCTGCTTTGGGCTGGCCGAAATTAGGAAGGAGCCCAAACTTTGGTCCTTTAAAAAGGTTGAAACCAATTGATAGGTTTTGGCTTAAATTGCAATTAAACAATAGCCCAAATAAAATTCAAATGTAACCAAATCGAATTTAATTGATGAATTTGGTCGAAATTCAAACAAGACGATTTAATACGAATTAATTAATGAGCTTCTTCACTTCAATGAAAATAAGATAATTAACTTAATAATAACATAATTAGTTTAAATACGAACTAACCAATTAAAAAATCGTAATTATGATTTAAACTAAATTAAATTAATAAAATACTTAGCTAAAAAAAATAAAATCTTTTTTATATGATTTTCAAATATTTATAAAATATATTAATAAATATATAAGAACTATGTGTTATTTAAATATTGTAAAAATGACTAAAATCACTTCAAAACTTGAAAAAATAATTCATAAACTAATTATTCTAAATCATTTGCAATCTAAGAAGCTCGGAAATTAATTATTATCGGGGAGGGTCAAAATTGGGTGTCAACATACAAAAATATATTATAATTCGAATACATTTTAAATATATTTATTATTTGATGAGAATCGAGGCATATTTTCTAAATCTCTATTCTGACGTTTCTTCTTCTCCAAGTGCAAGGGCTTTTCATCTTCCAAGAGCATCCTCTATTCTTGAATGATGAAACCAGTGTAATCATACGCTACTTTTCCCCTTACACTTCTCTTCCATTAACTTATTCAACCTTTATCGTCCTAAACCCCTCTCAAATCTTCATCTGTTTTTTTCAATCTTCTTCCTCAAGTTCAAAGCTCTCATCTTTGGTAAGTTGAACCTTCTGTCATGGTGTTTTACAGTAATTTTTTACCGTATTTGGTTGTTTATTTTGTTATGGTAGTGTAATGATTTAATGACCCCTTTTCCTGGACTGTTTTTCTTTATGTTCTTGTTTGGGATGAAGTGTTTTCGCCGTATTCTGTGAATATTTGTTGTCCCTAATGACATGTTTATTTGGATAGAAGTATTTAGCCCAATTTGATTGCTTATATTTTTTTTTAAAAAAAATTATGTTTATCTCGCCTATTGATTTTGAAATTTTTACTGAACATTGATTGACTTTAATGGCGTTCCTTTTTATTGCATTGTTGATTTATATTGGAACTGCTATTTATTTTGCATGTTTTATTTGAGCATTACTCCGTTTATGTTAATAAATTAGTGATCGATAACTATGTTTTTGCTTGTAGATTATAAAGTATGGCTAAAACTAGAGGTGGAAACACTAAATCATCTGCTCCTATTGCTCTTAGAACTAAAAAACGAAAGGCTGAAGAAGTTTTGAAAACTTGTAAAAAGAAAAAAATTGCAATCAAAGAACCCGAGTCTGATTCAGAAACGTAAACAATGGTGGAGATTGACAACTACCAAGATAGCAGTGCTGATGCTAGTGATAATGTTGAGAGTAGTAAAGGGGAAAGTGATAGCGAGGAGAGTAGTAGAGACACTAGTCGAGATGAGGAAGATCCTCTATCCTTGCCAATTTGTGCAAGAGATATCTGCGATGAGTTATATGACCTAGCGACGTGGTTAGATGGGGTAGGATCATTTCCAGTGAAGATCTCTATAAAATCAAAGATGACAGTTTATCGTGACTTTAGAAAAAAAAAATTATGGTTGAACAAAAACTTTATAATGAATTTAAGGGTGTACTTGCTTTGGACATTTGAGGCATATTCTAGATTATTTTAAGTTCAATGGATAGATTGTCCATTAGATGTTGTTGCGACGTGAGAGAAATGACAAAAAGTTGCATGAAATTTGGTTTTTTGTGAATGATAAGCCTGCATGTTTTGGCTTAAAAAAATTTGCATTGATTACTAGGCTGAATTGCTCAGCATACACCCGTGAATCAAAACTGAACAAAGTCCTTAGGAAAGGTGAGAATTTTCATTCCAAGGTGACAAGGAACAAGAACATCACTAGTGCAAAGTTGATGAGATTAATCAGGGGTAACAAATTAAATAAGAAGCAAAAATTGAAGCGCTCTTTAGTTTGGTTCGCCACTCGATGTTGCTTGCTCATAATCGGTCTAATATTGTGGATTCAAACCACATCAAGATCGCAGATGATTTGAATTTCTTTAAAAGTTATCCATGAGGAAAAGAGTCTTTTGATTTAACATTGACCTATCTGAAGAATCGAATTAATTTAAAGAAGCAGGGGGGAATGTATAATGAAAAGAAGAATGCATCTTATGCTCTATGTGACTTTTCCTAGGCATTTTTTTGTACTTATTATCAACCATTTAGTCGATTTATGATATACACCTATTTATTTGTGTAGTACTTCATAGACTCTATTTATTTGTTTGTTGTTCTATGAATTTCAGGTTTGGATGTATGAGGCTATTCCATATCTTGAAAAGTATGTTGGGAAGTCCTTGGATACTCCACTGCCCATTCCCGTTTACTTAGATGGTACACATCAAAGAGCGACAATATAATTGAAGGTGATCCATTTAAGTACAAAGAAAAAAGTACGCAGGTATACATTTATTTGTTATTATCTAACAATATTTTAAAATTAGTGAACATTGTGTAATATTTATATTCTTTTTTTTAGATTGTGCACCCATACCTCACCCTTATTGTCTGTGAGATGGAACAGAATTACATGGCAATATTTAAGCCATATACAAATGAAGTGAAGGACGTGGTCATCGATGTCTTGAAGGCTGAATTGAAAGGTGTGATTGTCCTCACTACAGGAGTAGAGAGCGCGGAAGATGAATATTTGGGTGATCACAATATTATCTAACCTTGTGTGAATTATGTTTCTAGAAGACAAAAAAATGTACCGAGTACTTTTGATGATGGGAAATTAGAAAATCTGACTAAACGTGTTGTATCTATTGAGCAATCAATGGTGGAAGTTGTTGCTTATGTACGGAATGAAAAATTGAGGAGAATTGAAACGAATAAAAAAAACAAGAGACAAGATAAATTAGTGTGTGTGTGTGTGTGTATATATATATATATATATGGGAAAAAGGATAAATATACCCCGAACTTTCATAAATGGAGTGTATACCCTTCGTTATACTTTTAGGACACCAGTATCCTTACCGTCCAAATTTTGGAACATATACACTAACAGTTATACACGTGTCTCAATCTTAACGGCCGACCCGATATTTGTTAAACTTCTACCCAAAATTGAAAAATCCACCCGAATTAATCTAAAAACCCGCCCAAATACATAATACCCACAACAAAAAAATCTTAACCC
Organism: Solanum pinnatisectum; assembly: GCA_035578085.1. Lineage (NCBI taxonomy): Eukaryota > Viridiplantae > Streptophyta > Magnoliopsida > Solanales > Solanaceae > Solanum > Solanum pinnatisectum. The sequence goes on from CM069087.1 coordinate 7,109,515, forward strand.
AAATCTCCCAAATTAATTCATTTAATTTCAAATTAAGCAACTTAAACACTTGTTTAACAACATCTTTCCCCCCGATCTTCATCCCCAAATCAATCTCAACACTAAATTCTCCAATTTCTCATCAACTTCATGAGACGAAGCTAAGACCCATCCAACCATCTTCATCCCCAGAATCATCCTCAACACTACATCCTTTATTTTCTCCTTAACTTCCTCACATGTTTCTTGACCCATCATTACCATCATTATACATGATCAAATCTCACCGAAAGCACTGTTAAAAGACTTCACACAACTATTGTATTAGATTTTATCCGACGATCATTAAACCTAAACTCTTTTGTCCACTACATCTTGTGCATATGACGGTTTAAGGCCAACAACCATTAAAATTGATATTATAATCTTTCTCTTTTTGACACAAGGACTGATACTAGGATTAGAATTTTGTTTAGTATTAGGGTTAGATTTGTTTGAAATTTGTTTGGGGAGAAGAGGTAAATGAGAAAGAGAAGGGTTTTTGGGGTTGGAGTACCATCTAAAATTAAGAGAATTGATTTGGGAATTTTTGGGTGGGTATTATGTATTTGGTTGGGTTTTTTAATATTGGGTAGGAAATTTAACAAATATTAGATCGACGGTTAAGATTGAGACACGTGTATCACCGTTAGTTTAAAGGGTATATATGCTCCAAAATTTGGACGTTAAGGATATTGGTGTCATAAAAGTATAACGAGGGGTATACACATACCATTTACGAAAGTTTGGGGCTATATTCGTCCTTTTTCCCTATGTGTGTGTGTGTGTGTGTATATATATATATATATATACATACATATTGTTAGTGTCAAGTAATTTATTCCTATAATTTTTATCAAAGTAATATAATACATGTGAACATTACAACAGTTGATGAAGACCTTGCAGTAGTTGATGAAATACAGATGGAGTTGATGAAGTGGAAGTTGATGTTGTTGATAAAGTGACAGGTGATCATGTTGATGAGGTTGCAGTTGATGAAGTGGCAGGTGATGTAGTTGATGAAGTGGCAGTTGATACAGTGGTAGTTAATAATGTGGCAATTAATGTAGTGACAGTTGATTTAGTTGATGAAGTGGGAGTTGTGGTTGATGAAATGGCAGGTGATATTATTGATGAAATGACAGTTGATGAAGTGGCAGATGCAGTTGATCTAATGGTCATTGATGAAGTGACAATTGGCAGGTGATATTGTTGATGAAATGGTAATTGATGAAGTGGCAGATGCAGTTGATCTAGTGGTCGTTGATGTTGTTGATGAAGTGACAATTTATGAAGTGGCAGGTGTTGTTGATCCAATGGCAGTTGATGTTATGATGTTGTTGATGAGTTGAAATTGATGAAGTGGCATGTGTAGTTGATCCAGCGGCAATTTATGTTGTTGATGAAGTGACAGTGATGCAATTGATGAAGTGGCAGAAGAGGAGAAGGAATAAAAAGTAAAGGAGAAGTCAGTAGATGATAAAGAAGGAGAAAGAAGAAGATGACAGTGTTGAAAATTCAGTGGATGTGATGAGTATCGTTATTGAACTCAATGGTGAAATTAATGGTGACGAGAAAAACAATTGAAGTGGATTTTGAAGTATTGGCACTTTAAGACAATGATAGTTAATGTATTGGCATTTTGAGACAATGTTTTTTGAAGTATCGACATTTTAAGAAAATGGTTGAATTGGTTTCTTGTTTTGCTGTTTTGAGGAGAAAAATGTACATCTAAAAGATTATAGATGTTTTTGTATATGGTTAATGGTAGTTTTGAGAAATAATTTAACATGTTTTATTATGAAGGATTATTAGATTTCTTATGAATCTATGTTTGGTGATTTTTGCTTAAATTTAGTTTCTTATCATTATGGAGTAAAATTATTTAGCAGTCAATTGTCGACAATAGAGTTGTATGTTTCATATTATAGATTGCTATCACTGTTGATTTATAACATTATCGATCAAACATAAAATATATAAAAAAAAACAATAAATAGAGAGCAATATTTTTATTTATTCAGACTACATTCCTGTTACACATTTCCAAAAAGCAAACACAAAAAATAAACCACACAATACAGTTTTAGGCGTTTTTTCTTTTTCTTCTGCCAAAATCAATTTTCTTTTAGTTGATCTCTATCTATTTCAGCATCTTTTAGCAACACTTTCAAGTGATTCCTCTGCTCTTCGGCTTCTTTTAAGAAAGCCATTAGCAGATTCTTATTTTCTTCAAATTTCCGTAGCTTCTTTAATATTTCAAATTAGGGAATGCCTTGAAAATTCGATGGGCTACTCGTTGATGATTCATTTTCAAGCCATCTAAAAAAAGAGCATATGCCAACTGCACAATAAAGAAAATTGTCGACCTGAATTTGTATCGGTATGTGACGTCCTAAACGTAGGTGGATTATCACAATAGCAATTGTAAGACTTTTTTGCATTGGATGTTTGAGATGCTTGAGACATTGTAAAAATGGAGGTGTTTGAGTTGCTTATGAGGGATTGTCTTCCTTTTATAAAAAAAAAAATTAACCAGATGTTACCGTTGAAAAAAGTGGAATTTGAACTTTTTTTACCGTTGTTAAATTTGTATATCTAAATATTTATTAATTATCAAAATATATAGACCCTTTATAGAATCGATACATCACTATGTGCGTGGTGTGTGTATGACCAATGAGATTTCCGCTCTGACATTAGTAAGGTATATTCAGATTAATATCTATGTTAAAGAATTATTGATATTGCACCTATAGAATATGACACTTATATATAGACCATAACTAGTAAAATTTAAAAAACGACAACAATTAATTAATAATAAATTATATTTTTTAAAAAAATTTATTCAATTAAATAACTTTAAACAAGTCATATGATCATGTAAGGGTCCACATAAATTAGAGGTGGTGATTAGTGATGTACGAGGAAGAGTTGTGGTTATACAATCAACATCCTTAGAATAATGTTTGAGAAAGCATAAGTATGTAGTGAGGATGTCACTTGTTCAACCACAACTCTTTCCACACATTGTTGATTGCCATCCGCAATTTATGTAGACTCATACATGATCATATGCTTATGTGGTTGAACAAGTGACATCCTCACAACAAACTTATGTTTTCTCTAAGATTGTTCTAAAGATGTTGATTGTATATCCACAACTCTTCCTCGTACATCACTAATCACCACCCCCAATTTATGTAGACCCTTACATGATCATATGACTTGTTTAAACTTATTTAATTGAATAAATTTTTTTAAAAAAAATACAATTTATTATTAATTAATTGTTGTCTTTTTTAAATTCTACTAGTTATGGTTTATATATAAGTGTCATATTCTAGTAGGTGCAGTATTGATAATTCTTTAACATAGATATAAACCTAAATATATCTTACTAATGTCAAAGTGTAAATCTCATTGGTCATACATACATCACGCACATAGAGATGTATCAATTGTATAAAGGATCTATATACCTTGATAACCACTAAATATTTAGATACACAACTTTTACAACGGTAACAAAAGTTCAAATTGCTACTTTTCAATGGTAACATCTGATTTTTTGACAATTCTTTAAGGGTTCGTTTGGTAGAGTGTATATCCAAATAATGCTTGTATTAGTTATTTTGGATTAGTTATACGTAGATTATTTCTTAAGCATTGTTTGATTTGGTGCATTATAAATAGCATGCATGATACCTTTCACAATTTTAGTACCAAAAAAATTGATTTTTTAGAGCACTTCCTTCTTTAATCATTCTAATTCATGCATTAAAATCATTGAATTACGAATACCATGAATTGTCATATATTAATAATTAACATATATTAATAAATCACAGCTTAATACACAACGAGTGGACTCGATAATAAACATTAATAGATAGTGTACAAAATGTATGTCATCTTTTGATTGATCTATATTAGATCATGAGTAATTACAATAATAGCTGGCATTAAATTGACCAAAATGCTGGCAGCAAAAAAAAAAACAATAGCTTGATTACAAAAACAAATTCAATCAACAAATTCTATCAAGCTTATTTAAGATTTGTTGTTGTTCACACATGTGGTTCTCTTGTGTCTGATTCTCCTGCAAATTGAACATTTGTTCCTTCTCTTGCTCTTGAAATTCTCATTGACGCCTTTGACACGTTTTCTTCTTTTTCTTCCAAGCTTGGTATCGACAAGAGGTGGAAGAATCTTCACATTAAACAATTCTTCTGCAATACACCATTTTGACTCGAGAGGGACAATATTAATAGAATATAAGTATGCAAGTAGGTATGCTTCAACTTTATACAAAGGCGAAGAGTTTTGATCGCAAAGCGGCCATCACATGAGCACAAAATATCTTGATCAAGTCATATTTTCTACAAGAATATGACTTTCCTAGTAGGTTCACATAGGCAGTAACACCTGCACCAAACACGATAAATTAATTGTTGTCCCCGGTTAAGTTCTCCTCGATCATTTTTTCTCTTGCGATTTTTTCGGCAGCAAACATCATTTGATTACCCATTGATTTGAGGATATATGCATGTCTCTCCCTGAACAATTCTCCAAACCTCTTAGAAATCAAATTAAATATTGATGCCACAAGATACTCCATTTCATCTATCAACATAACATTGAGTGACTCGGCGATATTTGTGGTCATCACATCATATCTACTGCCAAGGAAATGTGTCCTGCTCCACTACTCAAAATCAATATCATGCTTAAGGACGACGGCTACCGCGGGGCATTTGTTCTTGAATTATACAAAATGATTGTTTAACTCCTCCAAAGAATAAGCCTTTGCCGCATTATAGTAGAGATAGAGGGAATCTCCACAATGAGGATTTAAAAAGAGATTTTCACCAATGTGCCTCATACAATATTCATGGTGAGAATGATTGTAAACGTTCACAATACCGTTAGTGATGCTCTTGTGTCTATCAGAGATAAAGAACAAATTTGGTTTATCGACAACAATATCCTTCAACATCTCAAAGAAGAATGTCCAACATCATTCTCTTTGTCCACGACACAAAAGGCAATCGGATAAACGTGATTCTACGTATCTTGTGCAATTACGCTCAACAACACGCCCTTGTATTTATCATGTAAATGAGTGTCATCGACCGTAATTACCTTTCTCATGTGGGCAAATCCCTTAATGTAAGCACCGAAGGCCAAGAAATAATACATGAATCTATGAGTATCCTTGTTTACCATGATACTATAGCTAGAACCAACATTAAGAGTCTCGAACATGTAGGAAAAATATGGTAAGCATGAATATTCGTTCTCCACTGTCCCTCGGACCATTTCCTTGGCAACCACACTTCCCTTCCAACATTTCCAATAGCTTGGACTACAACGAAAAGAATTAAACATAGCTCTTTGAATCTCTTTAACATTTGGACCATTGCCATCACGATACAGATTTACACAAAGTGAAGCAATGACTTTGATTGAAATTTTTCTATGGCTACTGTTGGCATGTTCAAAGCCATAACTATGTTCGCCAATGTACTTGTAGATACGAAATCTATCCGAACACTCATATTTCCTCACCCGTAACATCCATGCATAGTTGTGAGATACACATTTTACCTTTAAGTATTTAGTACAACTCTTCACAGTAGAAAAATAAAAAAGACTTCTTTGCCGCTTCGACTGATAACAATTGCAACTCATTCTTGTTACTGACAGTTTGATTTATGCATAAATTAGTTCCATCGGAGAAGGAATGGTTGGAATGTGATCCCAATTCTTGTTCTCCCTGCATTTCTTCACAACATTCGGGTTTGGGATCTTCCGCATCTACTGGCTGATTTTCCACATTAATTGGATCATCATGTATATTCATTGAATGATCACACAAGCTCTCATTTGAATTATCACCCAAGCTCTCCTTTGAATGATCATCCAATCTTTCATTTCCAATCGAATCATTATTGTCGTTAAATTAATTTGTTGGTTCAATTGGAGGTCTCGCATTGACGTTTATCCTTAATATATGCCTAGAACCATCAATACCAATATCTAACATGTACAAGCTCACGTGCCTATCAATTTTTTATGAATGTGAGATATATTTTTCCCCTCCCATTTATTTGATAGCTAATCACCATGTCATTTGGCGCTCAAGTTAACTCAGCAACCTCAAGTACGTTTGCAATCATATCACCATATGACCCATTGCAACGCAATGCAATGGGCAATGTCATCTTACTAAAATATTTCCAATTCCAGCTTTTGGGAGTCTCCTCCCATACTCCCATATAATTAGCACTAGCAACAACAAATTCACCTACTATCAGTATAGACTACAAATAATCAGTCTTTAACGATCGATGAGGTACGAAATCCGTACAATAACACGACTGAATGAGATTGGAGTTCAAAATTCAGCTCCTGCAATGGCGAAATGTATTTTTAATGCTTTTAAACTACTGAAATGTATCTATTAATGAGTTATCAAGTGATTATGGAAGATTTCTCAAGTTTCTAAAATGGCGGGAAAATAATTTTGAAGCTTGGTTTTAAAAAGAAAATGGAGTAAAAATGAAAATGGAGTAGGAGATGATGATTTTACCTTGGAAATGGATATTATGGTTGAAAACTCGCCAAAATCGACAGCAGCAAAAATAAGTTGCTTGTTTCCCGTTGGTGACTTTTTTTTTCTAATATAATTTTTAACATTGGAATAGATATTTTATTCCATATTTGTTGGAAAATATGAGGGGATCAAAGTGGAGATATGAAAACTTAGGAGGGTCTTTTGTATGTCCCAAGTAGGACACATGGATGATGTCATAATTAGTGGCTATACCGCTAATTTTTCAAGACTTGTGACTTAATGTCACATTAAGTCTTGAGAGTGGTTTGCCAACTCTCCTGGGTTTCTTTGTATTTTAGGGAATTTTGAATTTCTTTGCATTTGTGAACAGCTTTAATTCCCTAAATGACAACAATTTTCTTTTTATGTGAACTATCCTAAAACTAATTTAGGGGACTAATTAAATTGTCTTATTTTCAATTAAGGAAAAAAAATTATTTTTATGTAAACAGTCAATTAAAATTAATTTAATTTTTTTCTTTCAGTTAAGAAAAAGAGAATATATAATAGATATTTAATATACTAATACGTTTTAAACCATTAGTGGCGGTTCAAACCGTCGTAATTTAAGCCTCAACCGCCATTATTAAAATATTTAATATGACGTATTTAAAAACGACATATTATTTGTTAAATTGTGGCAGTTTATTCGAACCGCCATAATAAATCCGCCGCAATATTTTCATTTTTTTAGTGTGGTGTACAACTCCAACATAACTTTTGTGTAGAATAGGGGGTTCAGACGAACCAGTAGCTTTTGCTTAGGCTCTGTACTTTGTATTTTAAAAAGTTAGTAAGTATACATCATATATAACCTACAAACCTACATATATAAAAGTAGTTGGATGGTTCAGCACTGGTGAGGAAGGGCTTACAAAAGCCTTCTATTGCTAAGTTGTATGGATTTGAATCTCATTACTTTCGTCTTTCACAAATATCAAACGCAATTCCAAAATCATATTTTCAAACAAAAGTTAGCTAGGAATCGTTACTTTTTAAAGAATACTTTCCTTCGTATCAAGCATACCCTAAAAGGATAAAGTGAAAAATTGTTTTCTTTTACACGATAAGAAGCCGTATATAATATGAATATCTATCTATTAGTTGGTTTATTCATTTTTTTTCCTATTAAATATGGGTGGATCAAATATTTCATCCGTCTTACCCCCGACTCATTTTTGAATCGCACATATCCGACTCGACAGCCCGTTTGCCACTTTTATTTGAACTCATTAACTTCAAATTTTGGCTCAGTAACCTTGACAACTAAACGGAGAAGTACTGAAATAAGCGTATTTTTCTGGATTTAATTCTTGAGTCATTCCTCATTAATTATCCTTTTGCAAAAGTTAGATTGAGATCCTCCCATACTTAGGCCTCCATAATTCTCTAATTACGCCAGACCCCTCAAATATGTGGACTGATTTTAATAGCTCAACTTTCTTAATGTTCTAAATATAATATAAAGAAAATATGGAGTGAATAAAGGTGCATGAAGAAGCAATAGAGGGTTAAGTAATGTAGGATCTCAACCCACAAAAACTAAGATCTTTGTTGAAACACAAAATATAACTTTGTTTTTGTTTAGACGTATATATTTTTAAAAAGGTTACCTTTTGAGAAAATGGCAAAATGCCCCTCAATGTATATTTGAATTCTTAACCATTCATTTTAATTTTATCAAGTTTTATCATCTCTGATACAGTTTAAAATTGAAATTATTATCTCCCTAAATGCTTAGATGGCATAGTGAGTGTATTTCACTCTAGGAGAGTGGGCTCATTAAGAATGTTCATTATAATTAGGATTGAGAATATTTATATTAGTGGTGATTTTACTTTTAGCTGACTATTAAATGTATCTTATTGATATGGCCTCATTAAGAATCGTTTCATTATAATTAAAATAATTTCAGTGTAATTTATATTTTAAGTTATTAGATCTCCTATTTGTAGTAGAATTTATTAGGCGAGAGTTCATATTAGAAAACAATGGATATTTCTTTTTTTTCTTTTTTTTTTGTATATATCTCGGAAAAAAAGTAAATTTTGTTTAAAATTCTATTTTTGAGTGTGATGTCTTTATTTATTAAAATAGACAACAGAGATTTAGTATAATTAGATTTGAAGAAATAATTTATGATTCCAAGAAGTTTTTTTATTAATATTTTATTATTATTATTATTATTAGCCATCCAGCTCCCTTTGAATTGAAAGTGAGTGATACTTACCATCCGAGCAACTTCCTCTCGTCACGATTTCAAGAAGTAATATTTGTTTTAAACTTTATTTTTAACTATGATATTTTTTTATATTTATTAAAATAACCAATCAAAATACAGTAGAAAGTTTGCCCATATTTCACCCGCAAGTTAGAGGGTCAGAGTATGTACCAATTACAGAGGGATGCTTCTGCACCATGGAACGAGATACGGGGGAGATAAATCTGTTGCCCCCTTTTTCTCACAAAAAAATACACAGTCCCTCCCAAAAAGCCTTACTGACTTTCCATGATCGTGCTACTTTCGAAAGTAATCATTGGGGCTGCATAGACATAGTTGTCGTGTTTGCCAATGCCAATCCCTTTCTTACGTCAGATTATGTACTAACGGTGGATCATAATGGAGCTGACTATTTTTTGGCATTTTGGCGTCTTGAAAGCCTCGATTGGACTCATATTGATATTGTTAATCATGCTGTTGTGATTACCTCTCTAGTTTATCACAAGGACAAATTTTATTCCATGAGTTACAGTGTCAAAGTATGGACTTATGAAGTTGCATGGCCTAATGTAAAGACACGCTTGATTGGTGAGATAGACGGAAATACATTTATTTCGCATGTAATTGAGTATTACCTAGTTGAGTTATCTGATGCACTATTACTTTGATTCTAGTTGATTCTAGTCCTCACCAATAATTTTTTGTGCCTCAACAACCTATCAAGTCCATATATGAAAATTAGGTTAACAGCAGTAGTAACTCAATATAGAGCATTATAACAAATTTTAACTAATTCTGCTACAAAAGAGAAGTGAAATTTTCAAATTCTCTTGCGAAGTTCAAAATTGAGATATCTCCTTTGTTCTTATCCACAAAATAAAAATCTCTAAGAACCAAAGCTACTAAGGCAAATAAAAACTAATTAAGGTTTTACTCTGTAACAAGCAAAAATCTGAAGACCACAATACTATTTCTATTAAGGCAAAACCAAAGCAAAACTATAAAATGCAAAATCACAAACCTTACATCCATGATAACAACAAATCTCTACAAACTAACAACGGATACATTTAAGTTAAGAACATACATGAACAAATAGATAATACATATATTCAGAAAAAAAATCAGAAAACTGAGAGCTTAACCTTTAAATAAACTTATTCAGAGCTTATATAGAAAAGATTACAGTGAATTAGAACTATTTAAAGTGAAAAGTTTACCAATAAACTTATGGATTGAGAGCTTACCATAAATGGAGAAGCTTGATTTGTGAGAATCTTACTGATTGACAGCTTACCGTAAATGGAGAAGCTTGATTTGTGAGAATCTTACTGATTGAGAGCTTATTGGATGAATCTCTTAATTCGAGTGAATTTGGGTTAGGGTTTCTTTGTATTTTAGGGGAATTTCAATTTCTTTGCATTTGTGAACAACTTTAATTTCCTAAATGACAACAATTTTCTTTTTATGTGAACTGTGCTACAACTAAATTAGGGGACTAATTAAATTGTCTTATTTTCAATTAAGGAAAAAGATTATTTTTATGTAAACAGTCAATTAAACTTATTTAATATTTTTAAAAAGAGAATATATTATAGATATTTAATATACTATCATTCCTTCATACCGAACATACCCTAAAAGGATAAAGTGAAAATATGTTGAAAAGATGGTTTCTTTTACACGATAAGAAGCAGTATATAATATGAATATCTATATATTAGTTGGTTTATTCTTTTTTTTTTCCTATTAAATATGGGTGGGCCGGCCAAATATTTCATCCGTCTTACTCCGACTCATTTTTGACTCGCACATATCCGATTCGATAGTCCGTTTCCCACTTTTATTTGAACTCGTTGACTTCATATTCTGGTTCAGTCTCAGTTAGTAACGTTAATTGACAACTAAACGAAACAGTACTGATATAAGCTTATTTTTATGAATTTAATTCTTGAGTCATTCCTCATTAATTATCCTTTTGCAAAAGTTAGATTGAAATCCTCTCATACTTAGGCCTCCATTTCTCTAATTACACCAGGCCCCTCAAATATGTGGACTGATGTTAACAGCTTGACATTCTTAATGTTCTAAATATAATATAAAGAAAATATGGAGTGAATAAAGGTGCATTAAAAAGTAATGTCAGATCTCAACCCACAAAAACTAAGAATTTTTGTTGAAACACAAAATATAACTTTGTTTTTGTTTGGAAAAATTAGTTCGATTGGTACATTTTAATAAATAATTATTGATTTTAGTGATATTTTATATTTATTATCATTTATAACAATATTATGTTAAATCTGCAATATATATTAAAAGTGAATTATGTATGCAATATATATATGTATTATAACTGTTTTTTTAAATATATTATGCTTGTTTGGTAAGAAATTGACACATTGAATTATAAGTGTATTAAATGTGTGATAAATGTATTATCCATCAATAAAACTTGTATTATATGTGAATACTAAATTATTCTTTGTAATATGTATTAAAACAGTATTATAAATGTATTAAAAGTGATCATGTGAAAAAAAAAATGATATTGCTATAAATGGTAAATATTTTTTTAATATAGTATATTTATGTAAGTTTCCCTTTTTGTTTAGACGTATATATATTTTTTTAAAAATTACCTTTTGAGAAAATGACAAAATGCCGCCTCAATATATATTTGAATTCTTAACTATCCATTTTAATTTTACCGAGTTTTATCATCTCTTGTACTGTTTAAAACTGAAATTATTATCTCCCTAAATGCTTAGCTTGGCATAGTGAGTGTATTTCACTTTTGGGAGAGTGGACTCACTAAGAATGTTCATTATAATTAGGATTGAGAATATTTATATCGGTGGTGATTTTACTTTTAGATAACATGATTTTGACTATTAAATGTATCTTAATTGATATGGACTCATTAAGAACCGTTTCATTATAATTAAAATAATTTCAGTGTAATTTAATATTTTAAGTTATTAGATCTCCTATTTGTAGTAGAGTTTAGTTCATATTGGAAAACAATGGATATTTCTTTTTTGTATATATCTCGGAAAAGATTAAATTTACACAAGGTAATCAATCTTGAATAAGTTATATTAAGATTAGTAATTAGTACCATGGTAAGTTATTTCTCCCAAAGGGTAGAATAATAACAAGAAGATTAATTATTCCAAAATGAAACAATGGGCTAACAGAAAATCAAAGTTTATCGAAAATTTGATCTAAAATCTCTCTAAGACACTAGTTTTTTATGATTATATCGATAATAGTTCAATAAAAGAATGATTGAATACCCATCAGATCCCTCAAATCCTTTTTCTACTAAATAAGGTGGGAGGAATTTTCGTAAATAAATAACTTCTTAGAATCATTTGAGTTTTCTTCTTAGAATCATTTGAGTTTCCTTCTCTCTTCTTTTGTAGAAGTTGTGCCAGACTGGACAAAATTTTCCAACGATGTTATTGCTCACATTGCAAATCGTATTAAAGTGATTGAAGATTTTATTGCTTTTGGTGCAGTTTGTACCTCTTGGCGAATTGCCGCTACAAAGGACAATTTTGATGTGCTTCCTCCCCAAGTTCCTTTGCTTATGATGCAGGGTGTCAATCACGAGATATATTATCAAAGTATTTATTCTCTTTCCAAGAAGAAAGTTTCGCCTATATTTCTCCCGCAAGTTAGAGGGTCAGAATGTCTACCAATTACAGAGGGATGGCTCTGCACCTTGGAACGGGATACAGGGGAGATAAATATGTTGCACCCTTTTTCTCACAAAAAAATACACCTTCCCTCCCAAAAAGCCTTACTGACTTTCCATGATCGTGCTGCTTTCAAAAAAACAATCGTTGGGGCTGCATAGACATAGTTGCCGTGTCTGCCAATGCCAATCCTTCTCTTACGTCAGATTATGTACTCACGGTGCATCATAATGGAGCTGACTCTTTTTTGGCAATTGGGCGACCTGGAAACCTCGATTGGACCCATATTGATGTTGTTAATCACGCTGCTGTGATTACCTCTCTAGTTTATGTTTATCACAAGGGCAAATTTTATTCCATGAGTTACAGTGGCAAAGTACGGACTTATGAAGTAGTAGGGTCTAATGTAAAGACACGCTTGGTTGGTGAGATAGATGAATATACATTTCATTCGCGGTGTAATTGAGTATTACCTAATTGAGTTATCTGGTGCACTATTACTTGTTTCTCGATTTGTCAAAAGTACTCCAATTCACACCTTCAAATTTAAAGTCTCTGAACTAGACATGATCAGAGGTGAATTGAAGGATGAGATGAAAACCTTGGGAAATTCATCAATGTTTGTGGGTCGCAATTGACTCTTCTAAATTTATCGGAATCAAGCCTAATCACATATATTTTGCCGATAAGTGGTTCAGATGTTCTGACAAATTTGATATGGGTGCTTATAATTTGGAAGATGGAAAAATTGAATCTTTCTATCCTGGACCGTCACCAACTTCAATTTCTCTGCCAACTTGGGTTATGCCATCATTGATAAAGTGATTTTATTATAAGAGTTACTATTTGTTTTCAGTTTGGCGAATTATTATTTTTTTCAGCTATTTATTCTCCTTTATAATCTTGGCCGGTGGATTGTTGTTACATTCGATAAATGAGGCATATGATATGATCTCCATAAAAAAAAAAATTAGAAGTTATGCAATGCCGTTGTTTTTAATATACAACAAATCAAACAATCAATAAAAAATAATCCCAACATAACTTATTTTCAAACCAAACGACCACTAATGTTAGATAATCCTCAAGTGCAAAATATTAAAACACTTCGAATAGAATATTTATTGTATGAGGATTCATACAGCTGATTACAACTAACTTGCCAATCAACCGAGCCACCAAGTTTAAGAATAGGGTGGGATTCATGGATCTAGTGGCCGGTGAATCACTGATCAAAGAGCAGATTTTGGAGAAATTCTTCATTGATCTAGTGGCCGGTGAATCACCGATCAAAGATCGAGCAACCGCCAGATTTAAGCATTATTGTTGTTCAACAATATTACTATTCATAAACTCTAGTTTTCCAGCTTAAAGCATTGGAGAGACTTGAAAGTTGGAAACTTATGTAGACAAATCAAAAAGGAATATAAAGTGAGCAAACAGATCAAATCCCATAGGGAGGAAAATAAGGAAAAAATAACAGACCAACTCACGGCCGGCTCTATGCTTTGGGAAATAAGGCTTTTGCCTTAGGCCCCCAAATTTCAGGAGCCTCAAATTTTTATCAAGAATAAATTATGTGTTAAAATTTTTATATAAAAAATTGATTATTTATGATAAAAAGTATAATTTTTTTTAAAAATATATTATTTTACCCACTTTAACATCTTTTGTACTTTGTTAAAAATAAGAATTAATAGTGAATAGTGTTGAACAAAGTGAATTACAAATTCTTTTTTATTTCATTTTAAATTTTAGTTTCAAGCATTACTACAATCATATTAAAATGGGATATACCAAGTCATCAACTTCTTGCGTCAAATTCTATGGCTCTAAATCTTATCTCTATTTAATATTTATCAACTTATTACTTGTATAATTATGTTAACAATTCATATAATAATTGTCTCACTAAAAGGATGTTTTTTAATGTTGAGTTGATAAAATCTTACCTAAAACTAATAACTAAAAAAACAATATTAAAATACTAATAATTTTCATCTAAATAGTGTATGAAAAATAAATTTTGAATAAATATGTATATGAAATTTAATTATATTTTAGGCCTCGGATTGAAATTTCGCTTTAGGTCCCCAATCACGTTGAGCCGCCCCTGCCAACTTTATTATAAAAGGTCAATGTACAAACTCTTCAATAGCATAAACTAATCCAAGATCATGCATTGACCAAAAATTGTAATTGATCCTTTGTAACTCATGTACAACTTGTGTTCTACACAAGGTGAAAAAATCAAGATTAAAAAAAAAGATGTACAAAAGAATTTTCTTTAAGGTATACCTATGTCTATGCAGGAGAAACCTTTCACTAGAAGTATAATTCTCCAGCAATGTCTTCTAAACAAGTAATCATGTGTTCCCTACCTCTGGAGCTGCAAACTGCATGTCAAAGAATTGAAAAAATGGGGAGAAATATATGAACCTAGTATAACCGGGAATCCCAGTTATACGATCAAATATACAGAATCACTCGGTAGATTTTACACTTTGCGTGTTCTCTCCAGACAAATCATTCTGTGACTTGTTGGGAGTAATAGTAAGAGGTGACCAGTGATCCGGAACCATCAGGAAATAAGTGGTCATTGCCTTCCGGAACCTCTTTTTGTATTGCTTAGGTGAAATTACAGTCGGAGGTGTGTTCTTAGGTCCACCAAGGATGCCAGAGGCCTTAACCCATGTCTCCAGGTGCTTGTCCCATGTATACTGCCTCATGAAGTCAATAATCCCAATAACGAGTTCATGATTTTCTTCGTCAACTCCAACCAATAGTGAGTAATCCATCACATCAACCGACTGCAAGAAGAACTACTAAATTAGTCCAAACCATAAAAAAACTCAGCTAAAAAAATATACTCAGACAAGCTAATGGGATTAGGCAACAAATATAATCCTTTGCACAGAGGTTGGGTATTGTTAAAGGCGAATAATAAGAGGTGGATCAAGGATCTAAATTTGATGGGTTCAACCTTTAGGTAATTACTATTGATCCCATTACACTTTTGAAATTATGGGTTCAAAATTTAAAAATATTTTTAGAAATTTTAATGATTTTTCACATATTGAACACATTGATGATATGCTACATCCGCCTCCTTGAATGGTACGAATTGATCACACTCAACAACCCCCAGGTTCATTTCTGAACTACCAACCAGCTATGTTGCTCGGACTCTCCAAAAATATACGCACTCTTGTCGGATCCTCCAAAAATGCACTACTTTTAGAGTGTCCGACATGCACCCGTTGATATTTTTGAAGAGTCCAAGCAACATAGCCAACCAGCTCCTCATGGTTAGAGAGGTGCTTCCCTCTTCGTTCCTCGCCCCATGTGTAAACAGACTCTTTCCAATTGGAAGTGATACAACAATCACATCAGTTAGAAGTGATTCAATCAACTGCAGTACATAGTTTTAATGGCCAATAAAAGACATGAAACTTTTCCATGATCAGACCTCAATAGTCCACTAGGAATTTTAAAATAAGTTCATTATGAACTGAGTGTCGTAAACTTACTGCAAGAAAAGCAGTGTCATTCCAGACAGCTCGTTCCAAAAGTCTCTTGGCTTTGTTTCCAACAAAAATAGGTGAAGTTGGCATAGACTCGATCAAGTTCTGATCCAGCAAGACCTTATTACTTCCACTAGAATCGGGATTGTAACGAGACCTGGCAGATCCTTTAAGGTCATAAAGCCGCGTTAGGTTCCTCCCAAATAGAAGGTTCTCCATAACTAGCACATCCATTTTAGATTCCTTCCCTCCTTTAAGATGCTTAGATGTCACCTTCGAATAAACAACAGACATAATTATGCAAAACGACTAGATACTCATAATCATAGTTCATGATATAACGTCTTGTGAAAATGCCCAAGCATATGAATGTGAGGGAGTCGGGGAATAATCAAGAAACTTATTATTTTAGACACTAATTGCACATCAAAGTTTGTCTTCATAAAATAAAAGGGAAATATGCAGCCATTGTATTGTGCTCAGTTCACTCTCAAGGCCATGGAACCATAACAACTATAATTCAAAAGACTTTGCAGACCATAAAGATGATCATGTATTCATACAGACCATCATGTCCTTCTAAAGGCAAAGAACTAAAAAAGAGGTACCTCGATTACCCAAAGACACCAGTGAAAATGGATTGTGCCTTACCAGACCAATCCTAGTGAAAACTTCAGGTGAAAGTAAAAAGTGAATAACAAACCTAAGTGGTAGCTAAAATGTGTCAAGTTAAACCATTAACTATTTATAAATTATGTTAAGTGCACCTTCCAAATGTGATACTTGTCTTTGCCCCTTAAGAATTGATGAAGTTTGCTTTTAGTTACTGTAGTAGTTTTTAGCAAAATAAGTTGTTTAGTTTAAGATGAATTTGAATTTTAGTTAGGTTGTTTGAGTTGTTGAGATATTTTAGGTTGTTTTAAATTTCCAATGTCCTATGTTGGCTATTTAAAGCCCCTCAATGCTTAATAAAATCATTGAAAGCCATTTTCAATCCTTTTTTGCTGCTCCATCTTTTTAAAAAACCAACAGAAATACTAGATTCACAACAAAAGCAGCATTGTGCTGTTGCAGGTATTTTCCCCTAAGACTATATCGATCACTTGGTAACACGAATGACCTTATAAATCATAATCACATAATTCGAGAAACTGGAGTGATCAAGAGTGGTTAAAAATACCTGATAGATCCCCAGAATTTTTCCCAGGCAAGTAGGACTCCTTGAGTTTATCGATTCTGAAAGATACTTAAAATATGCTGGAGCAAACTTTATAAAAGATTCCAGCTCTGTCTTAGTCACTTGTTTGATAATGAATCGATCATCCAAGGTTTTAGCAAAGAAAACATTGCTCTTGCCTCCTTGGGCTCCCCACTTCTTACAGCGGCTAAGAGATCTTATGTAATCCATCTCAGATGGGCAACATTTCCTCCTCAAAGCTTCAAAGCGCTTTGCATAATAACAAGTCACAGTATACTTCACTTTCCCAAGTGGTCCATCGTCCGAAAAGGAGACTCTGGCATGCATTGTCTTCGTGCATGAGAGCGGATCCAAAACCGAAGAGCTATGACTACTGGACGAAGACAAGAAACTGTCATCTATAGATCCAAGACTTCTGAGGGACTCTGATACTATTTCATCCATAGATTGAAGGGACTGCAGACTTCCAGATTCTTGGGACTGCAGTGGCAGGTTGGAGTCCAAACTAGCATCCTTTGATTTCTCTGGCTCATCGGATATTTGTGCAAGATAATCTGGTGAAACTAGTGCATAAGATATAATACTTGTGGGCTCTTCATCATACACTGGTATAATGGTATCATTAACCCCAACAGGTAGGAGCAATCTGGCTCCACCTTGTGCCTCTGACTCTCTAAATGATGAAATGTAGACAGGGCTGTACTCACCAAGCGTATCCAACTTCTGAGCACTTGGTAAAAAGTTTTTGTTCAGTGACCAGTAGAAGCTAATAAAAGACATACCTAACCATCCCCCGGCGTCTTCCACACTTTCAGAGCTCTTAGAGGATAATGAAGGAGGAAATCCAGACGCCTTAGTTCCGTTATGTTCCTCCACAGGGTCTTCAACATCTACTTTTTCTGCTAATCTAGTTGTTGAAGAATCTGCTATAGGTGGTTCAGAAGATCTGCAAGTACCATCCTTCAGCACTCCAGGACCGGAAGTAGTTTCACCAGTCCAAGCTGCCTCAAGAGTATCTGTCAAACTATCCATGATCGCGGACTGCCCATCAGAAAGGGCTCTAGACCCCTCCGTATTGGATTCTGCAGAGTTCGACCCGCAAAAGCTTTCTGTTCCAACGGGAAGACCTGCTGGTTTCTCACCTGCACAACTAGAATCAAAGAGAACCTCAGATCCTTGATGAACTGTGTCCACATGATTCTTTTGGTTACCACTTAATCCATCATTAGATTTTTCACCAGGTATTGGAGTTATAGAAACAGAATCAGGGACATTCAAACAGTCACTAGGCCTGGAGGGATTATCTGGACCAGTGAACTTATCATTACCAACAAGGGGTTTCTCTTCAGTAACGCAATGATCCTCACATTCTAAGCTTGCCGCATATACGAGACGGTGATCCCACATATAAGATTGGAAAATAAATTGCCTTCGCAACCGATTAATCTCGAAAATATCAATGACAGGCTGCACCTTTTTCGCCTCCTTGGTCAGAATTTTCTGGAGAGATTCCTGCTAATACACAACACCCAGGAAACCCCATAAAAAGAAAATTAGCAATTCTTTTACAAAATCATTCGCTTTAAATCCCTAACATAAAGTGAGACAATCGAGAATTCCACGTAATTAGTTTAAATGATGTTAGAATCATGATACACAGGAAAGTTAAGTACTAATGCAAGAGGTTAATATGATAGCAAGCAAGTAAAGTTTTGATGCATCAAAGAAGATGTCAATATAATCTGCAACATGGGCAGCAAAAGAAAATTCCACCATTTTTCTGACTCCCAAGCACAAGGTGATAAAAGAAGAAATACTGAATCATAACGAGACCCGTTTGCACATTGCTTACGGGGTAACTGGAGGAAAAAAGAACAACCAGAGACTCATGCTTCATAATAACTGCTACAAACACCCAACAGCACATACAAACATAGGTGTGGAGAGAAGGAGAGGAAGTGCTTAGTAATATATGCAGAACCATGATATGCTAAACAGAATATTGAATTCGGGTAAGGTTTTCAACTTCTACTTAATCAACCACATTCTCAGTATCCTTTCGATTTTGTAATTAGGACACATATCTCTCAGACTATGCATAATCTAGAGACAATTTAATATTTAGAAGTGAAAACTTTACTTCAAATTCTTCCTTCTCCTTCCGCAGCATTCCTTCCAAAACAGCAATTTGACCTCTTGCTTCAGGTGCTTCAGATGCTTCAGCGCTGCTGTTAACTTGACCACCAGATTTTTTTTCCACTAGAAGACGAATTGCATTCAGAACCTCAGAAAACAAACGTTCAGCTCGGACAATGACCTGCTCAAATTATGCCATGAAAAAATACACAGAGTGAGATCAGATACCACTTTAAACCACTCAAAAATCTGTCTTCGCACCTCATTCACTTCTTGTTGTATCCAGTCCTGATTTTTCTCATAGTTGAAATCCAGCTTTGCAGGAGGAAGGAACACTGAGTGAACATCAATTGATGCATAGCGGAAGCATGCAACCATTTTTCCGAAACTGCACAAGTCACAAATTTATTAACATTGCAAAAGACACTAAAAATACAAGGGGAACCATAGTTTTAAACTCAGACCCATAGAACTTTCATGCAGATTATTTTCATACTTTGGCAAAATAAATTACAAGCTAGCACTACGCAAAACCAACATGCAAAGAAGGAAGCAATATAATCAATCAAAAAATCCAAGGGAGGGAAGTACTGTTAATTGAGGAGAACATTAAACCAGCTAATCATGCCAACAGATTTGAAAATTAAGCATGACAAACAAAGAGAACAAACATTTGAAATGCTCTTACATTTATAACATTGTAGGCAACAAACCAAATAAGAGCATACCCATAAAACCGAAGACAATCTCTGTGTAATGAATGCCCACAACTAGCCACTCTGCTTGCAGCTGCATGGTTTGAAAAACTAAGTTCTAGGAACTTCCCAAAGGATAAACCCCAAGCAGCATCAGACATCACTACTCTTTGAGTAGCTAGAGGAAATCCCTTAACCCGTGGACATCTCAGGCATCTATGCCACATCCATATTTTTCCTTCCCTTTCACCAGGCAAAAGAAACTCTGGCAGCTTCTTAACAGAAATAGTTAAAGTGCCTCGACGATGAGTATAACACTGAACATGTGCTTCTGAAGGCATGTCACATAAACCACATCTATAACTCTGCAGAAGAAGAGGAAAAATAAAAGATAAAAGATCTTTTCGGTCTCTTAATTATATTCTTAATGTTTCTGGCAAACATGGAAAGGAAAGGGGAGAGCTTTACTTGATCAAACAAATTGTCTCGTAGAAATCGACCCAATGGCTTATCACAGTTTCCATAATATTTTATCCGAAAGAGATGAGACCTTTCACAGACAGTACCCTTCCAAACACATCGGGATGATAAGGAAACTAAAATGCTTTGATGGTCAGATGGGGACGGAGGGAACTCTTCCTTTGAAGAGTCTGGTTCATCATAAACATTGTGTCCGTCTAGTTGCAAAACCATTGGATTTGAGCCACTTTGGTTCACATCAACCCTGCAATTTTGGACATTCTTTGACAAACAACCTTGTTCAACTTTATCTGAAGGCGTAAAACTGGTAGACAAGAAATGGTATCCTTGGGCATCTTGGATATTGTTGGCTACTGAAGGCTTTGAAAAGGAAGACTCTATCATATGCATAATACCTCTGTCCACAGATGTACCAGTCAGCAAGGGCCCAAGGAAGGAAGTCTCAGTGTTTGCAGCAGTAGGGAACTCTGTCATACCCATTTTCTGAGCACAAAGGTTTGCAGTCTTGACCAGGTCTGTTGTGGGAATGCTATTTGATCTCTGTGGTGCACAACCACATTGTGCTGATTGAGTTTTCTCAGTGTAAGGAATGGTAAAACCAGGTACTATTGAGATTGACCTGCCAATTGTTGATGATTTATCCGGAAGTGCTACAGTTATTGGAGAATTCAGAGGAAGTTCAGGTAGAGATGCTCCCTCATCAGCAAGAAAAGATGTTTCCAGAGCCAAATGATAAGCTGCAAAAATTGAATATTGAAAGACATGCTTTACTTGCTTCAACTCATCCCCATTTGCACCACGGAGTAATACCTGAGACAACAAATATCATGAGAGCCCAAAAAATATTTAGAAGTCTATATGACTAATTTGCAATATGTACACATATGATGTCGTAAGAGTAAGTTGGCCATGAAAAAAAAGGGAAACCACCAATTTGCAGGTTGTCAAGTGTCTATTTAGAAGCAAGACAATAATTATCTTACTGTAGTTGTAGTAATTGATGATAGACTTACAGTACATCCCAGTGGCTTTGGACAGCCTTCAAAGTGCATTAGAGTCTTCACCAGCTTCTTTCCACTCTGTCCAGCTGTACCATGCTCTTCAAAAAACTTCTCAACATGGAACACGTCACAGTATCCCAATTTTTTAGATGAGAAATGATCTATTGAAGGTACTATCTGACTGCCCGTGCAACGGGCTATACGCTCCAAAAGTGTCCTCTTGATATTTAAGACAAGTGATATGTCCTTTGCCAGGAGGTACTCTTGTGCATAGCGAGATACAGATTTTTCCACCAGAAGAACATCTGGTTGGTGTACATCAATTTTGGCAACAGCCATCTTGAGATGATCCATTTCCTGAATAGCAATACACATCTATAAACACAAGATTCAAACACTATCGGTTTCAAATATAGGAAGACAAGGTTATTCATCGAAACCTGCTGCAACAAAGTATCAAAACTTGATAAGTGGTTAGAGACACGCTGGTATTCAAGAGCCCCTCCAAGGATTAATATGCGAGGCTTCTCTATTTTGGATGTCATTCGTCGATGAGCTACATTTTTCTTGCAGACAACTCCTTTCACCACCACACTATTTAAGGAGGAAAAGTTTCATATGAGAGGATACTATATTGGATGTGCGCAAGAACAAGAACACAACAAATATGCTATAACATAAAGAGGTAAA
This sequence comes from Solanum pinnatisectum, assembly GCA_035578085.1. Lineage (NCBI taxonomy): Eukaryota > Viridiplantae > Streptophyta > Magnoliopsida > Solanales > Solanaceae > Solanum > Solanum pinnatisectum. Next base: position 7,131,807 of record CM069087.1, read on the forward strand.
AAAGGTAGTGGATACACAAGAAGAAGAATATAATTTCTATTCTTGACCAAGAACACAAACACGAGCAAAAGAAAGCTGCCATATGTATGTCATAAGTTGTTACATTGCACAACTATATTTAGTTTACAGATCATTGGGGGAAAAGCACTATGTCAATAATATTGTCATTGCTTCGTACTTTGCAAAAAAGCACTTTGACCAAAATACTTCATAAGGCAAGAAATACAGGTTCTGGAGAAGAAGCCAAGTATTGAATAGAATTATATAAGTGAGAGATTCAAGCATTTCAAAGTTCTTCAGAAATCACAGAAAACAAAAGTATTATGTGTGTATCGAATAGAATTGTATTAAAAAGAGACTCTAGTATTTCTAGTTTCCTTCAGAAATCAACACAAACTAAAGTACTCTGTGTGTGTGTGTGTTTGAGAGAGAGAGAGAGAGAACATGAAACCTCAACAAAGCTCCTGTTTTCCTATTTCAAAATTTTATGTAGCTGCTTATCCTAACTAGTAACATATGCGGCAAGGATCCAACACACAAGCTGAACAGCATTGTGGACAAAAATGGGGGGAAAATTTCTTACCTGTCACCACGATGTCCAGATGCTATACATTTCACCTTTACGTATCCCCCAGGGTCCATCCCTCCGCTCTTGCTAGTGTCTGGTTTCAGAAGTGTAGCAGCTTCCCATGATAGGGATGTAATAATCTCCAGCCAACTCTCTTTTTCATCTTCCTCATCGACAAGGCCTTGAGCCTGCATAATCTGGGATACTAAAGCCCTGAAGTGACCATCAACCACATTTTTCACAACCTTTTTCTGCTCCTCATTTGACCTATCCCTACTTCTATATTCACCACTTCCATAACTGTTTGATGACCGTAAACCTCCCCACTCTCCTGAAGCATCCCCATCGTCATCATCATCATTCATAAGTGCTTCCTTTTCATCTTCTTCATCTTCTGGCTCAGGTGGAAGCCACAGAAGTCCATTGTTCTCAAAATCGGCAGGTTCCACATTAATCTCTTCTGGAACATTTAGGGATGGAGGAACTTCACATTCATCAGAAATGTCCTGTTTTACAATCTGTTGGACTTCTTCAGAAGCCTGGGAATCAAAGCTATTGTGTAAGGAAGAGCTGCTCACACTTTTTTCATCTATAGCTTCTCCATCAGGGTGCTCTTTATGTGATCCATAGTCCTTTTTGATCTCATCATACTGAATGTGACTGTAGTAGTCATTAACCTGGGGAAAATGGCCCTGGGAATCTAACTGGTAAACACCATATTCATCTTCTTCATCATCACTCCTGCTTCCACAATGTAGCAACAAACAATTAACTGATACTGAAACATGTTCTTGGACACAAGTAGTAGGAACAGCATATAACTACAAATGTAACGCAACTCACAAAGTAAATGGTTCGCTCAGGATAACTTTTCATACACAATCAAAGTGCTTTAAATAAATCTTACAGCAGATGATAAATTTTCCTCTCAGACGTAATACTGTTCAAGATGTATGAAGACTTCCCTTTTTTGGTGTAAAGAGGAGGGTATAGAGGATGCTGGACAGATTTTTAGATTTTATAGGCTCTTTATAACTTAGCAGTAGTAATCCTTGGTTGTTTATTTTGGTTTCTTCAATGTAAATCTTTTGGGGGTTGCCAGCATGCCCTTAAAGCTGAGGACTATAATTTTACCTTTGTCAAAAATATATGTATATATATATATATATATATGCTCACCACATTAGTATCAAGCTCCTAGTTATACAAACATATGTCAAGCAGCATGAATCTATCTATGTACGTAATAGAAGAGCCAGTCCAACAAGGAAAAGGTGCCAAAAATACTGCATGTTGTTCAAAAATGGGCAAACTAGTATAAGAGGAGAAGTCATGTGATCTGCAATCAAAGATGTTCTTTCTGACTTGGTTCAGCATCACAAATCATGTCAGGTCACTCATAACACCACCACCACCCACAATCTTGCACCCCGTTTATTTGGGGAAAGGTGGAATTGGCTAGTATTGAGTTGTGTGCTCATCTCATCTAAAAGCTTAAGATGTTGACATAGCATAATTTTAGTTACTTAAATTATGTCTTCAACACGCCCCCTCACATGCGAGCCAATTCCTTTTCATGAGCTAAGCACATGGAAATTCTTTTTAAAATTGAGTGGCAGTGAGACTCGAACTTGAGAATTTTTTTCCCTAAAAACATGATAAAAATTTTAAAAATGGACCTAGTCCCTCATTGGTTGTGTGAGGGTCCTTGGCCGCTCCACCCATTGCCTTAAAGGTTTTGGTTAGATGCTCAGATTCACATAGTATCAGAGCCAAACTTTGGTGAGCCTGTTTGCACTATCACTTTCTCTCGTCTTGTTTTATCGCTTGGAGCAATCCACGACAAAGCCTTCGAGGTCTAAGGAAACACTGATAATGTAGCATACACAGACGCAGATTTAACCAGATCACCCTCTAACAGATGGTCCACATCGGTATATCATGGAGAGAAAGATAAGAATGATTGACTGAAGAAGTGGAGCAGATAAAGAAGTTACATTCCAAAGAAGAGAAAGAAATTAAATTTTAGAGAAGAGAAAAGGTTAAAGTCAATCAAATCCCAAACAATGTACCTTCACTCGGAAGGCTAAGCCATGTAAAAGGGTGTCTCCAACGTCGGTTTGTGGATCACAACTCACACACTAATTCTGTCAGGTGCTATTTTGTTCGTGAAAACGTGATGTTGTGAAAAAAATTAAGAAGAAAGATGTGGTTGTAACATCTCGTGCAGACCCTGAGTACCGAGCTACATCCTTAGAGACACATGAATTTATTTGGTTGATTTCACACAAGTCCCTAAGAGGATTCCAACATGCAATCAAGCATACTATTTAAGATACTATTGAAACTAGAGTCACAAGTTCTTCTTCCCTACTTAGTAAGAGATGTCCATAGTGTTTAAGGCAATCTACCCATTCACATTTGAAAACAAAGAAACTCATATATATATGCTACTTTACAAGCAAAAATCAATGACAAAATAATATCATGTTTGATTTCTTTTTCATTAACTGGTTGAAATTGAACTGATAAAATAGAAGATGTCGGATGAACCTTGTTGCGCAAAATGCATATTGGTTTAAAGAAGGGTCCAAAACTCCTGCATGAGCAAATTCAAAGCTCCCTCTAACTGATGCAAAATTCTGCCTGTCTAGAGAAGATTCCGTTACAGATGATTTGCATGGACTAAGTACACAAGAAGGTGGCACCGAAACAAAGGTAATATTACTGCTGTCCGCGGTTCCACTAGACTTGAAGCTGGTAAAACTAGTCGTTGCAGAAGGCGAAGAACTGATATGCAAGTTAGCAACCCGTGTTCCATTACTAACACTACAAACTAAACCTTGATCCCATTGCTTGTAACAGTAATTACATACCCTGATCTTTTCCCACTCCTCTCGTAGTGACCTTGTACCACTATATATTGCAGGAATCCAATTAGGCGTACACTTTGCACAAAAAACTCTTCCACAAAGACGACAATGATGCCTACGGTTAAACAATGTAAATTGTGAATCACAATCATAACATACCCTACATATATGATCGGGCATCCAAAAATCCCTCGATACATTTTCAGGTTCAGACCTCCAAGGGATCCATGATTTCAGTAACTTCAACAGATCAGAGAATGTCCTATTAGTGGCATCCATCAAATAAAATAGATGCCTTTGCCTCTCATTGCTCTAAAAACTCATTCACTAAACAAAATTCATACTCCAATCAACAAACTAAAGCCCCAAATCAACAAACTCTTTCACTAATACACTAAAATTGATGCTTTCACCAAATCCATACATTCCAACCAACTGGGCATAAAAATAGAATTCCTTTAAACTGTCCTCTGAATCAAAAAAAACCCATTTTTTGATATCAAAACAGAAAAATAGAAACACCCAGCAGCAAAAGATTGAAACTTTAACTTTTAATAATAAAGGGAACAAGTTTTCTTGCTTCTCCACAATCGAAATACATAAATATAACCCTGAAAAATAAAAAATAAAGAAATCAAACAACATATCTGATTAAGATGAATTGGATTCCATATATCATAACCCTTATATAAAGATCAATCATTTTCGACAAAAATATACAAAGTGAATCGAAACATCAAACTTTTTTTTTTGAATATATAAATATGAATGTAACCTTTTTTTGCAGAATCAAATTTTATGGGGTCAAATTATAGAACCAATTACTTTTTGACACGAAGATAAATATACCTCCTCTTGCGGAAGAGGGGCTCAGTACGTTAATTCAAACATGCAACTTTGCTACTGTTTTTCTTCTTTCTTTTTTTTTCGGATTTTTCACTCAATTTTTTTTTTTATTTTGAGTTGCTTGGTACAAATGTATTTAAAATATTATATTTTGTGAGTTTTTATACCTTATAATATTTAACCAACTCAACACCTTTTACACTTTTTTTGGATGGTTGTTACCTATTTTGATGTATTGTTTTATATTGTTAGTTTAAAAAATCATCTTTAATTGGGTTGTTACATAAATTTTAGTGTATTGTATCTTTTAAATCCATCATTAGAATGATGAAAAGTCTTATTTTGCGTAACAATTGATTTGGTTTGATCGTATTGTTACCTTAATTTTTTCTTCTTATTTTATCTTTATCTATTGTTTAGTAATTCTATTTTATTTTTTGTCATAAATTTTTTAATAGTTTTATCTTGTATCCTACTTTTTTTTGTAGGTATATCCTTACAGTTATTGATATGTAACATTATATAACGACAGAAAATAATACTACCTATTTAAATATTGTATTTATTAAAATAGAATTTATGCTTAGAGTGTCCATTGATGAGAAGCTACTACTGAGTATACAATTATATATTGATTAAATTTTCTCCTAATTAGGCAATAAATGATTGTATAGAAAGAGGAAGTAAATAGGAGAAAACCGAGGTTGTTGAAGCTCAATTCTCATATTTTTTATAAAGTTTACTTGGTGAATAAAATGTTTGGATTATTTGCAAAAAAAAAAGTAAATCTTTTCATATCTTTATTCCTAGTTTTACTATTTCTTGAATTTTTAATCAAGTATAAATTGTTATTTTCTAAATTTGTTAGTTGAAAAAGACACACTCTCGAAAAGCATTTTTTAAGAATAAATAAATATTAAAATTTCGTCAAACATGCCAACTTTTTCCTTCCAAACAAATAGCATGTTCAACCTAGGGGTTAGAAGGTCAAAAAAAAATTTTTTTTGTTACTATTATTTTTTTATAGAGAAAATCACTTTTTTTTAAAAAAAATAAAATAAAGATGTTTGACCAACCGTAAAATTATTTTTAAATAGAAACAAAAGCAAAAATATTTGCTACTTAAATAAAGCAAAGCAAAGTGCAGTATTAGTACTCCCTCCGTTTAAAAAAGAATGATCTGCTTTTCTTTTTAGTCTGTTTAAAAAAGAATGACCTCTTTCTTTTTTTGGTAACATTTTAATTTCAGTTTTCCACGTGGAATGTTTAAGGCCACAAGATTAAAGGGCAATTTTGTACATTTGACATAGCTTTAATTAAGGACCACAAGATTCAAAAGTCTTCTTTATTTTCTTAAATTCCATGTCAAGTCAAACTAGACCATTCTCTGTGAAACGGAGAGAGTATTATTTTTCGAGACAAAAGTACCCATACAAGAAATTCTTTATTTATTTTACGTTTTATATATCATTATTTTATGAAACATTTTTTAATTATTTGACTTAATTTTTTAAAATTATAATTTAATCATCATATTAAAATTTATATCAATATTTAATACTTCTATACTATTGATTGAAAATTTGTATTGTATACTTTTAATTAAAAAAAAAACAAATTAATTTTTTTATATTAGATATTTAAAATAATTTCTCTCTATAAAAATCTTAATATTAAAAGTATGATAATTATTTTTTTCGTAATTTAACTCTTAAAAGCAGTTTTATAAAAAATTAATCAAACACAATTTACTTATGCAAAAAAAATTTATATAAATTTTAATCAATCATAAATTAATCTTCCTCAAAAATGTATTTTTCAAAAGCTATTTAATAAAACTACTTATAAAAATAAGGCTTTCTTTTTCTGCTCGATCGATGAGGACTTGAAGAGAGCTGCCTGGACCGCGGCTAGTGACTAGAGTGAAGTCGCAGGGTAGCCGTACTGGAAGGTGCAGCTGGATCACCTCCTTTTCAGGGAGGGCTAATGCTTGTTGGGTATTTTGGTTTGACACTGCTTCACACCCCGTAAAAAAAGAAGGGAGCTACATCTGAATTAAACTTGGAGATGTAAGTTCTCTTTCCTTTCTCGACGGTGAAGTAAGACCAAGCTCATGAGCTTATTATCCTAGGTCGGAACAAGTTGATAGAACCCCCCTTTTTTACGTCCCCATGTGGCGACATGGGGGCGAAAAAAGGAAAGAGAGGCTTGCACAATGGGCTATAAGCTCAGTGGTAGAGCACGCCCCTGATAATTGTGTCGTTGTGCCTGGACGGTGAGGGCTCTCAGCCACATGGACAGGTCAATGTGCTCATCGGCGCCTAACCCTGAGATATGGATCATCCAAGACACATTAGCATGACGTACTCCTCTTGTCAAACCGAGATTTGAAACCAAACTTCTCCTTTATAAAGCCGTTATTAGCTGCTTGACCAATCGACTCAAGTTGTATGAAGATTATGATAAAGATAAATCCATTTTGTGTAGTGAGAACTATTAATTAATTAATTAATTAGGCGCTTGGATTAAGCTCTTGTTCCCCGTACTTTGATTAGCGTCTAATTCTCATATTATTCAACAGAATCTGATTCACAACTTTACCGGCGATTTCGCTTTCCGGCGATTCTCCACCTCAAAGCTTAAAGCGTACGATTCCCGAAAAAGATGTGGCGTAGATCAGCTTCTTTCATTCTCGACAAAAACCAAAACGACGTCGTAGCAAACCCTGAAAATCACCATCTTTCTCCTCTTTCAGTCGTCGCTTCATCATCTATGGCCGAAACCCTACAACAGGAGCAGCAACCTAATCCTGACATTTCGGCGTATTATCAGACTAGAGCGGCTCATCATGGAGTTGTTACCAGTGACTGGCTTGCTCAGGCTCAGGCTGCCGTCGACCAACCATCTGAAGACGCGGTATCCTCGAACTATTCTTCTAAGTCTGGAGATTTGAGTGGGAAATTTAGTGTGATTGATGAGTTCAATAATTGGCGTAAACAGCCTGATTTGGCTGAGGCTGTTGCCGCTATTAGGGCTTTGGCTTCGGTTATAAGGTCCAGTGAAGCTACTACTATGATGGAACTTGAAATTGAACTCAAAAAAGCTTCTGATTCTCTCAAGGTTCGATTTTTTTTTCTTATCACTGCTCTTATTGAAAGTACTCGAACTTTGTTTTCTGCTGCTAAGTCGCAATACTATTATGCATATTGTTTTATCTTCTCTTTCTTTATCGTTCTCCAAATGATGCTCTTTTTGTTTTGGTTCTTCTTAATTCCTTAAAATTAGAATGTCCCCTACTCATTTAAATTTGGCACTTTGAGTTGTTTAATTGGTGGAAGTGGTAATCCTACAATCAACAGTCAAGGAAATGGATATATTGCACCCTTTGACCCATTTTGAAAAAGAGGTGACAAAAAGAGTGGACACAGAAGAAGAAAAATGGAGGAATTGGAGAAGTGAAGGGGATGTAATGGCAAAATGGAGCATACTTTGCGGCATAGGAGAAGAAGTTCAAGTCTAATATGAGAAAGCCTATAGTGTGGAGCCCAAATCTGCTCATTTTTTATTGACCAACTTACCATGAATGCTGGTGGCCTTATTCCCTGGGGTAGCAAGAGTGGTAAATAGACTGCTGCCACCTATAGTGACACTGAAGGGGCTGTGGACAGTGGTGGAGAAGATCTCTTGGTGATTTTTGGCAAAGGCGATGACCACTATGGTGGTGGTGATGAAGAGTCTGGGAGCTCTACACTCTACTCTATTGAACTTGATATTTACCTCTCAAATGGCTTTTGTAGCCTTGTTGCCCATTCATGTTAATGCAGCATTCATGTTCTTGTAGTCTGAAAATGTTTACACAGGAAAAAGGAAAACAAAATGGTCCTTTTCTTTTTTTCACAACTATTTTAGAAAGTGTTGCTCTTGTTTTTTTAAAATACTTTTCTGTGGTGGTGGAATATCGCCCTGAATCCTTTAATCAAGTGTTAACATTATAGTTACTTTTACTTTTAGACATAAAATAGAAAAGTTTGTTCTTTTTATGGCGTGGTGTTCGGCCCAGTTTCACCCGGCAGCCTATTATCTGCCAAGGGTGGAACTGATGAGCTCACACTGTGTTGTTTTTGGAGTGCGAAGTTGGGAATCCAATGCACAGTGTGTTACTCCTACTCCTTAACCACTCAGCCTCCCCTTGGAGACAACTTTAAGATGTATTGAGCGATATAAATGGTACATGTTTATAATAAGGTTAGGTAATGCTTCTTAGACAAAGTACTTTTTTATCTTTTTCAGTCCTTACAATGTATTTAATGGGCAACTGCTGTTGTGCTAAAGAATTAAAGTAGGTTCTTTTTCTCCTTTAGTTAATATGTCCCCATATGGAATTTTGAGACATTCTTGAGTGGTGAAAGTTGTAAATTGGGTTCAAGGAGTTTGGCTCCATAACACCCAGTGCTGCTGTGTTTTCTTCAAACGGGAGATTTGGAAGTTTCTTGAAAGACATGGATCTGTTTCTCTAAAGTCTATTCTGATGTTTTGAGTTTCTGAGCTAACATAAATTGAATGTGGATGTCAAGGGAATAAATTTTTGACAAATCCTTTTTGTTTGTTCTTAAAAGAATATTTGAAGGTCACTGTTGTTTTGCTGAAAGAACTAAGTATCAATGAGCCATACCATCAGATATAGTCCTGCCATCAGAGGAATATAATTTGATTTGATTTGGTTTGGTTAGAGATGATTGTCACTAACTCAGTATGGTACCTATCAAAAGAGAAGCGTATCTTTTGGGTTTGAAGGGAGAAATAGTGGTGGTTTACGAAACTTGATTTCAATGGACTAATACAACAGCATGGATGCAGATCCGGTGCAGTAGTGATTATCCAATTTCGCCCTTGATGGAAGGGGGGGACATATGTCAGATGTCATTAGAGCTTTATTATTCAACTTCTTAAATACCTGCTGTCGTTGGAACCTTGTATTTTGATGTGTAAAAGTAGATTTCTGGACAGTGTACTTCTATCTTATGGTAGTCAAGTCAAGTTTGATTGCAAGCATAGTGAGAGACTTGAGAAATTTATGCTTTATTGTTCTTTCATTGTTTATGTTTGTATTGCAGTCATGGGATAAAACCTCCATCTCTTTGACAGCTGGTTGTGATTTGTTCATGCGCTATGTAACAAGAACTTCAGCATTGGAATATGAGGACTTTAATTCAGCCAAGTCTCGCCTTCTTGAACGTGCAGAGAAGTTTGGGGAAATATCTTATAAGGTACATCATGCAATTATTAAAAGGAAAAATATTAAGCATTTTAATCAAATTAACACAATGTTTCCAAAAAAAAATATTATGCAGGCTCGGAAGATAATTGCAATGCTCAGCCAAGAATTTATTTTTGATGGCTGCACCATTTTAGTACATGGCTTCTCCAGAGTTGTGTTTGAGGTTCTGAAAACAGCAGCTCAGAATAGGAAGAATTTTCGAGTTCTTTGCACTGGTTTGTGTAGAAATATTACATTTCTAGTTCATATGAACTATTGCTAGAGCTAGATAGTTCTATATGTTATCAATTAAGTGGCAGTTGTTTTCTCCCTTCTCAGCATGTATGTTCATATTTGTTGGGTAAGCCAGAAGTGAATGGAAAAAGTTCCTTTCATCAATTTACTGGCTGAATAAGCAAACTTTTACTTGTTGGTAAACCAGATAAAAGTCAATAATGTTTAGGGCAGTTAAATACAAATAAGGGAGAGAGAGAACTTTCTTTGCTTTTGCTCATTTATTTATTTGTTTTGGTTACGGAAATCCACATGGAATTTTAGGAGTCAACTTTTCTATAGTCCCCTGTCAAAAAGAATGTTGTTTCTCTTTCTCCCAGTTCCTCTCAATGACTAATTTGTGAAAAAGTTTTTTGAGTTTCCTTTGATTATGCAACACTTGTTGATTTTTAAGTTTCCTGGTAATGATGAAAGGTGGCATTGCATATGCTTTCATCTAGACCTATTTGAGAAGATGAGCTACTGTTTAATTTGATTGCATGATCATCTAGATTCTATTATCTAAAATGCAGAAGGGAGGCCAGACAGGAGTGGGTTACGATTGTCCAACGAGCTAGCCAAGCTTGATGTTCCTGTGAAACTCTTAATAGATTCTGCTGTGGCATACAGCATGGATGAAGTTGACATGGTTTTTGTTGGGGCAGACGGTGTGGTTGAAAGTGGAGGCGTTATCAACATGATGGGAACCTACCAAATTGCTTTAGTAGCTAAGAGCATGAATAAACCAGTCTATGTAGCTGCTGAAAGCTACAAGGTAGGTTGAATGCATGCTATCTTTTACATTAAGGATTCCAAAACACATTTCTTCTTAAGGAGGGACGTTATAACTAGATGAACATTCAAAATGCTATGGTCATTTTCTTCCTAACAAGTCGTAATTTCTTGCAGTTTGCTCGTCTCTATCCGCTGGACCAAAAAGATATGGTTCCAGCGTTACGTCCAATTGATTTTGGGGTGCCAATTCCGTCCAAGGTGGAGGTTGAAACATCTGCTCGCGATTATACACCACCTCAGTATCTTACACTACTATTCACGGATTTGGGCGTTCTAACGCCATCTGTAGTAAGTGATGAGCTTATACAGCTATATTTATAGCCCCAATGAAGTTTGATTCTGTTGTAGGTATTCCAACTATTACATGTAGGGAGGCAATTTTGTTTTTGTGTTCACCCATTTCTTCTATGACATGGAAGAATATATAATACCCAAATATTATATTCTGTTACTTTATTAAGTTTGCTTATCCTTTTGGGTATGAATCGAAAAAGGAATCATCAGATTATTCAAAGTAAATTCATCTTCTTCTTTTTTTACGACTGTGGTGTATGTGTTAGCTTTGGTGCACTTCAATTAATTCCATGGGATACTGTACCAGCAATAGATACTAGATAACTTTGATAAGACGGATTTTATGACACTAGCTCTTGCTGGTGTAAAGAGTTTTTGTGACAAATAAGGTATCACAAATTCATTACTGATTTCAAATCCTGAAAAAGGACTTTATTGCCCCATTATGGTCAATTTAAAATCTTACTTACTGATACAAATTTTGTTTTTTAATAAATTGTATCATTTTTTTGCAGTCAAGTGTAACTAAAAATTTAACATAAGATTGTGGTGAACAACATAATGAGCATTATTACGTCTATAATGAACATTATTATTGTTGTGAGCGTTTTCACCATCCCAAAACAATGGAACCCTAATAATTTGTTCACTAGACATTTTTTGATACAAAAATGATTAAAAAAAAATAAAAATACAAGGAGATGGATGAATTTTAAGCTTATACTAAGTTACATATATAGAGTTTTGAATACCTTTGAGAAAATAAAAATTTGATGAAAAAGTATCATATAACACACTATTTGTCTCGATCAAATCAAGTTGATGAAAAAATGTGTGAAAAACGTTTGCAAAAATATGAGTTTTGTCCTAGTAATAAGACTTCTATAGAGTTATATGCTCCACAAGCTTTAACGGACATTAATTGACAGACGTCTAAGCAGGCTATATAACGCACTAATTTAGTGTCAACTTTCTTTTTTCATATTATTTCGGCCACTTCTTTTCTTCCATGAATCATTTAGATTTCGAACTCTTTGCCCATTTTATATGCAAAATAAAATGAGATATTGCAAATTTAGTGTAGAATAAATTTTATACTACATTTAGTAACGGCATAAATTTATATATCATCTAATTTGAAATTATTTTATCTCATCTCCCAGGTAGAATAAATTAATCTGCATATCAAATAACATAAAATTAATTTTCAACTGATCAAAACATTCAAATATACGATAAAATTAATAAAATCCTAAATTAAAAGATAATGAAAAAAAAGGGAAGCACACCGAAATGTGTTTGGTACAATTATTTTCTTTTCAAGTGTACGTTATATTAATCATAATTTTAAGTAATCTCTAATTTCAATCGAGGACCGTTAATATATAGTTTTAAAAGAAAATAGTAAAACAAATATTTAGTTAAAAAATCAACACAAGTAATTCATCTTTATATATAACATAAAATTAACATTAAAAAAAATTAAATTAGTCTAATTTTCTTACTCAACTCTTCACAGTTTAAAGCACTTGATCTAATCTTTAAATGGAGGGTAAAATGATCATATTTCAACTAAATCAAGGGTGGAATTAGATTTTTTTTTTTTTTAATTTGAAGCAATTATTAGTAAGAAGAGTATTTTTAAGTTATTTTGTTATTTGAAGGACATATTTAAACACAAAACATAATAACAATAACATTTTTATACTAAACAACATAACAAGAATAAAATTGACCTTGCTTAACTCTTTTTATATATATATATATTTTAAACATGTACAAACCCAAATTCTAGTATTATTAAACTTTTTGTAAATTTTTTCCCACGAATTTTTGATAGAATTTTCTCTTATTTCATCTAGTTCTTTTTTTTTGCATGATTAAACAAAAGAATATGAGTGATTAGTCTCATTCTCTAAACTAAATTAGATTAATTATCGGCAGAATTGCTTTATTAATTTCCTTATGAACATTTCTAGTTCTGGGTTTCTTAATTTTTTAATCAAAAAATTAAGTAGATTGTTGTTTTTTTTTTCCAACTTGAGTGTTTTTGTTACTCTAAACTCAAGTTCGATTATAGACGTAAAGATTAAAACTTTATGATAAAAAGATTTTAATCTCTTTTTTTCTTCTTCTTTTGTTGGCTGTTGAATTAACAGTTGATTTAATAATAAAACAGCTAAGATGTGGAAAGAAATTACTCGTTAATCCCACGAACTTTTAACTTTCCGTATTCTGTTTCCATATAATTTTTTTTTCTCTTTTACATTGATTATTAGTTGTAGATTTTAAAAAGGGTATTAGGGTTTCTATTCTTTACTTTATTTGCCTTTTCATCTCTGGCTGAATTAGCTGTTCTGGGTTTTCAATTCGTGGGTGGATTCGGAGCTGTAATGGAAATCGTTGATGTTCTATGATTTCTGTATCTGGTGAGTGTTTTTTTTGCTTATACCCAGTTGGGTTTTTTTTTCCGGTCGTTTGATTGTTCATTGATTTTCAGGATTTGGGTTGATTTTGATGTTAGAATCTTGATATTTTTAAAGTGGGTAGGTGTAATTTTGTGATTAAAATACAGATTTTCAAGTTGGGTATGAGTAATTTTATGAATTTGGTTGTTATTGTGACCAAATACTTGATTTTTAAGTGGTTATTGTAATTTTCTGGATTGGGGGTGGGGTGGGGTGGGGTGGTTATGTATGAGATCAATATGTTGCAGTTCTCTTGTTAGGTTCTTTTGGTTTATGAGTTGAAGGTTTGGTGTTTTTGCTCTGCTGGGGATTTTTATATGTTCTTCATGTATAATAGGATTTCCTTTTTCTGCAGGGTTTGCTATAGAGTTTAGATTCAGGGTGTAAGATTTTAGTGGAGTGGGGTTTAGCTGCTGCAGTTAGATTTTCTTTGTAGGTGTGAAATAGTTTTAGGAAAGGAAAGCCAGGTTAACGTGATGTTTCATTGCCAAGGAGCTTCCAGACAAAGTTGTAGTCTTCTTGCAGTATTATGTGGGAGAACTTCTGAATATGATCAGAAGAAAGATGTACATGATGGCAAGCCGAGATATTGCTTCCCGGAGATTGTATCATCAGGGCGTTTGGAGGTGGGTATCATTATTAGTTGGTTTTGTATCTAATTTAACATGTTCTGGGTTGATACCTCTCAGTAGGAAGGTTCATCATCAGCTTGGCATATGAACTGGTTTCTTATGTCTATTACAATTTGCTAAATGTAGGTGCAAGTGTTGAAAAACCCAAATACCGATGAATTTCATAAAGTTTTAGATTCATGGCAGCCAAATATTGTATATTTGCAAGGAGAACATCTTTCGAATGATGAAGTTGGTTCACTTGTTTGGGGAGGTCTTGATTTGTCTTCTGCAGAGGCCATTTCTGGACTTTTTAGTTCTGCGCTGCCAACCGCTGTATGTAACTTTCTTTCCTTTGTTTTCTCAAGAGAATTTGTGCTAGTAGTGCCTTCTCTTGCATCTCCCTTGGTCGGATATTCGAAGGATTTTTTTTTTTTGATGTCTTAAAGATTTTATTTAAGTATTAAACAGATTATGTACTTCAGCTTTGGTAGTTCATGTTATTTCTGAAGCCATTGCCAAGTCGTTGGATTTTAATATATCTTACCAAAGGGTTTAGATTCAGATTATAAGATAATCTGCAGGATCGTTAGGTTGGCATTATGTCACTTAATTTAATAAATATGATCCAGTCAGTTGTTTTGCAGAGTCACCCTCTTTAATCATAAAAGGTGCATGGTTATTATTTGGGAGAATCAAATTTTGTGATAATTCTGCATAACTTCCATGAAGGTTGTTATTGTGCTTATGTTTTCAGTCTAGCGGTTGAGATCATGTGATTAAAGGTTCTCGTATTTTGGTCTCATTCATGTATGGATGTTTGTTCAACAATATGTTGGTTTGTGTCTTGTTTACAGATTGGTGTTTGTTCCTCTAACTGGTACTGTAAATGATACAGCTTCTATTTGTCGTAGCAAAATAGACTTCAAGGTGATTACTTATTAAAAAAATAGAAATCAAGGTGATCATTTCTTAGTAAAAATACCTAATAATCAGTAATGCCTTGATTCAAAAAATGTCTTAGAAATAAATATCAAACCACCTTTTAGTGGTTAAGTTGTATTCTCCTGAAGATCCAATTATTTTGAAGTGTTCCTTTGGTCACACTATTCTTGCACTATTAGGACCGTAAATTGCATTAGTGTTAGTTCTGTTGTTTACTTGATGATCCAATTGTAGGTCTATTTGGAGCTCCCAAATGGAGAAAAATTGGCTGAAACACTTCATGCTAAGGTGAGAGATTACCTGTTATTTGCTAAATCAGTTGATGATCTGGTCAAATCTCCTCATTTAAACAAATGGATGGCTTCTTTTTGTTCCACTCCTATGCTCATTTTTGCAGGGAATTCCTTATGTGATGTACTGGAAGAGCGCATTTTCCTGCTATGCAGCATCCCATTTCCGACATGCATTTTTATGTGTGGCACAGAGGTAATCTTAGCGGTGACTCTGATGTGCAGTGATTTGATGTATTATTCTGGACTTCCATATATTAATTGCTTGTACTTTCCTTTTGGTGCATATTCTCTATGCTAGAGAACAACAGATGTATTCTCACAGTTGACTTCAATAATATGGCTGTGTATTTCCTTTTAGAAAACTATCTGGATTTTTACATTCCCATTAAGCTATATCTTGTTGGTGTTTTTGTTTTTATCAAATTTTCTATTTCAATCCTTTTCCATGTCTGCTACATTTGTTTAAGATTTACACTGCATTCTTTTCTTGTTTGATGGTGGCTTAGTGGTAGACTTCACAGAGCTTTTCATATTGATTTTTGTGGCATTCTTGACCTTCTATCTACTGAAATGTTGTGGGGTCTTTTTAATTATCAAGAATGTTGTCTGGGGATTGTCAAGATTGTCAGCACACTTCACAGCAAAGGGAGGCTTTCTTAAGAGGCTTACATCAAATAATAGTACTAGTTACTTGCAGATCAGCTGACCATGTGATTGATTTCTTATCTACATTGCATTTCTAGGACTGACTGTAATAAAATTTATACATGATTTTATATCTGTATGGTTTGGTGTAAGGAATTGATTCAAGAGGTCTACTTGTCTCCTGCAGTTCAACTTGTCATGTTTGGGATGCTTTCCAACTTGCACATGCATCCTTCAGGCTTTACTGTGTACGAAATAATTTTGTTCTCCCTGAGATGAGTCAGAGGGACAGTGATAATGTGGGTCCTCACCTACTTGGTGATCCTCCAAACATTGATGTCCCTCCACCTGAGGCAGGTCGTGAAGATGACGAAGAAAGCAACTCTGATGCTCTTCCTGCCATAAAGATCTATGATGATGATGTGACCATGAGGTTTCTTGTCTGTGGATTGCCATGCTCGTTGGTATGGGATTCGTTTCATGTACTCTTTCTATTCGGTTGCACGTGGCACAATTTCCTTTTTATTCTAAAGAGTTTGACTTCCAAAAATTTAAATTCATTAATCAATTCAATTTTAATGAGGATTCATATAGCTTGCCCCAGCTTGTTTGGGGCTGAGACGTAGTTGTTGTTGTAATCAATTCTATTCTGAACAACAATTGTGATCCTTTCTTACGAAATCCTATCTGAACAAACCCCAAAAGTTAGTTTAATTTGTCTATTGTTACAACTGCAATATGTTATCAAGCTGTTTGAAAACAAAATGTAATAGTTTCTTTATGAATTGAACTCTCTGAACTTTATCTAAACAATCAAATCAACTCTCTGAGCAACTCAAAGAAGTTAAGTTAAATAGCTATCACTACAAATGCAATATGTTAATCAAACTTTCTCCTTATTCTTCATGCACTTAGTTTATGACTGAAGATATACAGCTTACATGTACACAAACATATAATATACTCTTCATAGCTTATCTTCTAAGTTGTATCATCTTATGTTTGGAACTAATTGTACACATTACTTATGTTATGAATGGCTTCTTCTGCTCAGGATGAATGCTTGTTGGGATCTATAGCCGATGGTCTGAATGCCCTCTTAAACATAGAAGTAAGTTGCACTAAAATTTTCCTCTTTTTATCACCTTGAAATGGAAGCCGCTTATGATAACAAGTATAGTAAAACTACTTCAGATGATTATCATTTGACACCATTTTCTTTACTTGAGCTGCTCAGACTAGTCCTGTTTTTGGCTTATTACCATCTGACTAAGGGGTCATTTGGTAGGGTGTAACAGGAAGTGTTGAATGAGGTGTATGAGCAATGCAATCATTAGTTATGCTGAGATTATTTCTTATACACTAGTTTTTTGGGTGTATTAAAAATAACATACCTTGCATAATTTCCACAAAAAAATTGTGTACAAAAATATCCTCGACAAAATATGGTGGAAAGCATGTATTTTGGTACATTATATGTATCTATCTTTAATTTAAGACCACAAGTTTCAAAAGTTTTTTGTATTTTCTTGAACTCTGTGCCAAGTCAAAACTAGACAAATGAATTGAAACAAAGGGAGTTATAAATTATTTTTAATTATGATTAGATACACGTATTGCAATAAAGCTTATTTACTGTTCATATTGTTACTTTTCATATTATTTTTAAATTTAAAATATGGCTTTGTAATTACCACTTGTGAAACACACCAACCATGATGTTGAATTACTTAGTAATTACATCATGACAAAGAACAAACCTTGTACTTACTAAGCCATGCAATTACTAGACTGCGCAAATGCTACCTTATTAATTACACAACCTAGCAATTACATGCATCCTTTTTGTATCTTTTGCATGCCTAATAAAGAATGAGAAAGTAGGACGTTTTTGAAATCACTAAATATTTTCTTGGTAAGACGTGATCAAGTACTGAAAAAACTGCATATCTTTTTGTTATTCCAGATGCGAGGGAGTAAGCTGCATAACCGGGTCAGGTATTTCTCAGATGGATCTTGTGGAGCAGTAACAATTTAATTTTCCTTTTCTAAAATTTGATGGTGAATAGCATCTTAAAATCTAGTTCACCTGTTGATGGCATCTTTAAGACAAGGAAACTTACATGTTTCATATCTGATTACTTTCATTTATTCTATGAGGAATCTCTGCTAGATTTGCTTATTTTTCTTCTGGTTTGTCAGTCACCAAGACATCAGCAATATGCACTTCCCTGATTAAATGCTTTCTGTTCATGTGCTTCTCTCTTGTCAAACTTTTGTGCCCCTAATGTTGCTTCTCTGTGATACAGTGCCCTTCCACCACCTCTTCAGGCTGGTACATTTTCCCGTGGTGTTGTGACTATGCGGTGTGATCTGTCAACCAGTAGTTCTGCTCATATTTCACTTCTAGTTTCAGGCAGCGCTCAAACATGTTTTGATGATCTGGTAATTTTAGCAGTATGTTCATGTATGTGCTAATGACTTTAATCTCCCTCTGACAACAGATTGGTTTATGTATATTTCCCTGTTAATTTTCAGCTATTAGAGAATCACATAAAAAGTGAAATCATTGAAAATAGTACACTGGTTCATGTACTGCCAAGTGATGAGGAAAATAGACCACCTATATCTGCGCCTCGGAGATCAATGTCTGTAGCTTGTGGATCAGAAGTATTTGAAGTTTGCATGAAGGTTCCGATGTGGGCTTCACAGGTCCTTTATTTTCACTTTTCTTTGTTTCTCTTTTTTGTTCCCTCCTTGAATCTTTTTGAGAGAAACGCTGAGAGAAGAAGAGGGTGAATCCAATCAATTTGACGCCAGGTTTTCTTTGAACTAATGAATGATTTAATCAGTATATGTGCGTCCTGATAAGAACAAAACAGTTTCTGTGCTTGTACTAAGTTCAGTATCTCTCCTCTTCTAATTTGTAGGTACAAAAGTTTGCCTTCTGGTTAGTATGTTAGAGGATGGGTCTATACATGTAATGGTTGATCTAGTCATTGGTCTTCTTCTTTTATGTTCCTTAGTCACCTTTTCATATTTGTACCATCAAAGGATTGTGTGCTGAATTATAGGATCACCATTAGTTATTCATATTTTCATTAGTTTTAAAAAAAGAAAGGAGTTGATTCATATTTTCATCGTTGATGGTGTTTACCACCTGCTCTAGGTTTAGTTAGTCCTTTATAACTTTGTTCTTCATGTTCCGTTATTTTCAGGTTTTGAGACAATTGGCTCCTGATGTTTCATATCGTAGTTTAGTTGCACTTGGCATTGCTAGCATTCAGGGACTAGCTGTAGCTTCATTTGAGAAAGATGATGCTCAACGACTTCTTTTCTTCTACACAAAGCAAGGGAAGGATGGGTTTTTTGGCAATTTTAAGATTGGCAATCCTCCAGCATGGTTAAAACCGCCTGCTCCTAGTAGAAAGAGGTCTGACTTTTATCAGGGAGCGAGTTATATTTGCCAAAATGGATCAACACCTGGAAATCATGTGGCTGTGAAAGAAGAGAAAGAAAGTCGATTAGGGAATGGTGTTGCAACACCTCTGGTGACTGCTAGACAAAAACTCAAAGTTGCTGCTATGAGGCCCATTCCTCATGTTCGTCATCAGAAAATGCTACCCTTTTCACGAATTTCGGAGCTGGATAGCCTTGATGGGAACCAGGTGAAAACGAATCTGCCCATCATTCCTTCTTCAACTAAGGGTAGCAATGTTGGAGTAACTCCGGTCACCCATCGGAAATCAGCATCAAGCTCACATCAGGCTAAGCAAATTATATCCTTGAATCCTCTTCCACTGAAGAAACATGGTTGTGGGCGAAGCCCAATACATGTGTGTTCTGAGGTAAGATGAGTTTTCCTTTCATATATATTTTCTCTTTTTTTTTTTTGATCAATTAAATGTATTTTCATTCATAAACATGGCCAAAAATACCGTATACAAGGGGTATACCAAAAGGTAAAGAATCTACAAGAAGACATGATTCTCTACAAACTCCACCCAATCATCTATTCAACAAGGGACTTTTTGTATGCACCAAAAGAAAATAATAAAACTGAGACTACTCCTCAACTGAGAGAAACTTGACTCTACTCCTTCAAAAACTCTCCTATTTCTCTCTCCAAACAACCATATTAACGCATGAAAGACCATGTTCCAAGCCCTACATATTCTCCCACTCTTCCAGCTGAACATCAACTCTTTCACAGTTATTGGTATTGCCATGGGGTGCCAAACCACCTAAATGGCTAAACATATTCCACCATAGTCTCATGGTAAACGTACAATGTATAAGAAGATGGTCCTCACCTGCGTCCTTATACGTGTAACACCAGCTGATGCAGATAACCTTCCACTTTCTAAGATCCTTTCATATATATTTTCATGCATAACTTTGCTTAAGGAATCTGATTTCTTCATTGGATGGTGTTTATCTGCTCTTACCTATGTAACTTGAATTATTGTAAGTAGACAGAACACTCTATAAATAATTGATTTCTGAACACTTAAGCTTATTCTCTAAGAAAAATATGTGTTGGGATTTCAGACATTGTATTTGTGAAGCTTGTCATCATTCAATGGTAATTTACAATATTCATTCTAGGATATGTGATGTATAGGGGCCTTACAGGATTTTTTGTTCTTCAGAAGGATTGCCTTTTTTTGGAACTTTGTAGTTCTCTTAGATGAGAATGTGTTGACACAATCTTATGGAATCAAGTTATTTAATCTGCATTACCTGATAAGAGATTTTCTTTTAACACCAGTTGCTCTCAGAATACATTCTGCACCTCAAATGTGTCTTTTCACTTGACTCTACTGATTGGATTATAACAACATGGATAATTGTAATCATTTTTTCTTGTTCCCTCTTTTCTGCCCAACCTATTTACAGGAGGAATTTCTGAAAGATGTAATGCAGTTTTTAATTCTTCGTGGGCATACTCGTCTCATTCCTCAAGGTGGCCTTGCTGAGTTTCCGGACGCTATTCTGAATGCCAAACGCCTTGACCTCTTTAACTTGTATAGGGAGGTGAGCTTTCTTGTCTTTATGCTTATTAAGGACATTTCAGAAATCGGCTAATGGTGTAGAACAATATATTTTATAATCCCTTGTAGAAAAAATGACAGGACTATCAAACATTGTTCTAATTTGTAAATTAAATGTTCTTCAGGTGGTTTCAAGGGGTGGGTTTCATGTGGGCAACGGCATCAATTGGAAAGGGCAAGTTTTCTCAAAGATGCGAAATCACACAGTAACCAATAGGATGACTGTAAGGCCTCTACTCAGTATGACATATGATAGCCTGTTCCGATTTCAACAACAATTTTTTGACTAAGCATGTTTCTCTCTCTGTACCTGGTTGAAAGAACTGCATGCTTGTTTATGTTCATAAGTCTATGTGGGTGCTTATACTTCCGCGTTAGAACTGTTACTTGAGGATTTCTTACTTCTGATTTTTCAATCCCCTTTTTATGTATACTTGCGGAAACTTGAACAGCTCATTTAACAAAATAATTTCTTGAATTAGGGTGTTGGGAATACACTTAAAAGACATTATGAAACTTACCTTTTGGAGTATGAATTGGCTCATGATGATGTGGATGGAGAGTGCTGCTTGTTATGTAACAGGTCAATTCCTGTTCATTTAGTTTTAATGCTGCTAGTTATGAAAGGTGTAATAATGGTTGCCTAACATGATGTTTCCTTATGTCCTCCAGTAGTGCTGCTGGCGATTGGGTTAACTGTGGGATTTGTGGTGAGTGGGCACATTTTGGCTGTGATAGAAGACCAGGTCTTGGCGCCTTCAAGGTACCACTTTGATCTATATAGCCAACCTCTTTCATCTCTTAGTATTCTAAGAGGATTTTTGATGTGAAGTATGGGCTGTTTCTTGTTGCAGGACTATGCAAAGACAGATGGACTGGAATACATATGTCCGCAATGCAGCGTGACAAATTTTAAAAAGAAGGTGCTGAGAACTACAAATGGATATTCCTGAACCTAGCCCTAATGGCTTCAACAACACCAATCCCAATTGATTATATACATGTATTCTCTTAGAACATCAACTGTGTTTTTGCAGAGAAATTAGTTAAAGCTTGTATTACTTAGGGCATTAACTTGTGTTCTGGACAAACAGAGGAAGACACGGAGGCCTACATTGAACAGAAGTGAAAAGGCAAAAGACATTGGAAGGCGCCAGGAGGCGACTAAGAGTGGTGCTACTCTTATTAGGAGGAAGAATTGTAGAGATAGGGAAAGGGATGAGACTGCAGGCAGGCAGGCAGGCTCATGGCAAGTCTTTGTAATATATAATCCTCTGTGAGGATGTGACATTTTGTAGCTTGGTTGGTGGAATTCATATTTCTGAAATTTCACAGATCTATTTTTAGTCATCTTTTCTGTCCACATTGCATTTTCTTCTTACTTTATTTTTCTAGTCTACGAACGGAAAATTTTAGTAGCTTAGTTGGTTGGTTATTTGAACTTTGTGGGTTCGATTCGCCACCTTACCATTCTCTCTCCCATTTCTGATTTCTTCTTTTCTTACCCTCATTTTCTTTTAAAAAGAAAAATCAGAGAGCAATCAGCACTAATTAAACTTATTTAATCAAATGATCTTTAATAAACTATAAAAAATAAACCAAATCGAAGGAAGAGAAACTGCGATAAATGCAACAATTAAAGAAGTTATATACGTCAGATTAACTTAGTGACCGTTAGTTTGTGAATATATTTTTTTGCTTTCTTTTGGAATTAAATTCTGAAAATCATTTTTGATTATAAAATTTTGAAACTGAATTCCAACATTTTAAAACATCAAAAAAATATTTTCACAAAAATTTAAAAGTAATTCTATAATTTGTATTCATGGAGAAACATAACTTTAAGCTGATGAGAAATAGTTACGGCTAGTGATATTGTGCCGATGGAAAATGGTTCCGGCGAGAGATTGATTATTGTGATTTGATGCATTTTGATGCTTATTTGTGACTTGTTATTTGTGATTGATGCACTTGTTACGTGTGATCTTGACATTGAGATTGACTTACTTGATATGTGTTGAATTGTGACTATTGAGCCTTATGAGCTGTTTATTATAAATTTGTTAGGTTGAGCCGATTTCTGTGCAAGTTGTAGTTTAAGAAGGTTCGGTTGGATGAAAAGAGTATTGTTTTCTAGCTAGGTTCTTCGCTTATTAGATTACTTGCTGGATACTGTGTTGTTGGTACTCACTCCTTGTTTCTACACTTGTGCAGGTTCCGAGCCCGGCACTGTGTGATCGTCCTTCTTCTCCTACTTTCCAAGGCTTGTCAAAGGACTATTGAGAGGTAGTTGCTTGTCATATCAATGAACCCTCTTTTTCCTTTCTTTTATTAATTTTTTACATAAATAACTTATTTATTATATATACCTATCAAACTTGGTATAAGTTATTAACACATAAATAACGACAAACCTGAAGGATTAATCTTGATCAATCCAAAACAACCATATTTGTCATTTATACTGACAAAAAAAATAAAACGTAATTAAGTGACTACACGAGGGGCAATAAAGTAAAACACTAGGCATCCACTATTACAATTTACAGCCCGCATTTAAAGAGTTTTCTGATAGATTCTTCTCGATATATCCGCAAAAGTAAATACTCACAGGAGAAAGTAACTTTTCACTTCCTCAGTTCTCACCGGTACCGGAAAAAGCATGTGTGGTGGTGCCATAATCTCCGATTGGATACCGCCGCCTCGATCGTCGAGCCGACTCACCGCCGAACAGTTATGGGGTTGCTCCGATCTGCAAAGCAAGAAGAAGAACAAGAAGAGGAAGCCTTCCAATTACCACTCTAAGTCCTTGAGATCTGAGAATGTAGACTTTGAAGCTGATTTTCTGGATTTTAAGGATTTTTCTGATGATGAAGAAGCTTATAGTTTGGATATCAAACCCTTTGCTTTCTCTGCTTCTGAATTCTCTGGAACCTCTGCTGGTAAAAAAAAATAAAAACCTCAACCCTTGTTTTTAGAAAAAAAATCTGTCTTTGTGGGAAATGCAGAGAAATTTAATTGAATTTGGAGGTGTCAAAATGAGCTGAGTTAATGAATGAGCATTTTCTGTGAGGTTCTGCTATGTTGTTCATTGGGCAAAATGTTGTGTTTCTTTTTATTGTTCATGTATTCTTTCAATTGAGTTAGTTCGACTATTGGCTATTGTTTGGGCTTGGAATGGGATTTTTGATTCTGCTAGAAAAGTTGAATTTAGCTTGAAATGTGTTATATCTGTGGAAATTATTGGTATTTCATTTGCATTTAGTGTGGCTATTCTTTGGGCTTGAAATGTTTTTTCTGTTTTTGCTAAAAATGCTGAATTTAGATTGAGATGGGTTTTAATATTAGTTTGGTTGAAATTATTGGTATTCGATTTATGTTGATGGCTATTCATCTAAGTGAAGAAGATGGCTTATCTGCAGAGTGTAGAACAAAAAGCCAAGATGCTATTTTTCTCCTTTATTAACCGGGAATATTGAAAAAAATTCCAGATAGAAGATGCCCCTTAATTTCATTAGGGCTGTATAGTAATTTCTTGGTTGGCGTGTGAAAGTTTCATGGTGTTTCGTAAGTATAAACACAAGTGGTTGGCTGGGTATGCATCTAAATTTTAGCTTACTTCTGTTGTATCTGAGTTTCTTCTTGGCCCAGTGTTGATAGTTTGCTCAAGCTAACAAATTCTTTTGGTAAGATCATCAAGATTCATGTGATGTGTTTCTTTGGATTAGAAGTCTCTGTTCAAGCACAATTTGGTTGTGAAAAATAGATACTCACAGAACATGCTCCCCTGATTATGATTCCTTTACCTGATGGGGGTTGGCTGGTTGGCTACATGATGCCTACAGTAAAAATCTAAAATGATTGAGTTGTGTTCTTTTGTAAGTTTCGTGCATATGAGACTAGGGAACATGTTATGTACAAGTGTAGTTTGATTAAGATACCAATTTTTTTTTGGGAGAACTGGCTTGATAAAACCTGTATTGCAATTTATAACAAGCAACTATTAGGGAACATGATATGCATGTTGTGTCTCTGGGCTTCTCAATTTCTTAGTCATTTAATGTCGTCATGGTGATGAATTGGTTCTTGCAAATTATGGTGGTGTTGTTAATGTCTGAGGTGCTTATTTCTTTTGTATGTAAAAGGATCCGAATCATTGATATCTGTTGATGCAAACAAGGAGGTTGAGAAATCTTCCAAGAGACAGAGGAAGAATCAGTATAGGGGGATCAGAAAGCGTCCTTGGGGTAAGTGGGCAGCTGAAATACGTGATCCACAGAAGGGGGTCCGAGTTTGGATTGGAACTTTTAATACTGCAGAAGAAGCTGCCAGAGCTTATGATGCTGAAGCTCGGAGGATCAGAGGCA
The DNA here is from genome assembly GCA_035578085.1 of Solanum pinnatisectum. Taxonomy (NCBI): domain Eukaryota; kingdom Viridiplantae; phylum Streptophyta; class Magnoliopsida; order Solanales; family Solanaceae; genus Solanum; species Solanum pinnatisectum. The sequence continues at coordinate 7,157,096 of CM069087.1, forward strand.
ATAAAGCTAAAGTAAACTTTCCTGATGAAGCTTCAGTGCCTGCCTCGAGGCAAGCTGGTAAGGTAAATCCTCGGAAGGTTTTTTCTGATGAGAGCTCTAACCCAGTTCTGTCAAACACCATGTTTATGAACAACTTGAATAGTGGATATTGTGACAATTTGGACCTTCTCGAAGAGAAAACAAAGACTCTGTATGGCTATGAAGCTTTGTGTGCGACTCCTGTAGATACAGGACCTAACCCATATGCCCATCCAGCTGCTGCTGGTGTTTACTTCTATTCTGACCAAGGAAGTAACTCTTTTGGCCCCTCAGATTTTGGTTGGGGAGAAACATGTTCAAGGACACCAGACATATCATCTGTTCTGTCGGCTGCTATAGAATGCGATGAAGCTCAATTTATTGAAGGTGTCGACCTGGAGGAGAAACCAAAATCTTGTTCCAACAATTTGGTGCCGGATGATGTGAACATTGCACACAAGCCACCTGAAGAATTTTCAACTTTTGAATCCCAGATGAAGTGCTATCAGACGCCATATTCAGAAGGAAATTTGGATGTACCAGTCGATGCCTTCCTCAATGCAGATGCTACTCAGGGTGGTGAAAATGCTATGAACCTTTGGTCCTTTGATGAGCTTTCTTCTTTAATGGGAGGCATCTGAGAATGTGGTACGTGTGGATTCTTTGTAAATAAGGCTTCATGTGAAGATGAGGTTTTCTCCTCATCTCTCGTCTCCAAACAACGCTAAGTTACTTGACGCAAGTGTAAATTCAAAATTTAACATGTTTGATCCATCTCTTCTTCTTTTAGGTGTCTGTGTTAAGGAAGATGAAAAGTTGACAACCATTCAAGCATGTTTAGGGCTCCATGGATGGTGTGCTGAGTAAGTGTTTTGGTTATATAGACCCCATTAGACCAATAGGTAGGTAATTAGTTTATTAACAACTGTTGACAACAAGCTGATGTTTTCAAATTTTGCATCAATATGGATGATAATTGATGGTTCAAAATGCTTTATATTTCACAACTTGGTTATTTATGGCTAGTTGCTTGACATTGTTTATCCTATTCAACCTTATGCATATGCTGACTGAGTAGGCTTTTGCTCATATGATTTGAGAACCTAATTTCAAAGTTTTGATTTTAAACCAGCATTTGTTTATGAAATTTGTACAAATTTTACTTAAGCTCATGATTTCAAATTTCAAACTCGCCGACAAAAAACAGGACTTGGAAATCTCTAATTGAGATTTTAAATATAAAATTTGATTCACAAGTTTGTATTTTGGTGGAGTTTTATATTTTACCAGTTGCAAATGAATGGTGATAGTCTGAAATCATGATTTGAAATTTGGTCAGTTTTAAAGTTTAAATTTTATTTGAATATTTGAATTTCTTAGGTTATATTTCTTATAAACATGAAATTCCAATAATATATGAAAACTATTAAATCCTATTCAACTCTTATACATTTATATACATTCATACATATTGAGCAAATTGTAGTTCATAAACCATTGGAATATTTTAAGGCGTTGAGTTAATAAATTGTATATCTTCATATTCTTTTTATAAGCAAACAAATATTTGTAGTTACATGTTATTAAAATTGATTCAATAGGTGGAGGAACATTTTTAACCCCTTTTCATAGATTGAACTAAAATTGTTATTAAGGGTTGTATGTTACTATTAGGAAGTCGTTTGGTTTAGAGATAAAAATAACAATTTTAGGATAAATTGTAGAATTATCTTATTTAGTGTTTGGTTAGATTTCTAAGTTACTACACAACTGTGACACTCCTCTCTTAAAATATTTGTCGTGTTTTACTTCTCTTTTTTTAAAGTCAAATTATATGAGTTTTGATTAACATTTTGAGATGTAGTTTTACGCCATATTAATATAAAAATTATAATATTTGAGTATCTAAATTTCAATTTACAATATTAAACTATTTTAATCTAATTTAACTTTAAAAATTAGTTAAAATAACTCTCGAATTATAAAATCAGATTTAATCATATATATGAGATGTTTAAACAAAAATTACATTGCCAACCTTCAACTTTGCGGTTGTTTATATATTTATTACTCCATTATATATAATTTTAATTACGTACTACAGTCTAAAAGTTAGAAGATTTACCTCAAATCATAAGCATATAAATATCTATTGATGTTAATATTACTAATTTATGATAATTTTGAATGTCAAATGGTGTCAAAGACGAATATTATTTTGCTAAAGTCCTTCGTACTACATAAATAATATGGAAAAACTACATAAATTAGAGATGCTTTGCACTATATATACTATTATTATTTATACTTTTAAAATATTATGTGTCTTACCACTAATTAAGAGTTTCCTATCATATATTAAAAAAAATACACTTCGATACATGTATTTTTGCTATCAAATTAAAAAAAATAGGGAGAGAGGCGAGCGAGAAGAGGAGGGAGGCGAACGAGATTCATCTCAAATACATGCGAATCATAGATGCATTCCTTGATCTTTGATTATTATTATTATTATTTTTAAAAGAAGAAGATGCATTCCTTGATCTTTGATTTTTATTTTTAAAAAGACTTAAATTAAGGAATTTGATTAATTTAAATTTTTCAAAATTAGTTGCTCATGTATCACACAAGTTTTGTATCAAAGATTTCCTATGTATCTCCATCTCATTGTTTATGAGATTTTATGTTATATGGCAAAGTTGTGGGAAAAGAAATAATTTGCTCCTAAAATTATGAGATTATTGGTGTTTACCAATTATGAAACATCAAATCAGGGCTAATATGGGAAGATATGTTCAAAGAAATAAGTTCTTTGCTCCTAACAAATTTAAACAACGTAGGAAAGATTTTAATGTCTTTTTACTCCTAGTGTGTACTATTTTTTTTATTACAAGTCAAATATATTTATAATATTATTATCTTTATAAAAAAATATATCCAAAAGTCATTGATTACCATTTATTCGATAAATATTTAAACAACTCATAACGTGAATAATATCTTCTAACAACTAGGATATGGTTAACAATATTTGTTGTCATTTTCATGACTCACTGACTATAACTAACTTATTATTTTATTTTTAATTAATAACAGATTTTTTTTCAAGAAAATAAAATTCCTTAATGATAATTAGAGTTTAAACTTTTTTATATTAACATTCGTGAAGATTTATTTTACCATCAAGTTATGTAGAAGGAAAATACAATATTGGTCTTTTAAAAAATTTAAAAAAAAAGAAAAGAAAAGAAGAAGTTACAATTGCTTAAGCAAATTAGTTTTGTAAATAGAACCTTATTAAAAAGTATTTGCACAATGAATTTAAATGAGTTAAATGACAACTACATATAGGGTGTGTTTTCATTTATTTTTTTCATATTTGATAACTTAAAATATTTTGAAAAATATATTCTTTAGAAAAAGAAAATTCTTTAGAAAAATAAGGAAAATGACTTCCGTCATGAAAATAGGAGTTTCATAAGTGACATTTCAAGTTAATTGTCTCTTACTCACTTACTTTATACCCCTAACCTTGAATCAAACACTCACACGCCCGCCCCCATCCCACCTTATGATATTTGTTATATTATATATAAGCATTTTTGAGATAATATTTTTACTTATTAAATATTAAAACGTAGATATAAAAACTCACTTTCCCCCTAAAAAAGCATTTTCTTTGGTATCAAACACACTCATAATTGTTAATAGTAATAACCATTAACTTGGTAACCCAAAAAGAATTTTTAAAAAATCAGAAAAGAGTCGAGATTATTTTTAAACTATGCAAAATAGATCATTTATACCTTTATTAGATTTTGTTGTTCAACTTAGGGTATTTAAGGCAAAATCATGTGTTGTAGAATATGCCACTTATTGAATTGTGGGCAATATGTCTGGTTCTCGTTTTAACCAAAGAGGTTGGTGAATTTATTCAATTTTCTGTCACCATATCTTTAAATCAAGTGGTCCACAACTAAGTCATAGATTTCATCAGGTCAGAATTAATGACTCATAATTTTATAGAAATCCTAGTTGACAACGTTTAAGTGAATGAATTAGTTTTATGTGGCTTATCATAATATTAAAAATTTGAATTGTTAACTCTTTAGGGTGTGTGGTCTCTTTGGAATAACGATAAGCGCATTTTTTATCCCAAAATATAATAGAAGATATAAATAGTCTATTTCGCATAGTTCAGGAACAATACCTCAAATCGCTTACGAATGCTTAAAAAATTGGTGAAGTTACACATTTGGCTAGTCGACTAATAAAAATGATAGTATTCACTAGTCAAATAGTTTTAAAAATACAGCATATTATGTATATCATATATTAATATACAAAATAAAATGTTTGTTGGCTATTATTTTTGTGAACGGTTAAAAATATCAATTTTTCATTAAAAAATTCTCATACAAGTATAACAATATACTCCATTGAAGATATTTTTACTCGAAAATTTTAGTTTTTGAAGTTATGATTTTTTAAACTTAAAAATTGTATTTGAACATGTATTTTATTTGGGTAGTGCTAAATGGCTAGAAAATTTGGTAGAATTTGGCCAGAAATTTAAAAAGTCTAGAATATCCTTTTTATTTTAAAATAAACTAATCTTTTTTCTATTTTTAATTAAAAGGTATTAAAGTTAAATAGGTAAAAATGTTGAAAAAGGTAAAATAACATAGTGTGAAATATGTTATTTTACCATTCTGGCCAAAATTTCTAGCCAAAAGGATTTTTCCTTTTATTTGGAAAAAACTTGAAGTTTTATAAGTGGAAATCCCAAAAACTAATTTGAACAAGCTTTTTATACAACTTTATTATTATTTTTTACAAGGCAGATCTTCAAAATCTATGACCAAATATATATTTTAAAACACTAGTTTTTAAAACCTGATTCAAAATCTATGGTCAAACGCTAGCACTCTCTCTATATATATATCTTGATAAAAAGGAGGTTCAAAATTCCTCATTCACAAATAAAGTCAAGCATGGCAAAGCCTTTGGGTACCTCAAATTTCACCCTAGTCCTAATTATATTCTTATATCTTATAACTTATTGCTTCCATATCCATATTGTGGAATGCCAATGTCAAAAAACAAAAGGACAGGCATCTCTCTTCATCTTTGGTGATTCTTTTTTTGATGTGGGCAACAACAATTACATCAACACCACCACTCTTGACCAAGCCAACTTCAACCCTTATGGAGAAACTTATTTCAAGTTCCCCACCGGTAGATTTTCCGATGGACGTTTGATTTCCGATTTCATCGGTAAGTAATTGTTGTTGAGACAACGGATTTGAAGTTTATAGATTTAAAATTTTTGTATTGAGTTTTGAATTAGTACTTGTAGACGTTCAAATGGATTTTTTAAGAGATTAATTAATATAGGGTTTGAATTAAAGTTCTTGTTTGATCAAATCTCTAATCAAAAGTCTTAACTCCGCCCCTGACTCGATGGTCATGCTTACCGTGGAACTATAGTATTAAGTATGAATTCCGATGAGTCTAAATGTTTTTGTGTAAATTTTTTATTTTAAATTAGGAAATTTATTAAATATGCGGGCCTATTTATTCTGAGTTCATTAAGTAAAAACGAGATATATGAAGGGTATCAAATCAACTTCCTTCATTTTGAATTTAAAAATTTGATCAAAGTATTACTTATAAGTTAAATAAAAGATTTGTTTTACATATAAGGTTTTGAATCGTCTTATATGGAAATCTTTACGTAATAACGTAAATAGTTCAAAAATTACTTTAGATCACAAATTTGAATTATAAATGTGATATTATATTCTTGCTTCTTCTTTTTTAATTTTTTTTTAAGATTTCTGACTCGGATACTCGTTTTAATTCTTTTTTTTTTGGTTGTGTGTGGTTGGGTGGGGAGGGGGGGGGGGGTGGTCTCTTCATAGCTAGCCAGCCTAGATTGTAATATTGACAATATATTGTACTGTATATATATTTATCTTTTTTATTGTTTTTATTTGGTGACAGCTGAATATGCAAAACTGCCATTGCTGCCACCCTTTCTACACCCCGCTAGCCAACACAGCTATTATAATGGAGCAAATTTCGCCTCCGCTGGGGCCGGAGCTCTTGTCACGACTTTTCAGGGATCGGTAAGTCGTTAAATTTCCTCCTCATCGAAAATTCTAATAAGAGAATTCAAAGTTATGTAACATGCGTAACAGTTTGAATTATACTTATGATTAAATTATAAACTTTCTTTATATTAAGGAGATTCAAAATCATATAAATATTATAAACTTCAAAACAATCAATTTCAAAAGTCTTGTAGCCACATATATAATTAAAGAGTAGCATGTTTAATAGAACAACTATTTTTTTAAAAATAAATCTTGTTTTTTGGTGACTATTCAAACTTTGACATAAGTTAAAAAGGATGAAGTAATTATTTTGTTGACTTAAGAAGCTACCTGTATTAGGTGGAATCAAAGGTTTTCTATAGAGACAACTCAGAATTACTAAATTTTGTATAGTTGACTTTTTCAAAAATAACTTGACAAGTAATTTTGACTCACTATTCAGCATAAGAGTCTATATTGTTCAAAATATTTAATATTATATATCATATATGTTTTGAACGTTATAAAAGTGACTCAAATTTATCTTTCACATTTTATCGTTGTTCATTTTAACCAAAATGTGTTGATGATTTATGATATCTAGTACTACTCCTTTTGCCTTAATTTATGTGGCACTTTCATTTTTCAAGAATCAAATAGTTTAAGTTTGATCGAAAATTTACGCATGAAATCTTTAATTTAATTATATATTTGTAAACTACATAAAAAATATTATAAGTCACAATAATTGAATATTCAAAATAATTAAAAGATATATAAAAAATTTACGATAAAAAATAGACTTGTTTGAATCTCAAAATCTAAAAAGTGTCACATAAATTAAAACGGAAGTATGTGTTTGTTGTCCTGTTCGTATTTCCTAGTGCCGACATTCTGAAATAAATAAAAAAGGGCTGCAAGCTATTTTTAATATTAGGAACATATTTTTTAAAGTCAATGTTGATATAATTAGTAAGGTGAAATTAATATATTATATTATAGTATATGTTAGGCAGATTCTCAAAGCCGTTATATGTTCCATTAGCTACTTTAAAGTTAGGTTCATTTCCGCAGTTAGGTTCATTTCCGCTTCAATTAAGATGAGAGATTACGAATACTACTTATCCGCATTAGTTATTTATATCAAATTAATAAAATGTATAGTTAATTAGTAATTACTCGTAATACTAGTTGAATTGATGAAGACAGTGGTATTCCATATAGGAGGTTAGCGATTGATTTTTTCTGTCAATGTTTTTTTCAGTTGAGCATGTCAAATCAGAGTTTGTCTAGTATATGTGATTTGTGAGTTATTGCAAAAGAGTGATGTTGCGGAAATATTGTGGATTTGTTAGTACACAATCACAAATAAAAAAAATAGAGAAGAAAAATAACACAAGGATTTAATGAAGTTCAGCTAGGTTTAGTCCTCCAACCAAAAACAGAGAAAGTTTTCCACTATGAAAGAAAGAGAAGAAGTTTACAATGCTCTCAAACCCTTAGGACTACATCGTGTCCTTTACAATACTTTAGAATCCCAACTACATATCCTATTATAGATCTCAAGTAACCCCAAACCTATAAGGAAAATGTTCTCTCGATCCTAAAAGGACAATATATTCCTTTTCCAAATCTATTAGGACAAAGGGTCTCCTAACTAATGATTATATACAAGAAAAAATTCAAGACATAATTAATTAATGAGCCAAAAGGTAGTGGCTAGTTTCAAAAAGAAAAAAAGAAAACAAACTTATGATGATTAAATAATATTCCCTCCGTCCCAAAATAATTGTTTTGATTTGGAGTACGAGGGTCAAACTAACTAATATTTGGTTTGAATTCATACATTCCTATCATATTTACTAATTCTCCTTATAGTTTGAAATAATTACATTTTATCTCACTAATTAATAATTTAATACTAAGTTTCAAGTCAGATACACCTAGATACATGTTTTTTTGCTACCAGATACATGACTTGAATAACTAGGGAGAGATCGACGCAAGCGATAACTGGAGGGAGATGAACGAGATTTGTCTATATATCCCAGATACATGCGAATCACACTAGATCGGAGAGTAGTGACGAGCGAGATTTGTCTATGTATCTCAGGTACATGTGAATCCACCTGGATACATAGTATCTAAAACAAATTACACATAACTTTAACCTCATGTATCTGGATGCACCAAATTCTAGTAAGATTTGTAACATTGCAAACTAGTGTGTATCTAAGTAATTAGCTCCTGAATTAGTGAGATTTCTATAAGTTACCATAGAATTCTCAATTTTTTTTTCTGAAATAAAATTTACATATTTAAAAACAATATAAGAATATTATAAATCATAATAATTAATTAATAATTAAGACGGAGGAAGTAATTATGTATTTGTGTATATATTCTAACACATGTGGTTCATTAATTTGATAAATTTGTACTAGGGTTTGCATGCATGATTGCTTATTACAAGTGATAGACAATCAGTAGAGACCAATGACAGCTTTGCACTAGAGGTCAGGCCCAAAAACAAATACACTGCTGTTTTATTTGGACTTTACTTATATTATGTCCACACCACAATTTTAGTAGATAGGTGGTCCATGAACTTTAATCAACAAATGGAAATCACAAACAAATCGTGAATCTTTATAGCAAAATATATTGTATTCGATGCTTAATAAGTGTATTATATTCGAACGTATGCAATATCTTTGCTTATTGTATCCAAATAGATTACAAATGAGATGTGTTTATTCGTATCAAAAGTCATAGATATCTGATATGATTATTCCAAAAAAAAAAAACAAGTAATTTGAAAAAAACAATAATTTTATATATTTGTTTTAGATCAACATGAATTGTTTAATTATTTTTGTTTTTTCAGGTAATTGATATGGAGACTCAGCTCAAAAACTTCAAAAAGGTGAAGAGTTGGTTGAGAAATAAATTGGGCAAAGGGAAATCACAAAATATTTTGTCAAATGCAGTCTACTTGTTTAGCATTGGAAGCAATGACTACTTAAGCCTCTTTGTGACCAATTCCTCAATACCAATCTCTCCTCAATACCACCAAATGGTCGTCAGAAACTTGACGATCATCGTTCAAGTAAGTTTATAAGCTGGTTAAACTGATTTATAAATATTTTTCAATAGGTCATTTTGGTTTTAACCCTTTGAAATGATCGATGCAAAGAAAGGATCATGATTTAATCCGTTTAAATATTAACATATACTAAAAAATAATTGTTTTTGCCACCTCTAAATTCTTCCAACTTTTTTTCTTCTTTTAACTTAAAAAAATGAGCTCAATAAATATAAAAATGATATTTAGCGACAATTAATTAGCGGTAATTAGCTTACATCCACCCTTTCACTTCGTTCGAGCTTCCTTTTCAGCCCTCTCACGGTGAAAAAAGTGGTTACTATTTCAAAAAAAATCATATCGTCCATCCGAATTGTCTCAATTACAGCCAACTCCCCCTCCCCATTCTCGATTTCTATAGCGGCAGAGGGAGGTATCATAATAGAGTCAAAATCACGATTAAAGTCAGTCCGGATAAAAGGGTGAATTCAATCCCCTTCTTCCTGATCTTATTGGCCTTTCAGCGGGCCTAAGAGCAATGAAATTGTCCATCCCCTGTCTATTCATCGATCTTTGGCACGTTGACAGAACTCTTGGCCTTACAAGACACAGGCAACTATGTAAATGTCCCTAAAATCTATAACGACATTAGATCCAATGACAATTAACTAATGTCGGTAAAGGCTTTAACAATACTCTTTGTTAATGCATATATTTATTGCTGCTAAAAGTTATTTTTGTTGTAGTGACTGTCTCATGTCACCGATAATTGATTTTAGCGATTTCTAGTCTTCATCTGGTGTTTCATTCATATGAATTCCACAGGAGATGTACAAAATTGGAGGCAGGAAGTTTGGGTTCCTTAATTTAGGAGACTTGGGGTGTCTACCAGGCTTAAGAATGCTGAATTCATCTAACAAAAATGGGTGTTTGGAGAAAGCTTCAAATATGGCCAAATTACATAATGCTGAGTTGTACAACACCCTCTTGAAATTGGAGAAACAATTGGAAGGGTTCAAGTATTCACTCTATGACTTCAATAGTAGTTTGAGAGAAAGGATTGATCATCCCTCCAAATATGGTATGTATCATTTTCAAGCCATATATATACATGATTAATGTGTATAATTGATTATATATATATATAATAGATCTGTATATATACATACCACCCTCCTCAGATTCCTTTTGTAGGATCACAATGAATATGTTGTTGTTGTCCATTTAAAATAGAAAGAATTGTCGAATCCTTCTTTCATTCCTTTTAAAATATAATAATAACAATAACACATTCAGTGTAACTTCACAACTATATTTGTGGAGGTTGATGGAATGCACATAGACCTTATCCCTATCTCGTAGAGATAGGAAAATTATTTCTGATAGATCACCTTCGACTTAAAACAAAATAGTTTGAAAAAAGGATATACATAAATGAATTTTGTATATTCCTTTTAAAATATTAAATACATGAATTTTGAATATCTTTCATCCCTTATTTAATTTGTCGTCTATCTTTTATTATTATGTGTCTATGGTCCATTTCGTTGCTATTCGTTCCTAAGCTTCATGATTTTTCATTTTTAAATTTATTTTCCTTGTTTGAAAAGATCCATATACATGAAAATTACACAAATTAGAATAAATGTTATGTTGTGAAAGTTATGCTATCGGAGAATTCAGAATCTCTCTGAATTCATAAAATTTTAATTCTGAACGAAATTATACCGTTGCAATTGTAACAGGTCTCAAGGAAGGAAAAATAGCATGTTGTGGAATAGGACGATTCAGAGGGATACATAGTTGTGGAGGAAAAAGGCCAGTGGGACATAAATTTGAGCTTTGTCAAAATCCAAATATGCATGTATTTTGGGACTCCTATCATCTTACTGAAACTAGTTACCACCAAATGGCAGCTGAAATGTGGAATGGACCTTCTACTTTCAAGTCCCTCTTTCAATGCTAATGCTAGTAAACTAACCAGCTATTCTTTTCGTCTCAATTTATGTGTATTTGATTGGACATGAAATTTTATAAAAGAAAGATCTTGAAATTTGTGGCGCAAAACAAGTTGTATAAAAATTTATGTTATACTCCCTCCGTCTACTTTTGATTGTCATATTGTGCTTTTCGAAAGTCAATTTGACTAATTTTCAAAGTTAAATTAGATTACATTAATTTGATATTTTAAACAAAAAAAATAGATATCAAAAAACTATACGAAAAGTACTATAAATGACAATTTTTTGCATATCAATATGATGAAAAAGTACATTGTAAAATGTTAGTCAAAGTTCTTACAGTTTGACTATAAAAAAGAAAACTATGACAGTTAAAAATTGACGGAGAAAGCATAAATCATCTCATTAATGAATAAAATTTGAAGTTCATAGTTAAATTATTTTTTAAATAAGAAAGAATGACATTTTTGTTAAATGATTAAGAAGGAACCTATGATATATAAATTGGGAGAGATTGAGTACTATAATGTGAAAACTAAATTGTATAGTCGTCTACTTAAGTACTCCCTCCGTCCTATTTTATATGTCACCTTTTTACTTTACACTTGCATTAAAAAATTATGTAACTTTACCTTTCTACCCTTATTTAATGTTTCTTAAGTCAACTTTATTAATAAATGACAAGATTACTCCCTCCATTCCATATTAATTGAATTTTTGAGGCATTTTCCATTTTTCAAATTAACTTAATTGTTCAGTTTTCAAGATTACTTTTAGAGTATTCTTCTAATTTTACCCTTCATTTGGATTTTCAATGTGATGACTTCAATAAATTTGACAATAATTAATAAGGATAAAAATGGAAAACTATGTTCAATTTATGTCTTAATCTACTTTTCTTAAAGGGTGTGAAACACCTCAAAAATTTAATTAATATGGAATGGAGGGAGTAATTAACTATTCTATCAAGGGTATAATAAGCAAAATACGGTAATTTATGCACAAATTTTATAAATGACAAGTATTGTGGTCCAACTATTTATAAAAAGGGATGACATATAAAATGAGACGGAGGGAGTAATAGCTAGTAAATATATACTTTTTTGTATGATATAACAGAAGACATATATTTTTGATCAAAATAGTGTATATCTTGTTTGTATATTTAGCTAGTAATGTAATTATTTTTGCTGACGGGCCAATATTAACTTTAATAACACAAGTTGTCGATTTTAAGAAATTTAATTTCCTCTAGTATCCATACACGTGTTCCTATCATGCTGCAATTAAAAATATTCCCCCATTTTGTAGATATATGGTTCACACAACGAAGATTGATGATAAATTTTAATGGAGTTTAAGATGGATCAAGTAAGGGTGGACGGTAAGGAGAAGTTGAGCCAGTATTAAGAGTTTGGGGTTCTAAATTTTAGAACAAAAGAGAAAAATATTTTCGAACTCAGAACACTAGTGTGGAAAGCATTTTCATGCCCCTTCCTTATCATTGAGTCGTTAATCAATTTTGTTAAGGGGTTCATAAGTTAATATACATATATTTATTTATTTAATTTTCTAATATAAATAAAGGGTCTGCGGAAAAGTTATTGTATTCGCCCGAACCCCACTTAGCTCTGCCTCTAACTATAATAGAGTTATAGCTCCGCCTCTGATTGTAATAGAGTTATTGATGTTTTCTGAGTCTGGTATATACATGAGATGTATATTTACACAATTATATATATATATATATATATATATATATATATATATATATCACACACATATGTGTGCACGCGTACGTGTGTGTTGCGTGCGTTGTGTGTGCGTGTGCAAGTGCATGTGTGTTGTGTATTTGTATTGTGTGTGCGCGCACACGCACGCGTGACATGTGTGTATTCATGTATATCTATATATTCATAGTTATACATGCTTATACAAAATATTGTATATCTCATGTATTTCGAGGCAAGTCATGTATATTATATTCATGTATATTATATTCATGTATTTTATAGTTATATATGGTTATCCATTTATATGATTTTTGTTATTTCTTTTATTTTTACTTCAAAGAAAATTTTGAACACCCCACAACATAGTGATTATTTTATTAATTAAAATAACATTCACAATATCTACATATAAGTTTAAAATTTACCTAATGCGATCTCACTTGAAAATCTCATCATTGAACTTAGAGCAGTCAAAATGGGCTTTGCCCATGGGGTCGGCCCAACCCAACTCGTTATTAGGGTAGGGTTGGGATATAATTTTTCAGTCTCATTTAAAACTAGGGCTTATAAGCCAGACCATATAAGTCCTTGATCCTTGAGGCTTGATAGGGGCCGGGCCGGAGTCGGCCCATAAGCGAAAACTTTTTATTTAAGGATAACTTACAATAATCTCACTAGTATATAATCTAATTACTTAAATACACATTATGTTGTAATATTATGAATCTTACCAGATTTTGGTACATCCAGATACATGTATCTCGAAATATATGAACTCAAAATTAGGTTAATTTGTTCTAGATACACTCTATCCAAGTATATTCGCATATATCTAGGATACATAGACAAATCTCGCTCCCTCGCTTCCCTCCCATCTTGTTCGTCACTCTCTTATCTCGCTCGTGTCTCTGTTATGCGAGATACATGCTAATTACACTAGATTTTTTGTTAGTGTTATTGAAACAACACCATTGTTTGCCATATTTGATTTGAAAATCTTCTCATTTTTTGACTTATAGAACTATAAGTTTGAAAAGAAAAAAAATGAAAAAAGAAAAAAAGAAGGGCTAGCCCTCCCCAGCCCTCGGCCCTTCTAGGGTTGGGTTGAACATTTTCAGGCCCTTTCAAATAAAGGGCCGGCCCTCCCTAGCCCTTCAAATTCCTTGGCCCGCAAGGCTTGGGCTTGGTGGGGCTGGACCGGCCCTTTTTGACAGCTCTAAATTTGAACTTATCAAGAGGGGTCATTTGCACTTTTGACCCTTTTTTTAGATTGGTCTATAATTTATGTCCCTCATAGTAAATTTTTTATTTATGCGGCATGAGTTTATATTTTCGTATTATGATATTTACAAATTGTGTTTGAATATGACTTCAGTTTCTAAAGAACTTATGTCTTACTAGGCATAAATTCTATTATTGAATGACAAAAATAAAAGATCAATACATTTAAAAGGAAAAACATACAATTTTATGCGTCAAGAGTTGGCTTTTTAACGGTTCTTGCAATTACACTTTAGCCAAATTCAGTATATTTTATGGAACATGAATATATTATCAATCAACTTTAATTTTCTTTCAATGACACAACAACATTGATATTCATGTGTGAATTTGATCTAACATGAAAATGATCTTTTTGAGGAATATAAAATTTCAAATGTGATCCAAAAAAATGTTGATAATACATTATAAAATGCATTATTATTAATATATAGGGTACTATAATACATATATAATTTCACAACATTCAAATAATTATGAAAGTTATGTGAACTGAATAATTGAATTATATTGCATTATCATCATCAGTCATAGTCAACATAATTTTATGCTTTTTTTTTTCTAGGATAACTTAGATTTGTTATTCAAAGGGTGAAGGTGACCATATACTATATATATATATAGATAAGAAAATTATCATCGTCAGTCATAAGGACATGATGTATAAGTATAACTGTGCTTCTATTATTATTATTATTATTTTTGATTCGATGATTTATTGAAAACAGTCTTCCGACAAAGATATAGGCAAAATCTGAATATATCCTATCTTTTTCAAACCTCACTTGTGAAATTATATTAACTATGTTGTTGTTAATCATAGGTAAAGGTGGACCCACATTTGAGGGAGTGGGTGCATGTGCACCTGATAACTTTAAATTTTTTATGTATATACACATGTATATTCCTAAATACGGATCATATAATTAAATGTGCACCTTGAAAAACATAGGCAAGCCCATTCAACTATAGAATGAACTATGTTATGTTTATTTAATTATATTTATATATACCTTTGATTTTATACTTGTTTGATAATATTTTTTGAAGTGTCAGTGCTTCGACTATAACGTTCGCCTTTAATAATGCCCTTATTATCTTCAAATCTTAGATTCACCTCTTATCATAGAAGTATGATTTTGTAATTTTCTCTTCATAACTAAGGAAATTAATACAAAGAATGAGCTTATAAACTAATCATACCATACATCTTCACCTATATATTATATAGAAATGTGATATTGATATAATATATAAGATTGTATAGTGCAAGTATATTACATGTATAATCCATGTTAATAAAACAATTATTGCACTTATGCGAATAATTTCATCTGCTTGTAATATCTTCACTTAGATTTTACATTTTCTTTTATATGTTGTTTTCATGATACAATTAAAAGAAATTAGAGTAAAGCAAATATAGCCAAATATACTCTTTTATAATCATTACTAGTAAGTTTTATTAATTATTATTTTTAGGGTTAAATTGTATAGTATGGTAATAGTATATTTTTAGAAATAATGATTCTTTTATTATTAAAAAGCTAGGGTATTAGATTATTATACTTGTATAATCATGTTAGAAGTTTAATTTCTATGAGTTTCCTTAATCATGTTTGTAAATATTTCAAACTATTGATGTATATTTATAATTTTATGTTACTATATTATTATACTATATTGTAAATTAAAAATTAAAGATGCATGGCACGTGTATTATTATACTATATTGTAAATTAAAAATTAAAGATACATGGCACGTGTCTCGAGGCTTACGCCTTGCCCTATACTAAGTAAAACGTCTCGCCTCACGCCCTCACCTTTTAAAACGTCTCGCCCTATACATTTACATTGATTTCCCCTAATTAAATTTCGCCAATAAGAATTAAGTAGTTAGAATTGGCTAAAAATAGTATTAGATGGACTAAAATAGTTTAAAAGAAGTTATAAAAATAAAATAGGTGGAAACTAGCCAATCATTAAACAAAAGTCAATGAATATTTTTAAATTAAATAAAACACAGTGGCAGAAAAATCCTCTCGGATTGTCTTACCCTGTAATTAATTTTTTGTTTGTTTCATTTGAATAATAAAATTAATAAATGAACAAGGACTAAACTGGACACTAACCTAACATAATGCAAAAGTAGACAATCCTGTTTATAAATAAAAATAGAAAATTAATCAGAATAATAATTGTGTCTTGATCTATTCTGTCTTTCTTTGGAATCAGATATAACTCTAACATCTAACATAAATTGCGGTTCAATGATTAAATATCTTTACTTTTAATCAAAGATTTCATATTTGAAACTTTCAAAATGAAAAAAAAAAAAAATCTTGTTAAAACTATCACGATGGAAATCCATCACTAAATTATCAAAATTAAGTTGTTTTCTAATTTAATTAACTCTTTCTTTGACTAATAAATATATTTTCATTAAGATCACATACATCAAATGAGCCTGCGCACATGACACGATTTGGAGAGCACTTAAGTTAAATCTACTTTAAATACTCTCGTGATCGTTTGTGATTACTTGTTCAATCTTAATTTAGAGTATCATTTAAGTAGTAATATAATAAAACGACAATTTACTATATAATCTTTTGAATATGATAAATTTAATATTTTTGTAAATATATTGAGAAATGATTATAACTAATAATAAAGGTAAATTAGGAACTAAGTGATAATTTATTTTTTGATTTTTTTTTAATTAGACAAGGAAACATAAATATCTATTTTTTTTAAAATCAAAATTGAGAGATGTCCCCTCGGTTATTTTAGTGCAATTTTGCGTGAAAAATATATTTAAAATTATTTAATACATATTTATTAATTTTTCCTATAGTTTGCAATAATTCATAATGTCTCATTAATTAATAATTTCACATCAGTTTTCAAGTCAAATAAATCTAGATATATGTATTTTTGCCACCATATACATTAAAATAGGGTAAGATGAGTGAAATAATCTATGTTTCTCAGGTACATGTGAATCACACTATATATATGTATCTGGATAAAAGAAACAGTCCAGGTACATTATGTATATAGATATATAGGGAGAGAGAAGAGAGGCGAGCGAGAATCTCAGATATATGTGAATCCACTTAGATACTATATGTATATGAAATAAATGACATCTAATTAATTTTAACTTCATATATATATATATATATATATATATATATATATATATATAAATGGACGAGACAAATTATATATCCGAAATTCAAATTCTGATAATTAGATTCATAATATTGGATACTCGCGTGAGGAAAGTAATTTACTCCTAAATTAATAGGATTTGTGTTATTTTTCATATACATGCAATCGGTTTATTTCTGGAATTTATTTGCTCCAAAAACTAAATGAAAAAATCGATGGATAAACGTCAATTTAGACCATCAGGCATCGACCTATTTTTAGTAGCATTATATTGTTAAAAATCAATTATATAAATTTTTATATCAGTGGTATTGATAGACCTAAAATATTATTGATTCGTATAATTAACATTATATCGATGCAGCCCATCTTTTTTCAAACTTAATAATACAAGGTAGAATACTTAATTCATTAAATTTGTCAAGTAAATTTAATTTATATATTTAAACTAATTTACTATAACATGTTTTTGATTGAATATCTAAATATAACAATAAAGTGTTTTTATTAAATTCTCCAATTAAAAAACTTAAATTCATTTTATATTTGTTCTTAAACATCTATTATGTAGATAAGCTAATCACTTAACATATATCAGCTCCCTTAGTAATACGTGTTGACTCAATAAACTATAAAAACCCTATGCATGCTTCAATTGATATGTATAATTAAAAGAGAATACATGTTTTATGTACTCCCCTGCTGAATAATATTTGTTCATTATCGTCTTTATACACTTCTTAAGAGACTGTAAATAGAAGGGTAATTTTACTATATCGCTCTTTGAATATAATAAATACAATGTCTTGAAAAATGTAATTAAGAAATGATTATAATTAATGATAGGAATATATTAGGAATTAAGTGTAAAATTATCCATTGATTTCATAAAGTGAACAAGTATTGTTGGACATTCCAAAATAATAGACAACTATTGTTGGACGAAGGGAGTAATTAACTTACGTATGTAATAAATATTTGTGAATACGTGCAAAAACTTTGAGTTAGAAATATTTAATAGGAACATTTTATCATGATTTGAAAAGTGGTTAGGTGGAATAGTAGGGTTGCTGTCGTTCGGTTTTGATTTGATTTTGAAATTTATCAGTTTAACTTATCGATTATCGATTTATAGACATGCTAAATCATTATAATCTTATAGAACTATAAAGATATTGACTTATCAGTTATTAATTATTATCGGTTCAATTATCAATTTAATCGTTAAAATTTAACATAAAAATAAAATCACTTAAAAATAAGATGATAAACCAAATAAATCATATACATGAGTTATAAATTCGCTCAAGATAAGGTTGTAAATTATTTTTTGGGGATAAGAATAAGTAAGCATTTTTCTTGTTTGTTTTTTTTTTTTTGTCTGATAAATAACATGATAAAAGTTATGATAAGCCAAATGGTTTTTATTTTGTTGTCTTCTATTCTGGCAGTAGGGCCCCACACACTTCCTCGGACTTTGTTCTGACAATTTGTCATTAGGGCACGTGCTTATCCTTTGTCACTTCCACCAAACCATAAAAACGTGACACCTCCCAAACCATTTATTCTCGTTTTAATTTATTTGTTTAATTTTGACTTGATACAAAATATATATAAAAAAAATAAAAAAACACTTTCAAAACATGTGATCTTAAATTGAACAACTAAAAATAAGTACACTATGAATATTTCACTGGAAAAGTGTGAACTAATTTTTTTCCGAAAAATCAATAAAATATGGTGGAGTGATAAACACTTTTTCATTTTAAATGAGACTTCTTGCGTGGGAGTTCCCCTTGTGCGAAATTGCTTTTGTTAGGGAGCGCTTTACCCTCAATGTATAACTTTTCGTTCGAATTTAGTCAGACTCCAATATCGATACCAGACACCAGATGGAAAATAAAATAAAATTAAAAAAAATACTATTAAAACTAGAGCAAAATAAAATAAACAAATTGAAACAAAAGGATAAAATCCGTACCTTACGGATAAAATATACTATTAAAAAGTTATTATTATTCACTAAAATAATACTCAATAGCTATTTTTATCATACATATTCCGATTGAATTAGCGAGAATAAAAAAATAATAGTGTTTTTACAAGAAAGAATTAGAAAGCTTTTTGATATTTTAATAAAAATCTATTTTTTATCATGTATTTTTTTTTAGTGAAATGATTTGAAAAATCATATTTTAGAACATAAGTTTTCTATTGATATGCGATGGAAAAAAACTCTATTTCTAGTAATGAGTCAAACGCGGTTTATTATTTAGATCTATTTTGATTTTGAAATTTCTTAATCAGAAAAATACTTCCAATGTAACTATAATTTTTTTTAAATAATTATTTCAAATAAAATTGCAATCGGCCAATCTTGCACATATCAGATTCTCCATGTCATACACAGCCAACCCCCCTCGTGAACAACTCATGTCACACCTAAATATTATCTATTTTTTAAAAAATAAATAAATTAAATATGAGATCATTGTGTCTTTTTTTAAAATAAAAATAAAAATACTAGCAACATAATTATTAGGATGTTTGAAAGAAAGATTATAAACATTTAAATTAAATATTGCAATATTATAAGACTTACTATAAAGTATTGTGATTTTAATTTGAGAATTTTTATATAATAGTTTTATTCTCCGTATCTTAATTCCCTGTCCTTTTGTTATCTATTGTACCTACTTTCTTATGTAATAGAACATTCAAGAATATTTTATTATGAGAAAAAAATATTTTATTAGAATATACCATCATTTTTATGATTATTGTGAATTCTCATAGAATTTTCTTAGAGGTTAAGGAAAATGTGATTAAGTTAAATGTTAATTCAAAGTCATGTTTCTAATGTGAGCTCTATCTTCTATGGTATATGCTTTTTGGTGTGATATATTATATTCCCTTCTCCACATGAGTTGTGATGATTGGAATTGTCTTTAGTGTTGTGTTATTTTTAATTAAATTATATATTGGAATAGCCTTAATTAAATAATGAGATTGTCAATAATAAAAATAAATATAATAAAATGATGAGACAATTGATCATATTATTCCAGGAATAACGGTAATTAAAAAATGAGACAGACGACCATAGAATAAAATAAAATGAATAGTTACTTGTAAACATAATCGTAATAAAATAATGAGACAATTTGATCATAAGAATAAATGGAACTAGCAGTTATAAGAACAACTGAATAAATGATGACACAATCAAATATAAGAAATAATATGACAGATATCATAAGAATAACCACAATTAAATGAGACTATCAATTATAGGAATAGTCATTGTTAGATGGTGAAAAAATCAATTATAAGAATATATAGTTATAACTAAATGATGAGACGGTTGATCATAAAAACAACGGTAACTAAATGAGATGGTCAGTTATAAGAACATGGAATTATAAAAATAGTCGTAAACTCATTATAAATTTTTTTAGACAATATAGATTATATATAAGAACAATCATGATTAAATGAGACAATCAAATATATAAATAATTGTAATTACACGAGAAAATTCATAGTTATAAGAATAATCTTAATTAAATAATATAGTCAAAATAAAAATAATCTTAAGTAAATAATGAGACACTCGATTATAAATATAATTATAATTTAATGAAATCGATAATTATAAAATTACCATAGTTAAATGATATGACTATTGATTATAAAATATAATTATATCGTAACTAATCATATAATTAATTATAAGAATAATCTTAACTAAATGTGACAATCGACAATGTTACGCTTTTGCCAACGTGATTCCCTTTGATATAACACGATCAAAAAGTCTTCTATTGTTGAATTTTTCTAAACTATCGATTAAAAGAATATAGATTATAATATATGTAAATGAATGAAACATTTGATGATATTATATATGCTTGTGTCAACTTTTCTATATATTTAATTGAGGAAGAGGGAAGTCATACAATTTATTTAATTTAGAACTTGTGCATGACCATTTTTAATCTTTTGGTTCAACTACTTGAAAATTAAGTTAGATATTTCCTAATTTTATCTATCGCAATCTTGACAATAATATATTTACAACAATTCTACAAGTGAAGTTTGAAGAAGATATTATGTATGTAGATTTTGTTCCTATCTTGAAAGATAGAAAGATGATTTTTAGTAGACCTACTCAAGAAAAATAATATAAAATAATTCATAAAAAGATTAACGAAAACGTAAAAAATCATGATAAAAACTAATTAAGAAAAGTAGGATAAATAGACTTGGTGACTTTGCTAGATTTTGTGTTGTTTTTGAGTTTTGGTCGAAGTAATAATTATTAAAATTAAAGTTATCATGACATTATTAAATTTAACTTATTAACTACTTTATTGTTAATGAATTTCGTATCATGAACAATTTTTACATAAAACCTAATTGGTGTCACGTAACTTTTCGGTACCATAATGAGATTATTGAATTGGAAATCGCAATTCATTTCTAAACTAACATATATATCTGAGTAATTCTTGACAAAATAAATAAATCTTTAACGTCACATTATTATATGTAACATACTAATAATTTTTACACCGACAAACTTCGCACTATAAATAATTCCCGCGTAATTTTACTGGCGAGCCACGTAACTTCCAGGTACAATTATGAGAGTAGTAATATAAAAATAAATTCCATCATATCATAATACGTAAAAATAGCTCATTCGATTCATAAATTAATTCAACTCACGATTCGCTCCTAAACTTGGGTACTTTATTATCCAAACAATACTAGATAGAAAAAATAATTTAAAATATTATAACGTGAGAAAATGTTTTTTTTTTCTCTTCAAAATGATTAAAAAAATATTATTTTTAGGACACCAGCTAGATGATGATTGTATTATTACGTAGTGTGATTTTGAAAAGTTCCTTTGTACGCTGAGCTGTACGAAATTACATAAATCTTCATTTTTTTTTATTTATTTATATATATATATATATATATATATATATATATATATATATATGCTCCGTTTATTCTGTGGACAGAGTCGCCGGAGCTGTTCCATTTCCGATCTGTAAACCCCGCCATTCGCAACTCTCCTCTACCGCCGGGGAGAATTTACCGTCTTACCGGTTAATCTCTTCTTCAATTCTTCATCATTTTTTTTATCAAGTCTGTTTTATTTTTTCAGATTTTTTGAACTTGTGATTTTGATTCTAAAGTTTGTCAATTCTGTTTGGAATAGCTGTTGAAGCATTTAGATTTTTGTAGGAGTGAGTTGACCTGTAAATTTTAATTTTTTTTCGTTTTTTCAGTTTTATGAGCAACTGATTGGTTTTGAATTTTGTGATTAGGAACATGGTGATGGAAATAGATAGCAAGGAAAGGCATGAAATCAATTTGCAGCCGCCGAAAGAGAACAATTTTTATCTGCAGAAGTTTCGGCTCTACGAGACTCGCTCGGTATATGCTTGAAAACTTTTTTTGTCATTTCATTTCTCTTCTGGTAGTTTAGAGACGGAAAATTTACATTTCTATCTCGAAATGTTTGTATGTTTCTTTTTGTGAAATTGGTGAAGTTTGACCAACACTTTAAAAATGTGTGTTTTTGATCGTTTTGCGTTGTGTTTGAGTGTCTGGATTTTAATTTTAACTAATTTTAGTTGGATTTATAGATAAAAGTTAGTTGATTGACTCTGGAAGAGAAACGAAATGGGAAGGAGAGAGTGATTGTTTTTGTTGAATGTAGAGCTGTACTATTCGATTTTCGTGTGTTTATTTACATCTCTTTGTGTTAGATTGTTGGAGTATGGTTTCAAATGTATAACCATTACTTTTTTCAATCTCAAGAGATATATTGATTTCACTTTTTGGATAAACTTTAGTTATGTTCAAGCTCGTGTTTGCGTACTAGCTTTGATGGCTCAAGTTGCGCTCTCATGGTTGAATGGGAAAAAGAATGTCATGTTCAAGCTCATGTTTGCGTCCAACTTGCTAGGTGTATTTAACCTGTGCAAGCTTTGTGCCTCTTATTCCCTAATTTTCTTGTTCCTGCGTTAATGAATGCATCAATAATGAGTAATAAATGCTATTGAGTATGGATTTAGGTACCATCTCACATGTTTTTAACCCGTTTAGTGTTCAACATATTTATTCTGCGAGATTCTAGGACTATAGATTTGAAATGATATGCGGTTTTAGTTATTTTTCCTATTTTGGTAGGTTCTGTTTCTCTCTTATGCTGAACTGACTGACTCAACCTAAATATGTCATTATGCGCAATTTTATAGTCATTAATTATGCCTTGTCGTTATACTAAATGCTCGATTATATTTAACTTATTTTTTATATACGGCAGAACTTTTACATGATAGGATGGGATAATAGCAAAACTATTTGGAAAGTATTAAAGATTGATAGATTAGAATCCTCAGAGCTACTCATTCATGAAGATCCCACCATATATTCAGAACGTGAATACTTAGACCTCCTAAGCAGAATACATGAAGGAAACAAGTCTACTGGAGGGCTTAAATTCGTTTGTCTCTGCTATGGAATTATTGGTATATTATACTTCCGATGTGTCGCTTTCTTTCTATATATGTGAACGCAACTAATGTTTCTTTTCTGTCTTAGGTTTTATAAAGTTTTTGGGAGCTCATTACTTATTGGTTATCACTGAAAGAAGAGAGATCGGAAAGATACGTGGTCATGTTGTTTACGCTATCACTGAGAGCGAGATGTTCCCGGTTCCCAATTCTACGGTGCTTTCCAAAATGGCGTATTCTAAGGATGAGAACAGGTCTTTCGTCAATTCTGCATGTCAATGTAAACTGTACATAGTATTTTTAGGAAGGCATTATAATGGAACGATTACGAAACCACTTCTAGTTGTGTTAATATTCTTTTATTTGGATGATACTATCTTATTTTGACATCTGTAAGTAGTCCTATGTTGCTGAGGTAATTGCTACACTATTTTAGCAATACACCTTGTAACGTATTCATTGTCCAATGGATTTCATGTTGACCGATTCACTCAGATGCTCACGGGATGAGTATACTGAGAATGTTTATAGATGAGCCTTTTATAGCTAAGTCATTCGTAGAGCCTAGTGCCAGTTCATTTCCTGCAAATGTACAGGGGCAAATTACAGTGGTGTTCTGATGTTATTTTTTACATGTTGAATGAGACAAGGTATCTTCAGGATTCTAGCAACACAAATATTGAATTTTTTATTTCAAATTTTTTTCCTCTACCCTTTATCTATTTGTTGCATCAAAAGTGATATTTACTTAACCTTTTTTCTTTTGGTTTTTTTTTTTTTTTTTTTTTTTTTTTTTTTTGTTTCGGTGAAATAGATACATAAAGCTCCTGCGGAAGATGGATCTCACAAAGGACTACTTTTTCAGCTACTCCTATCATATAATGCTTAGCTTTCAAAAGAATCTGAGCAACTCAAAGACAGGTGTCGCCATTTATGAGACAATGTTTGTATGGAATGAGTTCTTGACTCGAGAAATTCACAATCAACTCCAAAATACTCAATGGACTGTAGCATTAGTCTATGGGTTTTTTAAGCAGGTATTTTCTGTCTGAAAATATTCTTTTAAATTTGTACACGTAACTGCTAAATCTGAATCTTAGCTCAATATATCTGGGCAGATATGGCTTTTTGATATGATACCATATTTGGATGTGTACAGTTTGTGGTTTTATCTCAGAATATATCTTTGTGATCATTTTATGTTTGCTTTACTTATTTAATGGCACCATAAGTAGGATCATACTTTCAACCGTTTATGATTTTCTTGTGTTTTGTGGAACAGGCTACATTTAAAATTTCTTCGCAAGACTTCATCTTAACCCTTATTGCTAGACGCTCTCGCCATTATGCTGGTACCAGGTTCGTATAGAATCTTATGTCATCCTTTATTTGCTATTTTAAGTCTTGGCAAGTGGCCTTGAACTAACGTAACACCAAATTATGAAAATAGTTCTCTTATCTCTTAGGTGTTTTAAATTACTTTTCATGTGAATTCTTAATGTGAGTATATAGTGACCTGAACATCAGTAAGTGCTTAACCAAGTTTTGTTCCTTCTATTTAACGCAGATATTTAAAAAGAGGAGTAAATGAGAAGGGCCGTGTAGCAAATGATGTTGAGACGGAACAAATTGTATTTGAAGATGTACCTGAAGGGTCCCCTTTTGGAGCAACTTCTGTTGTACAGAACCGTGGTTCAATACCTCTTTTTTGGTCTCAAGAAACTTCACGCTTGAATGTGAAACCTGACATCATATGTACGACCAATAGATACTCACGATTTTTTTGAGTATTTTTTTCTCAATTTAAGTTGACTCTCTTATCTTTTAGTGTCTAGGAGGGACTTTAAGTTTGAAGCCACCAAACTTCACTTTGAAGATCTTGTTCACAGATATGGAAATCCAATTATTATATTGAACTTGATTAAGGTAATATTTTTCAGGATTCAGTTCATTATTCCTACTTTTCAAGTACAAACAGTACTGTGATTTTTTCTGATACTTCCCCCTTGCATTGTTTGTTATTTTTATGTTAAACAGACTCTTGAGAAGAGGCCCAGAGAAATGATTCTTCGTGCAGAATTCGCTAATGCTATTGAGTTCTTAAACAAAGATCTTCCTAAGGACGACCGCTTGAGATTTCTTCACTGGGATATAAACAAACGCCCGAGAATGTATGTTGTCGCTGCATCTCCTTTTCATTTTATCTTTGTAGTTGTTCTTATTTTTGAATCTATCGTACTGATCTATGGGTTTGATGACAATCTGGCATCTCTCTTACAGCAAAGCTAAAATGGCCTTGATACGTCTAAGTGATGTGGCTGCTAATGCTTTGGAGTTAACTGGCTTTTTACACTGTCAGCTTATCCCTACTTCAAGAACTGAGGAGTTGCAAAAATTGTTGCCCGTCAGGTAAGTTGCCAATCAAAATGATTCTTTTGAAGATTTTAGTTTGTTAGTTTGTGAGAGTTGATTGTTCTCAAATTGTCATTTCTTGGGAGAATCTCGCAAAACTGTTTGTGCTATGGAGCTTAGATATTTGATTGGCTTTTCTTGGTATTTTTGCATTCACCATATGTAGGTTGGGGTATATGTTGAGTCATAAGTTAAATTTAGCCTCGGTGTGGTGCATTTAATTATATATAGTTTTGTTGCAATCTAGTTGATATGGGGTATTTTTCAGTAGTTTATATGGGTTCAATTCGTGTTTACTGCTCTTTCAAGAGCATTGAAGCTCTTTTTTATTTTCTCTTCACGTCAATCATATTTGATGCAGTTGTGATGATAGAGGAGACCATGTTAAAGAGGACCGTAACGAAATGGATGTTGAAATGGACAATGAGTGTGACAAACTGCATGGAGCTTACCGTGTCAAAGTTTCATCAGTCCAAAATGGAGTCTTAAGAACGAATTGTGTAGACTGTTTGGATCGCACAAATGTTGGCCAGTATGCCTATGGACTGGTTGCTCTGTCTCATCAGCTTCATGCCTTAGGTTTTATAGATGTAGACAACATCAACATTGATTCACATTCTCCTTTAGCACAAGACCTAATGCAGATCTACGAAGAAATGGGAGACACTCTTGCACTGCAATATGGTGGTTCTGCTGCACATAATAAGGTAATCTGTCTTTTAGTCCATTGAATTTCCGATGCCCTCCTTTTAAGATATCTCCATTTAAGTGGATGGGATGGTGGGACAACTTTTGTTTTTTGATGATCTGCCATACTGATGAATATGAACCCAAACAGATATTTTCAGAAATGCGAGGCCAATGGAAAGCAGCAACAAGGTCTCAAGAGATCATTCGATCAGTCCAGCGTTTCTACCGTAATGCGTACATGGACCCTGAGAAACAAGATGCCATAAATGTGTATGTGAATTATTTCCTTTACGATAGTTCTGTCAGGCTGTTATTCCAAAAAGATACGTGCAACTTTAAAACATTACCATTTCCAGGTTCTTGGGCCATTTCCAGCCACAAGAGGGTGGGCCAGCTCTGTGGGAATTGAATCCAGACCAGCATTATGATGTTAGGAAGCATGGATCAAGTCCAACTGCAGAAAGATCAAGGTATGAAAGCCATTACAAGGCAGACTTATCAATCACTTGTTTCTCTCTTCTAGATTGTTTTTTTTACTGTTTAAAGGTCACTCTGTTGAATCACTATTTGGTTGTTATAGTGTTATGTCACTGTTTTATGCCTGTCATTACTGTAAGCCTGTCTTGTAACCATCTAACTGATATGAAGGTGTAACCATCTAACCGATATGAAGGTTAAAGGTGATTCTGATTACGTGTCCACCGCGTAATTAAAGCTGTCTTTCAAGTAATCTGGTGAAGTATCCAAAACAGAAAGAAACTTTTTCTGTTTGCCAGACACAATTGTATCAAAGCTGTTAGCAAAGCAGTTTGTTAATACGCAGGTCATATATTAAAAGATCGCTATCAGAAGGAAACATAAGTTGCGGAAGCAGTTCTCAGGGTAAAGACACTGACATAGATCAGACTAAAGACACTTACCAGACTTTGACTGAACGTGGCAAAGGTTGTAAGGGTATTTCGGAGTCATCACCAGAAATCTCTACTTGTGACAGTGATATTCCGTTTACCAGGTAGCTCAGTTTAGATTTTCTGTGCTTCATAAATTCATTTGAAGCAGTAACATATTCAGGTGATTCATGATGTCGGATATTTCTTCATCGAATGGCTGCTGACTGCTACTTGCGGTAGAAATATTGTTAATGGCAATATGCAAAGATAATGTATGATTTCTTACCGAAAAAGAACATACCTTAACCTCATGGCTGTATGTGAAGGTAAGGTATTGCCATGTTGCATCTTGAAAAATTCTGTTTGCTCAAAGACTTATGTTGTAACTGAGGTCTTAACATGTGATGTATGTTTTCAAACTTTTTATTCTTCATCTTTTACTTGGGTTGGTGTGATGATATTTGGAAAAATATTCCTACTTCGATAACTCATCGCTATCGGTGCTTTTCTTCTTGTTATAGGTACAACCCCTCAATGTCAAGCAGACAGCTTTTCCATGATATACAGTTAGATCAATGTCTCGGAAGTAGTAGCTTTAAATTTGATGACGGTGCTTTGTTCGATTCCTCAAATTTTTTAGATGTTGATTGGCTCTCTTCATCGGGAAATTCTTGTGAAGAAGAAACATATGACAGGTAAACTTTGTGTTTAATGACCAAATGCACCACCTTTATGCACGTCAGATTGAACGTTTTAGGAAAACATGGTCTTAATAGCCTTGTTTGTTATATTAGTAGTACTTTTTTTGTTAAATCGTAAGCTTATTCTAATTTTTGCAGATCTTCGATCATAGGTTCTCCATCTCGGGGCATGTCATCGGATAGCATGACAAATGAGCTCAAAGCAGAAACAAACGTTTCAGCTCCTAATTCCGGGGCAAGCTTGAAGGTCAGTTCACTCAGAGCTTAGAATAAGTTTGATCGAACCTTGTTATTATCTTCTTTATACATGTTAATTATGTGCACGACTAATTCCTCTTCCTTTCCAACTTTCTTATTTTAGAAGGTGCAGACTCCCGGAGAAATCGGTATTGATGCTAAAGTGAGTAAGGAGATACACCGGCAATACTCTGAGAAGTTTATTCGTTGGGTTAACGAAGGAGATGTGCTATTTCATTGAAGTTCAGTAGAGTTCTGGTCTGGTCTCTTTTTGGAGCTATACATTATTTTGGACAGTTACATTCGATAGATCGCATCCCAAGGATGATGCGGATACATACAGAAAAAAATAAACAACAAGGTGATCAACATTACTAGGATAAAGAATAGTAGCCTATACAAAGCTATTAAGTTATATTAGGGAAGTGTAGGTGTAAATTGTGAAGGAACATGTTCTTTTCAGTTGTTTTTGGATCCTCTTTTCCCCAGACCAGCAACTTTTGTAGCTTTCAGTTTCTGTAAATACTTTTATTACTTTTAGAAATTGAAGCTGGATTATTCATTTCGACTTGCACTATGTTGAATGCTTTCGATCTTGAAAGTCACGGATTATAGTTACCATCTCATCGTAGTGATGGTAATTGTGAATCGTGATTGTTTACGCGAGCTTCTTGGAGGAAGCATCATTCTGGATATATTTCATGTGTAGTGGTATTATTTACAGGTGATGATCGGAAACCTCTCTACCTTTTCCAAGGTAGGAGTGAGGTTTGCGTACACTCCACCCTCCCCAGATCCTACTTATGGGATCACATTGAGAATGTTGTTTTTGTGATTGGTTTTCTTTTTTCCTTCCATTTTTGTACCAAAACATGCATCAAACATTTTCATGTCAACCAATTGCATATCTCAATTCTAGACTAGTTAGTGTAAGTTAGTACTAAAAGAGCCGTTTTGGTAGGGTGTATAAGAATAATGTTGAATAAAGTGTATCTGCAATGTTGGGTATTATTTATGTTGAGATTATTTCTTATGCAATTGTTTGATTTGGTGGGTAAAGAACAGAACGCATCGTATAATTTAAAATATCCTCCACGACTATGGTGGAATGATTGTGGAAAAGGTTTTGTGCGGCAATTGTGTTTTTAATCATACTAATACATGCATTAAACTCTTTCTCCTTGCTAATATCATGGTTTACCATGTAATGCTTGCAGTTGATGATTGATATTAAAAATAATTGCACTTTTGGTCTCTTAATTATTGATGAATTTTAGTTTTTGTTCTTGTAATATTTAGATATAAGTTTATTTAACTTTTAGTTGACTAATTTTTGGTCCATATAGCCTCTTATACGCTTTTCTATTAGTAGTATTAGTTAATGTTCACGTTTTTTTTTTAAAAAAATAAATAAATATGTATTACTATATATTATTTTACTTGTATCTTGTTCTCATATTTTTTTTATTACCATGCTTTGGATTCTTTTTTCTTTTGTCTGAGCGTATCAGAAATTAGGGCGGACCCACCCTTATAGTTATAGAAGGGGTGTCAACCGACACCCCTTCATCTGAAATGAGACGTTCAATTTTGGATATATATATATATATATATATATATAGAGAGAGAGAGAGAGAGAGAGAGAGAGATTGACACCATTTGACACAAGTTAAATGTTTAGTCTAGTGATTGATTAAGGTGTTGTGACAATTCCTTGAGGTCGTGTGTTCTAGTACTGTAGCCTCATAATTATATTTTTTTTTCTACAAGCATTGACACCCTTAATGACAATCCTGGATACGCTAGACAAGAGATAATCTATTGGCCTATTATCCTCTCTAGATCAACATAATATACACTACAACAAATTCGATTATCAGGGACAAATAATTTCGTCATTTATAAATCATATTTCGTCACTAAAAATCTTGTGAGATGAAAAATAATTCGTCAATCAGTCGTCGCTAAAAGTATACAAATACGATTTAGTGTTTCGTCGCTAAAAGTATTATATTAACTACAAAAAGAAAAAATCATCCCAAAATGCTTAAACATTTGTGACAAATTTATTTGTCGTAAAAAGTATATTTTTTTGTAGTTAATAGTATGCTTTGTCACTAAAAAGGTTATTACTACCGACGTGTATTTCGTAGTCGAACAAAATCTAATTTCGTCACTAATGACTATATTTTATATACAAAAACTATTTTGTTCTTAAATGTATTAATTAGGGATAAATTTATTATTATAAATAATGTTAATTTTCCTATGATTCCCATCTCAATTTTTTTAACCTCTCCACTGGAGCTCCCAGCTTATGCTTTCTTGGGGACTTGAACTCACAACCTTAAGGTTGGAGTGAGGAGTGCTTACCATCCAATCAACTCTCCCTTGTCTCTCATTTTTATTTTATTTTTAACTTCATTCACTTCTTTCATATTTAACTCATGTAGAAATAATATATTATATGATTATTTATACACATACACAAATGCGTGAAATTTACCGCCCACAATTCATTCAAATGTAGATTATATTTTAATTAAACTGTATATTTTTTAAAATATCTTTAAATATATTCAGTACGATTCTGTCATTTTATTTATTTATTTTTATAAATTTTAAAAATTATTTAGTACAATTATAAATTTATATAAAATTAAACTTTTGATTTTATTAAAAAAAATGAATAATCGGTTCAATTCAATCAGTAAATCAATTGTTTTGAAAAAAACATTGAGACCCATAATTATAGTACTTCATATTAATTTATTTGAAATCCTAGTTGGTTCATTTCTTTTATTTGTGCTTTCATTTTTTAGTTTATTTCAATTTTCACACCAATGGAAAAAGTTAATAGAAATTCATGAAATATTTCACACCCACTACTAAAAAACGACGGACAAAAAAGTGACGGACGGCATCGCTCCAAAAAGCGATGCCATTTGCCACACTGTTCGTCGCTTTTTAATAAAAATTATTAATTTTTAAATTATTTTACAAAAAGCGACGAACGGCATCTCTTAGTCCGCTTTTTTTTTGCGGATTTTTGCACCAAATATATATAAAATTAATAATTATTTATTTAATATATATAGCGACACCGTCCGTCGCTTTTATTAAAAATAATTATATATTAATTAAAATATTAACGACGCTGTCTGTCACTTTATATTTATTTTATTTTATTACTTATTTTTTTATCATAGCGACGGACAACATCTTTATGTTCGTCGCTTTTAGTCAAAATTTACGGTCAACTATTTAAAAAAAAGCGACAGACAGTGTCTCTTTGTCTGTCGCTTTTTGTTCAAAATGTTGATCAACATTTTAAAAGAAAAGCGACGGACAGGGAGACGCTGTTCGTCACTTTTCATTAAATATCTGAAATATCAGACGCAATTTTTCCCCATTTTCCCTCTCTTCCTTCTCTCTTTTTTCTCTCTTCCTTCCCTCTAAAGATTCCGCCATCGCTTGCCACCGCCGCTGCCGGGATCGTTGCTGCTGTCGCTGCTTCCTCTCTCCATTGTCTCTTTCTCCCTTAATTTAAGGTTAGGGTTTTATCAAATTATTTTTAAATTTTTTCAATTTTAGTTATATTTGATTATATTAATTAGTTTATTGGATTTGTGTTTTATTGAATGATTGATTGTGTTTGATAGTTAATGAATTAGGGTTTTTAGGA
The DNA here is from genome assembly GCA_035578085.1 of Solanum pinnatisectum. Lineage (NCBI taxonomy): Eukaryota > Viridiplantae > Streptophyta > Magnoliopsida > Solanales > Solanaceae > Solanum > Solanum pinnatisectum. The sequence continues at coordinate 7,189,600 of CM069087.1, forward strand.
TTTGGGTACTAGTTTGAATTTGAAAATCTTTAATTTGATTGTCAATTGGGATTTTTTTAAAAATTTGATGATTGTTAGTAATTAGTAAATTGCTAATTTGAATTTAGAAGTTAGATATTGATGAAGTTTGATTGTTTAAATGTCATGAATATAGGATGAATGTTTGAATGTCATGAATGTATAAGTTTTTTTTTTTAATTAGAACTTGAATATGTATAAGTAATTGTTGGATTAGAAGTTTATATATAACTAATTTTTTAGATTAGATATGAATGTTGAATTTGAACTTGAAACTTGAATATAACTAATTCTTGGTATTAAAAGTTTATATATAACTAACTTAAAAATTATATGAACTTGAATTTAATTAATTAATTTAGAACTTGAATATAAATAATTTTTTATTAGAAGTTTATATATAACTAATTTTAGAGATCATATGAATTTGAATTTTGAACTTGAATATAACTAATTCTTGGATTAGAAGTACATGAATATAACTAATTTTAGAACTTTGATATGAACTTGAATTTAGAACTTGAACTTAAACTTAGAACTTGAACTTGAAATTAGAACTTGAATTTAGAACTTGAACTGGATCAACTTGAATTTAACTAATTCTTGATGACCTTAATTATTAGAACTTAATAATTAAACTTAATTAGAACTTTGGACTTAATTTATAATAACTTGGACTTAATTGGAATTAATATAATTAATTTTTTAAAATCTTAAACTTAATTAAAATTTATGAATTAATTAAGCTTGAACTTTGTAGATCTTGAAATGTAGTATTTATGAACTAATTAATTAGATATATAAGTAATAATAAATATAATTATTAAGTAATTATTATAAATATATATTAAGAATGAATTAATGTAGTAAAAGTATTATTAAATTTAATTTATAATATAATTGAATATCTATATATTTATAGATGGATCATCATTTGTGGATCTATAATATGTATTATGAAATTGGTGCTGGTTTGAAACTTGAGTTTATTGACGGTGTTAAAGATTTTATTGAACATACAATGACACTTGACATTTTCAAGAATAATAGATTGGTTAGGTGTCCCTGTAGTGCATGTAAGTGCTTAAAATTTTTTTAAACCAGATACAGTTATGGTTCATTTGTACCGTAATGGATTTAAGCCTAGATATTTTGTATGGATTGATCATAGAGAAAGAGATGGATTGAATGGTATGTTTTATAATTCGATGGTTGTGGATGAATATAATATGCTTGCACCACATGGTCAAATTAGGGTTAAACAGGATAGGGTTGAACATGATAAGGTTCATGAAATGATCAATGATGCTTTCGGGGTTCAAGGTGAGATGGAACCCAAACAATATTTTGATGAAGTTCCTAATGAAGAAGCAAGACGCTTCTATGATCAATTAGAAGAGTCTAGTCGTCCACTATGTGAAGGGAGTCCACATTCTGCCTTGTCAGTTACGGCTAGATTAATGAATATTAAATCAGATCAGAATGTTCCTAATGCGGCTATGGACTCAATGGTTGATCTTTTAGGTGAACTAGTTAATCCGGAGTTTAGCATACCTAAGAACTTCTATTAGGCAAAGCATTTGATTTCCAAGTTAGGATTGATGTATGATAGAATTCATTGTTGTGTTAATGGCTGCATGTTGTTTTACAAGACTGATAGTGAATTAGAAAATTGTAAGTTTTGTGGACATGCTCGTTATAAGAGGACTCCGGCTGGAAAGATGGTCCCAGTTAAGGCGATACATTATCTACCTCTCATTCCTAGGTTAAAGAGGTTGTATGCATCGATAAGGTCTGCCCCACATGTGAGATGACATCGTGAATATAGAAGGCCGCTGGGTGTCTTGTCCCATCCATCTGATGGTGAAGCATGGAAGCATTTTGATAATGTATATCCTGATTTTGCTAGTGAACCAAGAAATGTTAGATTGGGGTTGTGTGCAGATGGCTTCACACCATTCTTTAATGCTGCTTCGCCTTATTCATGTTGGCCGGTATTTTTACTCCATATAATCTTCCTTCTGAAATGTGCATGACCAATCCCTACATCTTTCTAAGTTGTGTTATTCTAGGTCCCCGTAATCCAAAAAGTTTAATTGATGTTTATTTACAACCATTGATAGATGAGCTCAAACAATTGTGGTTTGAAGGCGTTTTGACTTATGATATATCAACTGGGAAGAATTTTGTTATGCATACTTTTTTAATGTGGACTATTAATGATTTTCCTGCATACGGGATGTTGTCTGGTTGGATGACAGCTAGAAAGCTAGCATGTCCGTATTGCATGGAAAATAGTATGACATTCACTTTAAAGCATGGTAGAAAAAATGCAAGGTTTGATTGTCATCGTCAGTTCTTGCAATTGGACCATGAGTTTAGAAAGATGAAAAATGCATTTAGGAAAAATAAGGTTGAAAGTGACCCCTCACCTCCATTACTCACAGGGCGTCAAATTTGGGTGAGAGTTTCTCAATTACCTAAAGTTACAGAAGTTTCACCTTCCAGACTTCCTGGATATGGTGTTGAACATAACTGGACCAAACAAAGCATATTTTGGGAGTTGTCGTATTGGAAGGACAATCTGCTACGACATAATCTTGATGTGATGCACATTGAAAAAAAATATTTTGACAATTTGTTTAACACAGTGATGGATGTTAAGGGTAAGACAAAAGATAATCCGAAAGCTAGAATAGACATAAAAGAATATTGTAGGAGAAAAGAGTTATGGCAGCAGGAATTACAGAATGGTAAAATAGTTAAGACCAAAGCCAACTTTTCATTCACATTGGATGAGAAACGTGAAATTATTGAGTGGATTAAAAATTTGAGGATGTCGGAGGGCTATGCTTCGAATTTAGGAAAACGGGCAATATGAATGAAGGAAAATTGATAGGTATGAAAAGTCATGATTGTCATGTGTTCATGGAAATTTTAATTCCTATCGCTTTTAGCCATCTGCCCGAAAGGATATGGAAATCAATCACAGAGACAAGTCTTTTATTAAAAGATTTGTGTTCTGAAAAGTTGTTGGAGAGTAGTTTAGACAGAATGGAGGAAAATATTCTTATTACTACTACTAAGTTGGAGAAGATACTTTCATGTGGTTTCTTTGATGTGATGGAGCATCTTCCTCTGTATATCTGTATCTTATGTATGAAGGTCCTTCCTCAGAACATTGATCAAGTTGTAACCCCTAAACTATGGTCTGCAATAAATATTTCTAATTATGTGCCCCCACTTTCACATCTTTTGTTTGTGGGGGATCTAGTCTTAATTTCTAAAGTAAACAAAGGAAAATTTAAGGGTTGGAAGACAAAATTTTGATTACGGTTGGTTGTGTGACTTTAGTTAAGGTATCTGATAACTTATACGAGTCCCCCACAAGTCAAGGGACCAAGTCCCTTGACTATATTAATAACAGACGGAGCAATAAATGCTTAAAGTAATAGAACATTAGATTTTTTTGTGGAAACCTCCTTGATTAAGGGAGAAAAAAATCACGACTTGTCACACAGGATTTCTCAATCAAGTTCACTAGCTTCAACGAACTTGTGAATACAGACTCTAGTAATCACAAATGATTAAACTCTTAACCTTACACCTTGTAATACCTCTATTACAAGACTCAAAGCAATAACTCTATTGTCACTATATCAATTGCTCCTAGTTAATATAAACTTTACACAAATGCAACTCCGCTAACTCTTGCCATGAACTCAACTTCGTGAAGATTACAACTAAAATGATCTACGTTCCTTTATATCATAGGAATAGATCTTACAATGTATGACTAGAATATACTAAACTCAAATAACAACTTAAAACTTCTATGGATCACTCGATCAGTCCCTTGTTACTCGTGAGAATAGTTCTTCCTTAAGAGAATGATTTTTGCTTTGAGTATTCTTGATCGCAAAAACTAAGTTGTTTCTTGTCACCTCTCATGTATATGAGAGACAAAAAACCTAGTAGCACACCATTGGATGAGGGCTCGGCACCTATGTTTCCATGCCTACCTACCATAGCAGATTTGGTAGCTTTACGGTTGCACTCCACTGACTTGTCCTGAGCGCCTTTAATTTGAAGGATCGGGTCCCTCTACCAGATCCTACTACTCCACAGTTTGTTAAATCATCAAAACATAAAAATACAACATTAAAAACATCCCTTAGCAGTATTTCAACTCATGTTATGAATGCACTAAGCTCCCCATTGATATAACCAAACAAATAGACCGCTTGCAACGATGTTTGTATCAATGTGTTCAATAAATGTATTGTTTTGATTTCTTTAAGTGCTTAATTGAATGCATTACTATATGGCCTATACTTAGCCGACAAAATGCAGGTGAAACAGCTGGAGATAACTATTATCTCAATGCTTTTGATTGCAAATATTCTTGTCCATAATATTGAAAAGGAATCCATAGGTAAGTTCGATATAAATGTAACGATCTATTCCGTCGTTACTGAAAATATCTGCAGTAAAAGTACACAAATCTTATTTGTTATAGATTTGGGATCAATTTCTTTGTATGTGAGTGCATTAGTTATGAATCAAGGACGTACAATGCCCCTATAAAAATGTTAGTTGAAAGTATCCTTACCGATTTAGTTTCGAGCTTTAGTTTAAACTCTGGTACTCAACTTTAAATGACCATATCTCAGCATATGATGAGTTATGTGGCCCGTGACCTATCAAATTAAAGATCTATAAGTCTTCTTTTGAGTTCGAAGTAAAAGGTTATGACCATTTTACCAGAGACTGTCTGTAGCTAAAAGGCTGAGGTCATTTAGCAAGGATCATGTCACTATAGCGAGCCGCTATAGGGGCTGCATGAAATTAAAAGATATTTTCAGCCCTAAAACGTTGTTTTTCTCCTCAAAATCATCCAAGATCATGCTAGGGAAAGGAAGTGGCGATTTCTTCAATTTTCCATCGATTGTAACCTTCAACATAAGTCCTTCCATCAATCTAAGGTGGGGAAATTTTGAGTTTATGAGCATTTTAGGTTTTAAGACCTTGGGCTAATCTTAAGAATGTTTATTCTTGATTTATTTATCATAATTCACTAGTATAATCATGAAATTTATAGTTCTAAGTGAATTATTAGTGGGAAAGCCCTAGAATGGATGTAAAAATCATGAGTTTGGTCTGTGATAGGGGATTTGCAAATAATTTCAAAATATTTAGGTCATTTGTGATTGATTTTGTATTATATTATTATTTTAGACCAAGAACAAGCTAAAGTTTTATAAAATGAGTCAAGATTCGCGATTAGACTTCTGCAACAGTTACTTGACACTCAGGTGGGCTAGGGTTTCTTAATTGAGTAATTACACCTATTTTCACTTGATGAGTTTTAATATATTTATAATACAATTTTAATACATATAACAAAGAACAATTTATAAAATACAAATTTTAATGATGGATAATACATTTATCACACATTTTAATACACTTATAATACAATGTGTCAATTTCTTACCAAACAAGCATAATATATTTTTAAATAGTTACAATACATATATATTGCATACATAATTCACTTTTAATACGTATTGCAGATTTATCATAGTATTTCTATATATAGGTATAAATGGTAATAAATAAAAAGTATCGCTAAAATCAGTAATTATTTATTAAAAATTACCCATTCAAGTAATTTTTCCCTCTCTCTTTATTTGTTCAATTATTTAATTGTAATTTGTTTGGGTTCTAACTTTAGATTTAGTTTAACTTAATTAAATTTCCTTAAAGATGAACATAATCTTGTTTTTATGTTGATTTACTTCATTTAATTCAACAAATGCTGTGTTTTTACTTAATCAATTATGTTGGGTAAGTTCATCCCATTTTAAATATTTTCAATTGTTTTCAAGTTAAATTTCCTCAAATGGCCCTAAAATTGCTTTTCTTTACTTAAATATGTTTTTTCCAAATATTAATCAATATTTTTAGTCAAATCGTCAGATAACCGCATGTTAGCTGATACATTGAGTATTATTAATAATGCAGAGTACCAAGAAGGAGAATAAAACCTTCTCAAAGTGGAAATGTGAACCTCTTATCCATTTCTTTGAGCCCTAAGCTTTGTTCCCTTCGCAAGTGACCTGAAAGCCGGGCCGGAATCTAAATTTTTAAAGATTTATCTATTAAAGCCTTTTGAAATTAAGCTTTCTTAATTTCTTGGAAAATTCAAGTGGCAACTCTTTCTAAATATGTTTTTTTATTATTTTCTTATACTAAAACATTTCAAAAAGCAATTTTCAAAAAGTAAATCACAACACATTAATAGGGGACATAAGCTCCTATTTGATTTGACTTATGACATATAAGCTAAAATTATAAGTTAGGAATTCTAACTTATGACTTATGCTGGCCTTTTAGTTTTAAAACACTTGAAATAAGTTAATTCAAAAAAGCTAACTTATAGATTTTATCTATCTTTGTTATTTTGTCCTTAAAACAAGTGCTTAAAAATATTATGTTTTTATCATATCCAAAAATTGCATGTTGCTTTAAAATTATTTTGACTTAAAACACTTGTAATAAGTAATCCAAATAGGGGCAGTAGAGTTTGACATTTGTTTTTTTTAGTGAAAGTCGAGAGCTTCTCTCTCTAAAAGCGATAAGCTATTGTTCTTTTGCTAAGAACCTTATAGGTAGGGGTGTCAACTGAGCAGATTGGATGAAATCAGAGATATTAAAATATGTTGAAATAGAAATCAGGTTGGGTCATGCTCAGCCCAAATATAGGTTGGGCTCAAACGGGTTAAAAATTAGATTGGGTCATGATCAGTCCAATTTGACCTGTTTAATCTCAATCATTTTTACATATTGTGATTTAGCTTTTATAACCACAATTTGAATTTCAGCTCAAAAAATAAAAAAATTTACAAATGGATAGATAAATCCTACAAAATATAAATAGATAGTAATTCATACCTTCAATTTGGTAACATACATTACACCAATATAAATAGTCTGAAAACGGGTTGAAATTGGTAATTAAATTGTGCTCAATTGAAGGTTCTTTTAAAATGGGTTAAGGCTTGAATGAGTTGAGATCGACCTAATTCAAATTATGTTGAGTCTGACCCATTAAATTTTGGACAGGTTACCTAGCTATATTTGGGCTTATATTGAAACCCTGCTTAGTATTTATAGGTTTTACTCTAAGAGAAGTAATCGCGAAAAATTTCATCAATAATTTTTATTTTCACGATCCAACCTACGGGGCCGTGCGGACACCTACTCTAACACCTAAATAGGAAAATCCTCTACCCCAAACTTAGTCTGGGCCATGCGGAAAATAAATAGAACATTATCTACCACCTTATTTAAATAGGAAAACATCTTTAATTTCTTTAAAATATCTAAGCTATTTTACAAAGAAACATACTAACACTCCTAAATAACTAGTCTAAACAGGTACAAGAGCTTCTAAAAGTATGGTTTATAAAAGAAATAAAACACAACTCCCACCATAAGAAAAAAAAAATAGAACATGTTGGAGATCATCATCATCCTCACCTATGAAACATCACTAATTTTCTTAAACCAGCTATACCAAGTGGCATAACAAGAGTAATATTAGTACAAACAATACGTATAGGTAGGAATCATTGGTCAACTCAAACCTATCATATAATATAAAGTAAACATTCATAAGGGAATATGCAATATGAAATTTACACCACCCTAAGTCTCTATCCACAACCTTCCACCATCCCAGGTATAATACCCATAAACTAGTACACTTGAACCCAACCTCCTACCGTATTCAGTTGCTAACTCTGATGCTTCTCAATCCTACATTTTATGTCCCTTAAGGCTTCATAAGCCTACATATGATGTCACCCTAGCCTACATGTGACATCACTCTAAGGCTTCCCAAGCCTACATTGATGTCATGCTAATATTAGATCATAATATAACCCTACTACCACATAGAGACTCCCGAATAAAAGATCACCATTAATGTCAAATCATAGGCTAATCCTTCTATCATATTAATATTCACGAATATCAGACCATCACTAGCCCCAACCAATTTACTGGTCTTTCTTAATTTCTCATGTCAACTCTCTGACCCTTTTGGAATAATATGTGAAACTGCGCATTAGACCAACTCATCCATCTTGACTTCCCCATTATTACATAAGTCTTAAAAGCGCTGGATAATCATAACTAGTCCCAACACTTAACCATGCACTAAACCCTCGGTCACCATTCTAATTAACAATCACCACTTCAATAAACCAATAGTATCGTGATAAATAGAAACACAATTTTAAAAAAAAAAACTAAATAATTGAATCCCCATAAACTCAACTCAATAGCTTAAACAATTATAATCACAACTATAGAATATCCCAAACTCTCTGTCCCTGCTTTGGATTTATATGCACAACCCGCAATACCATAAGCATATAGCAATCAATAATCACGAATACATAGATTCTAGTCATAATATCATGAATCATCTAATACCTTAAATCAACCAATGCATGAAACATATCTCACATGATCACAAATGCACATGCCTAGTCTTGTCATGGTACCATAAACACATATTTGGTCCATTCATGGAAGACACACTCAATCTATTAATGCACCGGTGTGGTACATAAGATATCCTTCAATGTTCATACTAGGCATGGTATCTAAGCCAACCATTAATATTCATATCAAACGTGATATCCGAGCTAACTAGCAATCACAAATCATCATGTACAATCATAAATACAATGGACAATACCACTTGAATACCACACGTCACAATAATAAGCTCATCGCATGAGATTACTTACATGATGTCATTATATATCCTTTATGTAATGTATGTTATGGAAATCATAGGGAAGGACATATAATGACATCATGTAAGTAAATGATAAATATTTTCTTAATATAGTATATTTATGTAAGTTTCCCTAGAGAGGACAAAGAAAATAAGCTCAATCCCAGTTTCTAGACGCCTGGGCTGAGATTTGGGCCTTCAGGTTTCAGCTGCATTTTTTGTTTGGCTCATGTATATCAGTGTATACAATCTGTATATACCAGTCTATATAGGTCGTATATCATTTGATTATATACGCTTGCATATCAACCCTTTCACTTGTATATTTGCTTCTCTTTCATTTTATCAGCTTCCCTTTCTCTTGAAGAACGATGAGGTGGACTCAAAAACATTGAATTTGACCCAACCTGAGATGTAAAGGAAAAAATGGACTCAATTCAAGGGAGGTTCATAACGTAGAAGCAATGATAAGGATTAGAAAATTTAAACAATAACCATAGTATAACTTGCATAAATCTCATAGTGTAAAACCAAAATTACATAATATCCCTACTCTTTCATTAATTAAAAAAATCCCTTGAATTTTGTACCTTTTGGATACATAAATGTGACGCCCGATACTTTAAATCCGATACAATGAGTATCAGTCTGTTGCGTTAGGGATTAAAAAACTGAATCCCACCCATTACACTTACGTTTTTTCTTCCAAACAATCAGGCAGTGGCAAATCCTAACAAAATGACTAAGTTCAAATTTCAATTTTTTTCTCCCTATTCATCGATGAAACCTTACAAACTTGATTCAAAAAGGTTTTGTAATAGATTCACAAAATCCAAAATTCAATTTTTCATCTTCTTCATCAATTCAAAATCGTGAAAAACTCCAAATTTGAAATCTAACTCCCCGTTGTCGTTATCATCTCCCATTTTTTCCTTGCGATCAGAGTTGTTTCCCTTGCCAATCTTAGAATCATCATCCTTTTCTATTTGTGCTATAAAAGTTGGTTTATTTTGATTATCTAGAGCCCGTATTCATCGAAGAACAATTATATGATACAACATGAACCTGTCGATCTTGTTGAGACATTTCAAAATCTGAAAAATTGAGGTTAGATATGAACAATACAAAAGTGGTGGAATTGTTGTTCCTATTTATAATGATGAAATATAAAATAGAGCACAACTTCGATTTCAAAGTAAAGAGATTTGGTAAAAAAGATATGGAATTAGTTGTTCTGTTTTGTGAATTGTTATTTTTCAATTTTTGTTACATAAAATCTGTGATACATTGCAATTTCTAAAGGTATTCCTTGAGTTGGTTATTGATAAATTGGTATATAGTTTTAAATGTATCATGGTTATAGTTTTGTTTTATCGTTTTGATGTGAATATGTAAGTCATGATACATTAGTAGTAAACGACGCACATTTATTGTAATTTTGTATCTATGAATTATGATGTGGTCATAATTGTCACGCCCCAAGCCTACACCCTGGGCGGGACTGACACTCGAGAACCATTGCTGGCCCCAAGCAAACCCTTGGCCTGGCTTACTTACTCAGCGGAAGACTTAACTCATGAAGAAAAATAGTTTTAAAGTAAACTGAACTTCTCAAAATATAACTTATAATGTATTATAATAATATTCACTGCCAAAGTGGCTACTCAGTCTCAACTTAACTGAAAAGGAAAGGTAAAGACTCATGAACTAACATCACTAACTCTGTCTATGAAGCCTTTAAACTCTGAGGGATGTCGGGACAAGATCCCCAATCATCCTAACAACTGAAATAAGCAAGCAATAAAACAAAACATAGCCACAGGGATCCTCCAGAAAATAAGGAGGCTCATCGACTCTGAGTGCTCAACTGGATCAACGATGCACTGGATGCTGATCCTGGTTACCTATGTCTGCATCATAATAAGATGCAGGCCAAATGGCATCACTACATTGAATGTATGAGTATGCGAGGAGAAATCTAAAACAAGACATAAGCTTGAAAGGAACTGAAGAACTTACCTGGCTCAACTCAACTGATTTCAATATAAAGCAGTGTATATAAATGCAATATAAAGAAAAACTTTAAAATATGATTTTCAACTCTGTGTATTTAGAAATACAATAATAACTCTGTATGTATGCAAAGATACAATATGAACTCTGTTTGTATATGAAAATACAAATATTTCTGATGTATATAAAAATATAAAGTATTGTTATGGGAGTTTCTCTAACCGACAACCATCACTTAAGAGCTATTGTGATGATATAACATTTTGCCTTATGCTGCCAGGGCCGTCCTATACCTTGCCGGGGGGTATAGAACTTGAACTACTAAGTGGATCCACTAGTCTATGTTAAAAAAGCACTAAAGGAATCATCTAAAAAGTATGACCATTTTCTACCCATGATGGCTACATGGTTTATGGCGGCTCGGAGTTCTCTGAACTCTCCCCATATCGATGCTCAATACTACTTTCAAAATATACTAGCTCTTTATGTTTTAAAAACATAACTTCTTTAAGTGGTTTGAGATAATTTCTCAAAACTTAGCTCAAAGGCTATCTTGGAAATCTCAGTTTCCCTTCTTGCTTAATTGTGAAAGCATTTATTCTTTTCTGAAAACTAGCTCAAAGGCTCTTTAGAAATCAAAGTTTCCTTACTTGTTTAAATGTGAAAACAATTTAAACTCTTTGGAAATACATAGTCCCCATATACTTTTGAAGAAATGAATTTCAACTTTACTCTTTACCGAACTCAAAACTCAAGTCTTAAAACAAAGTTAAAACATTTGTAAAAGACTTTTGGAAAACTTTATGAACTTCTCTTAACTTGACTCTTGACTTCTCTTGACTTGACTCGTAACTTTTCTTGAATTGAATTATGGATTCAAGGATTGTGATTTGTGATAGGAAAGATCTCATGATGTTTAGGAATGATTTTAGATAGCTAAACATGAGAAAAGATCAAGAAATCACTGTTTGAGGGTGGGTCCACAACGCGGAGAAGCATTAAAATTTTTGGTCGCGAAAATACTTTTGAGGCAGAACGGTCTATGACTGCTCCACGATGCGAAATGATTTTTCCCAAATCTAGGGAGCTGGTCCGCGATGCGGAGGCACTGCCCAGATTTGCCAGACGAAATTTCTTCTTCGTTTTTCAGCTCTAAACTCCATTGGTTTTTTCCCCAAATACTTAGAATCATTTATACCCTCAAATAACATCAGATTCTACTCGAAAATACAACTAAAAATGTGAATCAATCTCAAGAAAACTCCAACAACACAATCCACAAGGATTCAAACGAACTTCATCAAGAATCCAAGGAATTTACTTTCAAATCAATATACTTTGCTGAAATTGAATCAATTTGGGCGTGTGGGTGAACTAACCCAACACTATGTGATCACATACCTTGTAGGGATAACCCTCGACAAAATCCACAAGCTAAACTTAACGATCTTCATGAATCTTGCTTCTCTTCTCCTTTCTCCTCTTCTTTTCTCTTTTCTCCAAGCCCGAGTGTATTTTGGTAAAACTGTAAACTGATCTAATTCTGATTAGACCTAACTTAATTACCAAAAATGAAAAAAAATAATTTGGCAAGGAAAAGACCAAACTACCCTTTGAAAATCCAGATTGGACTTTTCTTATTCCAACAACTCAACTTCCAAAGGGCATAACTCACTCATACAAACTCGGAATCACATAAACTCAGTGGCGTTGGAAAGATCATTCCAAGAGCTATCTTACCATATCTGGAAGTACAACTAACTCATCCTGAGCTAGGAGATATGTCCGTTTGAAGTTTACCCAAAACTCACTTTTCCTAACCTAACAAAATTTCAAGATTTTCATTCTTTCCAAAGATGATTTCCAATTTTTAGCTTCTTCCTAGTTATTTCAAATTGCAAGATGTTACAATTATTTTTTACAACGGACAAGATGGTTGGATAGATACATTATGTTGATGCTATATCCGTCAAAATTATGTGTGTCAAAGGTTCAGAAAAAGATATTGAAGCTCTACATGTGGATATGTAAGTCATGATACATAAGTAGTAAATAGAGAGCGTGTACTATAATTTTATGAGTTATGATGTGGTCATTATTTTTGTATCTGATTGTATATGATACATGTAACAAAGGGATAAATAATTGAGATGTATCAAATACATTTGTATAACGAGCGTGTGTGTATGACTAATTTGTATAAAATGTATCAGGCTAATATTGTGTATATGGTAGGCAATATTAATAATGTAACAATTAAGATGTATAAAGTACTTGTTGTGATAAAAAAAATATGTTGATGGCACATTACTATGTATCAACATTGGTGTTTTTGTGAATCACTGAATGATGTGGTATTTCATATAATGTATCATTGACTTTTTTTAATGTTTGCAGGTTGCCATCATCCAATTTTTTTTTTTTCAGTTTATGAAGCTAGTAGAAGATACATTATTTGCCTCGAGTGAAAAATATGTAATTGTGGAGGATTTAAACTAGACGAGATACCATGCGCACATACAATTGTTGTTTTAAAATGCAAGAATGTTACAATTATAAATGTCGCTCTTCGATATAAAAATGTGTTCATTGGTGTATGAGATAAACAATTTATGACATTTGTGTTTAATAAAATCAAATTTGAATGTATCACATTCTAATAAAGAGTTTCTGTGTATCTGATACATTCTAATAAAATCAAATTTGAATGTATCCATAAAATTGTGCATGATGCATTACTTTTTATAACTATAACTTTAGGGTAAAGAGATTTGATAATGAAAGATATGAAATTACATGTATTGTGTTGTGTAGTCGATTTTTTTAATTTGTGATCGAGGTGGATATATTACTCATGATACATTACTATATCTAAAATATTTAGTAGATTGCTAAGTACCGTAATCCTACCTGATACATTAAAGTAGTAAAGAATGCTCATAAGGTGTTTAATTTTAGATCGATACATGACTGTTTGGTTTTAGATCGATACATTAATTGAAAAATTATAACAAGCTAGCATGATTCAAAATTCAAATTTCTTATTTTTCCAAAAATCTCTCAATTTTTGAATCAAACTTGTCGACAAATCTACTAATACAACATGAACTTGACGATCATGTCGAGAGATTTCGGAATATGGGAAAGTGAGGTGAGGTATGAACGATACAAAAATAATGAAATTGTTGTTGGTCAAAATATTGGTTTTGTGAATCTCAAATCTGCCATTGCAGCTGAGTTAGAGATCGACGAGTTGAGGAAAAATTTGTAAATCAGATATATCTTTGAAATGAAGAAACAAGAGCCTGGATTTTCAATGTATCCTCTATGCATTGATACAACATACAAAAAGGCTGAAGAGATACATATCTTTGATGGATACATGTATGTGTGGTAATTTCTATGTATCTGATACATTTATTATAAATTCTAATTTACGTATCATGCCTAAAAAATTAGTGCATGATATATTACTATTTATGTATCTTATTTTATTTTATACATGTAATTATTTCAAATAGCATTTTCGTGTGTGATACATAACACGGTGGTGATCAGTTGATATGTATATGATACATCTAATAAAGTTAGAAAACTATTGAATTTGATATATATATATATATATATATATATTATGTATCATGCTCATATCAATTAATTTGATACACAGTGTCTTAGCTATATAACATAAAGTGTTTATGTATCAAGTGTATTTATTGGGTAACATGTACAGACACATAGCCATCTAGTTGAATAATTTTGGGTGTATGTATCCGATAGTAAAATATTGCCACTGATATGTATAATATACCTTTTGTTGAATATGATACACAATTCTCCAGTTATAGAACATTATGATTTATATATCACGATTGAAGATACATTATGTAACTTGATACAAGTTCATGATACATTAGGTAGTTTTCATAAATCAAGTACATTTATATTAAACATGATAAACACTAATCGAAGATTCGACAACATAAAGTTATGTATCAATACCTCAAATATGAATGTGATACATTGCATAAAACAAAGGATATTTTAGCAGTGATGTATCAGATCAGTAATAACACTAACATAGACTAAATTAAGAATCAAAATAAATGAGATACATTGAAAATTTGTATCTTTGGTAGTGATGATCGTGTAATGACAGATCCAACTTTTTTCCTTCTTTCTTTGAGCGTGTTTTCAACAGTAGATTTAGAATTCGAGTATGCATCTCTTTTTTGACTTCTCTACTCTCAAATTCTTCATGATGAACGTATCTTTTCGTTGATTAGATCTATTTTCATGAATGTTTTCATCATCCGAATAAAATTCAGAAGGTACCAGATCTTCAGTAGGTGAAACTAATTTGGGTAAACTCAATACTAAAAGAGGGGGGAAAATCCATATGTATCAGAAATCCAAATTCAAAATCACCATTTTATATGAAAATTAGCCTTACCTGAAACAAACTTCAATTTCCCATCATTTTCTTCACACAAATTTTTCGGTGATGTCCATGGCAACAACCACCAATGATAATATATATACCTAACGTTGACATTAGCCCAAACGATGGTGTTAGAATTGTAGATGAAAAAGCTTTAAAAAAAAATAAATTTAAAAAACAACACAAGATCTGAAAAGAAAAAAATTGATGAAGAAGTAGTTCTACCTCTTTAGAAACTTGAAATCGATGATTTGGAGAGAAAATAGATTTGAAATTCAAAAATGGAGTGATGGTTGTAACTGCCAATATATGGGAGTGATTTCAGGCGTGAAAATAGGAACAAAATTGTTGGGTTGGAATGGTTGTGATTAATGCATCCGGAAAAGGAGAGAAAAATTAAAAAAAAAAATTCATAATATTTTGAAATGGTAGGAAATTTTAGAGAATATGGAAAACAAGATTATGTAGTTTAGGTAATTTATCTATAACTATATGCAGGTCATTCAATCAGTCCATCATGCAATACAACCTTCTTATGAACTAATGGAAACTAAATATAATACTTCACCTTGATAATGAGATGATAACAGAGACACTAAGTGTGAGAAACAAAAATAGTATGGTATTAATATCCTTTTACATAAAGAGGATGATGAAAATTCTTGAAGTCATGGAACTTTAGTGCATAAACATGTTGAGTGCCTAAAATTGCTTCTTGTTATCCTTTAAAATGTGACATCCTAACTTCATTGCATCTGAAGTTGATGAAAAATATTCCGTAATCTGAATATGTTTACCTAAACTTCCTACAGAGTATTTTGATCGTGCTACACTAGAAAAATGATAATAAATTAGAAAGATTGATTAAAATTAACATATGTACTTCAAAAACCTAATAAGGGTTAGGGGTGTGTGTGTATCTATATTGAGGTACCATATTGATCTCTCGGTTAAAAAATATATCTACATAGGCCATCTATAACAAGTAATCATATCGGAGATGATATCCTCTACACAACGTGTGGAAGCCACACTAAAACAAATTGTTATCAACCAAACTACAACCAGGAGAAAACACCCACAAACACTAATGTTTGAGATTCAAACAATGTTGATATACCTACAGAGATACATAGTAACAAAGAATAATGGAAAACAATCTCTTTTAACAGGAAAAAAACCAAGACCAACCGAGCAAGTACATAGAAGAAGGAAAACAAATTGATAATAAGGAATACGATCTAAGAAATTGCAGGTATTAGTGTCAACTTATTACATGTTAATCTGGGTAAGTTTCTCGAATCCAAAGTGTCACGCCCCGAGCCTACACCCTAGGCGGGACTGGCACTCGAGAACCATTACTGGCCTCAAGCGAACCCTTGGCCTGACTTACTGCTCAGCGGAAGACTTACTCAACACAAAATGTACTTAAATACAATCTTAACAGAACTGTCTCAATAGATAAATTTCAGAATGTTTTAAAAAGGAACATTCAATTAGCCAAAGTGGCAACTCAGGTCTTATGACAAAACAACTTAAATGAATAAGACTAATGAACTAAAAACGTCTAACTATCTATGAAGCCTCTAATACTATGAGAGATGTCAGGATAAGACCCCCAATCATCCTAACAACTGAAATAACAAAGTAATAAAAAGGGATCCTCCGAAAAGCAAAGAGGCTCACCAAATGACTCTAAAATGCTCGACTGGATCAACGAGGCGCTGGATGTTGATCCTGGTTACATGTATCTGCATCATAAAACGATGCAGGCCAAATGGCGTCAATACATTGAATGTACGAGCATGCGAAAGGAATCTAAACAACACATAAGCTTGATCTAGAATCTGAAAGAAACAGTTACTTCAGCTTTACTCAACTTATGGATACTCAACTCAATGCAGAAATAAACAACAATAAAGATGCAGTTTATATAAAGCAGTTAAAACAGTAGCTAACATCTCAAAGTATTTGAAATACAATAATATCTCTGTTGTATATAAGAATATAAAAATAAACTCTGTTTGGGAGATTCTCTAATAGAAAACCATCACTATGAGCTATGTGATGATACAACATCTAACCCACGCTGCCAGAATTGTCTTATAACTTGTCGGGATATAGAACGCCTCAACTAAGTGGATCTGCTAGTCTATGCTAAAAGCGTTAAGGAATCATCTAAAAAGTATGACCCTTTCTACCCATGTTGGCTACATGATTTATGGAGACTTGAGTTATTATGAACTCATCCCCATATCGATGCTTAATATTACTCCCAAAATACATACTTAGCTCATATGTTTAAAAACATAATTCTTCTCTGTGTTTTTGAGGTTATTACTCAAAAGCCTATATCTTAAAAGAGATGGAACTCAAAACTGCTCATGAAAACTTTTTTGGAAAACGGTGTTTTATCTCATCTTAAATGTAAACAAATTTACTCTTTGGGAATACTTAGTTCCCATATATCATTTTTAAGAAAATGAACTTTACTCTTGCTCTTACTCTTACTAAACTTAATGCTCAAGTCTTAAAACAAGTTTTAAAAAATTGTAAAACACTTTTTGAAAGGACTCAAAGAACTTTCAAAACTTGACTCTTAGCTCTACCTTGAATTGAAATTTGTGGATTCAAGGTTATGATTCATGTTTACGGTTGATTTCTAGATGTTTAGAAGTCATCTAGAGTATTTAGAATCAATAGAAAGTGTTAGTACACTTTAGAAGGACTCAGACGGGCTAAACGACGGAAAACGGGTGGGAGTAGGCAACCCTGGCGCACTGCTGGAGCGGGGCGCCATCCCCTAAGTTCTGGAACCCCATTTTGGCACACTGCTGGCGCATCAGTGGAGCGCCACGCCACCCTTCCACAATTCAATCCAACGAATTTTTCTTCTCGTTTTCTAACCTTAATTCGATTAGATTCGATTCTTTTTCTCAATTTCTCTTTAGATTCGGTTACCCAATACATGTACCCAAGAATATACTCAAAACAACTCTTAAATTGACATAATTTCCTCAAGAACTCATCTAAACTAATGAACAAACGATAATTTCAAGAACATCAAACTTTCAACTTTCTAGAACGAATTTCGCTAAAATAAACATGATTGGCATGTGGGTGAATGAACCCAACGCTATGAAAGTCTCACATACCTCGTAGGATCGAATACTTGGCAAAATCCACAAGCGAAATCTCAAGAACGCGACGAAACCTTGGCTTTTCTCCTCTTTTCTCTTATCTAAAAACCCTAGCATTAATTTGGAATACGTAAACTGAACCAAATCAGTGTAGACCCCAAATAAATTACTAAAAATGAAATAACATAATTGGGTAATAAAAAGACCAAAATACCCCTCTTAAATCTGGGTGACTTTCCATATCCGGACAAACCGACTTCAAACTGGCATATCTACCTCATACAAGCTCAAAAGTTATTAAACTCAGTGGCGTTAGAAAGGTAATTCAAAGACCTTTAATTTGATATCTTATGGAACACCTAACTCATCTTATGCTGAGAGTTATGGTCATTTGAAGTTGACCCAAAACTTATACTTAACATAACTTGCCAAAATTTTCAAATTTAATCTTTCCAAAAATAGTTTCTTTCTAATTCTAGTACTTTCGAATAGCGAGGTGTTACAATAACTCCCCCTTGAGAACATTCGTCCTCGAATGAGATTACTCTAAGCAGACTAAGGGTGTAACATCTAATATTCAGCTCAAACACTCATCAAGCAAAATATAAATACAACATGCCAACTTAAAACAAATGCCAAGAAAAGGATTAGTACCTTAATTTGGAATTTCTCCGGACTCAAAGAGATGTGGGTATCTCTTCGTCATGTCCTCCTCAACTTCCCATGTAGCTTCCTCAACAAAATAATTTCTCCATAAAACCTTGATTGATGCTACTTCTTTGGTTCTCAACTTGCGAACCTGATGATCTAGAATCTACATAGGAATCTCCTCATAAGATAAGCTATCTTTAATACCAATATCTTCAGTAGGTACGATAAGTGAAGAATCGCTCATACACTTCTTTCATTGGTCAAACTAGATTCTAGCTATACCCTTCAGTTGGTATGTAGCTAGTTCCACTCTTTCAGCATCAGTAACATGCATAATCTCAAAAACCTTCTGAAGTTCTTCAACAAAGTTTTTCGGATCCTCAGTGACACTCGAACCAGTGAAGCTTGGAGAATTCATCCTTAAGAACTCTTGGATTCTAGACGTATCAGCCACATCCTATCAAACCCTTCTTTGTTGCCCAACTTGGTTGGTCACAGCTTGACTTAACATTCAGATAGCTTCCTGAAATTCAGCAATGGTGACCTCTTCTTAGGGTTTCACTTCTGGTGCATTAGGTACCCCTTGTTCCTCAACGTTCCTCCTAGCAGAACGACCTAGGACAACTCTTCATGGAGGCATGATCTGAAAGATATGCGCAAGCACGAGTTAAAGAGAAACTTTATAGAGATACAATATATCTCACAAAACAAGTATGAAAGAAGTGAGATAGTTCCTAAATGTTACAGCCTCCTAATTATAGATGTGGCGCGCTTCACACTGATAACCAGGACTCTATAGACACAGCTTAATAGACACCCTAGGACTCTTGAACTCTATGCTCTGATACCAAGTTTGTCACGCCTCGAGCCTACACCCTGGGAGGGACGAGCACTCGAGAACCATTGTTGGCCCCAAGCAAACCCTTGGCCTGACTTAATACTCAATGGAACACTTACTCAACACAAAATGTACTTTAATACAATCTTAACAGAACTGTCTCAATAGATAAAACTCAAAATGTTTTAAAAAGGAACATCCAATTAGCCAAAGTGGCAACTCAAGTCTTATGACAAACAATTGAAATGAATAAGACAAATGAACTAATAATGTCTAACTGTCTATGAAACCTCTAATACTATGAGGGATGTCGGGACAAGACCCCCGATCATCCTAACAACTGAAATAACAAAGTAATAAAAAGGGATCTTCCAAAAGCAAGGAGGCTCACCAAATGACTCTGAAATGCTCGACTGGATCAACGAAGCGCTGGATGTTGATCCTGATTACCTGTATCTAGATCATATTATGATGCAGGCCAACTGGCGTCAATACATTGAATGTATGAGCATGCGATGGGAATTCTAAATAACACATAAGCTTGATCTGGAATCTGAGAGAAACACTTACCTCAATTTTACTCAACTCATGGATACTCAACCCAATGCAGAAATAAACAACAATAAAGATGTATTTTATATAAAGCAGTTAAAAGAGTAGACAATATGTCGAAGTAATTAAAATACAATAATATCTCAGTTGTATATAAGAATATAAAAATAAACTATGTTTAGGAGATTTTCTAACCGACAACCATCACTTTGAGCTATGTAATGATATAGTGTCTAGCCCACGCTGCCAGAACTGTCCTGTAACTTGTCGGGATATAGAACGCCTTGTCTAAGTGGATCTACTAGTCTATGTTAAAAAGTATTAAGGAATTATCTAAAAAAATATGACGATTTCTACCCACGTTGGCTACATGATTTATAGAGACTTAAGTTATTATGAACTCGTCCCCATATCGGTGCTTAATACTACTCCAGAAATATACTCAGCTCATATGTTTAAAAACATAACTCTTCTCTGTGGTTTTGAGGTTATTACTCAACATCTTTTCTCTTAAAAGAGATGGAACTCAAAACTACTCGTGAAAACTCTTTTGGAAACTGGTGTTTCATTTCATCTTAAATGTGAAAACATTTACTCTTTGGGAATACTTAGTTCCCATATATCATTTTTAAGAAAATGAACTTTGCTCATAATTTTACTCAACTCAATGCTCAAGTCTTAAAAAAGTTTAAAACAATTGTAAAAGACTTTTTTGAAAGGACTCGAAGAACTCTCAAGACTTGACTTTTAGCTCTACCTTGAATTTGAATTTATGGATTCAAGGTTATGATTCATGTTTATGAATGATTTCTAGATGTTTAGAAGTCATCTAGAGTAGTTAGAATTAATAGGAAGTGTTAGTACACTTTAGAAGGACTCATACGGGCAAAACGACGGAAATAGGGTGGAGGCAGGCAACCCTGGCGTACTGCTGGCGTGGGGCGCCAACCTCTAAGTTCTGAACCCCATTCTGGCACACTGCTGGCGCGCCACGCCAGCCCTGCTGGTGCATCAGTGGTGTGCCGCGCCACCCCTCTCCCAGTTCAATCCGCGAAATCTCAAGAACGCAACAAAACCTTGGCTTTTATCCTCTTTTCTCTTCTTTAAAAGCCCTAGCGTTAATTTGGAATGCGTAAATTAAACCAAATCAGTGTAGAGCCCAAATAAATTACTAAAAACAAAATAAGTTAATTGAGTTATGAAAAGACCAAAATACTCCTCTTAAATTCGGACTTTCTATATCCGGACAACCCGACTTCAAATGGGCATATTTGCCTCATACGAGCTCAAAAATTATCAAACTCAATGACGTTGGAAAGATAATTCAAAGACCTTTCATTTGATATCTTATGGAACACCTAACTCATCATGTGTTGAGAGTTATGGTCATTTGAATTTGACCCAAAACTCATACTTAGCATAACTTGCTAAAATTTCCAAATTTAATCTTCCCAAAAATAGTTTCTTTCTAATTATAGTTCTTTCGAATAACGAGGTGTTACAATATATCCCCCTTGGGAACATTAGTCCTCAAATGAGATTACTCGAAGTAGACTAAGGGTGTAACATCTAACATTCAGCTCAAACACCCAACAAGCAAAATATATATAAATACAACATGCCAACTTAAAACAAATGCCAAGAAAAGGATTTAGTACCTTAATTTGGAATTTCTCCGCACTCAAAGAGATGTAGGTATCTCTTCTTCATGTCCGCCTCAGCTTCCCATGTATCTTCCTCAACAAATTAATTTCTTTATAGAACCTTGACTAATGTTACTTCCTTGGTTCTCAACTTGCGAACCTGACGATCTAAAATCTGCACGGGAATCTCCTCATGAGATAATTTATCCTTAATACCAATATCTTCAGTAGGTATGATAAGTGAAGGATCGCCCATACACTTCTTCCATTGGTCAAACCAGATTCTAGCGAAACCATTCAGTTAGTATGCATCTATTTCCACTCTCTCAGCATCAGTAACATGCATAATCTCAAAAACCTTCTAAAGTTCTTCAACTAAGTTTTTTGGATTCTCAGTGACACTCGAACCAGTGAAGCTTGGAGGATTCATCCTTAAGAACTCTTAGATTCTAGACGTATCAGCCACATCCTGTCGAACCCCTCCTTATTGCCCAACTTGGTTGGTCACAGCTTGACTTAACATTTAGATAGCTTCCTGAAATTCAGCATTGGTGACCTCTCCTTGGGGTTTCACTTATTGTGCATTAGATACCCCTTGTTCCTCAATGTTCCTCCTAGCAGGACGACCTCGGATAGCTCTTCGTGGAGGCATGATCTAAAAGATACGCGCAAATACGAGTTAGAGAGAAACTCTTATAGAGATAAACTCTATCGCACGAAACGAGTATGAAAGAAGTGAGATAGTTTCCTAAATGTTGTAGGCTCCTAATTATAGATGTGGCACGCTTCACACCGATAACCAGGACTCTAGAGACACTGCTTCATAGACACCCTAGGACTCTTGATCTTTGTGCTCTAATACCAAGTTTATCACGTCCCGAGCCTACATCCTAGGTGGGACTGGCACTCAAGAATTATTGTTGGGCCCAAGCGAACCCTTGGCCTGGCTTACTCTACACAACCTAACTAATGACAAATTGGCCCCTGCATTATCCTGGGAGAAAAAGACTTACATCCCCATCAATCCTAAATAATCTTCCACCAGTACTCTCACATCCCTTTTACAAAGCCGATTAAACTATCTTAAGGGATCATCTCAATAACATTAACCGCAAAATGACCTTTCACACTTAGTAACACCAACAAAAATAAAAAGCCTAGTTTGGTAGACGTTATATTTGCCACGTTATTCAAAAGCAAAAAGGTCAATTTAAGTATTAATTAAAATTTAATAGGTCAACCCATAAAATTTATAGACCTAAAACAATCTCGAATTTTCTAGATTTAAATAATCTATAATAAATGTTGTTTTATCTCGTAACTTCAATCACCATAAATTTTACTTGTTTAAATAGCAATAGAAAAAACTTATATGTTCACACTTTTGTCCAAAAAACAATTCTTCCTCTTCTCACCCAGTCCACCATGGATCCCAGCCAAACGAATTCCATCTTCCCATCGATTCCCTTTATACTGGTGATTGGGCTATATGCAGGAACAATCCCTTTTTACATGACTTCATTTCGAGCTCTCAACACAAACCCATCATCTTGGGTTGTAATGAGGCTCCAGGAGCGATCACTAACTTTGAATATCTTAATAGAAAATCAAGAAATAGTTCTAGTGATTCGAAACCCATCTTTACTAGCACAAATAGTGTCGGAGGGGATAGGGATAGTCGTGGAGACCTACAACAGTCATCTCTGGATGTCAACATCCCTTCTTCCACCAGAGAACTACCAAAATCTAGTGTTACCCTTTTTCCATATTCCAACATGGGGGACGCCGATGTTCAATCCCTTATACCAACACAATTCAATGGCAGTGCCAGTGTTCTCACCAGGCTTCCCGATCATCCAAGGCATAGATCCTCTCTATCATCACTGGCAAGTACATGGATTAGCACAGAGAACCGAAGTTTTATTCTCAATTGTGAGACAGTCAGGACCTATGGAGAGCACGGGAGCACAAATGCAAAACAATGTAACTTCCGCATCTCAGGTACACGTTTTTGTAAACGTGATTTCATTTAAACCAGTGAATACAAAGATTTAAAAATAAAAAGGCTTTAATTTTTTAAAGATTTGATCATTTCCTTGTTAATAATCAAATCTTACATCTTCCTAAAACACACTCAGACCATTGTCCTCTATTACTTACTTTGTTCAAGGAAAATATCTCTAAATTAGGAACTATGTGGGTCTCACATCCAGACTTTATCAAAATTGTTGATAAAATTTGGAAGGATATTCCCTCATTAACAAATTTCATTTGATCTTTTGAACTAGAAATCGCTACCTGGAATATGGATATTTTTGGGAATATATACCATAAAATCCATATATTGTTGAGAAGGGTTTAAGGTATTCAGAACTCAAAAAATTATCTTGCATGCCCCTTTCTTTTAAACCTTGAATAAATCGCATCCATGTATATAATTCAATCCTTACAATGGAAGAAGATTTCTGAAAGCTAAAATTTAAAATCACTTGACGCTAACACAAAAAGAATATCACACAACTACTTTAAATCGTAGAAGAAGAAACAAAATCATCTCCTTACAGGCCAACAATGATTCATGAATTTATAATCAATCTGATTATAAATCACACAACTAATTTTTTTAAGGAGTTGTTCTGAACATCTCACTCATAAATCATATTAAACTCCTTTATTCATGGGAAAGTCGATCTATTCAAGATGTATTGTTTACAAACAACCTTGATCTCTCTGGGCAAAAATAAATGTATTGTTTTGATTTCGTTAAGTGTTGAACTAAATTCATTACTATACATAGCTGACAAAATGCAGGTGAAACAATTGGAGATAGCTACTGACTCACTTTAGGTAATTAACCTAATGCAAGATGAACATATATTTTACACAAATATTTTACGTTCTTATAGGGATCTGCTGGGGAACCCCGTAATCAGACATGAGTATTGAGAGCAAACCAAGGTGGTGGACTTGCTATCTAAAGCAGGCCATAAGCTAGAAATGGAGCATCTTTTTGTTGACTGGATAGTTTCTCCAATGTTTTTTATAAATGTCTTGAAAGAAGACATAGAAGTAACTTCTTTTGTAAGACATAAAAACCATTATGTTATTTGGGTTGTACTCATATTATTAGGCTAAAACAATCATATGCTAGCAGTAATGTTGCTATTTCTGCGTACTATGATGCATAATATAGAAATATCTCTTTTTAACCAGTGACGTATGCAGGATTTTTTCTCAGCGGTGTCATCCATCGTAATCTAGGTAATTGGAGTGCCTAACCCACTAAGTTACGCATCCTTTTATGTCAAGGAGTGTCACTAAATTTTCTTTTAACATTTAACTAATTATATATATATATTTATATATATATATATATATATATATATATATATATATATATATATGATATTTTTTTCCTAACGAAGCAGTGTTATGTGACACCGCTCGAACGTTAATAGATCTGCCCCTATTTTTAACCCCCTAAAAAAGAAGAACAAATTGTATAAAAGAAAGTGATCATATTATTTTTGTGAAACAAATCACACTGAGAAAGGCTCACAGGTTGACACCGAAGGAACTAGGTGATTTTTATGCACTATACAAATTTGAGTTACGTGAAATTTCTCTAAAATAAAAGGATTTTGGTAATATATATTTGATTCATATAATTTTAGTGGGTCGTATCAAGTGGGGAGCGCTAATAAAATGACATTTGGACACTTTTTTATTTCTTAAATAATTTTGTCGAATGGATGTGGTTCCGGAACTCAAGTTGAGTGACTTTCTAAGAGAACTATCTACAGTTACTCGACTTTTGAGTTATAAAATCAAATTGAGTGACTTTCTAAGAGAACTACCCATAGTTGAGTGACTGAGATAGTATCTCTCACAAACTCCTAGAAGGTTGTCTTCACACAGAAGATTTGTTTTTCTTTGTTTCGTTGGACAATTTTTTTTGAAAAATATTTTATCTAGGAAAATCAATTTCTTTAAAATGAGGAGAATAACTTCCCTAATGTTGTTGAGCTAAACAAGTTCTATAATTAACATTACATATTACTCTAGTAAGTATCTTTTCCCCGTCCTATAACACACCCACACTCCAATCCTCTACCCCCACCCTTATAAGTGTTTGCCTTATATATCACAATTATATATATATATATATATATATATATATATATATATATATATATATATATATATATATATATATATATATATATATATATATATATATTCTCCTTACTTATCAAACACTAAAAAATAAGTAATAATTCCACTTAGTTTTGAGGAAAATGATTTTCAAGAAAACATATTTAGTGGAAGACATTTTTCCTTTCAAACCAAACATACCCTAAATGTTAGTATAAATATGCAAACACAGATATGAAATGTTATTTATATCTTAAGTGAGTATAATGGGGATGTAGCTCAAATGGTAGAGCGCTCGCTTTGCATGCTGAGGCACGGGGTTCGATCCCCCGCATCTCCACTTTTTTGGTCAAAAATAATGATACTAATAAATTTGCTAGGTGTTAAAATTAAAAGATTGTTTTGCAGTTAAAATAACATCATATATTATTTTCGTTTATCTTTTTTCATTCTTAATATAACGTTTTTTCACAACAACAATTTCTAGTACACTATTTATTTCTCAATATTCTCATATTACTTTCTATTTTAGTACCTGCATGTTTGTTTGATACCTCTATGAGGATGAGTTTTATTATGTTATTCAGAATGTGATGTCCAAAAGCAAAAAAGTACTAGCAATTAGTTGCTCGAATAGTAGCTAATATTAAAGTAACAAATATAGTTTTATTGGAAACTACTCTTTTTAAATGTGGAATTAAAAGAGTCGTTCTTTTTTTTTTCTTTCTAGAAAAGCAGGTTTATTTGGATATGCGATATGAAGTGATGATTTGAAATCAACTTAATTTGAAGTTGAAGTTTTGTTAAGACATGCAATTTAGATTTTTTTTAGTTATATTTTTTCTCATAAACATGAAAACTTACAAGTTAGGAAAACTATCAAAATTCCTACAATTCTTATACAATCTTACCATATGAGTGAATGATATTTTATAGACGAGATATTGAAATAACCTAAAGCGTCGCATTAATAAATATTATATCTTCAGGTTTCTTTTATAAATAAATATTGTCATTACAAACTTTTAAATACATATAATTTTATAATAATTCACTAGTCAACGATAGTAGTAACTAGTTACATATTCTTTAATATAATCTCTTCACTATGAGCATGCATGAGTGGTCCTTTTTTTTAAAAAAAAAATGATGAAGTTTTTTTTTTAATTTACAAATATAAGCTTATGGATCAACTTTACATTCATAAAATAAATAAATTTGAAATCACGATTTGGAATTCCAAATGCCTTGTAAAATTTTGAATTTTGAAATCATGATCTCAAATCCATATCCAAACATTGATTTAGTGGGCGTTTGGACATGCGATTTCATTTTATGATTTAAAATCATGAGATGAAATCTGAAATTCTCATAAAATTCTCCAAAAAGATTTGAGAATTTCATATCATGATTTTTCACATTTTCAAATATAAAAATTGACCCACAAATTTATATTTTGTAAAAAAAAAATAAAAAAGAATCCCACCATTTATATCTATCAACCATTAATTTCATGTGTAAACAAAGTTTATACTTGATGTTGTTACTCTTATCAACTTTAGAACCGTTTATATCGGAAATAACTATTATTCTCACAAATCAAATTTATAGTTTATATTACTATTCTTACCAACATTTAAACCATTTATATTGAATAAACTATTACTCTCACCAGCTAAATTTATAGTTGCTATTATTACTCTTATCAATCTGTAAATCATTTATTATATCGAGAAATGCATGCTCAACATGAAGAGAATTGTTTGTACTATGTTAGAAGATTATATTAAAGAGTAGTATACTACAACTTATGTTTAATTTTACCTTTTTATTGAACTAATGTTCGATCAATAAATGTTGTATTTTCTTAGACTAACTTTCTGATAGTGTATTATACATTTGTTATGAACTTTTGCTTATTTGATAAGATTGTATAAAGAAATGAAGTAATTTTGATAGTTTCACAACTTATTAATTAAGTTCTTTATATATGAGTAAAACTACAACTTAAATATTCAAATTTTATGCACAAAAAAAAATCTTTAACTTCATTTCATATAATTTCAAATCATAATTTTATCTCACCTGACCAAACTAAGTTCTTAGAATCATGAATCTATAAGGTATCTCCACATGCCTACTAAAGGTTTCATTTCACAACATAAAATCAACGACACACATGTGCATGCTTTGATAGGGCGGACCTAGCCTATAACTTATAAGGTATGCAAGCGTATGTGAACTCAATAACTTTTAGATAATATATGCCATATATATAATTAGTGGCGGAGTCAATTTATAGTTAGGGGTTCATCTCAATTCATTTTGATGAAAATTATAAGTATTATTGTAAATGCAGAATTCCCTTTAGCTAGTTAGTGTGTTTTACCTTTTTCAAATTTTGAACTCTCTTAATGAAAAATATTTTTAAGATAATTTTTTTTATTTTATATATTTCATTTCATCTATATAAAATTTAAAATATCAGTTGCATTCTACATTAAATGTTAAAATAATATGTAAATAGCTAGATTGAGGAGAATTATATCATATCAAAATTTAGAATTATAATTTCCGGAATGATGACATATATTTTGTTGATGATACATAGATTGAAAAGGATTGACATAAATGCGTTCATATAACTTGACCTCATTTCACATTTATGCCCTTCAACTCTGGGTATGCACAAGTAGACACTTAAACTTGTATAAACTTGAACAAGTAGACACATGAGTCCTACCTGACACAATACATATAGGACACCACGTAGGACAAAAAATGACATGTAGGAGGTCATGTAGGACATGTGTGTCTATTTGTTCAACTTTATACAAGTTTAAGTGTCTACTTGTGCACACCCAAAGTTGAAGGGTATAAATGTGATTTGAAACCAAGTTAAAGGACATATTTATGTATTATGCCAATTCAATATTTATATTAACTTGTGTCACTAATCTATCTCAATAATAATTTTATAATTAATTGAATACAGTTATTTAATATATATATATATATATATATATATATATATATATATATATATATATATATATATATATATATATATATATATATATATATATTTATACTAGTTTTTTGACACATGCATTGCACGTGATTATCAACTTAGAAAATATATGTTATAGTAAATAGTATTGCTTATTTAAGTGAAAATTTGAATAATAAGTTTAGCACAAAATAATATTACAGATTCTTTTGTGAATGTTCAATGTGGATTGTCATATATATCTCTTATTCACACGAATCTATGAAGATTGTCAATGAAAAAATTTATTAGTTAAATACAATAATATATATATTTGTTTCAATTTGATGAGGTTCAATCATGTAATTTGTCGTATCTCGCTAATATTACCTTATAGACGATATTTGTTGTGTATTTTTCTTGTCATCTAACCAGATGTGCGTTGCGCGTGTATTCCACGTTAAACTGTTTAGATGTCATATGAACATGTGAAGAGAACAACTACATTAACTGAGAAAGGTTTCCTTTTTTATTTTTACCGAAAAAATTAAAAATTAAAATTAAAGAATATATTGTATTTGTGAAATCATATATATATATATATATATATATATATAATCACATGTTCATCTTACACCCAACAAAGATATTGTTCATATACTTGTAAATGATTTTCAATTTATTCAATCAAGCATAATTCGTCAAAGGAAAAATAACAACACCGTGTTATCACATATATAGGGGTGGTATAATAATATGAAAAATTATTGGTTAAAAGTTAATATAAAGAAAGATGAAAGATAGAAATAATGAATGTAATAACTATGAAATTCATAATATTATAACTAAGAATGTAAAAGAGTGTGAACAACGCTTGCAATAATTAGTAATAACTAAGAGAATTTATAATGTTATAACTAAAAAACTATTGTGCAATAGCTGAATTTCTAATAAATTTTATACTTACATCAATAAATAGGAATTTTAATTAATGTTACTATTTTTTTTTATAGTTATTAGATTTAATTTGGTGTAGGGACAAAATGTAAATGTTTATTCCATATAACTAAATATAAAATTTATTTTGTAAATGATAAATTTTAAATGATTCATATATATTCACATATTTCACATTTGTTATGAATTTTTTTTTTTTAAAAAAAGGAACTCGGAATATTTTAAAATAATATATTTTGAAGTTAGAAGATCTTGTTAACTTGATAATACATTAATCATGACATATATAATACTTTAATTTAAATAAAAATACCTACCCAACTATAAATATATATTTGCATTAATGAAAATAATTATCTCATAAAAAATAGATATTAAATATATAATAAAAATTAAACTGATACAAACTTCAGATGATGTTATTACAAGTCATATGAACTTTTCTATGTCTAAAATACTGAAATATTAAAAAATAGTAAATAAGTAAAACAAAAGGGCAATGTTCATACAGTAATTACTATTTTGAAGCAAATTTCCTGACAGTCTAAATCACATAAGTAGCATTGATAAATAAAGTCATTCTTTTGTCTTAAGCATAAAAAAAATAAATCATGACAATTCTCTAAATTTTGGAAAAAGATATTCAGAAGCATATATCTACATCACAAGAGAAATTGTTAACAAAACACAAATGAATTTAGACTACATCATGTTAACTTCAAAGATTGGAGCATTACATACTAATTTATATATTAAGCAATATAATAATTATTATATCATCAAAATTATTTTTCTCAAGTACTTGAGGTTATGGAATATACCCTCTTAGAATAGAACGATTTACTTCATTAGAATAGTGGTACCTCATATTCTGCTAAACTTTGAACTCACTCAACCATAATAATCTCAAAAAAAATTTAAAATGCAAGAAGAAGAAGAGTAGAAGATTAAAAAAATTGTGGTTGAAAAATGAGAGGAAGCCCCTCTATTTATAGTCAACAAAGGGTTGTATGAACAAATATTTTTTTGTGTCTTATTTGAAAAGTCATGACCTTTACGAAAAGTCACAACCCTTTGAAAAGTCACAACTTATTGAAAAAGTCACAACTCATCGAAAAATCACAACCCTTTGAAAAAAGTCACAACTTATCGAAAAAGTCACAACTCATCGAAAAAGTCACAACCTAAGTTAGGGATATTATAGTAATTTAACATTCAAGTTAGGAGTTCATGCTTTTAAGATAACTAGTTTTCTGACACGTGTGTTACACGTGATTAACAGTTTCAAAAATATATGCTATAGTAAATAGTATTGCTTATTTAAGCAAAGATTTGAATAATAAGCTTAGTAAAAAATAATATTGCAGATTCTTTTGTGAATGTTCAATGTGGATCGTCATATATATATATATATATATATATATATATATTATTCACGCAAGCCTATGAAGATGGTTAATGAAAAATGCAATTATGTATATATTTATTTCAATTTGATGAGGTATGACTTAAATCTAAAGTACATCATTGTGCTATATAAGTGAACAAAAAACATCCTTGCATTATCCAAAAAGTTGCAAGATTCATCCTTATGTCTATTTTTTTAAGAAACTCACGCCACCAACAAAAAATTGTGTCAAGTCGAATGAATATATGTACACATGGTTAAGCTAGTCAAGTTGGGTGATTTTTCTAATTTTTACAAATTGGGGATTTAAATCATATTCATACAAAATATATTCAAATTCTAAATATTCTCTGTAAAAAGTATGGCCAAATACAACCCCAGCTTCAAAAATGTCAAATAAAGTAATTGTTTTTTTTATTTTCATAACTAAACGCCTACGCAATTTCACTAAATTTCCAGTATTTCTGTACATTGTATAAAATGTGGATTCCATTGTATATAACATACATACGTACTAAATATTTTATTAAAGAAAATTTTTAAATAGTTGGACGTAATATTTTTAAAATGAATTTTTTTACATAATCTTTTGAACCATCGGAACCTACTGTATAAATACTTCAAAACTTAAATATTGTTGCAAGTCAATTTACTTGATGATGGAAAAAATATATAAACTAACAACACACAAAATTTAAATTCTGAGAATGAAAGATTCATTTCCTATTCATATCCTTATTCTTTTTAGGTAATTTTGATCTTCTCATCGTGGCTAAGACTTCAACAAATTAAAAAAAATATAATTATTGGTTCAATCAGTTTCTTAACAAAAAATATATTGAAGGATGATTCTTGTTATTTTTTTTAGATAGTATAAGGATATTTTTTGCTCACTTTGATAATAGAAGGATGTACATTAAATTTGAGTCATAGTTGAGGGATGATTTTAGCCAAAAACTCGTCTTTTCTCACTAATATTACCTTATAGACAATATTTGTTTTATATTTTTCTTGTCATCTAACCAGATGTGTTTTGCATGTGTATTATACGTTAAAATTGTTTAGATGTCACATGATCATGTGAAGAGAACAACTATATTTTATATATTCACATATTTTCACATTTGTTGTGATTTTTATTTTTTAAGAAAATGAACTCAGAACATTTTAAAATAATATATTTTGAAGTTAGAAGATCTCGTTAACTTGATAATATATTTGTGACATATATAATAGTTTAATTTAAATACAAATACCTACCCAAATATAAATATATATTTGCATTAACAATATATTTATCTGATAAAATTAGCTATTAAATAAATAATAAAAATTAAACTAATACAAACTTCAACTGGAATTATTACAAGTCATATGAACTTTTATTCGTCTAAGAAATAGTATATAAGTAAAACAAAAGGGCAATGTTTATATAGTAATAACTATTTTGAAGCAAACTTTCTGAGAGACTGAATCACATAAGTAGCATTGATAAATAAAGTCATTCTTTTCTCTTGAGCATCAAAAGCAAATTGTGACAATTCTCTAAATTTTGGAAAAAGATATTCAGAAGCATATATCTATATCACAAGAGAAATTGTTAATAAAAACAAATGAATTTAGACTACATCATGCTAACTTCATATATTGAAACATTACATACTAATGTATATATTAAGAAAAAAAATAATTATTATATTATCAAAAGTATATTATTTTTCTCAAGTATTCGAGATTATGGAATATACCCTCTTAGGATAGAACGACTTACTTCATTAGAATAGTGGTAACTCATATTCTGCTAAACTGCAAACTCACTCAACGACAATAAATGACACAAAAAATATTAAATGCAAGAAGAAGAAGAATAGAAGATTAAAAAAAATTGTGGTTGAAAAATGAGAGGAAGTTCCTCTATTTATAGTCAACAAAGGGTAGTATGAACAAATATTTTTGTGTCTTATATGAAAAATCATGACCTTTCCGAGAAGTCACGACAGTTTAGAAAAGTTACAACTTATTGAAAAAGTCACAACTCTTTGGAAAATTCACAACTCATCGAAAAATCACAACCCTTTGAAAAAAAACCCTCTGAAAAAAGTCACAACTCATCGAAAAAGTCACTACAAAGAATATCTTTTCTAAATAATAGACTTGGACAACTATGTATGGCACATAATGTTCAAAGAAAAGCAAAAAGAATTAATACACAGATATATTGTCTAGATACAAATGCCGCAACCCAATGGGGATGCAATGAATGACCTTATAAAAAAAGGAGAAAAATTAAGAAAAGCTTAATAAAAAGAAAGAATATGTCAAAGAAAAATTATATACCTAAAAAAGGTATTATAAAAAGAGAAACAATTTCAAACCAACAAAAGAAAAATGTAAGTGTTACAATTGTGGCGAAGAAGGACATAAAAGCTACGAATGTAATAAAAAACATGTTAAAATATCAAAGATTGATAGATAGGAAATTGATTCAGATCTAGAATCAGTTACATCAATTAGGAGTGATGAATTTTATGAAGAATTATATGAAAAATATTCTACTAGTTCAAAAAAATCTGAATAAATGAATAAAGAAATTCAAGAAGAAGTAGAAACTTCAGTACAAGTAATTGAGGCTGAAGAAGATCAAAGAGGTTATGCCTTAAAAGAAACTTTCGATAATGAATTATTAAGAAAAATTCAAGGACTACAACTCAGGTTAAAATTTGAAGATAATATATTTAGTAGAATGCAAAGGATGTTTGCAAGAAATAAAATCTGTTATCATGAATACCAAGAAGTGGAAAAGGTAATAGAAATTACCCAAACTACAGGAAAACACAAATTAAATCTGCTAACAAAACCAATGATAGATCAGATTTTAAGAAAAATTCTGGAAAGGAAGAGGAAGAAAATGAATTATGTACATCTTGGAGGAATTCAAATTTTAGTAAAATCAACCTTCAAAGAAGGAATTAATTGCCCAATTGTTATTAATCTTTCAGATGAAAGATTTATAAACGCAAGAGAAGGAAATCTTGGTATAGTAGAAGGAAATTTAGCTTACACCAAGCTTTTATTCACTTACTATCCAAAATATTGTATCTCACTAAAAGATGTAGATTTTAATGACGCACTGAGTTTGCATTTTCAAGTTAAAAGAAATGACCTATTTAAACCAGGTAATCATATTATGAGTATATATTACCAAGCTTTGTACACTGTTACAAATTCCAACTATGGCAGTATATACAAAAATAAAGAAATGATTGAAATTGATCAAGAATGCTCATTAATAGCAAGAATAGTTGAAGCTGAAATTCAACAAGCAGTAATTCCGGATGAATATGAAATTCATTTTGGAAAAACAAGGGAAATAGGAAGTGCGAACAATAATCCTAGACTTTCCTTGGAATATGGAAGAAATTCCATTAAGAAAAGCAATTCAAATCGTTATATAAAAAGAACCCTTGAAATTACTGACATTTCTAGAATTTCAGGAAGGATTTTTAACGGAGTTGAATGGAAAAATCAAGAAATATTAATACAAACAGGTGCAACAGCAAATCATATCAAAGGAATATTGTTGGATGGATTACCAATCTATGAAGGTACTCCTTACATTTACAAAACCTTTGAAGGAAACAATTATAGCTGTCAAAATATGGTAGACTTACCTATACAGCTAGATAATATAAGAATAACAGTTCCCTGTTATATTACTAATCATGAAAATGATAATGATCTACTCTTAGGAAATATGTTCCTAAATAGTCTTAATGACTATAGTATAGGAAAAAATGGGATAGAAATAAGTTATAAGAATGAGACTTGTTTTATTCCTAAAAAATAAGATGCCAAAAGAAATATCTTTTAGAGTATCAATTTTTATAGAAATAACTCTTTATGACACAAAATTAACAACATGTTGTCAAATTGACAATGGATTAGAAGCCAGTTTAGCAAAATCATTTCTGATAAAAGATTGGGATATTAACAAAAATAATATCTCCATGATAGGAATTACAGGAGTCAAAGAAAGACTTAATAGGTCAAAAGAAAAGGTAAAAATAATTTTAGGATCAAAAATTGTTTCTATAAATAAAATATTTGCCTATGATAAATTAGAAACTGATTTATTACTAGGAAATGATTTTCTACAACAATTTCAGGATTATCATCAAACAATATATATGATAAGCCTAAAAACTCCGTGTGGGAAATTTATTAAAGTCCCAAGAAAACAAAATTCATATTATTTGGAAAAAACAAATGGAAATTATAAAGAAAAATATTTAGAAAATCTAAGAAAAATCTCTTGTAAATGTCTTAATCTTGAACAGATTAAAGAAAATTTACAAAAATCTTATGGAGAAAACCCTTTAGAAAAATGGGAAAGGAATCAAGAAAAGGCCATTCTAACACTTAAGGATCCAAGTGTCATTATTAGAGTAAGGCCTATGCTCTATAATGAAGACGACAAAAAGGAGTTTAAAATACAACTCAAAGAATTAATAAACCTAAAACTTATTAGGATAAGTAATAGTCCTCATAGCAGTCCAGCATTTATGGTAAGAAACCATTCTGAAATAAAACGGGAAAAAGCTCGTATGGTAATAAATTATAAAGAATTAAATAAAAATTGTATTTTTGATGGATATTTCATTCCTAATAAAAACAATTTAATAAACCTTGAAAAAGGAAAAACTTATTTCTCAAAATTTGACTGTAAAAGTGGATTTTGGCAGATAAAATTATCGGAAGAATCTATTCCTTTAACGGCATTCAGTACGCCTAATGGACATTATGAGTGGTTGGTAATGCCTTTTGGGTTAAAAAACGCTCCACAAATATTCCAAAGAAAAATGGATAAAATATTCTTTGAAAAGGAATTTTTAATCGTCTATATAGATGATATATTAATATGTTCTAAAACTTATCAAAAGCATTTGAAACATTTAAAAGAATTTTCAGAAATTTGTTTAAAAAATGGAATTATTCTCAGCCAGAAAAAGGCAGAAATAAATCAAAATGAAATAGAATTCTTAGGAATGACAATTTCAAAAAATGGAATAGAATTACAATCTCATATTTCAAAAAAGATTGTAAGGAACTATGCAGGTGAATTTATTCCTGATCTAGCAAAGAAAAGGAATATTTTGCAAAAATTAATAAGGAAACCAACAGATTGGGATGGACGGATGAACACACCCAATGTGTAAAACAATTAAAGGAAGAATGTTCTAAGCTTCCTAAACTTAGACTACCAGACGAAAAAGATAATCTGGTATTACAAATGGATGCATCAGATTATCATTGGGGTGCATTATTACAAACTGATTTGAATGAAATCTGCAGGTACACAAGTGGTACTTTCAATGAAGCAGAAACAAGATATTCTACTAATGAAAAAGAATTATTAGCCATTGTCAGAGGAATTAGGAAATTTTCAGCTTTCCTTTTACCTAAACAATTTATTATTAGGACTGATAATACACAGGTATCAGGACTAATTTTCAACAAACTTCCATCAGAACCGCAATACAGGAGATTGCATAGGTGGCGAGTTTTATTATCTTTCTATACATTTAAAATAGAGCATATTAAAGGAGTTGACAATTCTTTTGCAGATTTTCTCTCCAAGAATGTCCAATATGGACAATCGAACCCAAATCCTTGTAAATAGGATTTATGAAAGAATGATGAAGGTGGATAAGTCCATAGATGACAAAAGCCATCAATTATTCAGCATCAGGGATGAATTGGCAAATTTGTCCGAACAAGCTAGAAAGATGCAATATGAAATCAATCAGCTTAGTGAAAATCAAGCTGAAAATATGAATGAATTTTTACTATTATGTGAACACTTGCCACTTGGACACATGTCCAAAAGGGAATTCAAAACCCGCCGGGAATATCACTCCCAATAAAGTGGCAGGAGATGTCCCACTAGCACCTAGTGCCACAAACATCTCATCGGTAAGCCTGGATATGCCGAAACCTGAGTCTAAGGACACAGGTAAAAGCCTAGCAATTAAAAAAGATGCCATTACTTCAAAAGAAGAAGGCACACCCTAAAAGAAAATTGAAAAAATCAATTCTAGGAAACCAGAAAGCAGTACTAACAAGGTTTCATCATCTGGAACCAAAGTTTTTTCTTCTTTTCAGGTTGGAAAGCAGAATCCCAAAGAGGAAGAATATCTTGCTTTTACAAGATATATTTATGGTCTTCCTGAAGAAAGTGGGGAAACCTTCGGAGTTCTGGGAACTACCAGTTTATTTCCTAGAATTTCAATATTCCCTAATGGATCACCGAGCTTTGCAGCTCAACTATTTGAATTTGAATACCTTGACAGGATTTATGCAAAACCTGAATTACAAGAACTGTCCAAATTGCCAGAACAAATGCAAAAAGCAATAAAAAATTATGCACAAGGAGAAGGAGTCTATTGTAGATTCTTCAGCATAGCCATGGAAAGTAAAGACTTACAAACATATTTTTCGACGGTTAATTATGTTACAGTGGAAAAATTAAAGGATTTTAACGTTAAGACAACCGGAGTAGATAAAAAACTCCCTCATCTTAACAAAAAATGGATTCAGACTAAAAGAGCATTAGGAATAAAAGCATTATATTTTATTCTTAAGCAATTTTACAATGAAGACTACAAGGTTTTAGATCATACTCCCTATTGGACCTTATTGACTAAGGGAAAAAATAAATCATCAATATTAAAGGAAAAAATCCTTGATATTGAGCTTCATAGACTAGAAGCCACTAAGGAAACTTGGAAGATGGCGTGCAAGTTTTTGGAGCACAAACATACAATTATTGGAGAAACCTCTGAGTAAGACTCTTCAAAGCAACAGCTGTAAAAAGATAATAATGTAGCCGTCAGAAGAAAACAAAGAAAGCGTAAGCACTTACGTCAAGAAGAAAGAGACAAAGGACATAGCATCTTATCTCTTCAAAAGCTCATCTCTTTAGTCAAAAAGAGATTCCCACTATTGTCGGCCATCAACATGATTGAAGGAGTAGAAGACAAATTACCGAAATTTGCGGGAGGTCCCTGCAAAATAAAAATTGAAATGTTAATCCCTCCTTCTATCTATAAAAGGAGAGGACAATACACCATAGAAGGCAAACTACATTTTCACTATAACTTCCCAATAGAGAAAAATGATAGGTACCTTCTTGAGTGAGTAAACACTTCTCCCGCCAGGGAAAAGTATTTTCTTTTAAGTTTTAGATATGTAAAAATATATATGGTTTGTAAGTTAAGATAATATGAAATAAAAAGTTTCTTAATTTTTCTCCTTCATTCATTGCATCCCCATTGGGTTGCGGCATTTGTATCTAGACAATATATCTGTGTATTAATTCTTTTTGCTTTTCTTTGAACATTATGTGCCATACATAGTTGTCCAAGTCTATTATTTAGAAAAGATATTCTTTGTCCAAGAGTATCCTTTTCTTTATCTTCTTTTTCGTATTCTTCTCGAAAGTATTTAGCCCAAAAGCCTGGTAGTTTTTGATAGTATTTTTCCATATACGGTATCATTTCTTTACTGCTATCAAATATTTTATAATAATATTCTTCGAACTCACAAGTGTATTCTTGAATACAATTAATGTAAAGTAAATCCAAATGACTTGGAGCAAATAAAATATGTATCGTTATTTAATTGGATATTTTTTTACCTTTTAATGCTTGTCTAACAAGCATTGAATACTTATACTAGGTAAATTGTTTGTATTTAAATGGTTCATAGGAAATAGAGTTAAGAGGTTAAAACGATACAAAATTCAGTTGAAGAGCCAAAATAAAATTTAGTGGCAAGTTAAAAGGAATTGTGTATGTATTTGGCCGATAATATAATTACCTCCTCCAATTTATAACCTTATTAAAAAAAAAACATTTTAACTTAGACCCCACAAACAATTTTAAACTGGTACAAATATATATTTTTCCGATCAATCCTAGTTTTGAGTAAGAAAATAATTTTCACACCAAATACAGATGACCACGTGTTAAAAATATCAAAAAAATTACAAAAAGAAAGAGGAAAAAGGCAACTTTTATAAATTAATAATTTACATTTATAAAGAAAGAGAAAAAAGACTACCATTTTCAACTTTTATTCAAATTCTATACTTATATTAAAATATTTATACGTAAATAAATTTAATTTTTTCATTAACATAAAATTAAATCGTTATAAATAATAATTAAATTGTGAATCTACTTCGAAGAATGATGAGTTATGAATGTTCAAGCGTGGCCTACTATGTTTCCATAAGAAAAACCTCAAGACACAAAACCTACACATGCCCATCATGTGACAACAATTCTTCATTTGTTTTACATTCCAAGTGTGGCAATGAAAGGGACTACATATCCAAAAAAATGTGCCATACTTCAATTTGTTTTAGGTTATGGAAAAATATCTGAAATATATTCGAACTTTGATTGAATATGCTGTAACAATATCAAATTTTGGAAAGGACCTTTTACCCCCTACACTATTTAATAGTGTATTTTAAAGGTATATATGTGCCCACATAGACATCATAAATATTGCATCATTATAAATAGGAATGTGTTCACGTGGGCACATATATACCTTTAAAATACACTATTAAATAGTGCAGGGGGTAAAAGGTCATCCATAAAGTTTGGTATCGTAACAGCAATTTCGGCCAAAGTTAAAGTATTTTTTAGACTCTTTTCCCTTTATGTTATAATATAAAATATATCCAGAAAATTAAAATTGACATGAAGAGTTACTATAGTCTATATATGCATCAACTGCATAAAAACTTATATTGGATTCTGGCTTTGATTTTTCTAAGTATAAGCTAAGTTTTATATGTTTTATAGTCTTAAAATGATTATACAAAAATTAATTTTTGTTATGTAGGAATATATTTTAATAGTATGTATTAAAAAAAAAAAACTTACCACCAAAGGATATGGTATAGTGGATGGGGCTACTCCTCCTTTAATCAAATGTCTCGGGTTTGAGCCATGAATATGATTTTTTTTTTGGTAAGGAGCGTTACCTCCCGAATGGGGCTCTATTTGACACGAATTTAAACTAGTCGGACTCCAATACTGAGACTGAGCACCATATGCAAAACAAAAAAAACGTTATTTCATTTTTAATTAAAATAACTTATAAAAATACCTCATAAAGTTTAAACATGGCAAGGCCATCAACTCTTATTTAACCAATAGCTATTTAGCACAAATTTTTCTTAATTTGGTGCCATTTTTTTCTATATTATTTGTGTTTTTAATTTTGTTCTTGTGTTTTTTTGAAAAAAAAAAAGCATTTTCATTCTTTTAAAGAAAAAAAGTTGGGGTGTGTCAGAGCGGATATATTTCTCGTTAGAGAAATGATGCACATATATTTTTCGTCGTCCAACAAATGATGTATATATACTCTTGTATTACAATAAATGAGGTATATTTATCCTTCGGTTAACAAACTTAATTAAAAAAATGAATTTTAAAACTAAATTTTTAATTATAAAGCTTTTGACATGTCTTTAAAAAATTATCCATCTCACCCATTTTCATTTCTCAAGACCTAATCCAACAAAACATATAAATTTAATCCCTCTTTTTTTTTTTTTTGGAGATCCGACCCGAACCCATTTTATGACCGAGTAGAAAAGAAATTGAAATTTAATTTGAATTGTATATGGAGAGGTAAAAGAAAAAATAGTACTCCCTGCGTCCCAATTTATGTGACACTTTTCAAATTTCGAGATTCAAATAAATCTATCTTTGATCATAAATTTTTCATATATTTTAAAATTATTTTAATTGTCAATTATTGTGACTTATGGTACTTTTACGTAGTTTACAAATATAT
This sequence comes from Solanum pinnatisectum, assembly GCA_035578085.1. Lineage (NCBI taxonomy): Eukaryota > Viridiplantae > Streptophyta > Magnoliopsida > Solanales > Solanaceae > Solanum > Solanum pinnatisectum. The sequence goes on from CM069087.1 coordinate 7,231,096, forward strand.
AAATTTCATTTCCCAAAATTACAAATTTCACGCGCTAAATTTCGATAAACATAAACTGTTTGGCTCTGCAAAACAAAAAATTTCATATAAATTGAGATATGAATAATACTAATAAAATCTACTTACATTTTACCAATGGTGTATTACAATTCAAGTAGTCAACACCATTTGGTATAACTTTTGAGCACGACAAAAACTTGAAAATTGTTGGCGTGGTTGCTTTAATGGAAAAAAATTGTGATATTTGAAAACAGAAGTGCAAAATTACGATTTTGTCCTGTACACAGCACTCTGTCCCCCTTCCCTTCCACTCAACACTTCTCTCTCCACTGTATCTCCAATTTCACCCTATAAAGCTAGAGAGAGAGAGAGAGTAAAGCGAACACCATTGTCGACACACCTGCAGTTTAGTCACCATTGTTAGGGTTTTCTGAAAGAAAAAAACAAAGCTATTTTCATTCGTCTGGGAACTGACACAGAACCCGAAAAAACAAAATACTGGTTCAGAATTAAACTGAATTTGAACGATCTAGCTAACATATTGAACATATATGCCTTCACATTGCTAGGGTTAGTTCTAATTTACACTATTTTGTTACTTTTTTTTACGATTAATTGTTAATTGCTAGGGTTCTCTTAGTTGTTGATGCTCATGTGCTTGAGGGCTAGTGGCTCATGGTTCAAAATTTGGTGGATAATGATATTGGTGAGGCGCACTAACACACATCACAAGCTGCAATTTTTTGTGCTTATTAGATGAGTTGGTTGGATTTAGCTTATCTAAAAGTTGTGAAGTTTTGGAAATTTATTGCATACTTGTTTATTTATATGGTTGTTATGCATTGGATTTGGCTAATTTGAAATTTGTTGGGTTTTATATATCTAAGCAGCTAGGACTTTGAAGGTTCTGATAGGAGGAGACTAACTGATAGAAAAACCAAAATGCTGGTTCAGATATGAACTGAATTGGGACAATCTAGCTCGGTTAGTGAAGATCTCCGTTTTCGCATTGTTAATGTCAGTTCTTGTTTCTGCTATTCTCTCACTTTCTTTTTTGATTGTATTTGTATGTTCCACTAGTAATTTGATGGGTAGTTATTTTTCAGTTGCTCAAGAAAGCTAATTACTTTGCAAATTCAATTACCTCCTCCTTGAACTTTGCTTATCTAGGACTTCTCTATGAGAAATGCTAACTTATTCTGTTTGTTATATTTATACGGAATTTGAAATTTGTTTTTTCCTATAACCAAATTTGTCATTTGATAATTGATACTGACGATTTATAGCTAGCCAAGTGGTTCTAGTTTGGGATTTAGGCATAGCTGATTGACTGCTGTATAACCTGATCTGAATGATTTTCACATTAATAGTATCCCATATCAACTCTTGCTTTGATAAAATTCTACTCGTCACACACATTCTGCTTAAACTCACCTATTTTCGAAGTAAGATCTATCATCTTGTAAAAGATTATATTTTGAAATTAATCATTCTCTTTATTCATCATGAAATATATTTATTTCCTTTTTTGTTTGCTTATGAAACTATCCAATACTCACTCCATCTCTCAAGCTTATTTTAACTCACAAAGTTGTTGTTCTTCTGTATATACAGTAAAATCTCTATAAATTAATACTCAGTAAATTAATAATCTCTCTAAAGTAATATTTTCCTTCGGTCCCAACTTGGACCAATGGAAAAAATCACCAATTTCGATAAGATAATAAGATAATATATTTCCAGAAGACCCCTATATAAATATATGGTCCCGTTAATATCATAAATTAATAATTCTTTCAAAGTACAAATATATCTAAGACAATTTAGTGAAATATGATTTTATTGTGTTCTTTTTTTTCTTAAAATTTGAATCTAGTTGAAGCTCATCTCTAACTTTTCTTATTGCATCCAAGAGCTTCGGTGTTGTCTTTTTGAACTACACCGTAAAATTGTGAAGAGTTCTAGATGCGATAAGTGCATCCTTACGCGTAACTGGTTCCAAATGTATAATATCATTTTCAACTTCATCATCACCATTATTTTTTCCGATGGTATTCACAATTTCTTCTAAACTCTGGACCTCTGAACATGTATCACTTTCACCCGGATAATCCAACAGGTTATTGACACCTATTTTATTGTGGTAACCGAGATAATTAATCATGACCTCAAGTTCATGAATGACGTTTTCACAAGTGGGTTCATTCAAATTCTCTGAGATTGCATCCCCCGAACGAATTTTACAGTGTCGAAAATAATTTGCTATTGTCTCTTGCTGAACATTTGTTGTCCAAGCATGGATCGCAAAATTGATAGCATCCAAAATATCAATCTTTTCTGGATCAGTTTGTTCCACTTCATAGCCTTCTAATATCCTACGATAAAATCTGTTACGATAATACATCTTGAAAGTTCTTATTATCCCAGCATCACAAGGCTGAATTTTGGATGTCATGTTGGGTGACAAGATAAACAATTCAACATTTTGTAGTCCTTCAGTATTGCTATTATGGGCTGGACAATTATCTATCATAAGCAAAACTCGTCTACCATGCATTTTGTGATCAAACTAACGAATATATTCATCAAAAAACACACTTGTCATCCATGCTCTTTTGTTTGCATGATAGTAACAATTCAATAAATATGATACATAAATTAGTAAGATACAATGATTTTGATGTATTCGTTGTACTTTATGTATAATATTTTTTTTATGTGAAATCAATAAATATGATACATAAATTAGTAAGATACAATGATTTTAATATAATCAAAATTAGCCTTCATTGAATCTCAAATCATTCTTTAAATTAATAAATATTAATTTATCGATTAAATAATATCTCTATAAAATAATAAAATTTCATGGTCCCACCTAGATCAATTTATAGAGGCTTTACTGTATATTTGGGATTTTGTGAGTTGCTCACACTTATTCTTTATTTTTCCTGAAATTTAAGAGGCATTGAGGGTATATATGAAAGAAGCCAGTCTGAAGATTCTACTATCTTAGTCAAGGAGGGGAGGGGTAAGATGGAATCCGATATGCTGCTTGATTATGCGGTTTTCCAGCTGTCACCAAAACGCTCTCGGTGAGTGATAGCTATGCTTTTGTTGCAGTTATGGAGAAATTTTGTAAATTTTCTTGATTTCTCTCATTTATTATGGTAAATTGCTTGGGCAGATGTGAATTGTTTGTTTCCAGTGATGGTAATACGGAGAAACTGGCATCAGGATTATTAAAGCCATTTGTGACCCATTTAAAGGTTGCAGAAGAACAAGTTGCATCGGCAGTTCAGTCTATAAAGCTTGAAGTTAAAAGGTGTAAAAATTCTGAAACATGGTTCACAAAGGGAACTCTAGAAAGGTAATTACCCATCCTACTTGTCCAGGAGAAACTGGGCAAATGAAGAGTGATGTGATTGATCGCAGATGTCACATGTATTCCAGGTTTGTGAGGTTTGTTAGCACACCAGAAGTTTTGGAGCTTGTCAATACCTTGGATGCAGAAATGTCTCAACTTGAAGCTGCCCGAAGAATATATTCCCAGGTAATGAACTGTCATTGTTAACTGTCATATACAAGTCACTTAACTAATTAGTAAAATTATAACTTTCTTTTTCCTTTATTTCAGGGAGAAGGGTATCAGTTTAGTAGCACAGGTATGAATGCCCGATAACCTATCTGAATTGGTTAAAGTACGTTCCTCTGGGTTATGGGCATTTTGGGTGGTCTTGAACGCCTTTACAACATCTGATGAACATTAATTTCGATAAGTGTTCCTGGTTTCTTTAGTTATTAATTAATAAGCTCTCTTTAGTTTAACTCGAGCGTTTTCCAAATGCTGTACCAAGTTTGTTGTTCCATTATTCATGTGTGTCAATTTTGGCTATTAGGTTTGAATTTCAGGACTCACTTTTATTTGAAATTACTGTATTACTCGATAGATCTGTGGCTCTCTATTGGTTTTCTCTGATGTTGCTATCGGTTTCATAATTCTTCCAGGAAGTGGTGGATCTGGAGTTACAGTAGCAGCTGATGCAACAAAGTATACCCTCTTTTTGCCTTTTCATGCATGGTTTCTTGTAGCATTTGTTGCTCATTTCATGTTCCCTACTGCCTGTTTACACAGGAAGGAGTTATTGCGAGCTATTGATGTGAGGCTTACTGCAGTACGACAGGACTTAAGTACAGCTTCTTCTCGTGCAGCAGCTGCTGGTTTCAATCTAGATACAGTATCCGAACTTCGAATGTTTACAGATCAGTTTGGTGCCCATCGCTTGAAGTAAGGATATCTTACGTCTTTCTTTGTGCATTAGCTTCTTTCAAACCTTCCTTCCTCCTCCTATGTCTGTCCTCATGAGAAGTTAGTCTAGGGTTCAATCTACCCCAATATCCTAATTGTTGTTTTTAAGCTAGGATTGCATGCTGATCCAATTGCCTATCTGCACAGTAAGTGTCCACAGTCTCTTGGTGTGCTTATTGTGTTTAAATTAGCTGGTTACTCATTAGAAAGGTTGGAGCTGTGTGGCTGAATTCTGGTTTCAGATTATCTGGGACAATGACAAATAAGTCCTTGAACTGGTTCAAGTTCCTAACTCATAAAAGCCAAAGTTGTCTAAAGATGACCTGAAATATATCTAAGTAATACCAATTTTGTTCTCATTTAAACAACACACCTGTTTTAAGTTGTGGTGCCTGGTTTTAAAGGGCTTGGATCTGTTAAGTATCCACGATGGGACTTAGCAGTTCGTCTGACTTTCTTCTTTTGATAACGGTGGTGTAACTTGTGTGCACCTCGATCATTCTATTGGGTACTTGCACTCTCCTATTAATACAGGTTCCAGGTAACTCTACCACTAAAGCTTACGCAGATGAGACGAAATTAGTTTATTTGATTTAACCAAGAACAATGCACTCTCAAATCCGGGTAGATGGATATTTCTAGCAGTCCCATGCCACCGTTCCATGTTAGTCATCATTTGAAGTCCATATTTTACATTTTCATCTATCATACCATTACCCTAGCACATTGCGCCTAGATATCCTAATTCTTTACACTTAGGCACCACAATCCCATTTATACTTCATTCTTTCTAGGCGGAATCCATCGGCAACCCCCTAAAGTTGGCACGACTTTTCACTTAGACACCTCACGTAAGCCTTGTACTTGAAAAGTCGTGTCAACTTTAAAATGTACAAGGCTTAATAATTACAGTCTTAGTGAATGATAAACGAAGAGGAGGTGCATAAAAAGGTTATACACAAGAATTTTTTAAAACAAATGAAAAGCATGTAATTGCAAAACAAGAGATCAACATTTTGACAACACTTTAGATGAAAAAATAAACAATTTGAAGTTAACAGTGGACATTGTTCACAAGAGTTAAAGAAAGAACTCCTTTTTTGTGACAATGGTGGTGTTGGGTCAACTTGCGTACACCTCAACTATTCCACCATGTACTTGTATGTAATAATGTTTCTTGACAAGTGACTAAAATAGCACTAAACTTTTACAATTTGGAAGTCTTGGCTCACCAAAACATGTGACCAAATGTAATGAACAACATATCTGGTGTAATCCCACAAGTAGGTCTGGAGACGGTATGATATGGACAAACCTTACCCCTACCTTTGTGGGGTAGAGAGACTATTTTCAATAGATTCTCAGCACAATGATGCATTACCAAAACATGCTAGAAAGAAAAAAATAATGGCAACAAAATGGCAAAATAAACACAACCAATGAAGCAATAGATAACAGATAAAAAATCGATGTAAAAGATATTACGCAAGTACTAAATGGTAATACTACTAATTAGGAGAAAGGAGAAGAGGAGACTAGCCCCCTCTCTCTCCCACACAACACTTGGCCACTTACTAACCTTCTATTCTAATCCTCGACCTCCAACCTTATTATCAAGGGTCATGTCCTCAGTAAGTTGGAGGTGCGCCATGCCCTGCCAAATCACCTCCCTGAACTCTTCTTCGACCAACCTCTACCTCTCCTAACACTCACTATTGCCAACCTCTCAGGCCTCCTCACTGGTGTGTCCGTACACCTTGTCTTCACATACCCGAACCATCTCAACTTCGCTTCCTTCATCTTGTCCTCCCGAGAGGCCACTCCCACCTTGCGATGTATAGCTTCGTTCCTTATCATATCTTTCCTAGTATGCCACACCCATTTGAGTATCCTCATTTCCGCTATCTGCATTCTTGATTGACCAACACTCTGCCTATACAACAAAGTAGGTCTAACCGCCGCTCGGTAGAACTTACCTTTAAGCCTTGGTGACACATTTTCATCACATCACATTTGACCAAATATAATTTGCTTATATGCTTGATGAAATGGTGAGCACATCAATGCTTACATAGCAGTGATATCCACCACATTCGTATTTTATACTGGATAATATACTTTCAGCTTCTTTATTTTTTTCGTCCCCTTTGGGTTATGGAATCAGATAATTTATTTACCTTTTTACAATTTAAAATATATAAATGGATCTCTTTTTTTGTTTCCTTTCAGTGATGCATGCAACAAATTTATATCCTTGAGTGAGAGGCGGCCAGACTTGATCAGTCCGTGGAAAGGGGTGCCAAGAGATGATCAGGCTGTTCGTTGCTCTTATGGATCAGACATGTCGATTGACGAGGACCCTGCTATGTCCGTCCAGCCATCCACTCTGTCCCATTCTACCAATAAAGAATCCTATTTTATCAAACAGCAACATCCACACCACCTTGACCAATATATGCCCTCGATAGGTCAGCAACTGACACCCCTCTTGCAACATAGCAGAGAATCGAACATAAAATCAGAAGAGAAGAGCAAGGAAAGGGAAGTCATTGCTGAGAAAGAAAAGGAAGAGGACACTTCATCCAAGCAAGCCGAATCGACCGAGCTTAGTAGACATAAAAGGCGGCTCAGCGTGCAGGACCGTATCAGCTTGTTTGAGAACAAGCAGAAGGAGGAAAGTTCTGGGAGTGCTGGCAAGCCAGTGGTTGGAAAACCTGTAGAGCTTCAGAGGTTGTCATCTGGTGTCTCAGTCCCTCCTGTCACTGAAAAGGCGGTGTTGAGAAGATGGAGTGGTGCCAGTGATATGAGCATTGATTTGACTGGTGACAAGGACACTGAGAGCCCTCAATGCACTCCTTCTGCCTCTGTTTCTCAGTCCAAGCCAAAGGACCAAAAGGCATCAGGTTTGACTGATACAGCAAGTTTTGGCAGGCCAAATTTATGTAGTGTTCCATCTATGGTTGGTAGCAGCAAATTAAATGAACAGACAGATGCTAATTTGAGGGTTGCATATACAAATGAAAAGGAAGAGGTGGCTGGTGCAAAGCAATTAACTGGTTCTTGTAGGAATATTGAAGATTCTTCCAAGTCTATATCAAATTCTACTTCAGATATCTTTGATAGTGATGGATGGAAAGAACAAGCTAGTGGAAAGGCTAGGTCAATCACGCTTATTAGAAGGGCTGAGGAAAAGAGTCTGAAAAATCAACTGGAACCTGGAGGACAGTTGCTCACATCCCCTGGAAGTAAGAGCGATCAAATTGCTTCAACTCCCAACTCAAACTTCAAGGGGTTCCAAGGGGGTGATGAGTTTGTCGGGAGTAAAGGCCAATTGGTTCATCTGGCTGCTGGCCTGAAGAAACATGGTGCTCAGCAAGAGCGTGAATATGCGAAGGCCAAGATTTGGAATCATGAGGAACCTGGATCAAGTGATCTTTCAGTTTCACAACGAGATAAGGCCTCTCAAAGGACTACAGAGGACTCTGTGCAGTTGGATAGTAGTTCTAGAGTAGAAGTTACAGAATCTTTTTCTGCTAAAGGCATTGAAAGTAATTCTCCTTACCTGCAATCAAGATGGCGATCACCTGGTGAAACTGAGGAAGTTGAAATGGTTGAGTTGGCTCCGTCTGAGAAAGTAGCAGGTGCTTCTGCATCAAAGGGAGAGGATTTCAGAAACAAACAAATGAAGCTTAAAAAACAAGGTGCTGCTGAACAGATCAGGAAGGCACAAGATCGCAGAGATGAAAGCAATTCTGGAACAAGCAAAGTGATGTTGTCCAGCAAAATGTTTATGGAGGCTCAGGAGGGACCCACGTCGTTGTTGACACCCCCTATAGGGCAAGTTCAGAGGGTAAGGCAGTCAAAAGGAAACCAGGAGTTGAATGACGAGTTGAAAATGAAAGCTAATGAGCTTGAAAGGCTTTTTGCTGACCACAAATTACGTGCCCCTGAAGACCAATCTAATTCTACCAGGAAGAGCAAGGCCAGCGACATGCAAGGATGGCAAGTTGCAACTTCTTCCAACAAGAAGCCTGTTGTAGATAATGCTCTTGCTCAATTATCTGACAATTACATGTTGAGAAAACCTGCCACAAGTTCCAATGATATAGAGAGATCTGCTGTTACTCCACCGACTAAAGAGGCTAACAATCAGACCTTTGGAGATTTTTTAAATAGGACTTCCTCTGAGCTAAGTTTTTCAGATGGCTCCCGAGGAAAATTCTATGAGAGATATATGCAGAAACGGGATGCAAAACTTAGGGAAGAATGGAATTCTAAGAGGGTTGAGAAGGAAGCCAAACTGAAGGCATTGGAGGATAGCCTTGAGAGGAGTAGAGCTGATATGAAGGCCACGTTTGCAGGATCCATTGACAAGGGCAGTGCTGTTTCTGGTGTTCGTCGACGTGCTGAGAGACTTCAATCATTTAATTCTAGGTCCATTTTGAAGAGAGACCAGGTATTTTAATTCTGTTCTATCATTAAATTAAGCAATACCTACACACACGTGCATATTACTGCTTCTTGTTCTTAGAGTTGATTGGTTGTTTTTCTGTTATGTGTAACCAACCTTGAAGAAGTTTCCTTTGACAGCAACAATTAGATTTTGAGCAAAGTGATGAAGAAGAAGGTATTTCTGAATTTCCAAAGCAGAAAAAATATGGTGAAGACAGATGTTTTGATGAACCATTTGTTGGGGAAGATGGTTCTAAAAACACTCAGAACAAGAAACAATTATCTGTCAAAAGTTTTTCTTCATCCACACCTCGCACTTCACTAGTACCTGTTCCAAGGTCTGTCAAGAAAGTTTCTAGTAGTTCTTTAGGTAGACGAAGGTTTCCATCTGACAATCCTCTTGCTCAGTCTGTCCCAAACCTCTCTGACATCAGAAAGGAAAATACCAAGTCTTCTTCTGCAGTTGGTAAAACAACTCGTACACAATCTAGAAACTATACCTGTGATAAAAGCTCCAGAGAAGGGGTAGCTCTTGTCAAGGAGGACAAATCATGGCAATCACAATCCTTGAGGCAAAGCTCTGCCAATGTGGGAGAATTTAGGGAAGCATCTCCGTTGAATTCAGATGGTGTTGTGGCACCACTCAGGTTTCAGATGGAGCAAAGTCTCAATGATAAATTTCTAAAAAATTCAGACTTGAAAACTTTCTTAATAAAGGGTAAAGACCCTGTCTTCAGCACTAGAGCTGGTCTTGCTAAGAAAGGGTCTTCTGTCATATCTAAGATTGAGGACAATGATAACGAATATGATGACATGATCCTTGATCCTAAAGATGCAGCAGATAGGCTCCAGGATAAGGAAGAGGAAGAATTTGAGAACATGACTGCTGAATTACAGTCATACTTTGATAATGGGGAGCCAAGACTGAGCCATGATTCAGAGAAGATGGTGACCTCTGGATCAGAAAGTGGTGATGTTTTGAGATCATTTTCTCAGGTGGACTCTGCTCTGGAAGATGTGTTGCCTTCTGACTTTCTTTCTGGTGGAACCGTACAAGATTCTGTGGGAGAAAGTCATGTCTCATGGAATTTACATGCTCATCACCCTTTTTCTTATGCTCAAGAGATATCTGATGTTGAGGCATCTGTGGACTCGCCTGTGGGAAGTCCTGTGTCCTGGAATTCACAGTCTCTAAGTCAGACGGAGAATGATGCAACTAGAAATAGGAAGAAATGGGGAATGGCTCAGAAACCTATGTTTGTGGCAAATTCTGCTCAAAGTCAATCGCGCAAGGATACATCTGGAGGATTTAAACGGTTATTGAAATTCGGGAAGAAAAATCGTGGCACAGATAACTTAGTTGACCTGATTTCTGCAACTACCTCTGAAGGAGATGATGGCACAGAAGATGGACGTGATCCTTATAATCAATCTTCAGAATATCTTAGAAAGTCAAGAATGGGCCTCTCACAAGGGCATCCACTCGATGATAGCTTGTGCGGGGATGAGGTTTTCAGTGAACGAGGTGAAATTTTGATGTTTCATTCTATAAAAGAAATGTTTCTTGTTTCTATATGGCAGATTAATATTGGTCTCCTGAAATTTGAATAATTGTTCTGACTGTTAATTGTTTTACGGTGACACTGTTAACAAAATGATATTATTGATCAATTAAAGAGTGGCATATTACCATATTTATTATAAGCTCAGGATACCCAGATTTGTGGTGTATTTATTGAGGAAATTTGACATTTGAACAAACAAAATAGTACTACAATTACATGCAAATATGTCTGATAGGAAGTGTGTAACTGAATATTAAGATTAAGGTAAGGGATCTTTTTTTCATAACGATTTTATTGAAGGACAAAAGGTGATAATGAATCACACATCACATAATTAGAGGTAGATATGATTCTATGAAACTTACTTATAAGAAAAAAGGAAATAATTATGGTTCTTGAGGAAAATAAACATGCTTATTATCTGCAACTTCAGATGGTGTGTTTTAACTCTCTTACTATTTGAGTTTTGAAGTTCCTATTTTTTTTTCTACATCATTCAATCAGCTATATTGAATCTGGTTGTATATATGAATCCTCTATATCCCATTCAACTCTATTTAGGTCCATTCATTCCACTTCCAACTAATTCAATACATGTAAAAATTAAGTGGTAACAGATGATATTCTGTGCAGATCACTGTAGTGTTTCTTGTATGTCCAGCGAAAATTCAGGGGTGATGCTACGGAGATTTCTCTATAAAGAAAATTTGGAAGAAAAGGAGATCCTCAGTTTTTCTTTTTGCAAAGTGGTCCATTTCACTTTTGCTCTATCTAATGTTAAGTCAATTTCACGAGCATGAAGTAAAAGGAAAAAACTCTTAACCCTGGAGTTTTTAGGTCTTAACCTCTATGCATGTAAATGTAAATGAGGATGTTTTGGAAGGTTCAGTTGGTGATTTCTTATTCACTTTCCTTCCGATGTGTGTTTGAGTTAATTATCCAGTCATCTCTTTCCAGCTTTATTTTTAACATTCTGGATTTAAGGCTACTAACTGAATGATCTTTTCTTCTGGCAGTTCAATCCTTGCACACTTCTATTCTGGCACTTCCAGATAATTTCAAATCGAAGGAGGATTATTTATCAGGGAGCTCAATTAGAGGTGACTACTTAGTATGTAAAGTTGGTCTTTCCTGTCATGCTCTCTGTGTTCTTTATTTTCTATCATTTAAAAGCCACCATGTGAAGAAACTTCGCACCAGGGATATGAGCAAAAACATTTAAAAAGGACAACAGAAATGGTAAAGAACTTTTGTGGTAGCATAATAGTCACTTTGCTTCATAATAATAGAAAAGAGCTCACAGGTTTGTATTTTGTAAAAAAAACATAAAAAAGAAACAAGCTTACAGAATTTTATTTTTCATAAGGTAAATAATTTTATTACTAAGGAGAAAATCTCTTGTGTACAAGCAATCCAAAAAGTAGAGAATCTACAGCATAATATGATTCTCTACAAACCGTAACCTATCTTCTATTCAAACCAGTATTTTATGAGCACCTACAAGAAACTGGGAATGAGAGACTATTCCTCAAATGTACCCCTCGAAAGCCCTCTTATTTCTTTCCTTCCACAGGACTCACATGAGTGATAGTGGGGTAGCATCTTACTCTTTGACTTCTCTTCTCTTAAATTTTCAGCTGGAGAGTACTTGGCATTGCCGATTGCATCCGAACCGTTACACGAGATATCTTATGAATAAAATATTATGTGTTTATAAAGAATCAAATTTTATTAGGTTTAGTTCAATAACAGATGCTATTCTGTAAATCATTTTAGAGAGATAGCTGGCTAAGTTATCGGTTTGATATACTCTCATTTTTGTAGATTGCCACCTACTTGGTTTAAATATTAGCAATTTTTTTGTTTTTATTTTCTAATTTTTTAAAAAGGTATTAACCTACTTTCTAAATGAGGACCGGCTGCCATTCGTGTGAGGTGAACAGTGTTTTCAGGTGGTGACTGACTTGAGTAGAACTCCATTTAGTAGCAATAATCTGTAACCTTGCTTCCGATTAGCTTAGTGGGTGAGATAATCTGTTTTAGGATTTTTACTACTTGATTCCTTAAACTTGTTAAGTTTAAAGAAAAGCTCATGTTTGGATAATACATTTTTCTTGGTATTTTGTCACTTAATCTTAGGATCTTACCAATTTAAGCTAGATGTCCAGTTGAAACTCCCAAGTCTTCTACACTCTTGCAGCTGAACATTTGCACAATAAGTACTGTTGTTCCATCTGAATTCTAATGCTTGTTACTTCCTGTGTTGAATTGGTCAACACAGTATATCTCTATTGCAGAAATTTGAAGTCTGTAAATTTATTATGCTTCAGTGATCCGAAGTATTTTGCATGCTAACTTTTGTTTATTTACTGTTTGTACAGCTCCAAAATCATTTTTTTCCTTATCGACATTCAGAAGCAAAGGAAGTGATTCAAAACCAAGATAGGTCTTTCCGAAGTATTAAAAGTTCCCACTGGTTAAGCAATTGGAATTTCCTTCACGATATTCAAACAGTAATTTACACATAGAGACTGAGGTAGGCTATTCTACAATCATCTGTGTATGGTGTATAGTTAGTGTATCATGTAGCTTGAGAGGCCTTGCTTCCACTTAGCTATCTCTAGCAATTTTCTCGGAATATAGTTTTGTATATTATCTTAAGATGACGGTCCCTGAAGAGGAATGTTTATGTGATTTTGTAAGTTAGAGCCATTATTTTCTTACATTGCCATATACATTGATTTTGGGTAAATATCATTAGATGAAATTGTGTTCAAAAATCAAATGTTGTGCGAGTAGAAGGATAGTTATTTGATTCTGATGTATTCTAGCTTGTAATATAAGGCATATCGCGATGTATAACAATGTTATTTTGCATTGCCTAGACCTCTGGAATTTCTCGATGGCGTCATGCAATGTGTTTGTTCATGCAAGTATAGTAGCAATGAATCCAAATTTGCAAAATTCAGGTTTTAGCATGAGGCTTCATTGGGATTTTATCATCTGTAACCTTGTGAAGAGAGTTGAATGTTCTGATGTTTTGCTTTTGGTCAATTTTCAATGTCATAGCGTGTTTGTTAGGGTGCTAGAAAATGTTTTTCAATTTTTCCTTCTCAAAAATTTTGAGAAATATTCTCTGAGAAAATAAATTCCTTCACAACGAAGAAAATGACTTCCTTGATGAAGTACGGAAAACAAGTTCCTTTGGTGACATTCCACATCCTCTAACCTTGTCCCCCCACACCCCACAGCCCTTCTCCACCATCCCGACACCTTTACCCCTAGCCCCTTGGTGTTCTCTTAAATTATATGTAAATATTTTTGAGACAATATTTTCTGCTTATTTTATCAAGCACTAAAAAATAAGTAAAAAAATCACTTATTTTTCAAAAATAGATTTTCCTGTCATACCAAACAAACTTTTAAGTGCAGCCGATTGCCTACAAGCCTGACTCACCAACACTACCAGAATCTGTTTTCTAAAAGGAAATAATTTACCAATTAGGTGGACCAATTCCAACAGAAAGTGCCACAATATCTTTCTTATTTTTTTGTTTTTAAAAAAAAGTTTACAGAGAATTACAAAAATAGAATATGATGAGCCAATTAATCAATCTTTGCCTAATAATAATAGACGCTCATCACTCAATAATTACAATGGAATGTGTTAACTCATAATCTAGCTGAATTTTCTATTTCATGTATAAATTGGACTTTCTTGGGATTCTGGCTTTCCAATCTGTGTTGTAACTAATGCAATGGTATCTTATGCAAAAAGAAAAAAAATCACCCAATGATTACACTATGCAAACAAAAGTTTTTAAGGAATCAAGCTAAGTAGAGTACTTAATAATCATCTAAGCAGAAATTTACATATAACTAATTATTATATATAATGTCATTTTCAATAGTCCTACATAGACTGCAAAATAAAAAACTTCTTTCTTACTCTCTCAACAGCTCAACCCCCTCTTCCTTAAAATACCTAAGCTGACCAGCAAAACAACCATATCATCAAATTGACCATATTACCCCCAAAAAATGACAAGAATGTCACAATATAAGGGCCCCCTTATGAAGCTGGCAACAAATAGGACCAGAAAGTTGGTTGCCTTGGCTTAGAAGCCAAGATAAGTTAGATACAAACTTGAATGCAATAGAAAGTTACACAAAAAGTTGCTTTTGTTGCACAAGGATTTCTCTTACATTTGCCATTGTGTTTGCTCATCTTCTGTCTTTCTGTTTCTTGGTGTACCACAATTGTTCAGGTATGTTTTAGTTACTCTCAACATATCAAACTATGCTAAACTATAGGAATCCTAACAAGGAGATTTTCAAAAATAGTTTAAGAATGCTACATTTGAATTTTTCACTTTTTTGCGAGTTTCATATTTGAATTATCAGGTGTTTGTGTTTCCTATCTAAACTATCACCAACCATTTATCAAAACACACCTCGAAGCTGACTAGACTAGATATTTGAATACAACCACTAAAAGGTGCGTGACAAGTTAATTTGCCTATAAAATTTCGTTCATGGGACAGCTGACTCATTAATTTCGATGGATATATCGATAAATAGTTGGTAATAATTCAGGTTGGGAACTCGCAAAAAAGTGATTCTTCATGTGTATTTTTGACCATTATCTCTCTTCTTGAAAGGACCTTCTTGATTTTCCTTTTGGATTTATCTGATTCAATTTGTTAACATGAATTGCGACATGTTTTAGGTGAAAGATGGCGTCTCTCGTACCAGAAGTACTGATTAAGCTTCTGCAGAGTATGAACTCCAATGTAAAAGTACGCGGGGAGTATAGATCAGTACTTTTACAAGTAATCAGCATTGTCCCCGCGTTGAGTGGTTCAGAACTGTGGCCAAACCACGGATTCTTTATTAAAGTCTCCGATTCTTCTCATTCGACTTATGTTACACTGTCAAAAGAAGACAATGAGTTCATTTTGAACAACAAATTGCAACTTGGCCAGTTCTTCTATGTTGACAAAATGGAAGCTGGAACACCGGTCCCAGTCTTAGTTGGCGTGAGGCCAATTCCAGGGCGACATCCATTTGTTGGCAACCCGAAGGATCTGATGCAAATGTTGGAACAATCTGAGGTTCCTGATCAGGAAAATAGTACTACTGGTCCAAAGTTGAATGAATTGCCTGAAATGAAAAAGGAGAACGAGAAGAAGAAGAAATTTGTTATTAAAGAGGAGAAGGCGGTTGTTGCATCCAGGTATATGCAAGGTGTGTCAAACCAGAACGTAAAGATTGGTGGAAATGATCAAGGTACTGGTGCAAAAGGCGTTGAAAATGAGAGTAACGGAGCAGATCACAAGGTTGTACCTTTGAAAGGGAAACAACCAGAGGTTAAAAGTCAGGTATGATGATCCTGCATCATAGATTATTCATCGTAACCACATTTAGCTTGTAAGTATAAGAGCTTCCATATTAAGTCGTTCTTGTAAGATGAGGAATCGAACATTCTGACATAAAATTTTGCTAAATTTGTGGAACTTGTATTCCAGGACTAAAAGATAACTGTTCTATTAGTTGAAAGTTTAATGTTTGTAGTCACTTATCAAACCAATTCCTTACAGCCTGCGCATCAGAACTGAAATTTTGCTATTGCTTGACTATTTCTTGAAGAGTTGATAGTCAAAAACACACCTGAAGTATCACGTTTTTGGGAGTTTCCTACTTGAACCATCATGTGTTCATGTTTCCTACCTGAATTATTCCGAGCTAGTAGTTATCAAAACACACCTCAACTATTGTTCACTTTTCCTAACTGAAATATCACCACCATACAGGGAGGAAAAGGGAACAACTAATAGTTGAAGCATCTCGCAAAAACGTGATACTTCAGGTGTGTTTTTGACAATTATTTCTTTTTTGAACAACAAAATTATGTCGAAGGTAAGACAAAAAAAACTTGTATTATATGCTTTCTTCTATAGAACAAGTTTGCTGATGAGTTTTTCTGCTTGTGAATTTCAGACACAGCCTACAACTCCTTCTCGTAGTCGTTCTGATGCATTTTCTCCAAACTCAGATGTCAATGTGCTTAATAGCAGGGAGCTTTCGACAACTCCAAAATTTTCAACTCTAAAACGCGCTAGCAGCAAACAAGAAGACATTAGAGAGAACGGTCCATTTTCCAAAACACTCATACCTTGGTCCTCTCTACCAGCCAACCTCGCAAAGCCAGGGAAGGTATACTTGTTTCTTCGCGTTCTCCTTTAACAATTCATGCCATTGCTTTTCATAATTATGCATCAAATGAAAAAGAAGAGTCTTTCTAAGATTAAATGGTTTTAAAGAAGACGTCGATGGCTCATTTGAGAATCAACATGATCCAAATGTACTTATGTTTTTTCTTTTTTTTTTCGTCATTATAATAAGGGGATCCTTAGAAGGAAAAAGTTAGCTTCTTTAATAGCAGCAGAAGCTCAAGAAGAAGCATTGACAGCAACCAATCTTCTTCATTGCTTCAGGTAAGTACAACGTTAACTAAGTCGTAACATGTCATTGTGCTAATCAAAGGGTTGTGTTTCACATAATCGAGTTACATGTCTTCACTTTTTTTCTTTTCAGCATGTTTGCTGAACTATGCTCATCTGCATCACCAGAGAGCCCTCATCTAAATTTGTCCAAATTTTTCACACTCAACCAACTCATGGATCAACCGAATAATACTACCAAGACAAATGAACCAATCCTAGATAACTTTGCTTCAAAATTATCTTTACAAGACAAGGAGAAATCAAGCAAGAAGACACGTTCCTTGAACGATACTAAAAATACCCCCAACTCATTGATCGAAGTTTCTGTGTCTGAAAAGGTAGAATGGGCAAAAGGAGACGGTTCTAAAGGCATTAAGGAGTTGAGAGATGTTCTGTTTAATGAAATGCAATCCTGGTTTCTTAAATTCATGGACGAAGCACTTGATGTTGGCTTCCAACTGAGTGATCAAGAACACAAAAAGAAAACACGTGTTGTACAACAAACGGATACAAACAACCAAATTGCTCTCGCGTTGTCACAACTTAAACATGCCAATGACTGGTTGGACAAGCTACAGAGTAAATCAACTTTGACTAAAGATGTTGCTGAGACAGTTGACAGATTGAAGCAAAAACTCTACGGGTGTTTACTTCTTCATGTCGATTCAGCTGCTTCAGCTCTTGGAAAACCATGTTCCTATTAGTTTCTGAAGCTATTTAAAGGTCAATTAACAGTAACTTATCAGCTCATTTGAGAAAAATGTATACTTAATTGTTTCAAAGTACCCTGGCTACCTGCATTGCTTGTTATCTAGCATTGATTTAATATGATTTTGATTTCCAATATGTCAGTAATTAGCGACTAACACTATAACATTTGCCACTAAATGTTGTTGCTTTTACAACATTTGCAACAAAATGTGGTTGTTTCTATGACATTTGTATCAAATGTCGTTATTTTTGTGACATTTTTTAATAAACGTGAAAAAAATCATTTTTTCATTAAACAAATGTCGTTGTATCTCTACTTTCTTGTAGTGGCTATACTTGTATGTAGTGACAGATACAGGATTTTGAGTCGGAAATTTTACTTCAGATCCTAAAATGCGTGATTTTTTTCTTCTTCTTAAATTGAATTAGAATAAAACAGATTCATTTAGTAACTTTAACAACAATGATAATTTGACGCTTGTGAATTAAAGAAGTAGGAGGTCAATAAAAAAAAATGTTAAGTAATCAAAGGCTCAACAATCACCACGTCTATATTCTAAATTGACACAAAGATCTTAAACAAGAAACAATTACACAGGTGTCAATTGCAATTATCAACAACAACAAACTAGTCTCACAGATGGAGTCTAGAGATGATAGAGTATATGCAGATTTTATCCTATCTTGAGAAAGTAGAGAGGTTATTTCTGATAGACTCTTGACTGAACGATGAAAAAGAGGCAGCATAAACATGTAGAAAATAAGATATCGACAATAAAGAAACAACAAATAGTTATAGAAATCTAAAGATAAAGAAGAAAAAAGAACAACACTAGTACTCTAAATTGGAAATCAATTGCAATTGTCAGTGGGGAAAAGGGTAAAAAATACCCCTAAACTTTGGTTTATAGTTTGACTTTACCCTCGCCGTTAAAATGAAGTTAAATTTACTCCTTCCGTTACTAATTTCACCAAAATTACCCCTTATTTGACGGAATCCCCAAAATTGACCCATATTACCCGAATTTTTAAAAAAAAAACCCTATTCCCTATTTTTAACCCAATATCCCAACCTGCCCTGACCCTCTAGAAGATAACCCATTCTCTCAAATTTTCCATATAATCCATTAACTTCCCTATTGTTCTTCATTTCTCTTCTCAAATCTAGCATAAGTATTTAGTTGATCTCGGAGAGTTTCCTATAAAAAAAAACATTATTAAATTTACGTGAACCCAACTATCCAAGTAATACTTTATAAACTGAAAAAGGATTAAACATCAAGAAAGTTACATCAAATTTTAAAGGCATAATACATAAATATGCTATTTAACTTGGCTGACATCTATACTCTTCAACTTTGGGTGTGCACAAGTAGATACTTAAACTTGTATAAAATTGAACAAATAGACACATGTATCCTACGTGACATAATACATGTAGGACTCCACATAGGACATAAATTGTCATTAGGATGCCACATAGGATGCATGCATCTATTTGTTCAATTTCATACAAGTTAAACTATCTACTTGTGTACACTCAAAGTTGAAAGACATAAATGCCGGATAAAACCAAATTAAAGGAACATTTACGTATTATGCCAATTTTAAAATATGCAACACACAAAAACTACACTAGACTCTAAACAGTTATAAAAAAAAATTATACTCAAAAAAATCGCAGTAGATTTAAAAAAATAAATTAGAAATAGCAGAAACTATATAAAAGAAAGCGAAAAATAGACAGACTTGTAACTAATCAGCTCATATGAGCAAAATGTAAACTTAATTGTTTCAATGTACTTGAAAACAGTGAATTACCTGCATTGCTTGTTGTCTAATTTTGTATAGACGTTACTTATATATGTTAGCCAATATGTTTGGGCTTTTGTTATTGGGACTATTTTCTATGTTATCTTTAGTTAATGGCTGCTTATATAGTCTTCCTATTCTTTTAGTATTTCAGATGTATTCCATAATATTGTAACGTAACTCTTGCCTCTTGTTCTTCAATTAAAGTAGTTCTCTTAACATGGTATCAAGAGCTAAATCGATCCATGCTCCTTGATTTGTTGGTTGAAGATCTAGTAGCGGTCACCTGTTGCGCGGATCGAACTAGGGTTTCTTGATTTGTTGCTTCCGCTGAGTTCTTGATTGGTGGTGCTGCTGCTGTTTGTTTAGATCGGTTCGACCTAAGGTAGTTTAATCTTTGTTTTGGAATTGTTCGTGTCTTGCTGTATGTACTTTTTTTTTTTTTGACAATATGACTGGAAAGGATGATTCTCTCCAGTGCATTAATGCTCAATTAGATGGTAAAAATTATGCATATTGGAGTTATGTCATGAAGAATTTTCTTCGTGGGAAGAATATGTGGGGTTGTGTCACTGGGGTTAAAGTCAAACCTAAAGATGATAAGGCCGAGGATTTTGCAATGTTGGTAGACTCATGGGAAACTAATAACTCCAATGTTATCACTTGGATCAACAATTCTGTAACTCAGTCAATTGGTATGCAATTGGCTAAGTATGACACAACAAAGGAAGTTTGGGATCATTTGGAGAGACTGTATACTCAGTCTAATTTTGCTAAGCAGTACCAGTTGGAGTATGATATTCGTGCTCTTCAACAGAATGTTCTGAGCATTCAAGTTTTTTATGCTGCAATGTCAGATTTGTGGGATCAATTGGCTCTTACTGAATCTGCAGAATTAAAAGTTTTTGAGTCATACATTGCTAGGAGGGAAGAACAGCGTTTGGTTCAATTTTCGATGGCATTACGTTCTGACTTTGAAGGACTGTGTGGAACAATCCTTTATCGATCTCCTCTCCCTACAGTTGATTCAGTTGTTCATGAACTGATTGCAGAAGAGACTCATATCAAGTCTCAAGTGGATAAAGGGTCTAAAGCAACTAATACTCCTGCTATGTTTGTTGTTTCAACTGATCAGTCTAGACCAACACGTTCTCGACAATCTCCTAAAGTTGCATTTGATGAGTGTGCATTCTGCAAACAGAAAAATCATTGGAAGGCTCAGTGTCCGTTGTTACTTAACAAGGCTAAACATCCTCAATCTGGACAGCAACAGAAGTATGGGTCCCACTCCTTTGATGCTCGTCCTCCACAGTTCACTGCGGCTGCACCATCTGTATATATTGAGTCTATTAGCACTATGTCACCTTCAGCGTTGGATCCCCAGGTTTTCGAACAGTTCAGACAGTTTATGGCTTTTAATCCTACTGCCATGTCAGCATCTATGTCTCATTCAGGTTCAACTTCTTCTAGTCCCTCAGGTATTCCGTCCTCCCTGTGGATTTTGGATTCTGGTGCGTCTCATCATATGTCACCTTCTTTGTCATCGTTTGGTTCTTTGTCACCTATTTCACCAATCTCTGTTATATCCGCTAGTGCTGCATCTATGACAGTTGAGGGTGTTGGTTCTGTTACTACTCCTAACATTGTTCTCTTTGATGTTTATTACATTTCTAAACTTGCTTTGAATCTTGCTTTGGTCAGTCAATTGTGTAAAACTAGTAATTGGGTGTTCTTTTCTGATTATGTTTGTGTTGTACAGGACCAACACATCAGAAGGTGATTGGGATTGGCCGTAGGTTGGGGAAACTCTATGTCTTGGAGATTCTCAAAGTGTCTTCTGTTGCTGTTGCTGCCTCTAATATTGATTTGTCTTCTTTTCGTTTGAGTCCCTTGTCTTCTCAGTTTTGTCTTTGGCATTCCCGTTTGGGACATGTGTCAGTGTCACGTTTAAGTTTCTTAGCCTCTACTGGTCCTTTGCGGCATTTGAACACTTGTGATATTTCTGATTGTAGTGGTTGTAAACTGGCAAAATTCTCTGCTTTACCATTTAATAAAAGTGTGTCTTATTCTGTTGCTCCTTTTGATATTATTCATTCTGATGTGTGGGGCCCATCGCCAATATCCACTAAGGGTGGCTCGACCTATTATGTTTCGTTTATAGATGACTTTACTCGTTATACCTGGGTTTATCTTATGAAATGCAGATCTGATTTCTTTGGCATTTACAGCAACTTTAGAGCCCTTGTTAAAACGCAACATTCGATTGTGATAAAGTGCTTTAGGTGTGACTTAGGGGGCGAATATACCTCTAATGATTTCACTCAGTTACTCGCCTCTGATGGTACCATACACCAGTCATCTTGTACCGACACTCCTTAGCAGAACGGTGTTGCAGAAAGGAAACACCACCATATTGTTGAAACATCACGCTCTTTACTCTTATCTGCAGAGGTTTCTAGTATTTTTGGGGGAGATGAAGTCTTAACTGTTGTATATGTGATTAATCGTATTCCTACTGCATTGACTTCAGGGATGTCTCCGTTTGAGAAATTATATGGTCATCTACCGGATTATTCTGCATTACGAGTTTTTGGATGTACTTGCTATGTTCTTCGCCCTCATGTTGAACGAAATAAGCTGGGGCCAAAATTAGTTATATGTGTGTTTTTGGGGTATGGTGTTGGACAAAAAGGATATTGTTGTTATGATCCTGTAAGTCAGAAATTATATGTTTCACGGCATGTCACCTTTTTGGAACATATTCATTTTTATTCGATTCCAGCTAAATCCCATGATGTAATGAAATTAGATCTTCAGCATATTGATCCTTTTGGCATTGACATGGAAGTTCCAGTTCCGAATTCATCCATGCCACCTGATGATAGTGCTTCAGCCCCACTTGTGCCTGAGTCTGCTCCTTTGACTATTGAGACTGGAGACCCACCACCTCTGAGGAGGTCTACTCGTCCTTCTAAGTCCACCAAACTATCAGATTTCGCTTACTCTACATACTCAGCCTTATTTGATTCCTTTATTGCAAACACACATCATTTGTCTGAACCTGAGTCGTATCGAGAGGCTGTGACCGATCCTCTTTGGCAGAATGCTATAGCTGAGGAACTTACTGCTCTTTATCAGACACATACATGGGATTTGGTTACCCTCCCACCTGGTAAACATACGATTGGCTGTCGATGGGTGTATAAGATAAAAACAAAGTCTGATGGGTCTGTTGAGCGATACAAGGCCAGACTTGTGGAAAAAGGGTACTCACAAAAATATAGTATGGACTATGAGGAGACTTTTGCTCCGGTGGCAAAGATGACGACTGTTCGCACTGTAATTGTTGTTGCATCCGTTTGACAGTGAAAGATATTTCAAATAGACGTCAAGAATGCATTTCTGAATGGTGATCTCCATGAGGAAGTTTATATGACTCCTCCCCCAGGTATTAACCACCAGCTGGGTGAAGTTTGTCGGCTTCGAAAAGCTTTATATGGTCTCAAGCAAGCCCCTCGTGCTTGGTTTGAGAAATTTTCCACTGTGATTACTTCTCTTGGATTTGTCCCGAGTAATCATGATTCGGCCTTGTTTGTAAGATGTACGAGTGTAGGGAGAATTCTTTTGTCCTTATATGTAGATGATATGGTTATTACTGGTGATGATTATGGTGGTATTGAGTCATTGAAGCAGGGCTGCGTATCGGTTGGTTCGGTTCGGTTTTGAAGTTTATCGGGTTGGCTTATTGGTTATCAGTTTGTAGAGATGCTAAATCGTTATAGAACCATTAAGATATTGACTTATCGGTTATTGATTTATCTATTTTTTATTGTTATCGGTTCGGTTATCGGTTTAACCGTTAAGATTTAACACAAAAATAAAACATTGAAAATCACTTAGAAACAAGGTGACAAACCAAATAAACCATGCACACGAGTTCACAAGTTACGTCTTGCTCAAAAGCAAACACTTTTACATTGTAGAATAACCAAGTGTTTGAGATGACCAAAAATAAAAGTAGGAAATCAAACTCTAAGTCGAGGACTTTATACACAAAATAGTATAAATATAATTATTTAATATAATATCGGGTTATCGGTTAACCCGTTAAGAAAAAACTTCAAACCATTAAGGACCGATAACCCGATAACAAAAAAAAATCAAAATCATTATCAAAACCGCTAAACTAATAACCTAATACTATAAACCAATAAATTTTTTGTCGGTTCGGGTTATCGATTTCGGTTCGATTTTGAACAACCCTACATTGAAGCGTGATTTGGCTCATCGGTTTGCCATGAAGGACTTGTGCTTGCTACGTTATTTTTTGGGTATTGAGGTGGCTCAGTCTAAGAAATGGTATCTTCTTTCTCAGACTAAATATATATATCTGACTTGTTTAAACAGGCGCGCCTTTCTGACAACAGGACTGTAGATACTCCCCTTGAAACCAATGCACGGTACTCTCCTAGTGATGGTGTTCCGTTATCAGATCCGAGTCTTTATCGAACTGTTGTAGGTTAGCCAGTTTGTTACTGCTCCTACTTTTGTTTACTGGGGAGCTGTACTTCGTATTCTGAGATATCTTCGTGGCACTCAGTTTCAAAATCTCTTGTTTTCCACGACATCATCTCTTGAGTTGCGAGCCTATAGTGATGCTGATTGGGATGGCGATCGCAATGATCGTAAATCCACCACTGGTTTTTGTGTGTTTCTTGGAGACTCTTTAATCTCATGGAAGAGCAAGAAACAGGATGTTGTCTCTAGATCTTCCATGGAGGCTGTGTATCCGATACACTGTATCGTGCTATGGCTGTGACTACATGTGAGATTGTTTGATTACGTTGGCTTCTTGCAGATATGGGGGTTTACATTTCTCTGTCTACTCCCCTGCATTGTGATAACAAAAGTGCGATACAAATTGCAAAGAATTTTGTTTTTTCATGAGCAGACGAAGCACATTGAGATTGATTGTCACTTCACCCGTCATCATTTACAGCTCGAGACCATATCTCTTTCTTTTGTTCCGTCGTCCTTGCAGATTGCTGATCTTTTTACGAAGGCGCAGTCGGTGTCTCAATTTTGGTTTTTGTGTGACAAACTCTCAATGCTTATTGCTGTTGCATTGTGAGTTTGAGGGGGATGTTAGCCAATATGTTTGGGCTTTTGTTATTGGGCCTATTTTCTATGTTAGCTTTAGTTAATGGCTGCTTATATAGTCTTCCTATTCTTTTAGTATTTTAGATGTATTCCATAATATTGTAACGTAACTCTTGCCTCTTGTTCTTCAATTAAAGTAGTTCTCTTAACAATATACAGTGACGTATGCAGGATTTTGGGTCACAAATTTTACTTCAAATTCTATCGAGCGTAATTTTTACTTTTTTTTTTTATATCAAATTAGAATAAAATAAATTTATTTAATTAGTAACTTTCACAACAATCAGAGTTGAATTAAAGAAACTAGTAGGTCAATCAAATAAAATATTAATTAGCCAAGGGTTGAACTGATCATCATGTTTGTATTCTAAATATAGAGAGAGTGACGTAAAGGGTCCAACTTATCATCATGTTCATGTTCTAAATATAGAGAGTGTGACGTAAAAGGTCCAACTAATCATCATTGTATTCTAAATATAGAAAGAGTGACGTCAAAGATTTGGAACAAGAAATAATTCCAAGTATAGAGGACGAATTGTGTAACCTCTGCTAATTTACAGGTATTCTAGATACATGTGAATCACCCCAAATACATACAGATATATGTATCTAGTACGATTCACATGTATCTGAAATACATAACTATCTCGCTCGCCTCTTTCCTATTTTAGTGTATCTAGTAACAAAAATACATGTATCTAAGTGTATATATCTTCCTCAAAATATGATAGAAAATTCTTAATTAGTGGTAAGATACGTAATTATTTATAAGTATAAATAAAATTAACAACATATATGATATTGATGTATGTCTTATGAGGTAGTTTCTCCTATTTTATTTTGTCCCTAGCAATCTTCAAGGCTATATAAGTCCAACTTGGGCAATGGCAAGTTTGTGCACAATTCAAGAAACCAAACTTACATATTACTACTAGCATTTAGCCAAATGGCCTCAATTTTATTGTCACCTTCAACACTACTAATTTCAAACTCTCATCTCCAACTCCTCCTACAAAAATATTACACAAAATTTCGCTTCTAGATCAAGCCATAGCAAATATTTACATACCCTTTGCCCTTTTCTATACTAAACAACAACTTGATTCAATTCCAAAAAGCCCTTCTCAAATATCTCAAATTCTTGAAAATTCTCTTTCACAAATTTTAACCTTATATTATCCATATGGTGGGAGGTTACATGATAACACTATCGTCGATTGTGATGACACTTGAGCTGTGTTCTTACAAGTACAAATCGATAGTCCAATTTCTGGGGCTCTTAATTGCCATAACGCGCTTATTGAAAGTGCAGTATTTCCTGAAAATTTACCTTGGAAAAATTGTACGAATCGTGGATTAATTGTAGCTCAACTTAGCTATTTTAATTGTGGAGGAATAGCTATTAGTATGTGTAGTTCACATAAAATTGGAGATGGATGCAATAGTTATTATATGTTTCATGATTGGGCTGAGATAACAAGTAATCCAAATGGTGTAAAACCATCTATTTCCTATTTGGAGCAATCTATTTATCCATCTCCTCCATGTGGTCCTTTAACTTCCCCAGTGATTGGCTTAAAAAAAGAGGATTGTGTACAAAGAAGGTATTTTTAGTTTGTATTCGATTCGTTTAATTTTATATGACAGTGTTTGATTAGGCACAAAATTTGAGAGAAAAATAAAATAACTTTGACATATTATACCAAAGTTTCCCTAAAATATGTTATCTCAAACATGATATTTTTATGGCTATAAGAGCTTGTCATTAAGGGCGAAGGAAAGAAATTTTAAGGTAAAGAATTTCGTAAATATATACAAAAATATGATTTTAAGTTATACATCATTAATGTAAAAAAAAATTCACTTTTAGGTCACTTTTACACCTGCTTCATGTATATAATGAAATTTTGAAACAAATTTGTGAAAAGACTGAGATATAAATGTTATAACAGGTAATACATGCTTTATTTTCAAGATTACAAATTCCACATTTTAAGAAGTCTTACATATTTAAATGACATGTACAAAAGGAACCCAATTACCAACAAAAAAATTCGTTGGTAAATTGATCAAATTGGTTGGCAAATTGAGTTACCAGTCAAATGCCAACTTATATTAATCCATTGCTAAAATGCTCGTCGGTAAATATTACCAACCGATTTTAATTTGTTGGTAAACTTACCAACCAAAAATCAGTTGGTAAACACCCAAAGATGTTGTTACAAAATTTTGAAACATGGCTCTGAAATTTCCGTTGGTAAATTCACCAACTAATTTTTGGTTAGTATATCGTTAGTACCTTTACTAAAGAATTGAAAAAGGAGTTAGTAAATTTTTTCCTTCATTATTCGATTCCGTTGGCAATTTAGTAATAGAAAATTTATGTTGGTAATTTACCAATAAATTTTAAGTACTTTTTTTTTTTTTGATTTCCCATCCGGTGTTCGGTACCCACATTGGAGCCCGACTAAATCCGGATTCACGCCGAAAAGTCTCACATTGGGGGTAAAACTCTCCTTAACAAAGGCGACTCCGTACCCAAGGGGAATCAAACCCGAGACCTCTTGATTAAGAATGAAGGAGTACTTACCACTCCACCTCAACCCTTGTTCGCAATAAATTTTAAATACGTTAGTATGATTATTTGTTTTTCTATTAAATTTACTACTGATTGTTTGTTGGTAATATATCATTCAAGTTCAATGTTAGGTTAGTAATTGATTGACAATATGTTCAAAATATTATTAACTAAATGATTATTCAATAGTAAAATATTTATTAATTTATTGCATTTAAAAATCTAAGAGCACGAATATAAATCCAAAAATATTAATATCAAATTTATAATTCATATTTGAATGAAACAATGCAAAATCTATGATAACAAGTTAAATTAATCTCAATATGACACATATCATTATATCAAAATTTTTTATTTAAGCACGTTTATCAAAAATATTGACCAAATCTAAATTTTGGCAAAAACTTAAAAGTTAAAACGCCTAACAACACAAATTGAAAATGGAAGACTCAAAACTTGAACCAACATCCTATTAGATATAAAAATGACCTTCCGAAGCTAATCGCACTGACAAAATTCTCATTAAAGCACATTTACAAAAAATGTTAAGCAAAGTCAAATTTTGGCCAAAAGTTAAAAGTTAAAACGCCTAACAAAATCCAAACCAACCAGCCTATTAGTAGAAAAATGATCTTCCAGAGCTAACCACGCTGACGAAATTCAAATTTGAGCATGTTTCCCAAAAAAATTAACTTCAATTGGTAAATGTGCTAACTATTCAAATATAAATTAGTAATTATAATTTACCAATAAATTTTATCACAGTTGGTAATACTTACTATTCAACTAAACATTCATATGTAATATTACCAACTAATAATTAATATGTTGGTAAATTTTACCAATGGATTAATGATCGGTTGGTATATTACCAACTATTTTAATGATGTTAGTAATTTACTAACTACAATCTTTATTCGACGGCAAAATTTCCAACTAATTGGATATTGGTTGGCAAGTTTACCAACAAATTACATTTCGTTACTAATTTACCAACACATTTATATTTGGTTGGTAAATTTAGCGAAACAATGTTGCCGTTGGTAAATGTTTGGTTAGTAATTCATTGGTAATATGTTAATAAATTATATAAACAATTTTTTTGTCATATTTACCAACCGATATATACTTTGTTGGTAATATTACCAACAAAAGGTGTGCGTTAGTAATATTTCAGTTGGTAATCCATTGATAGAATGTTGCAAAATTTGGCGCCATTTTTTCCCGCCGTATTTACCAACTAAAATACTTAGTTAGTAAGATTTTGGTTGGTAATCTGTTAGAATTTCGTTGTTAAGTTTTAAAATATAATTCAGTTAGAAATATGATGGTAATTTATTAGTAGAATACTAACCAACTTAAGTTGTTAGTAAAATATGTTGACAATTTGGGATTTTTTTTGTGATATTGTAAAAAGTTCTTTACACTAAAGATGTATGATTAGAAATTAAATATGTTTGTTAAATATAGTGGCTTCACTATATCTTGGAATGACTTGTCTGTATATTCTCAAACAGTATATGGGTTATATCTCTTTAAAGAATTAAAGATGTTCGCGTCTCAAAATCTTTCTATTTTTCTTTTATAGGTATATCTTTTCACCTTCAAAATTACATGAACTCAAGACACATTTTGTAATGCTTCAACAACATAAGCCAAACTTAGTGCAAATGGACCACTCTTATCATACACATTGACATTGCAAATATGGTTAATCTCTTTGGTATTTGGTTCACTTCTCACAAAACTATTAAACAAAAACATTCCAAATTAAATAGAAGGAATGTGGTTAGGACTTTCATTCTCAAAATTGAATCCATATATGTATCTAGCGTCTCTATTATTGTATATCTTCCTATCTTCTATTTGTTTTGAGTTTCTCCATCAATGCAAATTAAATATTCCATGCTTTTGGTGCTACTAGTTTCTAGTTTTCACTAAATATTCACAGGAAAAAAAAAAATACAACTACAATAACATACCTAACATAAAAACAATTTTCATGTAACTCATCCGTCATTGTATGATTATCACACAATTTTTGATACAGTTCATAATTTTGAAATTCAATTAACTAAAACTAAAATTCAATCCAAAACTAATTCAAATTTTACCTAAATAATCTCAAATTTTATATTATAACCCATCTCGATATTTCAATTCTTTTTGGGAAATCATGCATTCAAAACAAAATTCATTTACGACAAATTAATTTTGAGAACTTGAACTTAAAGTTCTGACAAAATCTTTTATGGAGTAACCTCCATGGCAGAATTCGAATTAATTTGTGCTGACTTATTGAATATTTTATTTCTTCTCTTCAAAGTAAGAAAACGCATCTTCGAAAAATTGAGAAGCCATGCTCATAGATTCCCCAAACAAGGAATTCTAAAAAGAAAAGAAAGGTATCTATTAGGGGTGTACGTGATCGGCTTAGTTCAGATTTTTCAAATATCAAATCAAATCATTTGTGTTATATTTTTAAATTTATAAATCAAATCAAACTAATAAAACTCGAGTTTTTCAATCTCGAGTTTTTTTTTTGAAATTTTTCCGGTAAAGTATTTTGTGCTCCAAATATTTTTTTCAATCTCACCAACGCACAACTATCTAAGATGTTTTTTTAAGAAAATAACACAAAATATGAGATGAGGGATGACAGTAAAATATTCAACAAAAAATAATAATGAAATAACATAAAACAAATATTGTAAATTAATATGTCATTAGAAAAATAATTTATAATTTAAACGTACTAAATCATGCTAAAATAAGTCTAATACATATTAATTGCTTCATTAAATATTAAAAATAAAAGTAAAATTAGATTGTGTATTTTAATTGTCTAAACCAATGTAAAACTAAAGAACAAATATTTAACATTATTGTCATTCTTTAGTGTTGAATTGCCGATAATCTTTCTAAAACAACCTCTCTATCTATACGAGGGAGTGGTAAGATCAACGTAAACGTGTGCCACTGAACTTGTGCCTTAGAGCATAACGTGTGTTAACCAATTTTAAATTCTTGCTTTGCACTTAGTAGAGAATATATACTTTTCCACTTTAGAACTTTTTTAAGCTTTAAATACTGAATTCCATGATAACAATATTCATCACTTATCAAACTCTCAATCTACTGCTTCCAATATTAATTTCCATACACACTTTACCTTTTGCAAAAAAAATATTAATTTCCATACACCTATCCCATTTTTATTTTTATTTTTTTAATCAAAAGTAGTATTCCTAAAGATGGCTGATGCCTTTGTGTCATTTGCAGTTCAAAAATTGAGTGATTTCCTCAGAGACCAAGTTTCCCTGAGAACAAATCTCAGAGAGGAAGTTGAGTGGCTGATAAAAGAGCTACACATCATAAAGTCATACCTCGGAGATGCAGAACAAAAGCAAAGTGGAGATCATAGAGTTCAACAATGGCTGTTTGAAATCAACTCTATTGCTAATGATGCTGTTGCTATACTCGAGACTTACAGCTTCGAAGCTGGTAAAGGTGTTAGTCATCTCAAGGCTTGCGCTTGCATATGTAGGAAAAAGAAGAAATTCTACAATGTCCTCGAGGAGATTCAATCACTCAAGCAGCGAATCATAGATATCTCTCGCAAACGAGAGACATATGGTATTACAAATATCAACAGTAATGCTGGAGAAGGGACAAGTAATCAGGTTACAACATTGAGGAGAACTACCTCATATGTGGATGACCAGGATTACATTTTTGTTGGACTTCAGGATGTTGTAGAAAAATTGATAGATGAACTTCTCAGAGCAGAGGCTCGTCCAAGCGTCATCTCCATTTGCGGAATGGCTGGTTTAGGCAAGACCACACTTGCTAGAAACCTCTATATCAATCCTAATATAGTCAATAACTTCCATATGCGTGCTTGGATATGTGCTCCTGAAGATTACAACACTGTGGATGTCCTCAAGAATATCATAAAATCCATCCAATCTTGCAGCAAGGAAATTCTAGATTGGTTGGGAAGGATGACAGAAAGAGATTTAGAAATTTACCTTCGTGCTCTTTTAAAAAAACGCAAATACCTTGTCGTGGTTGATGATCTATGGCATAGAGAAGCGTGGGGGAGTTTGAAAAATGCATTCCGAGATGGCAAGAAAGGCAGCAGAGTCATTATTACCACGCGCAGAGTGGACATCGCTAAAACAGCAGACGAAGGTTTTGTCCATAATCTCCGTTTCCTAAGCCAAGAAGAAAGTTGGGATCTCTTTTGTAGGAAACAACTCGATGTTCAGGCAATGGTTCCAAAAATGGAAAGGTTAGCTAGGGATATGGTGGAAAAGTGTGGAGGCTTACCTCTTTCAATTGTTGTATTGAGCGGACTACTTTCGCATAAAAGGGGGCTAGACGAATGGCAAAAGGTGAAAGATCACCTTTGGAAGAACATTATTGAAGATGAATGTATTGAAATCCTCAACATACTATCATTAATTAGCTACAATGATTTGTCAACTGCGCTCAAGCAGTGTTTTTTGTACTTGGGTATTTTTCCAAAAGATCAAGTGGTCGAGGCTGAAAACATAATACAGTTGTGGATTGCCGAAGGTTTCATACCAAGAGGAGAAGAAAGAATGGAGGATGTCGCTGAAGGCTTCTTGAATGAGCTGAAAAGACGAAGCTTGGTTCAAGTGGTAAATACATTCTGGGAAAAAGTTGAAGTATGTAGTGTTCATGATGTACTTCGTTATCGTGCGAAACAAAAGGCATTGGAGGTAAACTTCTTTGACATTTATGATCCAATAAACCACTCCATATCCTCTTCATGTATCAGACATGCCATTCATAGTCAAGAAAAAAGGTACCTCTCACTTGATCTTTCTAACTTGAAGTTGAGGACAATTATGTTCTTCGATCTAGGATTTCGTAACATGAGTCATATAAACTTCAGTAGTGTGTTCCAACATGTATATGTGTTGTACATGGATATTATTGATGGTACTTTACCTGATGCCATAGGAAGTTTGTACCACCTCAAGTTCTTAAGATTGACAGGTGTTATTCATGATTTACCCTCCTCCATTGGCAGCCTTAAGAATTTACAAACACTTTGTGTCAAATGTAATTTCAAACAGTTCTGCAAACTACCCCCCGAAACAGCTGACCTAATAAATTTAAGATATTTAGCTGTTCCCTATTCAGAACCTCTGAATCGTATAAGAAAACTCACAAGTCTTCAAGCTCTCGAAGGCGTCTCTTGTGATCAGTGGAAAGATGTTGACCCTGTTGATTTAGTCAATCTTCAAGAATTAAGCATGATTAGTATTACCAAATCTTACTCCCTCAACAACATTAGCAACTTGAAAAACCTTAGCACTCTCAAGTTGTTGTGTTATGCTGATGAATCATTCCCATCTCTTGAATTTCTTATTTCTTGTCAAAACCTCAAGAAATTGTTGTTAGAAGGTAGAATAGAGAAACTGCCTTTGTTTCCAAATTCCATCACAATGCTGACTCTTGTCGACTCAAAACTCATGGAAGATCCGATGTTTATTTTGGGAATGTTGCCAAACCTAAGGAATCTCTGTTTGTTTGGAGCTTATCAAGGAAAAGAAATAATCTGCAGTGATAACAGTTTTAGGCAACTGAAGTTCCTTAGTCTTGATTGTCTTTGGAACCTAGAAAGATGGAATTTAGCAACAAGTGCCATGCCTCTGATCAAAGCTCTTCGCATTGATCGCTGTCTAAAGCTGAACCAAATTCCTGAGAGAATGAAAGATGTGGAGCCATTGCCTATTGAAGAGAAATTAAATACGCTGAAGCTTTTCAACCATATATGATATCTTATTTCACAATCCCAAAGGTAAATATACAAACAAATTCCGACCATTCCTATATAGCTTTGTTGATTTATTTATATAAATCGTGTCTTAATATTTGGTGAAATCAACAGAGAAGAAGCTGTCACTTGAAGACATTCACCTTCATCAACTTGGCTTCTCCAACCATCAATCAACTTGGATTATTTCAACATTCTGTTTTTTCAATGTTCATTTTCCTGTTTTTGGCTTGTTTTAGTGTGTGGAATTGGTTCAAATATGTATTTTTTTTTTTTGGGATTCTATGCTAAAATGATTTCGTGATGATTTAATCAAGTGAAAAGGCTCAAATATGCAGTTGAACTACTAGAAATGACTCATTTATGTTATCGCCGTTATAAAAACAGGTTCATTTTATGCAATTCTTACAGAATGGCTGAAAGCTAAAGCAGCTGAACAATCAATAGTCGTTATAATATCAAAATATTTAGTGACTGAGAAGGCAATTAGGCATCTTTTGAACAGTTTTTGGGGGTTAATCTTCTTTTGAGAGTGAAAGAACCAAACAGACACCATAATCTTAAAAAGGGAAAATGTTCAAATATGTCATCGAACTTTGAGAAAAGGTTTATCTATGCTATCTATCAAAAATTTGGCTCATTTATGTCATTTCTGTTTAAAAAAACGCTCATTCATGTCATTATTTGTTAACTGAAAATAGTTTTGATTTTGCAAAATCGTTTGTTATACTTGGTCAATTATGATTTGGCCCCGTCATTAATTATATTATTTTTTAAAAGGAAAAACGTTCAAATATGCCATCGAACTTTGAGAAAAGACACATTTATGTCATTCGTTTAAAGTTAGGCTCATTTGTGTTATTTCAAATATGAGCCAAACATTTAACGAATAATATATATGAGACATTTCTAATAGTTCGATGACAAAGTTGAGCCTTTTCCCTTCAGTTAATTGTTTTTCTATGTACGATCTTACATATCCACATTTACGATAAGACATAATACATAAACACGATCCTTTAACTTGATGTCAACTGACAACTATGACCTTTAACTTGGGGTGTGCACAAGTACAAATAGACGCATTTGTCCTTCATGACACCCTACATGGAAATTTGCGTCCTACGTGTATTATGCCATGTAGGACACGTGTGTCTACTTATTCAATTATTTTATATAAGTTTAAGTGCCTACTTATGCTCTGAACCTCTGGTACGTATAAGCAAACTCACTAGTCTTCAAGTTGTTGATGTCATTGGTTGTGATCAGTGGAAAGATGTTGATCCTTTTGATTTAGTCAATCTCCGAGAATTAAGCATGCGTGATATTAAGAAATCATACTCCCTAAACTTCATTTTTTTCTTTTACTCCATATAAATAATATTTGTGTTAAATCAACAGAGAAGAAGCTATCACTTGAAGACATTCACCTTAATCAACTTGGCATCTCCAACCATCAATCAGCTTGGATTATTTCAACATTCTGTTTTTTTTTTATTTTTTGTTTGTTTGTTTTGCTTTTACATTAAACAGTGTGGAATTTGCTTTTAGAGGAAAACCTAATAGAAGAAAGTATTTTTTTTTTATAATAAAGAATGTGGAATTTGCTTTTAGAAACGTAATAGAAGAAAATAAAACTTTTTTTTGTATATTAAAGAGTTATGAATTTGCTTTTAGAGTAATACAAGAAACTAAAACTTTGTAGAAAAATCCCCTATATATATAAAAATAAAATTCATATTTCCGAAACGTAGCAAAAGAATTTCAAACATAGCAGGAGTTTTTTTTTTTCTTTCAAACATATACGAAATTTCGTGTATGCTGAAAAGAGTGTAAAAATCATATGAAATATATAGATCTCACTTAGAGCTTAGAACTTCGTTCAATTTTTTTTGTGTATGAACAATATATAAATTTGGTATGAAATATGTATATAACTATATAAATTTACATATAATTCATCCGTCATTATATGATTATCATACGATTTTTTGATACAATTCGTCTATAATTTTGAATTTCAACGAACTAAAATTAAAAATTTAGTCCAAAACTAATTCGAATTTTATCGAAATGATCTCATTTTTTATAATTTTAGTCTCCTCAACTTTCCAATTCTTTTGAGAAATCATCAATTCAAAACAAATTAAAATTCGTTTTTAGCAAATCAATTTTGAGAACTTGACCTTCAAGATCTTACAAAATCTTTATGGAATTGAAAAGCCATGCTCATCATTTTTTCCTATAGATTCCCCAAACAAGGAAAATTAAAAAGAAAATAAAGGTATCTATTATTTAAAGATCAAAGATTATTGACCAAAATATCCTTATTTACAATCTAATTTCGTTGGATAGAACTTTTAAAATAATGTTTGTTCTAGGGGACGTATTACTGAGGGTCTTTCTGAAATAGTCTATCTGCCTCCACGGGGTAATGGTATGATCTGCATACATTTTTCCCTTTCCAGATTTGTTGAATTTCATTAGGTATGTTGTTGTTTGCCCTGCGGGATTTGTGCCTTGGGACATAATTTTTTGTCTTAACACACAACTTGTGCGACTGAAGCAGTGGCGTAGCCACATAACTGGACACTTGAATGTTGTTAGCAAAATTTTTGGTTTTGCCACTGCACTGAAGTTATGCCTTAGAGCATAACTTGTGTCATGCAATTTTAAATTCTTGCCTTGCACTTAGTAGAGAATATATACTTTTCTTTATGATTAACCTCAACTGTATTATCTTTCTACTTTACAACTTTTTCCCCCGTCGGATTTTTTAAGCTTTAAATACTTTTTCCATGTTAACAATATTCATCACTTATCAAACTCTCAATCTACCCCTCTTCTTCTTCTTTTTTTCAATCAAAAGTAGTATTATTGAAGATGGCTGATGCCTTTGTGTCATTTGCAGTTCAAAAATTGAGTGATTTCCTCATAAAAACAGTTTCCCTCCGTGCAAGTCTTAGAGATGAAGTAAGATGGCTGAGAAATGAGCTATTTTTCGTATAGTCTTTCCTCAGAGATGCAGAACATTGAGGAGAACTACCTCATCTGTGGATGACCAGGATTACATTTTTGTTGGCTTTCAGGACGTTGTACAAACATTGCTCGCTGAACTTCTCAAAGCAGAGCCTCGTAGAAGCGTCCTCTCCATTTATGGAATGGGGGGTTTAGGCAAGACCACTCTTGCGAGAAAACTTTACATCAGTCCTAATATAGCCTCTAGTTTCCCTACACACGCTTGGATATGTGTTTCTCAAGAGTATAACAAAATGGATCTTCTTAAGACTATCATAAAATCCATCCAAGGTTGCACCAAGGAAACTCTAGATTTGTTGGAAAGGATGGCAGAAAGAGATCTAGAAATTTACCATCATGATCTATTGAAAGAACGCAAATACCTTGTGGTGGTTGATGATGTATGGCATAGAGAAGCATGGGAGAGTTTGAAAAGAGCATTCCCGGATAGCAAGAATGGCAGCAGAGTTATTATTACCAC
The DNA here is from genome assembly GCA_035578085.1 of Solanum pinnatisectum. Classification (NCBI taxonomy): domain Eukaryota; kingdom Viridiplantae; phylum Streptophyta; class Magnoliopsida; order Solanales; family Solanaceae; genus Solanum; species Solanum pinnatisectum. The sequence continues at coordinate 7,267,503 of CM069087.1, forward strand.
GTGAAAAAAGGATGCTGCAGAAAGAGCCAACAACAGAGGTTTTGTCCACAGACTTCATTTCCTAAGCCAAGAAGAAAGTTGGGATCTCTTTTGTAGTAAACTGCTTGATGTTCGAGCAATGGTTCCAGAAATGGAAAGTCTAGCTAAGGATATGGTGGAGAAGTGTAGAGGCTTAGCTCTTGCAATTGTTGTATTGAGCGGACTACTTTTGCATAAAAGAGGGCTAGACGAATGGCAAAAGGTAAAAGATCACCTTTGGAAGAACATTATTGAAGATAAATCTGTTGAAATCTCCAACATACTATCATTAAGCTACAATGATTTGTCAACTGCGCTCAAGCAGTGTTTTTTATACTTTGGTATTTTTCCAGAAGATAAAGTGCTCGAGGCTGAAAACATAATATGGTTGTGGATGGTGGAGGGTTTCATACCAAGAGGAGAAGAAAGAATGGAAGATGTCGCTGAAGGCTTCTTGAATGAGCTGATAAGACGAAGCTTGGTTCAAGTAGCTAAAACATTTTGGGAAAAAGTTACTGAATGTAGGGTTCATGATTTACTTCGTGATCTTGCGATACAAAAGGCATTGGAGATAAACTTCTTTGACATTTATGATACAAGAAACCACTCCATATCCTCCTTATGTATCAGACATGCCATTCATAGTCAAGGAGAAAGGTACCTCTCACTTGATCTTTCTAACTTGAAATTGAGGTCAATTATGTTCTTTGATCACAATTTTTCTAACACGAGTCTTATAAAGTTCAGTAGTGTGTTCCGACATTTATATGTGTTGTACTTGGATATTGAAGTTGGTTTTACACCTGATGCCATAGGAAGTTTGTACCACCTTAAGTTCTTACACTTGAGAGGTCTCTGTTATATTCCCTCTTCCATTGGCAACCTGAAGAATTTACAGACACTTCATGCCAATAGTAACCTATTCTCATGCCACCTACCCGCCGAAACAGCCGACCTAATAAATCTAAGACATTTAGTTGCTCCATATTCAGAACCTCTGAAACGTATCAGCAAACTCACAAGTCTTCAAGTTCTTGAATACATTTATTATGATCAGTGGAAAGATGTTGACCCTGTTGATTTTAGTCAATCTTCGAGAATTAATCTTGACTGATATTACCAAATTTTACTCCTTAAACAACATTAGCAGCTTGAAAAACCTTAGCACTCTCAGATTGTTGTGTTGTGGTGATGAATCATTCCCATCTCTTGAATTTCTTAATTCTTGTCAAAAGCTCCAGAAATTGTGGTTAGATGGGAGAATAGAGAAACTGCTTCTGTTTTCAAATTCCACCACAATGATAGCTCTTTTGTACTCAGAACTGACAGAAGATCCGATGCCTATTTTGGGAATGTTGCCAAACCTAAGGGATCTCCAATGGAGAGGAGCTTATAAAGGAAAAGATATAACCTGCAATGGTAACAGCTTCAGTCAACTAGAGTTCCTTCGTCTTGATAGTCTTCAAAACCTAGAAAGATGGCATTTAGGCACAAGTGCCATGCCTCTCATTAAAGGTCTTTATATCTATGATTGTCGAAGGCTGAAGGAGATTCCAGAGAGAATGAAAGACGTGGAGCCTATATATGGGTGATAATAGGAAAGGTAAATATACAAACAAATCTCAATCCTACATATCTTTGTTCATTTTATCTTTTATATAAATAATATTTGTGTTAAATCAACAGAGATGAAGCTGTCACTTGAAGACATTCACCTTCATCAACTTGGCTTCTCCAACCATCAATCAACTTGGATTATTTCAACAATTCAGCTTCTTCTTTTTTTTGGTTTTCAAATGTTTCATTTTTATGTTTTTGGCTTGTTTTAGTGTGTGCAATTTGGTTCAAACAGATTATTTTTTTTGGGATTCTATGCTAAAATGATTTTGTGATGATTTAATTAAGGGAAAAAGGCTCAAATATGCCGTTAAACTATTATTAATGACTCATTTATGTCATCGCCGTTACAAAACAGGTTCATTTGATGCAATTCTTACAAAACAGCTGAAAGCTAAATCAGCTAACCAATCAATAGTCATTATATATCAAAATATATTTAGTGACTATGAGAAAATCAATTAGGCATCTTTTGAACTGTTTTGGGGGTATTTAATCTTCTTTTGAGAGTGAAAGAACCAAACAGACACCATAATCTACTAAGTCCTTAAACTTGCCCATTAACAGAAGAGCCTTAAAAGATAATCTCCCAACACTAATAAGAACAAAATACCTAAGAATTCACTGAAATCAGAGGTAAGAGAAGATGAGAAGATGAGAAGAGAAAGTAGATTGACTTAGGGTATGGGTCGGGTTAGGAAAATGGGTAGAGTGCGGGTGAGTTATTTTTTTAATGGGTCATAGTTAGTTTATACGAGTCCACCACGTGCAATGGGACCGGGTCGCTGTTACACTAAAATGCAGAGTAAAAACAACAAGGAGTTTTACGTGGAAACCTCCTTGCTCAAGGGAGAAAAACCACGACCTATTCCAACAGGATTTCTCAACTGTCTTCACTATCTTCAAGCAATGAGTGAATACAGACTCCAATCAAACATGCAAGGATGTTTAATCCTACAACCTGTAACACCCCTATTACATAGAGCCAAAACAATACCTCTATTGCCCACTATTTCAACTACCTCTAGTTGATACAAACTTCATTCACACCCTACACAGTTAACTCTAACTATGCTCATTGTTTGATGGAATAATAAAATATGATCCGTTTCTTTATAAGTTGGAAACGTATCATACAAGTTGAATCACACAAGACACATGCTTTTAAGTAAACTACAGAAGATTCATTTGATAACTCTATCAGGTCCCTTGAAGTTCTTGAAGGCTTGTGTTCTGTAGAGACAATAGATCACTTTTCTTCAATATGCTCAACTGTCTTGACTAGATTGTTTCATGTCAATGAGGATATATTATCCTCTGAACAAAATAACCTAGTGTCCTCTCATTGATTGAGGACATTGTCCTCTTTTCCCATGCTCACCAACCGTGCCAATCTTGATAGCTTTACAGTTGTTCCCCATTTCACCAGAGATACATGCTTGACTCATGAGATCATCCCATAGTTAGTGAAATGAGAAAAGGAAAAGAACAAGCTTACAAAAGAGATAATGTGGAACAAAATGTATTGGTTCTTGAATCAACTTTAGCAAAGGAAGAAATGCACCATAGTAGTAGTACTTGTGACACTTATATTTGAAGTAAAATTTCCATTTCATGAAATAGATTTTGGATGGGGGAAGCCTATAGAAGTGAGTGTAGCAAATGGCCCATTTGGTAAAATAATTTACTTGATGGGTAATCAAGGTGGTGGAGTTGATGCTTTTGTGATGTTAAGTGAACAAGACATGTATGTGTTGGAACGTGACAGTCAACTTCTTGAATTTGCGCATTTAATTCCAACTTCTTAATTAGTTTTTCTATTTTAAAGGAAAAACTGGGAGAAGTCAACCCTAGTTCGAGAGGATTGGATTGGGCTAACCTATGACGACCCTTAGCTATAGTTAGCATTGAGAGCTTAGAAAGGCGTACAAACACTTGTTTTTGTTCAGTCAATAAAGTTGCATCGATATTATGATAATTATGTCATTTCAAGTGGATGTTTAGCTATTTTTTCTCTTTTTGCATTTCTTCTAACCGTGTGTTTTAATTGGTGGTAACGGTTATATATGATTTCCTTTGAGATTATGTTATATCAAAGAGGATATAGTTGATTTTTTTGTTCTCCTTTATTGTTTTATGCACTGCCTCGACAGAGAAAGAGGGTGAATTTAATCCTTTAACACTATATTCAAATACAAAGTTTATTTAATCCGTTAACACTAAATTTAAATAAAAAGGTCTATTTAATCCGTTCATTTTTTAAGTCTGAGAATTTACATTAATTAGATCAAGCACTTTTAAATCCAAATCTTTGGAAGCAGTAATTCGATGAGGTCTAAACCTAGTGGAATTTGAAATTCAGTGGTCTTTCTTCCTCATCAACAACTCTCCGTCGAAGCCCTTTTTCTAGCAATTGTCAACCTCTCAAAGTATATGAAGCTATTGTAGCATTCAAAAAAGAAACATTTGGAAAATACTTATTTTTTCAGAATTCTTGACAAAAGCAACTCGGACTTGAGCTATATTATCCAAACCATCTAAGCAAACATAGGTGATACCCACTCTTAACACCCCCTTCACACCCAGTCCATATAAAGAGACCACCAGTTTATTTCCCAACCAATGTGGGACTTTTACCCACTCTAACACCCCCTTCATACCCAGGCCCGACTGGAGCGTGGATCGGGAGTCCAAACGGAGAAGAACCTAGCTCTGATACCATGTAAAGATATGATACCTGAGTCTAACTCAACCCAAAAAACTAGCTCATGAGGGGAGGATTGCACAAGTCCATATAAAAGAGACCATCAGTCCATTCTCAATCAATGTGGAACTTTTACCCACTCTTACAGTATCCCCTCTTTTTCTCGATCATATTTTTCCCTCTTCCAAACTCCGCTACATACCTGCTCTGCTCGGGTGGTAATCATTTTGTCCAAATGGAACTTGTCTATGCAAACTGAACTTAATTCACTAGCTCGAAACCATACATGAGATCACGCTACAAGAAGACTAAATAGTGCACTTGATTAAAAGGTTGAGTTATTTACCTTAAGGTCTAGGGTTCAATTCCTTATTTTTAGTGGTGCATCTATGTTCTAAAGCAAGCTCCAGGAGTATTGATATTTGTTGGAAGACGGTGGGATATATATGTTTAGCTTTGTATTTTTTTTAGAAGTTTAATAAAAAATAAATTAAAAATGAACTCTATTTACATTTTTGACTTAGGGGTGAATACTAAATATAATATGATTTTTTATATGTACTCCATAAATATGGGGCTGATTTATTTAGCTCAATAAGAACATGACAAGTGATTTTTAAAAACAAAAAATGTAGCTTTGATGAATATAGCTTTAAAGTAAGATTATATAAGTATATTTGGTAAAAAAATGTATAACAAAAAACAAATATAATTTATTTTTAATAGCAAAGAAGCAAATATGATCCTTTTTCATATTTAAATTAAAATGAGAAAAATAAATAAATATTGATTTAGGTTAAGCTTATAGAGCCATTGTCGCTCTTGTATGCTCAGCTTTAATATAGATAATGAGCAATGTCAGGTAGAGGTTCTACCCATCAGTGTAAACTATAAATCGATCTTACTCTTCTCTTTGAGAGATTGCTATCATTGCTACTACATTTCAAGTTTTCTACTTAACAAGAAAAAAAAAAAAAAAAGAGTTTTTTTTCGTAATAATGTATTTGAATTTGCATCTACAGTCAGAACTCTCTATAACAGTCCCTTGCTATAATGAAATTTTACTATAACAACCTGACTTTCTGCGGAACTGATTTTTCATGTAATATTTTACTTTTCTATAACACAATTCTACCTATAACAATAATAGCGAAAATTATAGTAACACACTCTTTATAAAATTCTCTCTCTATGACAACATACTTAAGTATTATGAAATATTAATATTTTATAAAAAATATATTATGCACAGTATAAAATAAAATATTATAATATTGGGAAAATGGTCAAAAACAGCTCTCTATTTTAGTTTATTGGCCCACTTTGCCCTTCATCATACTTTGAGGTCATATTTACTCCTACCGATAGAAAACTTCAGATTTATGCCCCTCAATTTAATGGATTCCCCAAAGTCAATAAAAATGATCTAATTTCAATTGAAATTACCTAATTACTTCTTTTAGAATTTACCAAACTGCCTATAATTATAGAATTCTTACATCAAACTTGAAATATTTATACTTTTCATTAACTTTAAATGCATATGTTCCTTAGATTTGAATTTTTTATCGATATATCTAGTTATGAATATTTTTAGTGATATATTAGTCCTCTGAATAATGAAATATGAAAATTAATTGAAATATTAAATTTAACAAGTATTTTATTTTCGTTTATAACATAAAACGTACACATAAATAATTTTTTATATTTTATTTATAATAATGAAATTTAAACATCAAATGTCGCTATACATGTATAACATTACCTCTCTATAGTAGCCATGAATTTTTCGGACAAATGCTGCAACTGTAGAGAGGTTTGACTGTACTAGAGGAGCATTTTCTTATTGGTTAAATCAAAAATCAAATCGTTAAGGATCAAAAATCGATAAATTAATAATCGATAATCAATATCATATTAGTTTGATTATCGGTGTAGCATTTTTACAAACCAAAAATTGATAATACACAAAATTGAATCGAACTGATCGATGCACAACCCCTAATGTCAGGAACAATTTAGGGGTTTGGAAGGTCGTTCAGCTCAACCTCTCAATACAAAATTATACTCCTTTTGTCCCAATTTCTGTGGCATCTTTTGAATTTTGATATTCAAACAAGTCTATCTTTGATCGTAACTTTTTTATATATATTTTAAATATTTTGAATTATCAAGTTCTTGTTCAATGTGTTTTTGGGGCCGAGATCGTGGCTTTAGCTGGCAATTCAAAACCAAAAGCTATGATCCTATTTGGGTAGAGAAGCGACCCAAACTTGTTGCCAATTGTAGGCTTGGGCTCAAGTTTCGCCCCCATTTGCATATGCTGGTATGCATAACTAACAACATGCATTGAAGGGTCGTTTGATAGAGTGTATAAGAACAGTATCGAATATATTGTATTATTAATGTTGAGATTAGTTATGCTGAAATTATTTCTTATCTACTACTTTTGGTTTGGTTTATTAAGAATGTTATGTCTTTAACCATACATTAATATCATGATTTACTATGTAATATTGAATAGGGTATTGCAAAGGTCAAGTAATGCATGGGCTCAAAGACAGATACAGGAGGCAGAATTGAGATGGGCTTTAATGGAGGCCCAGTAAAGTTTGATTTTGGCCCATTTGAACTAGACCATTTATCTGTAGCATGGGTTCTGATAAAGATTAAAAAAATTAATATAAATAAATAAAGTTTTTCCCTTTATATTTTTGTTCTGGTGCATATTTTATAATTAATTTATGTTTAAACGAGAGAATTAGAAATTTCCACTTGGCAATATTTTAGGCTGTACGTAATTGAGGATATTGTACGGAGTTGTATTTTATATATATAACTCTCCATAAAACACCAAATCCCTTTCATAATCAGAGCAAAGGGGAAGTTCGAACGATGGGGAAAATGGCTAAATCTTTCAAATCACTACTCAACTTTGACTCTTTTTTTTGTTGGAACTTCAAAAAAAAAAAAAAAGAAGATGATGTTTGTTGTATTTTTTTTCTTCTTTTTTTTTCAAATTACACCGTCCACTTGTGAGATTACACTTTATTAATTATATGTGGCTAAAATTCAAATTTAAGCTGTCAAAGAATATAATTGAAGAGAATATAGTAGGGGTGAAGTGTATAAATGTTGATCCGGTGAGTTTTTAGTTAATTTTCTTTCATTATTTTAGGCCATCTATGACTCCTATATACACAAACATAAATAATGAACACTTGCTATGTCCTATCACTAAAGAGTGGTTCTTGGAGAATAATTGTTAACCATCCTTGTGGGGCTTTCACAATAATATTGTACCACGTAAAAGCTCTTTGCCATTTGTTCGTGGTGCATTTCATTGACTCAGTAAGGATAGTTTACCTAAGTATATTATTATTTTATTTAATATATCAAATGAAGTGTATGGAGAGATATCGTTGTCGAAGGAAATTTACAATATTTTCTATGTGAATTACGTAAGATCCTGTGTTGTATTAGAAGGAATGCTTTGTGCTTATTGTAATTGCCGAGAAGGGGGATTGAACACTTTTAAGTTATGTGTAATGAAAGACTATGATGTCAAGAAATCTTGGACTAAATTATTTACTATACGAAAGATCCATGTATTTTTACTACTACCAAGAGGATGGTTTTTATCGTGACTTTAGGACATCCAAAGGACCATATGAACCGTTGCCTTCAAATAGTACCTTACTACAAGGATTTATTTTTACGGAAAGTTTGATCTCTCCAAATTTACTTATATTAAGTAAGTATTAGCTTATGTTTGATCAAGTCACCTTATTTTTTTTTTTTTTTTTTGCATGTCATGCTGCAGCCTTTTATTCTTATTAAGTTTTCAAAACGTGTTTGCCAATGTTGTTGGTTTTGCTTGTTTCAAAATGTGTTTGCCAATATTAATCTTATTTCGTCATATTTTAATTAACGGAATCAAATCAAACTAGATAATCCAGTGTTTTTGTTAACCATTCAACATAAACTACCCGTAAAATCAGTTTAATTAGGGAGGTGAAGTTACTTGAATTTTGATCAAATTGCCTTGTTGTTATGGGATATGACCTAATATTATTAGTGGAAAAAGATTCTTATAGCTCAAAATGTGTTTTAATTACATTTTTAAAGTTGAGAAACAAAAGCAAAATTTGAATACTTGTCAATTTAAATGTCATTTTTAGTGCCTCGAAAGTGTGTAAAAGATTTTACCAGACTTTCACGAATCAATCGACATAAGATATGCAAATTTGTAGGCTTATATCATGGTACGTGATTGAGAGTTGGAGCTGGTATAGCAAGGGGTTCGTCAAAAAATTAAATCACACTATATATACAGTGTCAAAATTATTACCATTATCTATATATATAGCAGATATTAAACCTCCTTAATAGTGTCTTGAAGGGGAAAAAAGTTTAATTACGAGAAGCACATATATATGTATTTTCCTAAATTAAAATCCTAACCAAACATTACATTAATCACTTATATGATTACATTAGATATATGTTGTTGTCGTTGTTGACTATATGTGGCTAAAACTCAACTTAATAATCTCAGGGAATCCGTCAAAGAATTTAATTGAAGAGAAGATAGTTGTGAAGCCATCAAAAAGTATGTTGAATGTTGATCCGGTGAGTTGAAATTGAAGAAAGATAGAAAGCTGTGGAGTGTTTGCCACTTGCATTCAATTTTATGTGAGCACGTAGAGTCAACAAAATTTTTAATATGTTTTTAAACATTTTAAGTTGTTAATTATTGTGATATATAATATTATGTTAAAGGATTAAAAATCGATTAATCAAAACTTGATACAAATATCTTATTGATTTGTCTATCAATTTAACATGTTTACAAACCAAAAATTAATAACCAAGCAGGCAACAAACAAAATTGGACCAAATCGACCGATAAGCACCGCTAATTAATTTTCAGAGAAGTCGCATCTGGTGGAATTACAATTAACAATAGGGATGAAATTTCAATCCCTTTTCATTTTCCGTATGACGATATCACTATTATGTTGAACTAGTGTACTGATAAGCACTTCGCACCATTACAAAACAATTAAAATATGATTGAATAATATTACCGTAATATATTATCAAATATAAAACTATTTAATGGAAAGAATTTAATTTGTTATGAAATGTTTTAGGTTAAATATGAAAAAGTCAATATGATACTCATATATTATTAATGCAAGAATTAATTATACGCTATGAGGTTATTAGCGAAGTCAAAAACTTCGCTAAGGGACAAAATTTAATATACGTATAAAAGTAATTTATAATTTATATACCTCATATAGTTTTTTATATGTACCATATAGTTTTCGATCAAAAATGTTCGACTTAAGTTTTCTTGGGGGAAGATTTTCATGTGGAAAAGTTGTTACAATTCCCAAGTTTTTAAGTTATGTTTCTTTGGCAACCAAACGTACCTAAGCAATTAATTTTGTAGGGCTTATTTTAGAGGAAATTAGTATAATTTTTCCTGTGGAAAAGCCGATCGTTACAAATCTTATATTTTTAAGTCTCGAGAAATGAAACGTGACAAGTAAATTTATGTACCATCAATTCATGTAACGGTTGAAATCGAAACAAATATTAATTCAAAAATAAGGATTGTTCTCAAAATAGAAATTGCATTAAGATCACAAAAAAATTTACTATTACAATAAAGTTACCTTAGTGACTAGGTTTGTCGTTACTATGAGAGCAGGTAAAGTTTCAGGACTATTTATTTTTATTTTTTTGAAAAAACTACCAGCTCAAATACTATTCAAATCGTAATTGAGTATATCATGAAGCAAAAATGGGTACGTGACTAGAAACAATAAGAATAGGTAGGAATAGAGTGACATATTATGGTGGGAAAGGAGTAGGGGGTAGGGGGTGTGGTGGGTGGGTGGAGTAGGTGGGGTAAAGGGGTGGGTGTGAGTTGGTGATTTTAATAGTAATATGAGACAGTGGCGGATCCAGGATTTAGAGTCCGTGGGTGCCAAATAGACCTCCAACCATGGCACCACAAGCTAATTTTATTCACTGGGTGCCACGCTTTATATTTATATAAATATTATATATATATACCTATGTATATGTAGAGTTTCCGTCGAAGTCGGGGGGTGGCGTGGCACCCCCCGAGGCCTTCATAAATCCGCCCCTGATATGAGACATTGCCACTTGTCCCGCCCCCCCTCCCTTTACGATGAAATGACACGTCTCCCAGTTTAGCATAAGGTTAGTCTCTTCACATCGTTTCTAAAAATACTTTAGACAGATGGTCAGACAACCTTTAAAAGAGTCGCCAACAATTGAGAAATCATCCATAAAAATTTCAACACATGCACCTCTAAAAAGTGACAGGTACATTACATAGATCAAAAGGCATCTTCTTGAACGCGAACGTCCCATAAGGACAAGTAAAGGTGTTCATTTTTCTTATATTCAAGGAACTTCTTGTCATAAAAAAAATTATTTTTCAAAGTTTCTAATCAAACGAACATGAGAAAATAGGAACAAACCGAAACACACCTTATTAAGTTCCAAAATCTCACTAGTACTTATGACCAACTTTTGATTGTGAACTCGAGCATAGTTGAACTTGCCTAATGGTGTTTTTTTTTTTTTTTTTTGTTATTAGCCAAAATAAAGGCTTATCTTTAGCCACTTTGACAAAATATTCCATTGGTCGTTCATTGCTGTTATTGGATGGATTGGGCCTCAAGCTTCTTACTACATAATTGGGCCTAACAGTAAAAATTTGAGGGACTGACATGTAACAAGTTTGGGTTCTACATAAGATTGGTATTTTTTCGATCCAAACATATTTAGCAATGACATGCCTAAAAATATGGGTAACTCACATCTTTAGAACCCAATTACTCCTTAAAACACTAGTTTACCTAATTACACTTTTTACCACTTTTCATGCTTCAGATACATGCATATTTCTCGCTGATTGTATGCATCTCAGATACATGAAGAACTAATTATGTACAAAACCGAACGGAAAACCCATTCCAAAGTCAACAAGCCAAGACGATTGGAAAGAGCAAGGCGACAGAACAATTATTGTATGGATGCAAGAAAAGGAGAAATAACTACGTCCTCCTCAGATTCCTAACAAGTCATGGATCACAATGAACATGCGATGTTCAAGAATAGTATTTATAGTTGTGCCCAGATGCAGGGTTTAGCCATCCCTTTGCTTGACCATTTTACCTAGGATGTTGGCAAACAAGGCCATTCCATTTATGTTGCGAATGCCATTTCAAAATTTGACTCTATTTCTACTAATTGTTTACCCTGAGCTAGCTAGGAAGTCAACATGACAACAGACTGATCAGATGAGGGAAGAGCAATGATATGCGTCCAGGCCAAAGATATTCATTCAAAGTCAAACTGAAAGAGGATGACGAACAGATGGATGTCCAGTCTCGAGCTGCTCACCATGACAGTCTCGATCAACTTCTCATCACTCACTCCCGAACTCGACTAGTACTATTTAGGATCAGGATCTGCACAAAAAATGCAGTAAATAATATCAATAAGTATCATTATTCACCCACAACAAGATTCTAGTGATGCTCATCACCTCATATATACAGTATAGTACCTCATATGTATGCATAAAGCGATATCGAATTAGCCTTTAGCTTCTCATGTACTCATGCTTATGAGATAGGTTCATGTTGCATATGCACCATATTTGTTCTAATAGTTTTTCTTCCTGTCTGAGATTGGTAAAGTAAATTGTCCTGAAGTGCTTTACATATCTGTGTTGAGAAACAATGCATTGAATTTTCCATTGGTTCAGCTTATTGTGGCCATTGTCAAAATTTTGTACTTTGATTCATGTATTACAGGTCGCCAACGCTTCAGGAGCTTGGAAAGCAACTAGTAAGAGTATCACCAAGAGTTTGTTCAACTAACTAACAAACCTGTTAAGGGTTCAGAAGAGTTTCTCAAGATGAGCTACTTTGTTTTACATGAATATTAAGGTAAATGTTGATTTTTTTTTTTACTGTATTAAATAGAAAATGGTCCAAAAGTTGCATATAGTGACTTCATGAAAATTTTGAACTGTATACCATAGAGTGGATTGATTTGTTGTACTTGAGCCAAGAGTCCTCCCGAAACATGCTCCTTATCTCTATGGGGAGGGATAAGGTCTGCGTACATTCTACCATTCCAAACCCCACTTTTGGGATTTCACTGTTGTAGTTGTTGTATCCGAAAAGAATGGATAGCATGGTGATTCTTTTAGTTGTAGAATATTGAGAAAACATTGAAGAGTGCAGGAGAAATGCCTTTTTTCTAACTTATAACCTTCCTGTTATATTTTGTGTATCATTTACCAAAGTTGTTGAATGTGGGAAGAAATCATCTTGATCTGGAAATTGAGTCTTGGATGCTTTCATAATGCTTCAATGAGCATTTTAGCTTAATGGGAAGTAATGCGGAAATTATTTTCAGAATGACTTTTTCACTATTGTATTTCCTTTCCATACTTGATTCTGATATGCTTTACTTGAACCGAGGGTCTAACGGAAACAATCTATTACCTTCACAAAATAGGGTAAGGCTGCATACACAGCACCCTCCTCAGATCCCACTTTTGTGATACACTAGGTACGTTGTTGTTGTAAATAATGCAGAAAGCATGTCATTTGAAAGACAGAAAGTGGTCACAAGTCACAAATTGATAAAAATCCAGAAAAGTATTCTGGGAATTTTATCACTTCCTGTTTGATCTTACAGAGTTGTAGTGCCTCTATCCTGACTAACATTAGAGTATTAAGATTTTCATGGTCTTACTGGTTCAGCTGCAGCCGTTAGATCCCAAATTTTCAGCTTTTTTTCCCCATAATGTATAGAACACTTTATTGTTCTAACTAGCTATAAAAAGGGGTAAATAAACTGTCTTAAGCATGTGAAATTACTAAGGAATGAGCCTACGACATAATGCTTTGAGGATCTTTCTTTAAACTAAGTGCATGGATTTCTTTTTATGTTACTTTATTCAAGAAGAAGCTGCATTACTAACAAAGCATTTCCTTTTGTAGATTCTTGGGGTGCAAAGAAGAAGGCAACCAATTAAATCGTCTACGTACATCCTACCCTCCTTAAACCCCACTTATGGGATTGCATTGGGTATATTGTTGTAGTTGAGTATTGGAACTAACTATGCAAGTTATTTTTTAATTAGTTGTTAGATGAAGCAACAGAAAGCAATAAAAACATTACTAATCTTTGTGGGGTTAAAGGTTGTTAATGCCAAAGTAAGCATAACTGAATCTGGAAAAAAGAGGCTTAACATATAGTTATAGCTAAAACTGTAACTCAAAATCTTTAATTTAAATCTTTCAACCAATATCTATCAGCCTTACCATCTCATGCTGCTTTGCTGTCGTGTTCAATATTGGTTCCATGACTTTGCGACACTCTGACTGAAACCAACGTGTATCCTTCGATCATCAATTACAGCATTAATCATCTTACTCAAGTAGAGCAGCCAACTTTTTGCATTTCTGCAAGGTAAGGCTTATACATATGACCAATGTGGCCCCGAATCCCGCGTTGTTTTATCTTCTGAGATCCATAAGTTTGTATTGCAGATGCTTTGCTATGTCGCCCTAGATTATGAAGCTGAGCTATCATTCAAAAATAGCAAATTTTCTGTTGAATCAGGTAATTGGGTAACACTTTCCGTAGAGCGCTTCAGAACAGAAGAGGTTTTGTTCCAGTTTGTTGCGCCGCTGGCTTCAAGATTTAACACGCGTCAAACATAGTTAATGACGAAGCTGACAGGACAACGGCCAACTATAGAGAGAACAAATTAGGTTTTATGACAAAGCTTGCAGTTGTTATTGTCATGATTACAGAAATTAGGTTTTAGGAGTTAATTTTTTTTCAAATCTTTTAGATTATGCAATTTTTTCCTTATATGTTTACTTTTCTATATTGAATCTGCTAATTTCATCGACATAAATTAATTGTTCTGATTTTTGTTGGGTAAATTCTTTGTGTTGCAAACTCTTTTCTGATGATTTGCCTATCACTCCATCGACAACTTTTTCTCCTCCGAGTTTGTTCCTTTCTGCAAGAACTTTAATTTTTTGAGAGGCTTACTACTGTGAGACCTTAATTTTTTGAGAGGCTTACTACTGTGAGACCTTAACAAAAAATAGGAGCTGCAATTTTTGTATATATTATATAGTGACATATCCTAATTGATGTGTTCAGTAATAGTTTTCTTCGTGATTTACATTTGTAACAATATAGTGACAAGTTTGTACCCTATAGGTAAGATATATAGTTCACTGGATAGTCGTAGTTTTACCAAGTGAAAGTTCATAACACATATTAGGCTGAATCAACTAAAGCATATATATATATATATATATATTTCTTCGATGTGGATGACCAACTTCATCGGTTGCTGATTGATGTGTTATATATTATTGGTTTAAAGTCTGCTCTATCTCCTCCTTCCCTGGTGTCTTAGTAGCTGCTTCTATTTTTTATTTTGGTTTTCCAACTTCATTATTATTGTTACAAATTTAGTGGAAAACAACAGAGATTTTAGATCATGTTAGAGTTTACGTACGCGATAGCTAAAGAATCTTCATTGTATCAGATACACGGTACATACAGTTATTGTACCAGATAAATTAAGTATGTATGTATATGATACTATTGTTGTCACTGTATCATATACTTGAAATATGCATTTGGGTTATGTTGTCACAGTCAATTACATTTCAATTTTAGATACAAAGAAATGGATCCGCATATATTCGAGATACATGTATTTGAATGTGCTAAATACATGTGTCTGGCACGCGACCAAAATATAATAAAAAATGTACTTCTTAAAAATTTACACATCTATTTCACTATTAGGCATAATACATTTCAATTTTTAAAAATTTACAATAATACTTTGTTCATCCTGGATCTATCCTTACTGGTATAATAACATATGGCAAACAATAACGTACGACTATAAAATAGTATAATCATTAATAATTGTGAAAAATTGTAATAATTCACGAGCAAAAGAACTAATGCTGAATGTTTAAAATACTTGGTCATGAGTATTGCAAGAAATGAAATCAAAATTTATCGGCAATTGGAACCAAAAATGTTATTAGGCCTTTTTTAAAATATGATTCTTTAGCTAATAAAGAATATTCTTTTTTGCAATTTATATAGTATGAAATTCCAATGATTTAGAGGGACTGATTTATTTAAGGAAGATCCTTTACTTTTTTTGTTGACTTTAGAGGGTTGCAAGTAGATCCTTAAATTTGATCAAAACACATATTTTAAACGCCCTTTGATCATTAATCAAACCTAATTGTACTTAATTGGAAAAAATGCATGAACCACACGTGGAGCATGAATATGAATAATTTTGATTTTAAAAGGACCAAAATTAGAATAAAATAAAAATAATAAAATATTGAGACTATCCGACATTATGATTTGAGATTGTTTTGCATAGATTATATTGATATTATTTCTGTCTCTTCGAAACCTATTTAACAGCAAAAAACAAGCAATTAATACTCCCTAAACATGTCTAAATTCTATTGCTTAGTGGTTAATACTTTCTGATTACCGAATTAGGAGATTCGAGATTAACACTAAGCAAAGGAGCCTAATCATCTTTTTGTATCTGCTCTCTTTTTCGCCCCTGGTCATAAATTTATCAAATTTTTTACCTCTCTGTTCTCTGCACAATCATTTTTTTAAGAGTGAAACTAAAGTATCTCAATTTACGTGAACTATCACCAATTATTTATTAAAATTCATCTCAATTATCAATTATTCACCTTTTCTACTTCAAATATATCACTATTATTTTGGTAGAAAAGTGAAAACTTGATCGTTGAGACATGTTTTGATGAAAAATAGTTGACATAGCAAAATAGCAAAACTAGATGTATTTTGACCATAAACATTTTTTTTATATAGAAAAAGACAAATATATGTGGATTTTATCCCAATGTTCCTTTTTCTTTTTATTTATTTTTAGGAATATTTAGCTTAAATTTGTGAATTTCACAGGGTTAAGTAAGGGTGACAGAAGTTTCAATCTTTTTGTTAAACATGGAATTGCTTTTTCTCAAAACATGTTGTATGGTCTTGAAAATTTGGTTTTGAAAATTGTAGTTCAATATAATTTCTAATTCTGATAAAAATAATTATTTTTGTGATTTTATTAATTTATATTGTTAATTTTATGTCTACATATCTAAAAATATCTCCTAAATTTATAAAAACACATTTTTAAAAATTTACCATACTTTTCACACCATGCGAAATGTAGATAGTTTTACTAATTTTATTTGAATTCAAAGTTCGTTTGCCTTGCTTTTTAATATCTCTAACAAATATGTTTAAAAAGTTCATCATTCCCACCGGATCCGACTTCTCTCAATTTCTCTTCTCTCCATTTCCCCCAAGTTCTAGCTTGGATTGGAGACACATATCAGAGTTTAAAATTAATGGTTGAAATCTAATTGATTAAAGCAAAGTCCTAACCATAGTTATTTACTTCCATATATTTGCTTCTTAAATATTTTTGCAATCCATTATATTTTTCCTAAGTATATTAAAATCTTTTCATTACTGCCTGCATACATATTTAAAACTTTTATTAAATACTTTTACTTTTTTGAAAAAAATTATAATACAATTAAGCGTTTTTGTTATTCTAATAGAGTATTAAGAGCTACAATGTCTATTGAGCAATATGAACTCCATTTAGGGTAATAATTTAAAGTTGAGTGACAAAATTTATTTTACTCCTAAAATAAATAAATAAAAAGTCAGGTCACAAATTTTAATTTTTTATTTGGCAAATATTATATGAGAAATGACAAACGTTTGGAAAAAAAAGTAAAAAATCAGCAAAAAAAATTACTCAAGTAATTAAGAAAAGAAATTATTTTAAATATATTTAGGAAAAATATAATATAAATCTAAAATTGTTGGATTTAATTAATTAAATTTCAACCATCAATTCTAAATTATGACATGTGGCTTGGGGGAATGGGAGAGAATCCAAATCCTTATTTTTCTATTCTTAATATTTTTTTCCCGTATAAATAATTGTGTATACTGTTTTTTCACTTCGAAAAGAAAAAACAAAAAAATAAAAAACTTTTTGTTTTCGTTTTCTCCCAAATCTCTGGAAAAAATCTTGTAATATTAATTTAAAAGAAAGAAGCGAAGATCAACGATCCAGCAGCAAAGTCAATACGCTTATGATTGGTAATTTCATCAATCCCCAGATTTAACTTCAATTTCAATTTTTTTTATTTATGTGAATCTTCCTTAGAAATTTAAATTGATATATTTATGTTGATTGAGTGAGAATGTGCTTTCTTGTTTATCCGAATTTTTATCCTCCACTTGTATTCCAATTTTTTTTTTTTGGGTAATGGATGCACTTTGTCAATTTAGTAATATTTGAGGAATTTTGAGTTTATGAGTTCTGAATTCTAAAAAAAAGAAGTTTAATGGGTTTTGGCTCAATAAGTTATACATATTAAGTGAATTTTCTTCATTTTTTTTCTTCTGTGTTTTGCTTGGGTTTGATGCACTTGAACCGATGGTCCACGAGGTAGTAGTAAGGTCTGCGGAAATAGCCTCTCTACTCCCATGAGGTTGTGGTAAGGTTTGTGTACACTCTACCCTCACCAGACCCCACTTAGTGGGATTTTATGTGGTATGTTGTTGTTGTTGTTGTTGTAACATATTAAGTGAATTTCTTAATATAAGTATAGGGTTTTGACCAAAGCTATTGAGCGTGTAGCTTAGCAATTTTGTTAAGGGTGTTTAAAAGCTTAGTATATATTTTTAAAAAAGTTGTTTTGACCCTATATATGCAGTATTATTTTCTATATGTACAATGTAGTTTTTCGACGAAGGCTCTTTGAGTGACCACCCTTGAGTCAATGTAGCTATGCCACGGGCTAACACACCCTTGTCAGGTGTTCTTTCATGATGGTCTTTGATAAGTTTGAAGTGGAAACTGTTGTGGGGTGAATCCCTTTTAAGAATCTTTTAAAGTAGCTTAAACATGCCATGAGTCAAGGAGACCTCCTAAATTATTTATTGAATTTGCTTTCTTGAAACTTTTGAATTGAGCATACCTTGTTGTTTTCTATGGTTAAGGGACACAAAGTACAATGTAGGGGCAGGGAAAGTTACTTCATTTGGGGCAGGTGCCAAACATGATCAAAAGTTAATGGAAATTTGCAGTTAGCATGGCATGCTGCATAAGTTAGTATCACTTGCGGGAAGAAGAAATGGGGAGGACATTAGAAACTTGTTAGGTTGCATCAGTGTAAAATCCTAATGAGTGAGTGCTAAATATATCTAAGAGTCCATCATCTGAACAATATAATATTTCAATTGACTCTGCACATTTGAATCGTTATATCAAATTTGATGTCGATCTATTTCTCTACTCCCCTTAGGAATATCATTTACTCTTTTTACAGTCTCTACACTTCACGCCTGTCTTTCTTGCATTGAATAGTTTCAGAAATTTTAAAAGAACGTCTTCAAAATCACACATCTTTGCAAACTTTGAATGATTTGTTTTAAGTAACATAGAAGTTGCGGGTCTTCAATTTATTACTCAGAGAAGACTTGAGCATAAATTCAGTTATTTCCTCTATTTGTCATATGTTTTGAATTGGTCAATTATATATTTGAGAGCAGAAGTCATACGATTTCAAGATAATCTAAAAGATTTAAGTGCATTTTAGAAATGCTACTCGCTATCTCTCTTTCTTGAACAAGTAAAGGAAAGCCCCGAGTTATTAGAGCCGAAAGCAGGAAAGTCCCATAAAAAAGGCCTTGTTGGAATCCACTGTCCAAATAACAGAAAGTACGAACATTTGTAATATTTCCCACTTCAAATCCACAAATTGAACTCTTACCGTATTGTGTTTGTTGTAGTTGTATGCTTGTGAAAGCAAGATGGTGAAGTTGACTATGATTGCTCGTGTGACTGATGGTCTTCCTTTAGCGGAGGGGCTGGATGATATTCAAGATGCAGATTTCTACAAACAGCAAGCCAAGTCTTTGTTTAAGAACCTCTCTATGGGCCAGATTGAGGCATCAAGGATGTCTGTAGAAACTGGGCCTTATATTTTCCAGTATCCTTTTATTTTGTTTCATTTAACATCTGTTCAATGCTCTTTGTGTGATTAAATCTCTCATATCAATGTTTACTGAAGTTTCTCAAAGTGCAGAGTTATCTTTTTGAACTTTATTTTGTGAGATGGGTACAAGCTAAGTAACAAAATGGTCACTCCAAATAGCTTCTCTGAATTACTCATATTCAAGATAATGATGTGTGGCAATTTCAATCTCAGAGAATACTGCAGAATTTTGTCAGTTTGTTTATGCACTTGTTAGTGAAACTGCATTTTTTTAATTTTTGGGTGAAAGCAGGTCCATTAGAGAGTCCTGAACAGGTCCCCCCTTCCCCTTCTAGAAATAAGTAAATAAAATTATTTGCCAACTATTGCCAGTGTCTTTGTTGCAGTTATAATCAGCACAGCTTGTGGGAGAACTGTAATTTGGTATACGCATGAGTGGATTGTATAACATCTGCAGTTAGTGTTGCAAAATTTAGGGACAATTAGGATTTTTCATGGTATTAGCAATAAGTAATGAGGTTTCCTTGGGTTGCCTTTGTGTTGGGATAGTTCTTGGTAGATAATTTTGCACAAGATATGGTTCTCTACAAATAATATTCAATCAATTTTACCAATAGTCACATCATTTGCGGATTAAAAATGAACAAAAGACCTGCCTTGATCCTTTTCTTCCAAAGTACCCACAAAATAGGCAAAGGGACGAAGGATGGATCCGGCTAAGTGCTTTCGATGAACCAGGAGGGATCTTTTTTGTTTTCGTATTGGCAGACGTGTTTCTCTTATCACATATCCCTCTTCATTTTCTCTTTCAACCCAATTTCTTTCTCAATATAAAGTAGTAATTTGAATGACATCTACTCTTGGATACACAGGAACTGATAAATTCATTTTGGAAAAGCAGAAGCTAATAAATAAGCACACTACAATTTGTTCTTATTATTAGTGGTCTGTTTTCTGGCTTTTTTCATGGTATGTGTGTTACCTATGTGAGGACTATGTATTCATTTTCTGGATTAATAGTAATATCAATCTTGTAGATGGAAGTGTAATTTATTGAACAAAATCTCATGGATGGTTTGCATTCCAAGTTACGCTTTGCTTCCACTACCCTTTCCTTTCTAAAATAGATGTACTTAATTACTGCTTTTTGACACTAAAAGAAGGTGTTCTCTGGGGAATTAGTGTTCTCTTAACTGGTTCACTCAGTTATAACATTGAAGGCCGTGTTTGTTATTTGACAATGTGTGACCGCTCTTATCCCAAGAAACTTGCTTTTCAATACCTAGAAGACCTCAAAAATGAGTTTGAGCGTGTCAATGGGAGTCAAATCGAAACTGCTGCTAGGCCATATGCTTTTATTAAATTTGGTATGGTCTTGTCTTTACTGTGTGCTGTTATAATTTCTAATTGATCTTCTGTTGAATACTAATCTTTTTTCTTTCTGCAATTTGTATTTTTCTTGTTTCAAAAAGATACATTCATACAGAAGACAAAGAAACTGTACCAGGACACCAGAACTCAGCGCAATATTACAAAGTTGAATGATGAACTCTACGAAGTTCATCAGATAATGACTCGAAATGTACAAGAAGTTTTAGGTGTTGGTGAAAAGCTGGATCGTAAGTTTCTCATTCCAATGTTTGCCTGACCTCATTACCTTCTTATAGTATCTGGAAAGTTTCTTGTGCCATTGTTAGCACTACCTTATTGATCTTTTAAATATCTGTGATGTTACTAATCCTCAATGTCCTGCTCTGTCAGTTTGGCCTTGAAAAGCTACCAAATGCTGTCTGACAGCTTCTTTATTTACAAGCATTTTATGCTTTTATTTTCTGTCATTTTTAAGTTTATTGTTATCCTGATATAGTTAGTGGTAGTGCTTAGTTGTTATGTCCAAGGAGTCTCTTGCAAATATGAAACTTCATAGTATACTTCCTAGTTCAGTTATAAAGAAATTTTGAGCTCCAAGTTTTTCACTAATGGTGCACCAGAAACAAGTTGAAAGGAGTGTGGAAGACATGTCCATTATGGTTTATTCATCCTCCTTAGACTTCATTAACTTTTTTTAACAACTGACTTTGGTGTGAGGTTCCTCTACATTGTGATATAGTGTATGTTGGTATATATGCCCTTTGTCAATAACCAAAACAAAACTGACTTTTCTGTAACTTAATTTGATGACTTGTAAATATTGATTCCTCTTTTTTTCTCTTCGTTATGTGCTCCTGGAAAGGAAATTTCTGTACTCATTCATCTTTGATCATAAGGCTACCAAGTTAAAGCCTTCATGTATTTCTTTATTACATATGTTCTTTCTTCCCACGGCATGATTAGGACTAGGGGTGTACAAGTCAAACCGAATCGACGAACCAAATTAAACCGAAAAAAAACCCGACTTGTGGTTTGGTTTGGTTGGTTTGGCGGTTGAAAAAAAAAAAAACCAACCACTCTTGGTTTGATTTGGTATTAAATGAAAAAAAGTCAAACCGAACCCAAACCAAACCGACATAATATATATATATATATATATATATACTTTTATTTTATTTATAGATAAAAAATATTATTTATAATCTACTTTGTTAATATATTTTTAGTTAGTTTATAGTTTTCAGTGTTTATATATTTTATTTCAAATTTGGGCTTGTAAAATTTTGTAAATAATATAATTTTATTTTATTTATAGCTAAAAATATTATTTATAATCTACTTTGTTAATATATTTTTAGTTAGTTTATAGCTTTCAATGTTTATATATTTTATTTCAAATTTGGGCTTGTAAAATTTTGTAAATATTATATATATAATTTTATTTAATTTATAGATAAAAAATATTATTTATAATCTACTTTGTTAATATAAATATATTACTTATAATCTACTTTGTTAATATATTTTTAGTTAGTTTATAGCTTTCAATGTTTATATATTTTATTTCAAATTTGGGCTTGTAAAATTTTGTAAATATTATATATATAATTTTATTTTATTTATAGATAAAAAATATTATTTATAATCTACTTTGTTAATATATTTTTAGTTAGTTTATAGTTTTTATGCTTATATATTTTATTTCAAATTTGGGCTTGTAAAATTTTGTAAATATTAGATAGATAATTTTATTTTATTTATAGATAAAAAAGTATTACTTATAATCTACTTTGTTAATATATTTTTAGTTAGTTTATAGTTTCAATGTTTATATATTTTATTTCAAATTTGAGCTTGCAAAATTTGTAAATATTTTATTTTGTATTAAGATCCGAAGTTACAATTATATTGTTATAGTTTTTCAAATTCGAAGTTAACAATTTGCTTTGTAAATATTTCGTTTTGTATTCAGTTTGACTGTATCCTTTAATCTTATTAATTTAACATAATGAATGTTGATATTTCAAAAAAATTTATTTTGCACTCATGTGAATTTTACCGTCTTTACGAAAATTTCTATTCATTTAACATTTCTTAAGTTTAGCTTATCACACAGATAAGTGAAAATATATTTGATCTCTTTTTCAAACACCGTTAAGTTGTAAAAAACCGAAAAACCGAAAAAACCCGAAAGAACCGACTAAAACCAAAACCAAAAAAACCGACTTTGCATGGTTTGATTTGGTATTTAGATTTAATAAATCGACATAATTGGCTTAGGTTTTTTTTAATGAAAAACCAAACCAAACCGACCTATGTACACCCCTAATTAGGACATACAAAGGACAACTATTATCAGATGAGCTATTATCTTAGAAATCCTTATATTCTCAAAAAGTAGGTTGTTGCTCTGCTACTCACTTGTGGCGCAAAGAGTGGAGCAAAATCAACTTGTATATTAAAATAAAGTTAAGGGTTGTGTCAGCTGTGACATTTTATTGCGTCATAGAAATAAAAAACACACAACTAAGAACAGAAAACAACTAAAGAAAATGATTTATATGACTGATACCAACTAATTTGGGTTAAGGCTTAATTGTTATTACAATAGTTCATGTGTTTGTCAGGAGTCTTTTTATTGTAGTTAGAGACTCGTATGTCTGTTTAGGGGTAAAGTGAGATATAAAGAACCTCCAGTTTTAGAGAACTCTTATTTTTCTTGAAAGACATCATTTATTTATTTAATTTTTATGCATGATTCTTATTTTTATTTTTATTTTGAGAAATCTGAGGGTTAGTTGGAATGAAATGCATCTGAATAAAGAGGAACTTTACAAAGATTATTTTAGTTTACCCAACTCATTTGGAACTGATATAGTTGATTGATTGAATATAAAACCAAAAGCACATGTATGTATTTCTGTCAGTCCTAACTCATAAGACTTGTAGCTTTAATATAGATCAACAATCATACTCTTCTATGATATACATTTGTTATGTAGTTAGTTCTCCCTCTTCTTTCATCTTTCTTATGTTCATCGAACATTCTCCCATTGTTTATGTTTGATATTAGAGATTTGATTGTTCAAATATGAAATTGTGCAGAGGTCAGTCAGATGTCCAGTCGCTTGACATCCGAATCCCGCATTTATGCTGATAAAGCAAGAGATTTAAACCGTCAGGTTAGTGTCATGGAAATTTTGAGATGATATGATTATATTCTTGGCCATAAATGTACTTTTATCCTTTAAAAAGAGTGTACTTTCTACTTTGCATTAGTTGGAATGAAAATTGGTGATGTAGGAGGATTTAAAGGAATATGAAACTTGGGATTTGTTCTTTACTTTCTGATGTGCACACAGATGCATATGATGTAGGATGTCACTGTAGAAGATTATGGGGCTCGATATGTCCAAGTTTATTGTGGATGAAAATAAACTAATGTTCAACGGAGTATTTGGAGGCCTGTTGATAGCATGTGCTTTGATTCTTATCACATGCTATTAAGAAATAGAATGGAGAAATGTTTAACCATGATTATCACCAGCAAGGACTTCTGTTTCCTGCCATTGCTCTTTGAATCTTGCACTTAGTTTGGTCCTCATTTGTGCTTTGACTAGGACATACAACAGAAAATGGCAATGAAACTTTGACCATGTCTAATTCTAGTTTTAGGTCCCATTTCATTTTCTTAAGATTCAATTTGAATCCTAAACAATTTTGACGGTTTGTTTTCTCAACATTTGAATATTTAAAACATGGAAAAGGGCAGCTCAGTGCACAAAGCATTCCACGTTCAAATAGTGTCCGAGGAAGGGCTGCATCCCATGGGGTGTGATGTAGAGTGTAGAGTGTCTACCCTAATGCAAACATTAGTGTCTGCTTTCATGGCTTGAACATGTCCTTATTTAATAAATTAATAATATAAAATTCAAATAAAATATTAACGAGTAATACTATATCAATAAATATTTTTAAAAAATCATATGGTGATTGGTGGTAGTGCTTGTGGGTGCAGACTGGGGTGGTAGCTAGTGAATAGTAATAATGGTGGCCGATAGTATTAGTTAGTGGTGGTGGTAGTTGTTGGTGGCCATTGATAATTGTGGTGTAGGATAGTGATAGCTAATGGTAGTGGTGATTGTCGGTAGTAATTGGTGGTTGTGGTAACAGTGGTTGATGGTGAGATTATAAATGGTGAGTGGTGATGACGGTTGACTATGGTGATTAGCGGTTGTGGTAGTTGATAATGAATAACATTGTAATGATATTAAGACTTTGTTATAAATTTTACTCATTTAGATCTATTCAAACCCGTAACTAGTGAAAACAAGAATAACACACTTATGATTGAGATTTGAAGTATTAAGATTCAGATCTAAAAAATAAATGCACTTAATGACTAAAATTTGCATATTAAATCCTACTATCAACGGATATGGTGCAGTTGATGGGGCTGCTCCTTCCTTAAGGTTTCGGATTCGAGCCCTGGGTATGGAAAAATCCTAGGTAGGGAGTGCAAAAATTTGAATTTTAAATCCTTGCATAGACATGCAGTCATGTATCACATGTGGATGGTCTTGCCTCCTGTCTTAATTAATATGCTTCTTTTGTTTTCTTATTTGCAATCACTTTTAAAATATTGACTCATTTGTTCATAACTTTAGGCTCTGATTCGGAAATGGGCACCTGTGGCTATTGTCATTGGAGTTGTTATTCTCCTCTTCTGGGCAAAAAATAAGATTTGGTGATGCGACTATCCCATATGCAGCTTAGAGAAGTGTTATTACTCTTTGATACTTTCTGATTTTGCAACATCAAACTGTGTGGCAACCGATAGATCACTTAACATTTCAAGGTGTCTAACGTGTTGTGTGCGCAGTGAAGAGAGTTTTTTGGCAGATGAGAATGAGTTTGATAATGTAAGACAGATAACTTGTTGGTAAACATTGACAAAATGATATCAATGTTAATCCTCTCAGCATATTTTACCTTGCTTAACTTCAAAATTTGAAGTGCAACATATATTGTAGTGCTGAGTTGATCAGTTGCAACTTCTGATATATTAAAATACAGCTATAAGATTGCAGTGTTTGATGTTTAGTTTCTTTTTCTTCTTCTCCATTTATGCATGCTAATGAAGTTCTGGTGTGCAACGATTTTCCAGAAAATGCCAGTGTTGTGCAACGATTCACAACATTCTAAAACCAAAAAACCAAAATTTGATAAAACCGAACGTCCACCCCAGAAGCTAACCACAACAGGACTACTTGTATTTGCAGCATTCATATCGACAAAACACCATTAGGCTGGTCAAAGTTACATAAACAGTACCTCATTAGTGTGGAACTTCCATTCTAAAAGGGATTTACTTGTGCTTTTAAGCTTCACTTTACTAGCTTCTTGAAAAGGAAAGAAATATGACGAAACAGACATTTTCTCTTTTATCACATAGATGAAACATTTTAGGAGAGTGAAAGTTCTGAGTTAGGTAATTCTTTGGAGCAAGGGTTCTCATGAGAAGGAAATAAGCAGAGGACATTTTGGAAAATTTACTACTTGCATATAAAAGAGTGAATAAAACATGAAATATTTAGTGATAATATTAGGTAAAAAAACAGAATAAAAGGGAAATATGTTTCACTTAAATCAAAGCAGAGGAAGTATTGCTCATCTTGCAGATGACTCGGATCATCTTAAAACAGATCTTAATATTATGTAACCACAATCTAGTAACTTTTCTGACTTTCGATTCCTAAATAAAGCAAAATTTCCATTAACTCGAATTTCAATAGCCTACAAAAATAAATACACACATCCACTAAAATTTACACAAGCCTGACAAGTAATTAAGCCTCTTCTGGTCTTCATCTTAAACAAATCAAGAAGTTGACTCCTCTTCAAGCTCCATTTTGTGTACTGTATATTCCCTCTCAAACAACAAAAATTCCTGCATGAAATGTGAGTTTCAACTTTAGTAGCAGTATCTAATTATTGTATAGCAGAAATTAACCAAATAACAAGATAACAATATTAAGCCATGATTTCATTATTGTTGTTCCAGAGGATCCAATCGTCCTCTACAAATGGTTGCACACTCTAATCTACACTAGCAAATCATGGTGTTATCTTAAAATATCCTGCTCATGAAAAACAGCGGAGATATGTTGGCTATAACAGAAGCTAGATATTACTGTCTTAAGCACTAAGGATGTGACCAGATGATAAATGAAGTCGGAGCTGTGGGGAGGATGAAGGGAATCAATCATGGTCACACAACTTGGTCAACAGCATCAAAGGCTAGGACTAATAACTACTTGGGGCTTGAATAAAGATTGGAGAACTGATAGAAAATCCAAGTAGTTGTGGAAGGGTAGAAGAGTTTGTGAGTGATGCATGACAGCTGATGCGACTTTGGCAAACATAACAATCATCTTAGTTAATAGGAAAGCTCTATTATCTCTTTTCCACTGCATAAAGGGTAGAAGCCCGACAGTTAGCTTACCTGCAACTGATTCTGACTGAAGAGATGAAGAAATCCAATTTCAGGATCTGTGACAAGGTTGATCAACTCATCATGATGATTAGGTGGATTACCAGACTCCACGAGTGAGGCAGAAACCTATAGAAGAGCTCAACAGATCAGAACAGGGAGAACAGACAAACACGTCCTTGTAGCTTTTGCTCTATTCAAACATTTCGAATTGTCAAATAAGATAAATGAAAAGTTGTGGTTATAGCCATTTGATTTAGATGATAGCGCACACACAATACTATCAGTAGTTTGAAATTATTAGTTCCAATAGAAAGCTCACCTGCATACACCGCAGAATGACTTCAGGGATGCAACATCTACGACAAAGACCATGCACTATGTAGGTTGCAGGGCCTTCAATAGAACCATCACCGTCAGAATACCAAGCATCTAATCGAGATATCTCCATTGTAACTCCTGCTTGAAAGCGAACAAGCTCCCCTTTAACGAGAAACAACATAATTTAAGAAGATGAAGGGGTAATATATAAAAGAGAAAGGGGAAAAAAAAGCAATGAGCTTCATCAGAGTTCCCGTTTACAAATTATGCCAACTAGCACATTCTCATGCAAATGAGCCGTAGAAGAAGTTAGTACTAGCTTAGTAAAAAGAACTCCCTCCGAGTAATTCTATGGTCCAAAAGGTCAAGAACAATTAAGATCTGCATAGTGAGATTGACTTCAAATGGTAAAAGATCTGATGATGTGTTTTGGACTTATGGTGAACTTACTATAGAACAGGGGTAAAAACTACAAAAGTCAAATGATCAAAGGTTTTGACAGTAGCAGATACTCATACAACACCATGTCAATCAAGAGATTTGATATCACTTGAGTTTCAACAGACCTCATTGGATTCATTGGTAATAATATACAGGCAAAGATTCTTTCCCAAAAGTCGGGATCATTGTCTTGATCCATTTATGCTATGAGGGAATAACACTAAGAGGATACTAATTAATGATAGTAGAGTTCATAAAGAAACTATACATAGGAAATTGAGAAGCATGTTCAACCAAATGAAATACAGATGTTATAACCTTCTTTATGTGCAATATATGAGCACAAACTATATACTGAAAATAAAGTAGTACCTAAACACTAGCAGAATAACTATTTGAATCAAATCATAGACTCATTCCCAAGAATTCAGCAGTACCACAGAGAAACAATGGCAAATCCTCTACTCCATTTCAGTTTCTATGACCTTACTTTCTTTCCACAGAGAGCAAGAGAAGCAATATTGACTGATCATACTTGAGCTTAGCAAAGTTTTGCCAACACAATAGTCAGATGGTGTGACAAGATTTAAAGAGATCAATTCGAATTCAAAATGACACTGGGTTCATTAAAAGTGTTTTTCTAGAAAATTATATTTTCCTTTACAAAATCATTCTCCAGTATTTGGCTACCATAAACTGTGGAAAATATATCTCTTGAAAAATATTTTTTTACAAGGTAAATATATTTTCCACCAAGTGGGAAAATGATCGAACCACACATGGACAAAAGTCATTTCCTATACAATATCCCAACTCTTAATCCATAACAGCAGTTCTAATCAACACGATATTGTAGTCAACTGGAATTTGCACTCCGGTCTTCCAGGTTTGCACCCACTCCAATGTGGTGGAATTTGTTGTTCAAGTAAATATGTCAATTTTTTGAGAGATGCTAAAACAGTAAGTAGATCAAACAAAATGTGGTCTAGGAAAATTAAGTACAGGTGAAATGAGAATGTAAACACAGAGATAAAAAGGATAGAAAAGAAAACACATAAAATTGGAGGAAAGAAAAGAACAAAGAAGATGGAACACCAGAAAACTAATTGAAAACTACAAATGAAGATAAGGCTAAAGCAATTTATCAAGGCCTAAAATACACAACCTGAAACTAATGACACTAACTAGTGACAAAAAGATGAAATGCAAAAGAATGACACATAACTAGTGATATTTGAAAGCACACAACAATTTGCAACTTAAGATGAATGTGGTCCTAAAAGGAGCTCCGAGAAGACAATCGTATCAACAGGAGGCTTTGCCAAACTGGGAGAAGGTTATTCTTAAAAGTTAAAACAAGTTCATCAACTAGAGAATGTCATACCTTTAAAACCAGCAGAAAGCATTGTAGCAAGAATACCACCATCATGGAACTTATGTGGCCCAAGCCCATCGTTTTCTGTTGCTAAGCAGCACAATACAACCTCGACACAATAGTTGTCTCTGGACGATATAGAGACGCTCACCTGCACGAACATTAACACAATGCCAATCACCAACAATATTTTGAAGGTCAAAGTCTTCCTAAAGCATTACCTTTTGCTTGAACCAGGGTTTAATTTACTGTTGATTTTAATATTTTGTTTCAACAGAATTAGGTTGTTTGGGATTGGCTTATTTTAAGTGCTTTCAAGCCAAAATAACTTTTAAGCACTTTTCAAGTTGGTTTAAGCTAAAATGATAAACATAACCCAAAAGCCATAATAAGGCTAGAAACCCACTACAAAAGGTATGAGCCCCATAGCTGGATGAGTATGTGTACTATCTATTACTCTTATTTTAGTTAACCTGCCTAAATATCAGTGTATGGACTATTGTTTTCTATATAAATCGTTACACCAATCGGCCATAACCCAGACAGATGTATTCATGTTTACGTACATTTGCTAGCTAGCATGTCCATTCTGACATCCCCCAACACCCCTTTTCTGGCACTGATATCTTGACAGAGACATTCCATTTTACCATTTCTAAAGCTCACTAAAACTTGTCTACTTTTGATAGGTACCTTGATGAATGGAAAATTAGACCAACATGGTCCAAGACTCCAATTATAATTAAAAGTTAAGACACAACAAGAAAGAGAGGAAACTCATGTATTGGACATGTCCTCACTGGAAAAGTTAGCATACCATTATTTGGCGATTTAATACTTCTTCCTCACTGACAGAAGAGTAAAGGGCGCTCATTAATGTGGTGCATAAGGTTGCATCGGGAGCCATACAATCACCAGCTGAAGAACAAAGCATCACAGTCGCATGTAACTCCAGGAAAACAGGTTCATCACTTTCCAATACGCGATCTTCAGTTGGAACTAACCATGGATTTTCTTGCCCTAAGATACACATTCAGCACATTAATTTTGTGGAAGCCCAACAATTCAACTGTAAACGGCATACACTTGAGAAGAAATTGAGAGCCAATGTGCGGGGTAGACGAAGAAAAAATGAGAGACTTTGCAAGGGGTAGGCAAATCATTTATGAGAAAGCAATACATCTTCTAAGACTAGATATCTTCTGAACAATTCTTTCTCACATAGGTTTCGTTCACTCACGTTGTAGAAGCGAGAGTGATGTATCAAGAGTTTCTCTAGCTGCTATAACTTCCTTCTGCTTTTCCTCATCTGAGAGTTCAATTGGTGAAATTTCTGAGTTCTCTAGCTCAACCTTTAGCCAGTTGCGATAAGTTGCATCACATGAATAGAACTCACTCTGATTCGGGAAAAAATAAAATTACGATTAAATTATTCAAGATCGAAGTAATAGCAAGCAAATTAAAGGCATCTCGAGATCTTCTGTAAAATTCTCAAAAGCATACCCAGTCCTGGAACTCCTTTAGATTCTCCGAGAACTCATGACTCTCAATGGAAACGAGCTCATCTGAGAGTTGTTTCAATGGCTCAGCCAGTAAACTGAGCAAAGTATGAGCACCAATGGGCATTGCTGGAACCCTCCACATTGAAATAAGAGCAAATTCCCTGAACAGCACATTGCTGTGGAAGTAGTTGAAAATGAATCCCAATTATATGTTGGGGACAAACAGTGAGCAAAAGTACTTAAGCATCCAAAAGATTAACAAACATTGGTGGAGGGGGGACGCAACAGCACACAAAATATTGAGGTTGGGCATGCTGGCAAAGAATGAAAGCTGAAAAGAAGAGTATAATGGAGAATTTAAAATAAGCACTCCTGCTAGTTTACTGATTTTAAAAAAATTACTCCTGATGATACGTATATTATACACAAACTCATACAGTTAAGGATCAGAACACGTTCAACCAAACGAGTTGCTTCCTATTTGCAGATCGGAACGTACTTTTATTTTTCTAGGGGGGGGGTCTACAAAATTACCTTACCCATCAACTGCATGTATGAATCAACATTAATGATTTTATTGTTGATGAGATAACCAATTACAGAGTGGAGGGCATGATCATTTGAGTCACCTCAAGGAATAATAAATTAAGAAAAAATAGGGAAGAAAACTGACCTGTGCATCAATGCCCGGAAAAGAAGTTTCATACTGACAGACGTAGAATTATTGATTGTTGAAGGAGGTGTGAAACAGAGCCACTGAATTACCATAGCTTTCTGAAGGCTCTGCAGTCGATGCTGCTCTGCAACATCAGTTTCGCTATCATATTTCCCAACTCTGATTTCACGAGACCTTGAAAGAACCCTGTTTAAAATAATTATAGTTTAACGCCAAGTCCTTTGAAGGAATTCTATTTTGCATGATTTCGAACTTGCAAAATATGTGTGAAGAATAAAGGAACCTTTCAATGATCTCCTCAAAACTGCCCTTTGAATCATCTTCTGGAGCAAATGGCAAGTATTCAACAGCAGAAAGAAATATTTTATATCTGACATGAGCACTGTCAACAATGGAAAAGTGACAATGGAATCAGACAGCAACTTAAGCCATTACAAATAAAAACCTCTGCAAAAGTTCCCTAGTAATGATCAAGCAGAATGAACTGTTCCTGAGTCATAAAAAAAGAACTTTTCCCACAGTATAAGGGTTTGGAGTTTGGACAACAAAAAATCATTATGGCTTGTTGCTGCCATGAGATTTATTTATAACTTCTTACCCTATTGTTTTTGGACAAGTTCTTATTTATGATGTCCAACAAAAAGTCATTATTGTTTGTTATTGCCATAATGCTTGCTTTTCCAAAAAGAAAAATTAAAGAGAAAAAAGGTCAGCTTATATAGGTTTACCTGCTATTCAGCCTTAACTCCATCATATGCACAAACAGATCAATACAACGATGGCGAGCTAACTGAGAAGCATAAATCCCAACCAACTCTTCATGTTGCTTTGTAAATAGAAACATAGTATACCTGCAATTGCAGTTCAGGCTTCAGAAGTAGATAACATAGTGCTAAAAAAATCACAAACACTGAATATTGGACTACAACATTTGAAAATAACACTGAAAATAGTGCAGTACTACTTTGATTTCATACAAAAATGGAGCAGATATACTTGACACAATGAAAAAAAAAATGACAGATGAAGACATCAACTCTTCATGAAACTTGTCACAAAAGGCAAATCCAGTCAATCAGGAACCAACATAAACAACCTATATATATATATATATATATATATTGATGAATAACCAATATATGGTATCAAGTCTAGTTTATTTGTTCGGGTTTGGAGTTTAATGATTGCAAACCCACCTCAATCAGAACTCCATTGGATTTCATATCATAGCATAAAGATCTTAAATGTATTTATCGCCTTTACCGAGTGTTATGCACATGATAGGGCCTTGGAACAAATAGCTTTGTATCTTATCACGATGAATTTCTCAATAAATTGTTTGTCTCCAAATTCTAAATAGATTATTTTCATGAGAAGGATATGTGAATATAACATATCAAAAAAGAAACTATTGTTGGGACAGGTTTATAGATTTCATCACATGTATATTTGTAATTAGGTAACTACTTAATAGTCTAGTAGAACTGCTATTTTAGGCTGCCACCTAATCTAAGGTGCGGAATATAATCAGCACAAGGAATTTTACCATGGAAAATGTGTTGAGGGAATAAAAACATGATCTACCCTTGTAGGATTTACCTCAAATTTCCACTAAAAACTGGAGCAATTTTAGGTTACAACTCCATAACAAAAAAGATAACTCCTTAGTACCTTACCCTTCCTAGTTGCAACTGCCCCTTTCAACATTCTACCCAAAACATGAAAGCCTTTACAACTCAAGAAACAAACACCTATTACAAATCTTCTATGAAAGTAATTAGGTTACAATTTAAGAACAATCAACTGAGCAACTCAAGAACAAAAGCAGAAGCTTCTTAGGAACAGGTTCTCTTTGTTGTTAGATTGATTCTCACAAAGCACTCCTCACAGTGAATACTATTGCTAAGAGTCGGTGTTTTGGATGGCGAAAGGCGACAAGGGCCTGTCTCGCCTCGCAGCGAGGCACTCGCCTTTTTGAATTGAGGCGCCAATTAATACCAAAAATTAAAAATATTTAATTGCACATATAAATATCCAAAATCTCAATAGGAGTAACATATATTAGCAAATATTTCAATTCAAAAACTAATAGTAGATACTAAAAGTCTAGAACTTTGAAGACCCAATAATTCAAAAGACAATTGACAAATAAATACTATATTAATTAGTATAAAACTAAATTAATATAGAAGGATTAATTTTTTTAAAAAAAATATAGACAGCAGTGAGCAGTCAGAACTCAGCAGTGGCCAGTGAGCAACAAATCAGAGCAAAACAGAGCAGTTCACTACCAGGAAAACAGAGCAGTGAGCAGACAGACTGAAGAAGAAGAAACTGAAGTAGAGAAAAACTGAAAAGAAGAAAAGAAGAGAAGAAGAAGAAGAAGAAGAAGAAGAAGAGAACTGACTGAAGAAGAAGAAGAAGAAGAAGAGGTCTCGTAGTCATACCTGGCAGACGCGACTCGCGCGAAGGAGAAGAGTAGAAGAAGCTCTAGTGCTCGACGATTCCGATAGAAGAAGTCGCGACTCGCGACTGAGGAGAAGAGTAGAAGAAGCAGATGCGACTCGCGATGTTGAAGAAAGTTTGCAGAAACCCTAATTTGACTAATATTATTAAGTCGGGCCTTTTTTAAAAATAAAAATAAAAAAGGCGCCGTCACGCCTAGCCATTGCCATCGCCATATTGCCGCCATAGCTCGCCTATTTAATCTCGCCTTGCCTCACTGTAAATAGGCGTAACAGCCTAGCATCGACTTATCGCCTTTGGCGAAAGGCGAGCGCCTTTCACAAAACTGCTAAGAGTAAAGCTTGATCTGTGCGAATAGCGTCCTCTTCAATGGCATCAATATGGTTTTTATATAGGAGAGGTGATGGTTGAAATCCTATTATCTTCTTGCTCCAAAACCCATTGGAACTTGGTCAAGAAATTCAATCCCAATTGCACTTGCGACCTTCACATGTGATTGCTCCAAATCCAAAGCTCTCTCCTTTTGTGCAAATATGATAATGCTTCCATGTTGAGTTCTTGTTCCTTGATCCATACGTTTGTGTCATAAACAAAATTCCTCAAGGAATCCTTCTTGCACTTGGAATATGCTTCGCCTCAGCTAGTCATCAATCGTCTCCCGTCTTCGCATCTCCAGAAGATGAGTCATAGAATATGTCTATAGAATATAAAATGATAAGCCTCAATACAAGTCATACAAACTTCTAAACAATCGTTGCTCCATATATACTTCATCCTCGAGATCGCCATGGATTAAAAGCGCTTTTAATGTTCAACTGATATAAAGGCCCATGGCAAACAACAACCATGGATAGAAAAAGACAGACAAATGCTACTTTATCAACGGGGACAAATATCATTGTAATCAACCCAAATATATGAGATAACCTTTGGCAACAAGGTGGGCCCTAATCGATCAATTTGGGAGTATGTTGGGAGACACAAGTCATGCAATATGTCTGAACAATCGAAGCTATCTTAGAAGATGTGCCGAAGGAACTCAATATAATTGGACAAAGAAATGTCAAATGATCCAACTTCCTGCATCACCCGTATCATCTTCAACCTCCGTCTAGTGTCACAACAAGGCAATAGGAGCAAGAAGTCACTAGAAAAGTAAAGTAATTGGCAAAAAAAATATCTTGTTGGTAAAACACTAAATTTGGTTGAAAAAGTCATCCCATATAAGGAAGTTACAGAAGTTCTATGAAGGTCATCGATACAAGAAAATAAAAGGGGGTGAACAATAAATTGAAATTTCCACCAAAAACTGGGACTAATAGTGCCAGGCCAGAGTTCCAATGATCAAAAATGAATGGAAATAGGGTGGATAGAGTCGGATTATGTAGATGAGCAACACGGAAAAAGATTCTCACCGAGATATGGTTGTAAATCACCACACATGTTGAGTTTCTGCGGACACGTGGGAGCGCATCTAGCATCTGTTTCAGGTGGACTTCGTCTTGTTTTACTCACCAAAGAAATCCTATTCTAACGGTAGTGTTGTTTTATCACAACACTACCAAAGTTTGAAATTGAGTCTAATAGCTTTTCTCGTCATCGGAAAATGCACAGTGAATACACTTTCTTCATCCTTGATGTCGTCGATATTACACAGAGAATTTACCACTTTACCACAAGTGCTCTGATACCATAAGAAATAATGGAATAAGGTGGAGAAAACTCAGGTCGATCATTCTCTCAAGCCATTAGGGTTTAAATAGCTAAGTCTACATACTCTAAGGAAAGAAAGAGAATCAAATGCACAATTACAAGGAGTATATCATTTACAAGATACCTAGATTGTCCTAGAATATCTACAAGATATTAACCTCGATTCTTTTATGCGTTATTTTCTTTGATAACAGAATTGATGATTTACTGTGAATAACCCATCCCTCCTCAACCTCCAACCTACATGAATCCGGCATAGAAGGTAATATGATCTGTTTGTAGAGTGCTTCCACCAAATTCTGGCACTCCCCGTCTCCCACTTTTGTATATTCCTTCTAATCCTGAGGTCTTAAAGTAAAAGTACCCACTCACCCATATACCTTCCACATATGTTAGGAGTTGGAGAATGGTGGTCCTTTCTCAATAAAATCTCCTTATGCCAAGATGCTCACAAGAGATGAAAGTTTTCCTGCATGATGCAGTTTGGAATCCCAGGGCACCAAGAAAGGTACGTTTCTTCATATGGCTGGCAACTAGAGGAGCGATTATGACAGCCGAGAATCTGAGGAAAAGGAGGATCACCTATGTAAGTTGGTGATTTATGTACAAAAGTTCGGGAGAGGATATGGCAACTACACTGTCAGGTTGCTTCAAGGTTATGATGGGTCGTTTTGACATTGTTTGGACTGCTGTGGTCTGTGGACTGTGCCAGGGACGATAAAGGATGCCTTGTTTAATTGGGCTTGTAGAAGACAGAAGAGAAGGCGCAAGACATGGAACATTGCTCCATTAACCCTTATATGGTTAGGGAGGAGAGAAGAAATAGAAGACCTTATAAAGGAATTAAACATGATTTTGTACATTTGAAGAATACCCTTTTATCCCTAGTTATTTTTGGTGCACCCATGAGATTCCTGTTAGTGCGGAACTGTGGATGCATGGTGGTCCATTGTAGAGAACCATTTATTTTTGTAGATTCTCTTTTTTGGTATACTGCTTGTATAAGGGAGCATTTTACCTTTTTTCTAATGAAATGATTCCTCACTAGATCAAAACATATGTTGGATTGTCGGTTCTTTGTGGTTCGATAATCTCACTACATAAGGAAGGGAGGCCCTAAACGTATCCTTACCAGACTCGTGGTTCAAAAGCTTATTTCATTGCCAACCCCGCCCATAGAAGTGATCCGACCACTAAAGTCTTCCCATCCCTTCATGATACTCCTTCACAAGCCACAACCAAACAACACTATGAAAAAAATTCTAGTCATGCACCCTCTTCTGTTCGGTTAATACTCTTCTGCAACCACTTCCCTCTATATAAAGTGTGCACCTCCACTCCAAATCTACATAACTACTTCCCTAGCAAAACTTTGTCAGAAACTCAGAAGACCTCCACTCCTAGCCACCCCACTTTCCCAACTCACTAAGTGTAACTTTTTGATATTATGTCAAAAAGATTAAGAATGATAATAAAGAACATAGAAGTTGACTCTATTTTGCCTTATCAGTATTAAAGTTGATTCTCATAGTTCTGGAAAATCCACAATCCAGATGAATCTCTAATTCTATTTGTTCTGCAATCCGTTGGAACCAGTTGAAAAATGCATTCATCAAGGCACTAAGGGAACACAGATGAAGTATAATAGAAGCGACCTTGTTGTGTATAGTCTATGAAGTCTAACTTGATTGAAAGTGTAAGAATGCTTCTAGGTTCATCGCATACAAATTGATCAAATATTTTATAATTACTACTAACTAAAGTAAGGCAAACTAGGCAGCGACATAATTCAAAAAGACATCTCAGAATCAATTGAATTACAAACATCAAAAACAAAGCAGTATATAGCATTAATACAAAATGGTTGATAGGCGTTACCACACATTTCCAAGCTTTTAGTTTTCTCTTAAACTCATAACTCGCGTACCATGAATCAAATAAAATAGCTACAGCACACTTTCACTGATTTTCCACCAAAATTACATAAGATGCTATAAGCAGTGAATTATGGACATGTTCTCCAAACTGTCATTTTAAAGAAATACATGAGATAAGCTGAAAAGAACATGATTATTGATTCCCTATATACCTTCTACATTTATCAATACCACCAAAAAAAAGAATATGCTACATAGTACTTACATGTGAAGAATGAGGTCACCAACCGTCAGTAATTTCTCTCTAAAATCATCCTTCATTTGATCTTCGAGTAAGTATCGGAGCACAAGCACTAAGTGTGCACCAAGGCGCATCATTTGTGGGTCACCATGAGGTCTAAGCATAAAAATTGCACAGTCAGCATAAATCACAACCAACATAAACTTTGTTTCCAAGAATACAAGTATGCATGCATATTATGATAGTCTATAACTAAACACATGTATAGATAAATCACTCATGTAATTCTAAGTTCTAACTATCAAGGAAACAGATTATTTTGTAAGATCCAGGAGCCAAAAACAACAAAAGTACTTCTGGAAGCCTAACACCTCGGACAATTGACATCAGGAAATATAACATGCTAAATACAGAGGGGAGGCTCAGTATGTGAAGTGTCTGCTAAAAGATTTTATGGTG
The DNA here is from genome assembly GCA_035578085.1 of Solanum pinnatisectum. Taxonomy (NCBI): domain Eukaryota; kingdom Viridiplantae; phylum Streptophyta; class Magnoliopsida; order Solanales; family Solanaceae; genus Solanum; species Solanum pinnatisectum. Next base: position 7,305,971 of record CM069087.1, read on the forward strand.
GTCACACAAAATTCAATACAGTGCCAGAATAGGTAGACGTCCTGGTTTATATCTCACTACTACTCCCTCCGTCTCATATTAGATGGGCATCTTACTAAAAATATTTGCCCCATTTTACTTGATCACTAACTAAATCAAGATAGAGTTAATTAAATTTTTCCCATTTTACCCCTACAATTAATTTGACCTTTGAAACAAATTTTAAAGACCCAAGAATTTCTTTTTTCAAGAGGTTAATTAATATGAACAAATGGAAAAATGGAAAAATAGTAAAGTTGCTCAATCTATTAATGATTTCTTAATCACCGTGTAAAATAGAAAGTGCCCATATAATATGGGACAGGGAGTACCATTTTAGAAAAGGAACTTCACGTGTTGGACAAGAAAAAGAATGAGACTGAAACGTGAAGAGGCATGTTAGGAAGTAATTAAACAAAAAACATGTTTTGTTTCTAGTAACTTCAACTTTTTGATGAGGTGGTCTTACAATTCAATAGTGTTAAAATACTGTCAAGATTCTCAAAGATACTCTCAAGAAGCTTTACAAAGACCATAAGAATCGAAAACAAAACTAAATTTTGGAAAGATGGCTGGATAGACCAAACCTTTCCAGATCTGTTTCTAATCTGTGAGAACCCTGATGCTAGAGTGAGTGATTGTTGGACAGAACAGGGATGGGACATATCTTTAAGAAGACTACTTAATGACTGGGAGGTGGAGAGGGTGACAGCGCTACTGGGAAAACTAGCTGAAATGACTATAACCACAACAGCATCAGACAAGATCCTGTGGAAACATAGTAAGGATGGAGTCTTCTCAGTCAACAATGCCTACAAAAGAGGACTACAGGGGATGACAGGGGGCCCAAAATATAATTGGAATTACTTTTGGAAGAGTGACATTCCTACAAAAGTAAAGTGTTTCACCTGGTTAGTGATAAAGAGAGCATGTTTAACAGAAGAAGTTCTACGGAAGAAAGGCAGGCAGAGGAAGAAAGGAAGGCAGCTGGTCCCTAGGTGTTTTTTGTGCAACTTGACAGGGAAAACAAATAACCATCTCTTCTTGCATTGTAAGTTGTAAGTTTACTGCTCAAATTTGGAATCTGTTCCTCAACATCACAAGCATGAACTGGACAATGCCAGAACATACATCAGATCTGTTGAGCTGCTGGATTAGGAGGGGAGGCAGTAACAGTCAAAAAGATGGTGGAAGCTAATACCATCATGCGTATGGTGGTCAGTCTGAAAAGAAAGAAATGGAAGATGTTTTGAAGATAGATCCAATTCCATCCACAAAGTTAAATGGAATTGTATAGTATCTCTACTTTTTTGGTGTAAACAGCTTTGTATAGATGATATTTATCAGATTATAGATTTGATAGGAAATCTGTAATTATCCCTTTTTGGAGGTAGCCAGCATACCCTTAATGCTGAAGAATTCAACCTTACCAGTTCCAAAAAAAAAAAAAGAAAACAACTGCAGAATAACCAAATCTTGGTGTGTATAAGCAACAACAAAACTCAGCTCATGAACAATGAAAAGTGAAAGGTTTACTTACTTGAAGAAGGTTTCATCATCTTCAGAAGGTGATATCCAAGACCATATGATGTCCAGCAAACTTGGTATGTTTCCTAACATAAGGTTCATCTGTTCAAAACTTTTGGTTAAAGCTGCAGAACATATCAGTTCAACTAGAATACTTAGGAAATGAAACCGTACTTAGCTAATATACACTAATTTCTTCTTCAGGGGGGAGGATGTAATACTCCCTCTGTTTCAAAAAGAATGACCTACTTTCCTTTTTAGTCCGTTTAAAAAAGAATGACCCCTTTCCATTTTTGACGACACTTTGATTTCAGCTTTTCACGTGGCATGTTTAAGGCCACAAGATTAAAGGGCATTTTGGTACATTTGACATAACTTTAATTTAGGACCACAAGATTAGAAAAGTCTTCTTTATTTTCTTAAACTCCGTGTCAAGTCAAACTAGGTCATTCTTTTTGAAATGGAGGGAGTAACTTAGAATGACACCAAGGAAATAGACAGGATACACTGCAACCAAAGTTATTACCCGCCCAAGCTACTATATACACAGAACTGTTAAGGCAAAGAAAATGGAAGGAACTGGGCTTTTCTAAGACTAACACAAGACCAAGTGAGGAAGTCCTAAAATACCAGATTTTGTGGTGCACAGAGATATCGGTTGAGCTGCCGCAACAATATATTCAATGCGTATGCGTTGTAAATTTGTGACAGGAATAACATCAAAGAAATATGCCATCAGAAATTACTTAAATCATAAGACAAGACAGACCAACTTTCGCAGGCAGTGTTTCTTTGACATTCAACTCAGCAGACTGTATAACAGCGCCACACCACATAGTATTTACAATTTGTAGCATACTGAAGATAAATCTTTTTAATGTGCTACACTGCCTTTCTCATCAAGTGTACATAGTGGACTTGCATTTAACATAAACTACACTTCTGGAATTAAGTTGTTTGGTGCAAATGATCGTGTGTATAGACTCACACAAGTACTTTCGCTGGTAAGATGCATCTAGTCATCAAAAAGGGGGGATACTAAATTTTCCAATTTCCAATAGATCAAAGGGACTAAATAGAGGAAAAAACAGATTACTCTTCTAAAGAAAAAGTAAAATGGTTAATATCGATATGAAACGACTCTATACCTCAATTTGTCTCTGCTGCTCCTTGCAGGATCGAGTAACAACTTCATGCACCGTATCGCTAGATTACAAAGAATTTTTACAAATTTCAGATAGGAAGTAGCAAAGAAAAATATGGAGCAACATCTGGACTGCATAGTTACCTTGAATGGAGTTTCTGAAGAAGAGCAGAAAGGTGCCTAGGTTGCTGATTCACAACTTGAAGTGGCCAACTATCTGGTCCAACAGCTGGTTGAGAAGCGCCATCTGCAAAATCTGGATTAATTGCTTCTTCAAAATTCTTGAAGTGGTCACTTCCACCGGGTTGCAGGCGGGCCAATTCCACATCAACATGAAAATCAAGCCATGATTTTGCCATGGCCCAGCAAGCAGACTGGAAGAAGAAAATATTGATTTCAGTATCAAGAGCAACACCAGAAATCAAAGAAGCGGTAGAAGGAAAAACAAAGGAGAAGTGGAAACCAAAGCTCCTTATGAAAAATGCAAGCAAATGGTTGAAAATAAGTTCATCCTCCAAACAGAAAGGATGAACCTAAATGCAGCAAGGCAATTTGTGATGAAAGAACAAAAACAGTTTATGCTGAAATAGTGCTGTCAACACAATCAAACCAGGCATTTCAGTTAAGAAAATGTGCATTCAGATGCAAAAAAACACAGTTCAGGTTTTTAATTCAAATTCAGTGAGTAGTTCGCTTACACTAAATATCTAATTTCTTAGTTCTAAACAAATAGCATATTCATCCGTAATGTTTTATCAACAAATGTTTTGTCCATTAGTTACTATTGTCGCTCCCTTAAGACAGAAATCATGAGCACTGAAACGCATGCCTTAATACCTTGGTCTTGCACCAAAACGTTGTATAACTATGGTAAAGTACACTCTACTGCACCTAACATGAGGGCTCAGGTACACATCAAGAGTGTTGTTGTATAACTACAGTGAAGTGCACTGTACAGTTCCTAACTTGAGGACTCAAGTGCGCATCAAGAGTGCCTTTAACAATAGTTGATAGAGGAGTATAATACAAAGTTGACCATAGGACTATGCAGTGGCGGAGGCAGCATATAATGAGGGGGGTCGGCGAAAAATATTACTATTTATACATGGTTAAAATTATTTTTTAGGTATGCATAATAGATGTCGAACCCCCTTCCACTAGTTCGTGTGTTTACTTCTCAGATTTTGAACCCCCTTATTAAATTTTCTGGCTCCGCCACTGGGACTATGTGGTGTTGAGCTTTTACTTCCCAACTCCCATAGAAAGACTTGACAGAGAACACTCTGTTATTTCCCAACTCCCAACTCAAAGCATCGGGTCTGATTATGACCTTATTCATAAGAAGATACATTCTAGACGCATTTCCAATAGTAATTCATTACCTAGCAGATACATCAACTAAAGCTCGCAGATTGCTTCTAAATCAACAGATACATCAACTAAAGCTCGCAGATTGCTTCTAAATCAACTCTATAAGAGTATCAATTGATTATCACTATATTCATAAAAAGATACATTCTAGACGTATCTATACTAGTTTTGTGGTTCAATTCATTAGCTAGTAGATATGCTCACAACAGCACTCCAAGGATTGAGTACATGTGAAGCAATAATCTTTAATCTACAATTTAGAAGTGTAAGTAAGTATGTGCTCAGGTTTAAAGATAAAAAATGGGCCAGGCCGAAATGATGGGACCAAGACCGTACTTTTGTTAAATAAATTTATTCCTCAAATAACCTTTTAGGCCCATTTTCCTTGAAGATAACCCATGATTAGGCCCTACCTGGGGTTAGGGTCTACTTTCCGGATGAAGCCTCCTCATTTTAAAGTTGTAACTGGGACCTGGACAGTGGGCCAGTTTCTTAGGGGCGTCTAGACCCATCTCCTTTTCATGTATATCTAGAGTCTTTTCTTTCTCTTTTTTTTTTTGCCCATTTGTATATCTAGAGTCATTATATGTATTTAGATTCATTGTATAGAACATTCAAATGAACAGGCAATAATTAGGAGTCCTGATAATTAGAGAATTGTATCAAAGAAATTGAAAAATCTGACAACATATTGGAGTTCCTCCTGTCCCAATCTCAATGTCCCCTTCTAGAAGGAAAGTTTTAAGTTATGACAGTTATGGTCAGAATCTGTACAATATCTATAAGACTAGTGAAGTTTCTAGAAGAGATCTAATCAACATTCAGCAAAATTTTCAATCCAACGGCTACCAAACCTGTGTAGTATCATGGATATTAAAACACAGGAAACACCACATTAAGGAATGCAGGAATCTTATACCTCCCAATCCATACATGTTGGAAGAATGCGTTTCAGATTACTGCACTGGGCTGCATATACTGCTGCTTCATACTTCCCACCATCTTGATCTGCAATTCTCTTCAATATAGAGAAAACAAGTTCCATCAGTTCAACTGAAACCAATCCCGTCAACATAAATCATAGATGGAGAACTCTCTAGCATAATATGACCCCAGAAAGGTATAACAGAGATAGACATCCATAAACCCAACATCTCTTGCATATAATATGAATAAACAATTATTTTTGGACGAAACAAAAGCTAGAAATGGTATCGGAAAATCTCATCACTTGAATTCCTATTTCCTACCTCGGAGGCACAATAGCAAGCCCATTTCCAGAGACGCCATTGATGTCCAATTCCACTTTCCAGCTCAATGGCCTGTAAGGTTCTGTTCTTTCCATTTCTCACTAGGGCTTCTATGGAAGGAAACTGATCAAACCCTCCGAATGGAGATAGTGTTGCAGCTCTCCATGACTGTCAAGTTAATGCTTTTATCAGATAAAGGATATAGTGTCATAGTCCTATGTTGCTCGGACTCTTCAAAAATGTCAACGGGTACGTGTCGGATCCTCTAAAAATAGTGTATTTTTGAAGGATCCGACACGGGTGCGGCAGCATTTTTGGAGAGTCCGAGCAACTCACTCATACTTACCCAAAAAGAGTGGCATACCTGTCCAGCTGACCGGCAGAGGCTGCATGCTTCTTCCAGTCTCCCTGCCCTTAGCAGAGTCCAGACATCCTCCAGAAGAGATTCATCTTGTTTCTATAGGTACAAGTAACATACACCATCAGTTGATGAGATATCTAGGCATCATGAAATCCACCAATATAAACTATAAACTCCCTCTAACAGTGGCTACAAAGATCATGGTTTTTCCATTTCTTTCCTACTATCCCCCCACACGCACGTCCCCTTCTTCACATGATTAATTTATAAAGCAAGAAGGGAAACCAGAGATGCATAATAAATGATACATAAATTGAAAAGGACTACCATGAATGTAGATAGGCATAACGAGGGTGGAAGAAGACAAGAGATTCCCAGGAGAAAGCTGAAGCATGGTGGTTTATGCCACATCTAAGCCTACGCCTACAGTTCAAAGGATGATAATAATTCTACATCTAGAAATAGTTTTTCTGTCAAAAAGAAAAATCCAACAAATTCTAACGATCCACAAGAATCATCAATTATCCAGAAAGAGATCAGATGCGGAGACACATATGCAGATAATTAAGTCAATCTATTTGCAAGAGAACACCTTGTCATCAGGTAACTGCTGAGCATGTTCACGCGTAGGCGCATCAAAGTCCAAGTGATTGATTGTCTTTGGATTTGAAACACCTTTCTTCAGGAACCGTTGAGTGTGATGCCAAATTCCGGAGCTGGGGAGATAGGTGCCAACGTGAGAGCCACGCACCTGCAAATGTAATTAAGTACAGCATAATCAGAAACAAACACCACTACAAGGTTTCTTGAAAAAAGAGAAAATATGTCTATTATAGCAAATAGAAACGGCACTGAAGATATGAGCAGTCTTTCCCCATTCATTTTTGGTATTTATGCTAGAAAATTAAAGGGGAGCCTTAGAGCAACATTAAAGTGTCTCTGTGTGACCTATAGGCCACGAGTTCAAGCCGTGGAAGCTGCCACTAATGTTTGCATTAGAGTAGATTGTTTACATCACACCTCTTGGGGTGCAGCCTTTCCCTGACCCTGTTAACACGGGATGCTTTGTGCACTGGATTGCCTTTTGTGCTAGATAATTAAACAAACAAACAAACCATCAAAGTCATCTCTCTTACACACTATGATTTTCGTGCAAACAAGTGAGGGAAGAAAAGGAGAAAAAGATGGCATCCCTTAGTTCCAGAAGAGAATGTAGCAGGAGAAAAATAAGAACTTGAAACTTATGCTGCAATTAGAAATATCCCAACAGACAAATCTAAGTAGAAAATCTGATGTAACATCAAAGATCTTATCCCAATTAAAAAAAATCTAGGAACAAATGCCTTCTTTTTATCCATCCGACTTGTCAAATTTTTTTTCTTTTTTTTTTTACTTCTTTATTTCATGGATCCCTCAGACTGTCTTACCATACCTTTCTGAAATGCTTTCATACTCCATTCAACCAAAAAAAACTGATTTCATGACCCAATAATCAAATCCAAAAACTATTTCAGATTTGGGAATGTCATAAGAACAAAAGTATAATCAGTGTGTACAAACAGAGCAAAATAATGAGTATCAGAAAGAGAACAAACAGAGCATATACCAATGCAGCCACAAAAGTATAATCAGTGTACAAACAGAGCAAAATAATGAGTTTCAGATAGAGAACAAACAGAGAAAATGCCAATGCAGCTGCAGTACAGTAATCATTGAAGACAGTACCAATCATCTTCCTTAGACAAAGTAACTTGGTATATTTTTGTTTACTCTTCACATTCCTTGATCACAGTGGCAAACCTTAGACTTGAGCTTTTTTAATGGTTTCCTCTGTGAAGTTCACTATGAAGAAAATCCCCATTTCTCACCATAATTCAACAATAATGCAGGTTCACAACCAAGCCAGCCACCTTGGATTGACTCAATTAAAGCTTTACTTGAAAAGAATTTCACCAGATCAGGGAAAAAGTTGAGCCAAGTACAAGACCTAACAAGCCAAGGACCAAGACAAAGAAGCATAACTCTGTTGATTTTATGAGGTTTTCTGCGAATTTAGTGCAGGTCTTTACTGCTAACTATTGTCAAATAAATTTGAGCTGAAACAATCACTCTAGAAACTCTCTCCTCCCTCAAGAACAGTTTTCAATACTTTAATACATCCTAGACATTCCATTAATTTGGAATTAAGAAGTAGCTGATTGATTTTGATTTATTACATCCCAGACAGAGCTCAAACAGAATATATTTACAAAAAAATTTTAAAAAATCACACAAAGTTCATAAACTAAGAAGATGAAACTTATGTTAGCCTGTTTAGTCCCCCATCGATCAAGTCTATGAGCCATTATCTCCCAAAATGATCTTCGACTATATGATCTCAAACACTCCTCACCTGATGAGCTATAACTTTTGGGGTTGCATTAAGTAGAGTATATTCTTAATATGGTATTACTGATGTTTGGTTACACAATGATGGGCCCCATATAATATTACTCCATGCTCCAGATATTTTTCAGGGAGTGTAGTCAAGTCCATTTTTTAGGTCAAGTTCGGTTCAAGGTCCATTTATTCACATAGTCAGTTAGAGTGCTTGCACATTTACATATAAAGATCAAAACCTACAACCAATATGGTTACTAAGGATCTGCCCAAGTCTGTGCACTTCTCTAATATACATATAAATTGTACTTATGTACATTGTAAAGCTTGCAGTGACACATTTTTAGAAAAAGTGGAATATGTTCCAAATTATTCAGCAAAATGCCTTAAAATTCTGAAGAAACACTGAAAATACTGGTACTATTTTCTGAAAATGTTGGTACTATTTCGTGAAACTTCACACCCTAACTATAAAAACAAACCAGGATATATGATTAACGAAAATGGCAATAATTGGTTTAATGACAAACTGAGATCATTTTCTTATAAGGTGTTGAATGATACCATTTGTTCCAGGGGACGTCCAATAAAACTGTGATACTATCTCTTTTTTCTGTTTTGCTAAGGTACTGTGATACCATTTCATCACAGTAGTAGTGATCAAAGTTCACCTCAATCATCCACATTCAACTATCCAGGGAGCAGGATATTGGAGCCTATAGAAAGTTGACAAAGCCATCAAGAAGATCTGGATCTTGATACCTGCTTGTATTTTTTGGTGTATTTGGTTAGGGAGGAATAGGAGATGTTGAGAGTCAACTGTTTTAGGCATTTTGAAGGCTAGGTGTACTGCAAATTTGTTTTGTTGGTCCAACTTGCATCCTGCTGTTAATGCAGAACAACTTCAGGACTTTATTAACTCACCAGTTCTCACCTAAATAGTTAGTATGGTTAGCCAGAGATTTTTGTAAGCTCAAATGCCATATCTTGTAATTCTTGCATCTTCTTGATGTTGTTATTAATACCACTTTATCAAAAAACTATCCAAGGAGCAGGTATGAGATGCACAAAAACATATGTCATAAATATTTCTAATTAACTCAGACATGTAAGACTGCAAAAGGGAGTGGAAACATCCCGGTTAAATTATGGGTTTGACTGATTTGAAGACGGACGGATAGGAAAGACCACCAAAAATGAGAGAACTGCAGAAAAAATGTGCTAAAACCAAGTAAATTTTTCATTTACTAACTCATTACCTTTCTATCCAAATCAAGGGCTTTGGAAGCTAATCCTTCAAGCCACTGCACAATGCGGAGGCACAGTTGTGCAGTATGATTCTTCACTACAAATTGGCAAGCTTCTAAGTGTGAAGTAGTTGGTAACTGTATAGAAGATCATATGATACAGAAATGTTAAACATAAAAGAATCAAAACACACTAAAACACCAATACTACTGGCTTGTTAACAACTAAAGATACATCACCATGATTAGGTCTTCGGGAAGTTCTTCATTTCCTACAAGAGGATAAAATGTTCAATTTAAAAAACAAGTTGCCATATAAAAGAAGAGAGCTAACATCAAACCAATAAATTTGAGCAGGAAACTATTTTCTGCTATGAAAACTTCTGCAGTAAAATGACTGAAACACAACAAAAACATATCCACTTTATAATGACAGTGAATTGCTTCCCACAAGAAGATCAAAGATTTACTACACAGTTGAAGTGACTCATGTCCACATATCCTTTTTCACGTGCCAAATGCAGACAACATATTTGGCAATCACTTACGAGAAAGAACATGATACACTTTTTGTCAACATACAAGGGAAATGACAAGATCTACATTTTTCAACCTTTTCTGCATCTAACATGAATTCTAATATTACATAAAAAGGTTATCTCCAAGTGTCAACTGCGCGCACATATTTTTCATATTTTTAGTTAGATGGAAAAAAAATATTCACTCCATCCTACCTATGAGAAATGACTATTTGTTGTCAAAATTATCAAGTTTCAAGTTGACCGTGATGTCCACTAATTCAAATTTCCAAATTGAATCTTGGACACTTTAAAACTACATTGAGAATACCATCTACAATAATGATTAGATTTTCACAATATTTATTTGTATGACAATTTTAAAAAGAAAATAATCAAACTGAGTACTTAAACATCAAAAGTTCATTTGAGTCATATGAATTAAGACGAATGGAGTAACAACTAAGCCTTTCCCAAAAACATACACAAAAAATTTTAGAATGGTAACATGTCCAATACATGCACAATTCTCTCACTACCAAAAGTAAGATGTCACAAAACTTGTCTAGTGATAACTAAAACATAGGTATTAAAAGGTTGACGACTTATTACCTTTTCCATAAAGATGCCACAAGAGAGACCATGAAGCTGCCTCATCAAGCAAAATCCGAGCCTTCTGTCTCATCAATTTGTCCTCCATAACTGTGTGCATTTCATTAGAACCGTACCTACAGGAAAAAATTATAAAATATTGCAGTCTCACATGAAAACACAACAGATATATCCTCTATTTGGGATTAGATTACAATGTTCACAGTAACATTGGAGGATGTACCATCAATTTCACAAATTTGGCATGTTAGTTTCTTTTGTTTTACTATTTTAGTCACTACAACCATTATCCTTATCTTTTTTATAAAAATAACTCTCTAGAGATTGGAGAGAATGAACCATTATTTTACTAAAGGAGGAAAATCCTCTTCACAACAGCAGTTGCAGGTGATACTGTATAGTGAGTTAGACAATTGTGTGGGAAGGGGAAAAGGAAAACTTGAAAGGGACTTACTGTTAATTGAGGTTTTTGTAAGATATTTACTACGGAGAGAAGTTTCTCTGCTTCTAGTCAGAGCACATATTTATATTACTTTTGCTTGCCAACAAAGACAGATTGATACACTGAGATGCAGAGGATTTACTGGAACCAAATAAAACAAAGGAAGACTAATTGCTAATTCAGAAACAGTTTGGGGACCTCCAACTCAATTGGCCAGAAACACATTCAGGAACAAGCACATCAGGAGTATCTACAGTCTGGGTTTTAACGAAATGTCCTTTTTTTCTCCTTTTTTTGGACTACAGGAGAAGTGTAAGAGTTGGAAAATCATCTTGAGAGAGTAACAATGAGACTCCAAACCACAGCAGATTTAAATGATAGCAAAAAGGATGAATCAAGAGAAGAAAAAAAGAAGGTTGACAGAGAGCCCTTTGGACCAAAATGGAAAAACTAGTCTAAGATTTTGGGGACTGTCTTAGGCCTCATTTGTTTTCATTAAAGATTAAAACGTCTGGATTTGAATGCATATCTGAATGATTAAGATAGTCTCTAGATCTAAACACGGAATGATTAAGATTGTATGTTTCCAATATCTGAATGTGCATAATTTATTTATTTGTAAACATAATAAATATACAATTCAAATTTGAAAAAATTAAAAATTATAAAAACATAAATTTAATAAAATAAAATTAGTATTTGATTAAAAAAATGGAACATTCATGTTCGCTAATGATGGGGATAGTTTGCGTGGTAACGGTTGATGTAAATGGCTAGTAATTGTGGCGGTGACAATTGTGATGGTGGAGAAGGTTGGTGTTGTACTGACTGCGTGATGGTGGCAACTAATAGTGGTGATGATGGTTGTGATGGTGAAGTTACGTTGGTAGCTGGCAATGTTGATGGTGATGGCTGAAGAATGTATGGTGGTTGATGATGCATTGACGGCAGTGCTAATTGTGATGGTAGAGGTGGTTAGTAGTAGAGATTGGTTGCAGTGATGGTAGTGGTTGATAGTGGCGGTAGCGGTGACAATGAATATATTTCACATTCTATTTATTTTCTTTAACGCGCCATATAATTAGTATGTTATTAGGACAAAAGAAATATTTGGAAGCATTAGGTACATATTTTGTGTGGCAGAGACCTTTTTTTTTTTTTTTTTGATAATCGAGAAATCCATCTGTGACCCGCCCTTTGGACCAATCACAGCCTTCTAAACTCGGTGAATAATGGACCCGCCTCTCTACCCTTCTCCACTTAAATACCAGGCATCGCTTTGCATGGTGTGGGGCTTGAACCTGCGACCTAAGCCACAAATCCTCCACCCTTTGCCACTTGAGCTAGGCCTTGGGGGCTGTGTGGCAGAGACTTTATTGGAGGGAAAACTCTGGAAAAAGAAAAACCAACCGACTCTTGATGGTTTGATTTGGTTTATAAATTTAAAAAAACGACATAGTTAGTTTAGTAAATGAAAAACTAAACCAAACTGACCTACGTACACCCCTACTGCTTGTGGGATTCTATTAGTCTGATCTTGCAAGAGGAACGTCAAGCCAAGTTCAACATCTTAGTTTGTTAATCTGGAATAACTTGAGAGAAGTTCATCCAGTTTTCACCAAAGTTAAAGAGGATTCAAGATATTTCTGGGGCAGGAATTTGAGATTGTCAATCACTTCAAAAAGCCCAAGCATGTAATTGATGATACTTGAGTATTTTTGGATCAAAAAGGCGCACTGGAAGTAACTACAAAACTAACAAACAAAACCATAATCAAAACCATATTCTACCATACATTTCAGATGAATTGAATGTCCACCTGTCCTTATAGCTTTATTTCAACAAAAATCCAGAGCAGCACTTTTCCATCTCTCAACAATTCATCTCTTTCCTTTTCTTTCTTTTTCTTTTTTTTCCTTCTTTTTACGTTCATTAAACTCGTCTATTTCTTTTTCCTATAGAATCAAAGGTAACTTCTGGAAACTCATATTTGAACCAGTCAACAATATACAAAACACATCGTCAGCTCTCACTAAAAGATATAAACAGTAAAATAGAGATATTCAATTTGGGATAGAATGCACTACAACAGAGCAACATACATACCTAATTGCCTCTGAGACTTCACGGCAACAACTCTCAAAATGTAATATCAAATCAGGGATAGAAATTAACCCTACAGCAAATAGAAACAGAAACAGTTGCATCAAATTCTAAAACATAGTTATTCATTCATGGCATACTAAGAAAACTTTCTCCTTAAGAATGATAAATTAAGCTACGGTGCATAATGTCCATATATCTACAGTTCAAGTCTTTCCAAAGCCCAATTCAGGCCGTATTTAAGATTTAACAATCCTAACATGTCCTATCTGTAAACAAGTGAGTGAACCAAACTATTTGAAGTTTGATTTTTAGAAACACTGATCTTTCTTTAGTCCACATGCATGATCCATGCCAAATAAAGAAGAGTATGTCTTAACAGAAATAATTCCAGGATTTTTTTGGTATGGCTCTCTCTCAGTTTCCTATTGAATCCATCAACATAAAGATTAAAGAGCTTGTAATGTCAACTTTAAACATCTGTGTAAGTTACAAGAAAACATGTAGATGTCTTGGATACGAGATTTCATCAGAAAAGAAACCATAAGCGCACAGTAAGAAAATTAAATTATTCTTTAGTCTATGAATCTAAATAATGAGCATGCAGAAAATCCCAAAAGGAAGCTAAATGAACACAAGTTAATTACACAAATCAATATACAGAGCTTACAAATATATATCATGCCTCTCCACTTCTCAAACTGCACTTAGACATTCAAGACAAGAAATTCCTTTTTAGTCCTAAAAGAATAAATTAATCAATCAATCCACTACACTTCAATCCCAAACAATCCTAATAGACTAATAATTTTAAAAAATTAGAATCACAAGAAACTTTTTTGCAAATATTAAAAGAAGAAAAACTCAATCAATATGGAAAGTCCATTAGTTTCTATTTTTTCATGGGGAAAAGGTCTATTATTATTATATTTCAACAGTGAATCTGCCAGATCTTAACACAATATTCAAGTTGATATGACAATATGATTCAGCTCTTTGCAAGATTATTTAAAATATATTCCAGGTTCTTTACTCTCAAAACATCATAATTCAAGACATCATATTTGATTTTTTTTTGTGGGGGGGCGCTAGGGTAATTTCAAAATGTAAGCTACATAATAAGCAACAACCCAAGCATTTCCTGTTGATTAAAGAATTGTGACCTTGCGCTCCACCGTAAATAAGTCTATAACTAGTTTAAAACAATCTTACTAATAAGCACCTTGAAGAGCTGAATCCAGTAGGGAGGCAAATAAAGTAAATGTTGAGTCTCCACTGTCTTGTGATGCATCATGCTCCTCCTTGCAAGTTCTAAGGGAAAGGCTTCCACCTCGACGAATCAAATCAGTATCTGTATCTGATATCCCATGGCTATCAAGAAAGGGTCTCCTCCTAGAAGCAGTTTGTATTCCAGAAGGTGTTAGATCAGCATCAATACTTTCAACTTCTTGTTTGATATTCTCCATAAAAAGTGCACCATTCAATCTGTTTTCGCTGATCCTAGCAGCGGATCTTTCCCGATGAGGAGATAAGCTTGAGCCTGAACTCCTTTTCCTGCTCATGGTACCGATGCTTTAGTGCCAAAATGAACTTTTTAAAAAGGAAAAAAAAAAACACACACATTAAGAATATATGTCTAGCTCATAAAAACCATTCAATGCAATGAACCAGCATATAGTTGCTACAAGCATACAAGCAAGAGATCTTTAACTACCACAGTCTAAATACTTTCAGCAAAATAGCCGCTCCAGGTCCACTATACACAAATCCACATTCTCTTATAAATTAATAGGAGTATCCAATTGTATTAGTTCAGTTATCTTTCTCCAATGTTTTGTTAGGAAGTTCAGTGTTTTTCTATATAACCATGGCATACGGGCGGTGGGCCAGCTTGTGCGCACCTCAACTAATTCCACAGAGTACTTGTGTTGTTATCTCCCACCAGCACAGCACAAAGGTACTGGATAACGACAACAACAACATACCCAGTGCAATCCCACATAGTGTGGATTGGGGAGGGTAGAGAGTACGCAGACTTCACCTCTACCTCAGAGGTAAGGTAAGGAGGTTGTTTCCAAAAGACCCCCGGCTCAAGGCAAAAACAGTCTAGGAAAAGACATAATGGAAGTACAATAGACAATAAATAGTAACAAAAACAACAGATAGGAACAGAACAGTACTACAACAAAATAATACTACAATCAAACTATACGAAATAATAGATCGTCACAGAAATCAAAGAACAAGAAACTACAAGAGTAGTCATATGACTACTAGTAAGGGCAACAAGAAAGCACTCCTAGCTACTAGAATGGATGCACTTCTACCTACTAACCCTTCAACCCTAATTTGTGTCCTCCACACCTTCCTATCTAAGGTCACGTCCTCAGTAAGCTGCAACTTTGTCATGTCCTATCTAATCATCTCTCCCAATACTTCTTTGGTCTACCTCTGCCTCTCTTGAATCCATCCATAACCAACCTCTCACACCTCCGCACTGGGTCATCCGTGCATCTCCTCATCACAAGCACGAACCATCTCAACCTCGCTTCCCGCATCTTGTTTTCTACCAAAGTAACCCCCAACTTCTCTCGGATATCTTCATTAATTATATCAATCATAGTATACTTGCACATCCATCGCAACATCCTCATCTCCGCCACTTTCATTTTCTGACCGTAAGAGTTCTTGGCAGGCCAACACTCCGCACCATACCACATAGCTAGTCTAACTACCACTCTGTAGATCTTGCCTTTAAGTCTAGGTGGCATCTTTTTATCACACATGACTCCGGATGCAAGCTTCTGTTTCATCCACCCTGCACCAATACAGTGAGTGACATCCTCGTCAATCTTTCTATTTCTTTGGAAAATCGAACTAAGATACTTGAAGCTACCTCTCTTTTGGATGACCTGCATGTCAAGCCTCACCTCCACATCAGCTTTATGTGTCATGTCACTGAACTTGCACTCCAATAATTCAATCTTGGTCCTGCTCAACGCCTCAACCTGAACCGTTTAGATTCAAGGTATGTCTCCAACCTCTTAACGTTAACTGTTAAATTCAAGGTATGAACCTCGTCAATCAAAACTACATCCGTAAATAACATCCAGGCATGGCACCTCACCTTGAATATGTCACGTCAACACATCCATCACTAAGGCAAATAAAAATAGGCTTAGGGTTGAACCTTGGAGCAACCCCATCAACACAGGTAAGTGCTCTGAGTCTCCTCCCACTATCCATACTTAGGTCTTTTTTTTTAAAAGGTAACAACATCCACACTCAGGTCTTCACTCCATCATACAGGTCTTTAATCGACCTAGTGTATGCTACACGTACACCTTTATCCTCCAAGCACCTTCATGGAACCTCTCCAAAGACTTTGTCGTAAGCCTTTAGTTAATGAACACTTTGTATACGTCCTTCATCTCCCTATACTGCTCTATCGACCTTCTTACGAGATGAATAACTTTGGTAGTCAGGCATTCTAGCTTAAATCCACACTGGTTCTCGAAGATAGTCACAATCTTCCTCACTCTCATCTTTACCACCTTCTCCCAAACCTTCATAGTGTGACTTAGCAATTTGATACCCCTATAGTTGTTGTAATTCTGAATGTCACCCTTGTTCTTGTACCACGGAATCATAGTACTCCGTCTCCATGCTCCGGGCATCTATG
Organism: Solanum pinnatisectum; assembly: GCA_035578085.1. Taxonomy (NCBI): domain Eukaryota; kingdom Viridiplantae; phylum Streptophyta; class Magnoliopsida; order Solanales; family Solanaceae; genus Solanum; species Solanum pinnatisectum. Next base: position 7,322,625 of record CM069087.1, read on the forward strand.
TCACTTTGAAAACAACATTAAACAACTTAATCAGCAACTCCATATCTACCTCGCATGTCTTCCAAAGTTCCACCAAAATTTCGTCTAGCCCAATCGCTCTACCTCTATGCATCTTCTGATCTGCGGCGGATCCAGGATTTATGGCTATGGGTGCTCACTATTTTTAATACAAAATTGTATCAACCAAAGAGCGTAACTAAAGCTAATTTTCCTACAAAAATAAAATAGGAGTGCTATTTTTTTTCAATTCAATGCAATATTCTTTGGATTGGTTTTAAAAAAAGGCCAGCAGTATACTTTTACAACTAAAAATAGAATGTTAGAAAAACAAAGTAAAAGAGTAAAACATGAGAAAAACAATCAGCTAAAAGAAGTGCTTTGATGGAGGATTGATCTCACCTGCCTTCCTAAAATGTGACTTAAAAACCTTTAATTTCACAACCTCTAAACCAAAGCACCCATTAGGCTTTTTTGTTACATGGGTGCTTGCCATTCTTTATATAGTAATTTTGGTATTTTCCTACTTAAATATATATATAGTTTGAGCCGAGATCAATGGGTGCTTGAGCAACCATAACACACCATATGGGTCCGCTCATGCTTCTAAATAATACCCTTAACCTCCTCAACCTTTATATGCCTACAATACCCATAATAGCAACACCTCTAGAAGTGCTCCAAATCCCCCAGCACAATGTTTTTGTCTCGTTCTTCATTCAAGAGTTTATGATAGTATGGTTGTTATCTCCTCCTAATGCAACTGGCAATCTTATCCCATATATTGTCCACATCCCCACTACTCCCCCAACTTCTCTCCTATCTCCTGGGAATTGGCCATAGTCAAGCTGCCTTATTTGATTCTCGTATGGTCATCCACGACCCTCTTCTTCCTCTCTTGTTCTCTAAATCCATCACCAAGAGATTATGTTGGGTCGAAAGATTCTCACTTGCGATAACCTTATAGTCTTTACAAAGACCTTTATCGTCCTTCCTAAGGAGCAAAAAAGTCTATCTAAATCTTGGCCACCGAAAAATGAAAGGTAACAAAGTGATCCTCCTTCGAGAAACTCAAATTGGCTACCAACAACCCAAAGGCTCTTACAAAATCCAGAAGTGCAACTCCATGCACATCATCATAACCCCTCGGGGATGGCCCAGTATGCCCATTAAAATCTCCGACTACGAAAAGCTTGGTATACCATATACCTCTCACCACCTCATCCAAAACCTCCTAAAAGCTCCTCTTATCCTCTTCGTCCAAGCCCAATTGTGGTGCATATGGCCTGATAATGTTTAAAGTAAACCCTCCAATGGCTAACTTAATCGCCATCATCCTATTGCTTCCTTCCTAACCTCCGCCAATTTCTCCCTAAGCTCTTCATCTACTAAGATTTCCTTCGTCATTCCTATTCCTCACACCTCTGTCCTAGTTCACAAGGTCTTGTTATCTCCCACTAGCACATATCGGGTAACTGTCCCCAGAGCATTGGACAGATGAGAAGAATTCACTTAGCATTTTTGTGTTTGCTAAGATATGAAGTAGGGACCTCATGGTTCTCAACTCACTTTATTGACCACTCGCTCAAACCCTAGGGTGTGGGTTTAACGTTCAGTATAAAACTATCCTCTATAAGGATTCTCAAAACAATAGTCAAGTAGCTCTTAGGGTTTAGCATGTTCACAACATTAAAGGTGCACACCCTCTACCAATCCTTTCCCAAATTTCTCTTCCTCACTAGCATGCTCAATTGGTGAATCCAAATCTCTCTTTGCTAAAGATTTTTTTTCACTTATGTGTGCACGGCCTCTTCTGTTAAAGGTCTAGTAAGGTTAATAGACCCAAACGACTGATAGTTAATTTAGTGTCCCCTTCATCTAATAAAAAGACAGTCATTTGATGTCCAAAAATTGGTTCGGGGTTATGGAGAGGCAGACAGACTTGAAAGCTTTAGAAAAAACTAGGAAAGGTGAACAAATACAGAACTAAGACCTGAAAGCCATACCAGAAACAAGTGTCAATCTAAGGCATTATATATATGAGTATGCACGTATCGTCCTGCTGTGGCCAATTGGAGCATCGATATAATTGATTGTTTCTTTAAAATACATATATTTTTACAAATTCCACACTCATTATCACACAAGACTAGTAGATGCAATGGTACTTCATATTAACCGAGTAAAAATTATAAATCTGGCTCAAGCAAGAACTGTGCCTTTCTAGCCCTGCCCACTCTCTCTTTTCACAACACTAACTGTGAGTTCTCCAAAAAAGATCTTCACTTTTTTTTTTCTTTTGCTACCGAGTTCGTGTACAGTAGGACTAGGGGGTCAGTCCTCATCCAAAGGTTCTTCAATTTCAGGACTCAAATTCGAGACCCTCTAATCAAAGATGAAGAGATTCCAACAGTCCCACCGCACCTCTCAGTGTTATGAGCTGAAAATAAAATACCACAATGAATGAATGAATAAGCATCGGGCCTCATAATACGAACAAATCAAGTTCCCCCGTTAGGTTCAGAACTTACTGCTTCACGCATACAATGCACGAATAGCTATGCAGAAGCTAAGCCTACGTCAATTGACAGTCATCAATCAATCAGCCATACCTCAATCCCAAAATAGTTTAGGTCAGGTAAACCAATCATCACATTCCAATACTAAATAAGTTAAGGGATTTCTAAAACTAAAGGTTAGCTGAACCTCACTCACATTTGCGAGCTTCTAGCCTAGCAAAAATGGAAGCAGGTGTAAGTGTGACAACTTAACTTGAATTTCAACAAGTTTGTATCAATTACAATCTATATAGATGCAATAAAAAGTCGGAATGGGGAAAATGAAAAATGCTGAAACAGATACCCGTATCGACGAAATCGCTCTCTTGTGCTTAGATTTTCTGGGTCGAAATAGCTAGGAGACGTGCCCTCGTCAATCTCCATCTTCAGAATATCAAAGATTTGACGGCACCGGAAGGCGAAAGGTAAAGCACCGGAGGTTTAAGAGCGAAGGGTTTTATCAAACTGTGTGGGACTGTCGGAAGACTGAAGAATAGGTTGTTCAATATATCAAAATAGTTTTTTTATTTGTCTACTCTAAACAAATTAATAAAGACTAAATAATTTTTAAAATTTTGTTCTTAATGTTGAGCAATTATTTTTCAAATTAATTAAAGTATTAGTAATTAAATTAGATTTTTGAAATATTATTAATAAGAATAATTTATTATTAGGAGATTGGGATGTTGTTATGAATGTGTGGGTATATTAGAAAAGATATGATTAGAAAAAGGATATTTGAGACAAGGGGGGAGTGGTTTCGATAGAGTACAAGATGCGGAAAGTGAGGTTGCGATGGTTCGAACATGTGATATGGAGATGCACGAGTGCTTTAGTAGGGAGGTGTGAGAGATTAATTTTGGATGGTTTTCGGGAGAGGGAGAGGTAGATCGAAAAAGTATTGGAAAAAGTGATAAAACATGACATGACACAATTTCAACTTATAGAAGACATGACTTTAGATAAGAGGTTGTGAAGGAGTTGAATTAGGGTAGAAGGTTAGTAGATAGAAGTGTATGCATTGGTGTTCGTCCATATTAGTAGTTGTAATATCATTATTGTAGTTTCTCATCCTTCGATTTTTGTTACTATTTATTATTTCTTGTACTTTAACTATCGTATTATTTTCTTGTAGTATTGTTTTATTACTATGTGTTTTTATTTTGTACTATATGTTGTTTCTTGTACTTTCATTATTATTTGTTGCTTTTTTTCTTGAGTCAGGAGTTTATTATAAACAATCTTTTTATTGCTGAGATAGGAGTAAGATTTGCATACATTTTATTCTCAATAATGTATTTGAATTACTCTTTTCCGATATAAAATGGAAATATTTTTATAGTAGCGATAATTTAAATTAGAGAATTTGATCCGACTAACTCAAATTGATGGGGTAAATCACATTTCTCATTCACATACTAAACTTAAAACCCAATAATTCGCACTTGAATGGCCTCCTTAAGCCCAAATGTAGACTTTGGTCAACCCCCATAAGTTTTGAAACTTCCAAAATTCAAATACTTTCTCAAACCACATTCAACCACCATTGAAAGCATATCATACATCTTCGCAAGTCATAAATATCATTTCAAAGCTATGAGAAGGGTCAAACATGAAAAAGAAGTGAAAACCACAAAACAATCTTGAGGATTGTTATAATAATGCAACAAAGAAATCATCATATTGATCCATACGAATAAAAAGTTGTCTTTGAGCCAGTAACTCGACAAGACAATGTCCCTTAACGCCCAAGGAACTTAGGCAAAATAGATTTTAAAATTGGCATATCAAGTGATCTCGTGGATAGTTTAACCACGATGACTTGATGAAGTCCATCCTGCTTAGCGAAAACTTGTTATTCATCCAACATAAATTTTAACATATGAATTACATGAACAACTTCAATAGGTGTTAAACTAGTTCGAGAAAGATTAGAATTTCGTGTTTAATTCAATCTATCAACATAAGTAGGATTTGTGTTGGCGTTTGAAGCATTATTTGTAGAGTTTTGGACACAGCCAAAGGCCTTGGAGGGATGTTGGCCGACATGGCTGTTCTAAATCACCATCGCCAGAAGAGGAGATGGGCTAGGATTACCCAAAAGTATCAATATCCATGTCACTTTTTCGTAAATATTATAAAAATAAAGATACTGTACTAAAATTAAGAAGAAAGAAAGATGAGAAACTATTAAGTGAAGTATGTCTCTTTTCACTTATTCTTGCATACTCTCTTTGTTACAAGAATAGGATATATATACATATTGTATATACTTGGACACCAAGTATATTATATGGATATATATTTGCCATGTATATATTTGTGCACCAAGTATATTGTATGGATGACTAGTTTACATTTTACAACACACCTATGTTATGTGTATATCTATCTTGTGTGTACATGTATAGTACAACACAAAACATATTATGTGATTATGTTACAACACAAAATATTATGTTACAACACAAAATATGTTTATGTGGACATTCATTTTACAACACTCCCCTTGGATCCATGTAAAGAAAATTTTTAATGAAAGAAAAAGTGTAGTAATACGCTTTGTTTGATGCCTCAATAAAAACCTTGTCAGGAAAATCCAAAGGGATAAAACATTTGTTAAGGAAAATAGAGTGTAGTACGTATTTACTTTCCTTAATGAAAACATCACTTAATATCTCAAAAATGATGCATTTTGATCTTGTATCTCAACATCTCAAAGATTGAAGTTGGCAACGTCTTGGTGAACATATCTGCTAAATTATCACTGGAATGATCTTGTTGAAAATCTATTTCACCTTTATTTTGAAGATCATGAGTAAAAAGAATTTTGGTGAAATATATATATTTTTTTCTCCTCTTTATGTATTCTCCTCTTAGTTGAGATATATATGTGTAACATTGTCTTCATATAATGTTGTTGCAATATACCTTTTCAAAAGAAGGTCACATATTTTCTGGATGTGTCGAGTTATTGATCTCAACCAGATACATTTACTTGACAATCACTCAGTTTGTGACCTCGTCAACATAGACAAATTGCTCATTCAACTTGTTAGTAGCAACAATCAAACACTAACAAACACTTTCAATAAAATTAAATGTCTTGTGAAACGATTTATGAGATCAAACTTCATAATTGCCTACAATTTCATAATCAATAAACCTTGACACAATTGATCAAAATAAATAGTGGATCTATTCTTATATGTTGTCCATATTGGATGTAGAGTGACAATATCATGCAAAATTGAGAATTACAACTGCAATAATGAGAATTGTTCAAGTTTTCTTTAATAATATATACCTTTTTTATATCATCAAATAAAATCAACTTACAACAATATATAAATAATTCCTTACATCAAGTTGTCCTAGTTACTAACTATTAACTTTTCCGACAATATCTCCGATCGAAAAGTTGATTATAACTAGAAATTGAGATCAAAATGATCTTCACGAGTCCTTGAAGATGATTGCAATGGATTATGCATTTGGTATGGCGCTCTAGCCGTGTCCCTAGAAGACACCATAAATAAAAGAGAAAAATGTGAGATGTGGAAATATTTGAAGTTTGAACATATGTATTAGTGGTGCATAAATATTATTTCTTGCCTATCTTTCCTCTTCTCAAGGAACCTATAAAGTGAAGATCTCCTTGCAATAGGTAAATCTGAAGAGCACAAATAAGAGAGGCAAATTTAGTATTTAAACAAGTGCATGTATACATATTTTTGAAAATCTTGCATTCATAGCTTATACGCTTGATCCATATTCTCTGCGACCATGTAGTCTAAGTGATTGTTTTTTCTATTGTCCATTTTAAGTATCGTTTAAGATTTGTCACCATTAAACTAAAAATATTAATATAAATAAAGGATGTTTAAGTTATTAAACTCCTCCTTTGTGAGCTTGTTTATAATGTCGGTCTCAAATCGGCAGTAACTAATGAAGCTAAAATTTTCACTAAAGAAGTTCGGAATATGAAAAAGTAAACATTAGAAGAAATCAAGGAGATTCAACATCTAATACTATATACTAAAAAAAAAAATTGATTTTAACTTTGTATATACAATACTCCCTCTTTTCAATTTATATTACTCACTTTCCTTTATAGTCCATCCTCAAAAAAAGACATATTTCTATATTAACTAACAATTTAATTTTAGAATGCCCATTTTACCCTTAGTAAAACTATTTATAGCCACATAAACAACTATCATTTATTTTAGACCACAAATTTCAAAAGTATTTCTTTCTTTCTTAAATTTCGTGTCAAGTCAAACTAACTCATATAAAATGAGACGGAGGAAGTATAATTTTTCGTCAAAGAGCCTATCTAGCTCTACCCCTGCAAATCGTGATAAAAAAGAAAAATTGCAATAGATTGACAATCAACATCAAACTTGTCAATTCATGATGAATCATCAGTAATAAAATACTTACCAAAGTTGTTGGCTCCATTAGTTTGACTGGTGGTGGTGGTCTGAAAAATGGCACAAGAGTTCTTAGAGATTCCTTTGCTAGCTAATAACATCATTGCTCTGGCTTTCTCTGCTGGAAAATCATCAAAAACCACCACTTTACCCCCATAGAATATAGACAATTGGGCTAGCTTTTGCTCCTTATTTGGTATTTCTTTGCTGCACAAGAAAAAATAAAATACTTTTTTGTTTCGATTTATGTAATTCTATTTTCTATTGGTGAAGTTGAAAAATAATAAAGAAGAAACAATTTTAATACGAATAGAATACTCAAGTTTCTAAAACAAATTAAGCTTTGCATGAAGCAATAAATGGAACTTACAAGCAGGTTGTATATCAATTTTAGTAACCCAAAAATCAAAAAGAAAATACGCTCAACTCATCGGCAGCCCCCTAAAGTTGGCACCAATTTTTACTTACACATCTCAAGTAGGCTTTGTTCATTTTAAACACCTCAAATAGGGGTCCGCTGTGTCATTTTGACACCTTTTTGACAATCAGCTAAAATTACAAAGTGTGTAATACACTTGTTGATGACATGACATGATGACTGATTAAAAGTTGACATGTGGCATTTGAGTGTAAAAAAAAATAATTTTAAAATAAATTATTAAAATGCATCTAATTTTTCAGCAAATATAAATAAATAAAATTACCTATTTTCTACCATCCCACCCCACCTTACATCATCCCACCCCTACCCCATCTGCCTTACGTCCCTTTTGCCTCCCCAACCCTACAAACAAATTTTTGGTTTTTCTTCCAATTTTTTTTTAAAAAAAATAATTAGATTTTAGGTTTTTTTTCTTTTTTGGTTGTGAATTTGATTTTGAAAATCATATATGACATTCTTCTTCTACTTTTTTGAAAAAAAATGTGTCTTGTTCTAAAAAATCTTTTTAAAATTAGTGTGATGATTTCTAAAAATTTTGTTCTTATAAACGTTTTTAAAATTAGTGTGATAGTTTTTTTATTTTATTTTTTCATATTTTGTAAGGTTTTTTATTATGATTTTTCATGGTGGAAGGTGGAATAAGTGGTAGGACTTATATTGAACCCATCGGTAGCCCCCTAAAGTTGGCATACCATAAGCTCTAATAGTTTATTTCTATCTTCTCTATATAGATATTTTTCAAGAGTCTTAAAATGTAATTTGACATCTTATCACACGGATCCTAAATGTAATTTATTGTATCTTAAATACAATAAATTGGTAATGTTGTGTTACTCGAACAAATTTTGAACTAGTTATCAAGTCCAAAGCTCCACGCACATAGAATACCTTTAATGAACAAAACAATATTTTTATAGTGAATATGTTAACTAGAGACCCAAACTCTTTTTTCAAGTGAAGGGTTCAACAAGCCTAAGCTGTTTTTTTTAGTTTCATACCTAAATTATTGAAAATGTGAGTTTCATATCTAAATTATCACTCATTAGTTAGAGAAACACACATTTTTCTTTTGTTACATAACACTCCACATGGACAAAACATTCCATTTTGACAAAAATAAAATAAATTATTAATATTAGTTAAAAATTATAGATTAAAATATCATTATGCCTCCAAAATAGAAATTATACTTTTAAAAAAATAAAATTTAAAATATTTTTCTTATCTCATTCTACCACCTCCTCCCAGTCTCCCACTGTTCCCCCCCCCCCCAACCCAACCCCCAACCCCATTTTTTTTTCATTTTTTAAATTTCTTTTATAAAAGTTTGTTTAAAAAAATCTTACTCCCTCCCCCCCACCCCCCCCCCCCAAAAAAAAAGTTGTTCCCATCTTTTATTCATGTGGCAAGATTATTATTCTTTTAAATAATAGAGAGTGTATTACACATGGATAACAATAGAGTTAGGAAAATTCAAATTTCAGAATAGAATATTGAAGTGCATAAACAAATCTAAAAAAAAATAATCAGAAAACTAGAATTAAAGATATGTGAATTTCGAAGAAATTTCCAAGGATTTGATTTTCTAAAGCCTTGACAAGATCCAAGTAATAACATATAGATATGATTTTAAAAGTTTATATTGAGGTGTGTTTTTCAAACTAATGAGTAATAATTTAGATAAGAAATTCACACTCTTAACAATTTAGATATGAAACTAAAAAAAGAAAAGATAATTTAAATATGTTTTTAGCGCTTCACTTTTTTTTCTTCCTTCCTTACAACTTTTTTCACAACGCAACCTCAATAACAATATTATTATTCATCCACCACATGTGGAAGAAACACCCCTATATACTATAATTTATAGTTATGTGGTTATTTCTTCTAAATAAAATGACAGTGGTTGTGGTTGGTGGATCATTTAGTGAGTAAGTAGATGATTTTTAGATTTTTTATTCGGTGTTGGATATTTGTATTAAAATTTGATTATTTTGGATTTGCACCATGTAGGACCTCATTCAAGGGGAAGCGCTTCCTGTCAAGAATTATTTTTATATGCAGGGCTCTAATTGAACCTGTAATTAAGGAAGGAGCAGCTTCATCCACTACACCACACCCTTCGATGATACTGAGTGAGTAGATGAAAAGAATGAAGTCACATTCTAGATCATGGGAAGAACACAAGATGGTGGGTTTGAAAGAAATTATGACCACTTCTTTATTATTATAGTCACTATATATAACATGACAAATTGTTTAATTTGATATTAATAATTTTATTATTCCCTCCCCAAAAAAAAGGTACATACATTTTTAGATATGTAAACAACACTATTCATTTTACTTTGAATGCAAAGATTTTATAGGATCACACAAATGTTAACCTATGTTTTAGATTACAGTTTCATAATCATAAAAATATTAAGTACTTACTACAAGATTGAGATCATAATTTTAAAAATTTATATTTTTTCTAAAATTTCGATGTCAAAAAATTATGTCACATAAATTGAATAAAACAATATAATAAATTCAAACCTGCTGCTGGCTTTATTTATTGCACTTTTAGGAACATGATCTATTAATTTCTGGTCTTGCTCTGTTGTCTTAGTTGATGATTCTTCCATGTTGGTCAACAAATCCTTGGTTGCTGAGGCTAATAAATAAATTTTGCACAGAGGCTAATTAATAAGACAACAAAGAAAAATATAATATATATATATATATATATATATATATATATATATATATTAAATTAATTGATGGACATATATTTATTGTTATAGAAAATGTAAAAAATATCAAAAGAATAATCTCACAAAATTCACTATAGTGGATGTTGGTAAATAGGAAGGAAGAATCCTCAAAACCTTTTTATCCAAAAATAAAATAAAAAACTGATTAGCCAAATGTTTCAGATTTATGTTTTTCTTTTAAGAAAAAGTATAATTACAATTGTAATAGTATCCTTAAAAAAAGAGTAAGAAAATCAGGACAAATAGAAATCATAAAAGAAGTAAGCAAAAATAGTAAGAAAATCAAGACAAACACGTAACAATAGTTGAGATCGCTTCAAAATTGGACATAATCTTTGATAGTCTAGTATATATGCATATAAAATGTATTGAGGTTATAAAAAAGAATTTTTTGAGGAAAATTTCAATTCATACTTGAATTCCACTAGCTCACTAAAAACCATCTTATCAAATCAGCTCATAACAAAATATTAGACCAAGGCTGACATAACCAAATTAGTTGAGGAAAAGGAACCTCCAACGATCAAGTTGACCATCCTATCCACTAATGGACTATTTACAGTTTTATCTATTTCGATTAAAAAAAGACGCTCTTAATTAGTTCGATTCGATAAAACGTGGATCTCCAATACACAATATGCACACTTGCAGGTGTTGATACTTGAGAAACATCATCAATTTTCTTCAAAGATAAAACATAAATGAAGTAGAAATAAGAAAGCAAATTAAAATATAAATATGGAAAAGTGAAAAATACCTTTGGCTTCTCCATTGTTACTAAATATAAGATTTAGATCTTTGAGGTTTGCTTTTCCATTGAAATATTGAGTCAACAAATTACAAGTCTTCATCAAATGGGATTTCTCACTATCTAATGAAGAAAGTTGCCTATTTGACATGTTGGATCTAATATTCTCTTCTTTAGCTAGAAGAACATTGATGACTACTCTTCATGAGTAGGGGAATAAATATATCTTGAGTGGTAGGGTTCAGAAATAGTCTTACTATCACTATAAGGTAAGATAAAATTACGTACATTCCATTCTTTTTAAATTTATCGGTGGAATTACATTAAGTATGTTGATAGTGATATTGTTGTTGAATGGTAAGGTTAGGTATACTCCTTCCGTCCCGGCCCACCTTGTGTAGCATGATTCAGAATATGAGCATCAAATTATCTAATTTTCATAAGAATTCAAAGTTTAATAAATTTTTTAAAAAATAAAAATTTACATAAAATACTATAAAATCATAATAATTAAAAGGCAAATAAAAATAAACGTTTTTAAAAATTCTTTAAATTATATCTAAATAATAAAAATGTATCACAAAAATTGATGTGTGATACTATAGTGCTCGTGATTTTGATGTACCGTCAATAGCTGTCTTTATCTCTTTATATATTGACCACTTCTCAATTATTTAGCACGTTTATTTTATTTTCTTGATATACATGTGAATATCATAAAGACTTGTGGTCCAAACTGGGGCTACAAAAATAGTAGACATGCATGAGTCAAATTTGAGCTTTGAAAATTATATTAAAAATATTTTGTAAATATTAAAAAAAGGAGATAATGACTTTTTTTCTTTATTTTTGTTTGTTATATTTTAATCTGATGTAAAATTTAAGAAAGTAAAAAAGAATTTTAAATTTTGTAATCTTAAATTAAAGATAGACAGATCGTTTGATCTTAAATATGAGTAACAAATGTTTCAAATTCGAGCTTTGAAAATTCTACTAAATATTTCACTATTAAAATAAAAAGGTAATGACTTTTTTCTTCGTTCAATTTATTTATTATATTTTAATTTGATGTGAGATTTTTGAAAGTAAATTTTTTTTGAATTTGTGATCTTAAATTAAAGACAATCAAATCTTATGACCTTAAATATGAGTAATACATGTTTCAAATTCGAGTTTTGAAAATTCTACTTAATATTTCACTATTAAAAAAAAAAAGAGATAATGACTTTTTTCTTCGTTCAATTTATTTGTAATATTTTAATCTGATGTGAAATTTAACTTTTTTTTTTTTTTAATTTGTGATCTTAAATTAAAGATAGACAAATCTTATGGCCTTACATATATCACTGGAAAGTTAAAATTAAAAAAATTGTTAGAAAAAAAAAACAATTTTTAAATGTATTAAGAAATAACATGGTTAAAATATTGATAGTGTAATAAATTATTTGTTAAATATAAAAATATGTCATTTTTTAAAAACTGACTAAAACAAAAAATGTGTGTAACGACCCATTAAGTCGTTTCGAACACTAGACCTATTTTTCTCATAAAAAAACCTTACCGTAAATATTAAATGAAAATCTTGAACTATTCGTATAACTATGTTTAGTTAGTTGATGGATATTTATCAAGTAATTAATTTAGTTGGAAGTTAATAGGCCAAGTCCATAATTTATTTATTATCTTATACCACTTGGCCCATATTTATCAAAATAAGTTAGTAGAATTTGTCACTTTTTTATACATAATTATTTTATTTAGAGAAGAAAAGAAGAAGGCGTCGAACAAAAAAGAATACGAGTGCATAAGGTACTAAGAATTCAATATATGCATTTTTTAAAGGTGAAGGTCATGTGATGTAGGTTATGGTTTATTCTTTGTGATAGAGAGACTCTTAATAGTGATTGATAGTCATTGAGTAATGCTATGAAAACTTTCATGTACTTAATTGTTGTGGTTGGATAATTCATGTATTGTGACGATTGGTCTGTAATCCCAAGACCGTGAAATCCATAATTCTGAACTTGTTCTATCAAATTGATGCCTTGAATAAAGAAGGCTTAATGTAATATTGTTAAGGAAGTGGAAAGAGATGATAAAGAATGATGAATTAACTATATTGTTGGATCGGGTGCCACAAATCGACACGATATATTTGGATCGGGTGCCACGAGTCGACACGATATATTTGGTTTGGGTGCCACGAGTCGGCACAATATTATTTGGATTGGGTGCCAATTAACTTTAACGAAGAATAATGATTTTTATAACGTGAAAAAATATAATTAACGTTCTTGTTCTTAGTCAACTAATTGTTATTATAATTTCAAAACATTACGAGCATGTAAGCCAAAATGAACTCAAACAATGGTGACCCCAAATGCCCTCTTCTCATATTTATTCTATATTTAGGCTATTAATCCAGATACAATATATATTTGACTAAATATACATACATCTTCTTCTTATTTTTGAATTTTAGAGATAAATCTAGTACTAATTTAATTATAATCCCCCAGTATAAAACAAACGTATACTTAGTTAATACTTTATGCTATTCATCTGTGTTGTTAAATTTAACTTTATTCATTTCGATCTTTTCCGCCCTCCTCTAACCAAATATGAAATGTAATTATGTTTAATGAATTGAATTTTGTAGAAAACAATAAACAATACAACTTGACCTTATGATAAAAACGTAAGTTATGCCCTTTCTTTATAATATCAATAACAATGATTGTGTCTCAATTATTTCAAAAAATATAAATGTTTCTTCTTTGTAAATATAAACTTTTTAAGAATTATTGCATCATCTCTCCATCCATGTTATTTATATTTATCTTTCAAACTTTTTATGCATGCATATTTATCGATAGCTTTAAGAACTTACGTAATAAACAACAAATAAAAAATTACTTTATTAAAATTTATTTCTTTTAAGTAATTAATTATAAATTTTAAAATTTGGTCAGTATCAGAATTTTAACATAATTAAGTTACTAATTTGAACCAAGAGAAAAGATTTATAAATTTTAAACTTGATTTGTATTTATAGCAGAATTTCAAACATAATTAAGATGAATTCATGAGGAAGTGATATCTCATTAGGATCTACTCTAGTATTTTATAATACTATTTTGAACTAAAAGAAATTATAGACTTGCAACAATATGAATTTCCTATAAAAATTAAACATAAAAAGCATCACAAAGATTCACAAGAAAGAAAGAAAGAAATAATAAAATACGCATATCAATGTGACTTTAATCATTAAATTTAAAAATAGAAGGAAAAATAAAATCAATACATAATTGTCTAAAATCTTGTCATATCCACTTCACAAACTTATCAATATTGAAGAGCTTTTTTTTTTTCAAGTCAAACAAAAGCAAAGAGACATCACTCTTGTTGATATTTACTTCACAAATCTATCACTATTCAAAAGCTTTCTTCATATAAAAATTAAATTTAAGAGGCATCATAGAGATACATACAAAAAAAAGAGAGAGAAAAAAGAAATAATACAATAAACATATCATTAAAAAATAGAAGGAAAAGGAAATCAATGTATAATTATTTAAGCTCTTGTCAATATCACTTCACAAGCCTATCACTATTCAAAAGCTTTCTTCTTCTTTTTCAAGCCAAATAACATAAATTTAATACTATAGTGAAAATGAAGGGCAACTTTGGGTAGAATGAAACAAAAATATGAATTTATATAGAAAATAATGGAGGAATACCATAAGGTGTCTTAACTTTCATATTTAATATTTAAGGATTATAAATATGAAAAATTGAAAATTATGAGAGTTATAACTATATGCATATTATAGCTAATAAAGAAGATATATTATAGTGGAGAAGGTTATGAATATGAAAAGTTGAAAATTATGAGAGTTATGAATATATGCACATTATATCTAATAAAGAAGATATATTATAGTGGGAGGTGAAAAGTTGAGTAATTGAATAGAAAGTCTTTATGAGATATTAAAAATGAAATAAATAATTAAATAAAAAAATGCTAAAAAAAAGGAGAAAAGGGAAAAATATGAATGGAGGCCATACAGAGGTGTCACATCACCTTCTCTATGTTCCTCATTTATATATATATAGAGAGAGAGAGCGAGATTTTATGAGTAGAATAGCTATTATAAGTTGGGATTGCATTCATTGATTCACTCACCGAGAAGGTTAAGTATGGGTGTCACTCATGATTCATTTTGGATAGGTACAATTCGTCTATAATTTAGGACAGGGACATTCACGATTTAGCCCAAAATTAGTATCCTTACCTGCTTTAACTACCTCCATTGACATATCACCCTAGCTAACAAGACCTTTGATAGTGAAGATGTTAAATTCAGATCTAATAATTGAAGGTTTAGGATTCTAGAAAGAAAGTAATAATTTCTTAATTTATGATTATAATTTTTATTTTTTGATGTTTAGAAATTAATTGAGAGCGATATTCATGCTCAACCTTATAAATTTAAATATTATCTGGTGAATTAAAATAAAAAATTAAATCTTCATTATTAGGGTTTTTAAATTTTCAAATACTCAAAATGAATTTTGTAAGTTATTGATAAACAAAATCATCTTTAAATTGATTTATACTTCTTCTTTTTTTATAGTAAAAATCCACCAAATGTAATAATTTAAAAGTAATAGAGGAGGACGTAAACCTTAACTGTCAAAGTCGACACTAAAAAAGACTTAAATATATACTTTTCGGATAATATATATGCCTCTAGAATATATTAGGAGCATAAGACTAACATATAGTTGGCTGTACGAAGAAATACAATATAGATTTGAACTTAGAAATACACTAAAAGTATTAATAGAATATTTAGAGTGAGCAGAAGATCAGTTAGCTAAAGAAATATCTAAGACCTATCTTACAGATTCCCTAGTAGAACATCAAGCTAACCTAATTAAAGAAATAGATAACATTAAATTAGATATAAAGTATACTACTAATAGGATAAAATATTACAAGAAGATCTGTCAAATTAGGAGTTCATTAGGATAAAAATAGATTCTCTTAGACATCTTAAATATTTAGACTTGAGAATACACCGGGAGAAAAAATATAGATCATTACACAAAAATAACATTTTAAAGTGTAACTTTGTTGAAGGAGAACATATACTACACTCTGAAGACAAGCAATATAATACTTTAATAGATCTGAAGACAAGCAATATAATACTTTAATAGATCTAATAATAAATCTTAGTGAAAAAACTCAACAACAAGATAAAATTATAATAAAACTTTTAGAAGTGATAGAAGTTGTACAAAATAAACAAATTAAGATACTAGATAAATTAGAAAATAATTTTGACTTTTTAAAAGCACAAGAACTAGAAATAGATTGGAAAATTCAATATCTAAATAAAAAATTTAATTTAGAAAAAATACCTACGAAAATAGAAATAGAAAAATTAGTAAAAACCATAATAGAAAAACCTAAAGAATTTGAAATTAAAAATACCCAAGTAGTAACCAAAATCATAGAACAAGTAGAAAAAATAACTACTGAAATTGGTGATTAAAAGAAATAATTACAAGACTTGAACAAATCTCACTTTCATGAGTGAAGAAGATATAAACTATAAAAAAGCATTAGAGTATACTACAAAATTCCATCAAGAGCCAGTAGGATATTCTAATCACCTTCCCTCTAGCCAAACAGATAAAGTAATCCTCAGACAAAACAATACAATAATAGCCTTATTAATAGAATTAAATATAAAAATAGATAGAATATTAAAAGAAAAACAACATGAACAAATTCATAAAAGTACAGAAATAGATGAATTAATTATCCAACTTAAGAAAGTAGAAATAGCACCTAAACAGGAAAAACACAAGATAACTAGAAAACCCCAAAAATGGACTTTCTTTCAAATAGAAGACCAATCCAAGAAAATAGACCAAATTTCTCAGAAAATAGAATAGGAAACCACTTAATTTCAAGAATATTATCTAAAAAACCATCAACTATAGAAGAAAACCAAGAATTTAATGAAATCATAGACATAGACAAAGATCTACATATTTTTCAACAGAACCAACTAAAATTGTTAAATCCAAAAACATTATACAATGTGAAATATTTCTCGAGAAATAATCAATTATACAGACATTATAGAGAAGAACAAATATCTGCAATAGGAGAAGACTTTGCAATTTTAAACTTAGTAAACCCAGCTTTCATAAAGACGGTAAAAAACCCCAAATTAATGCTAATGCATATAGGATTAATAGTAATAGGAATAAAAGGACTAACTAGAAAAAATTTAGGATCTAAGGTTCTGATTGTCCTTTATGATGATCGATAGACAGATCTTAACAAATCTATCTAGGATTAACAGAAGTAGACATGACTAGTAATGGAGGAATATTTTATATTAGCCCAGACTTTTTAATCAATTTAAAAGAATTTGGAAAACATATTAAAATAGAAATCCAGACTAAAGGATATGAAGAAATGAATAATGGAAATAACTTATTAATGTGCGTAGCTTTCATAGGAAAAATGACCTTAAGTAGTAATACAAAATTCAAACTTCAAATAAACGATGTAGTAGAAGTAATGGGTAATAAAGGAATAAAACTAATCAAACCAATAAAAATAAATCCAGAAGAATATGCGGGATTAGAATGAAATTTAGATAAATTAAGTAAACCAAAAGTATTTGCTCCCGAGCAACACTTAATGTATACTAGCTCGAAAGGAGAGACATCAATTAGGTTTACAGACTATAATTATACAAGTCAAAGAGATTTAGATGATAATGAAACAGAAAGTACAATAGAAACAGAACAAGAACAATGCATGAATATAGAATTAATACAAGAAGGGTACGAGGTAGAAAAAGCCATAGCAGAAGCAAAAAGACAATATCAAGAAAATAGTATCGCAGTTTTTAAATGTAAAGGATGTAAGAAAGGAAAAATGGATATAATGGAAACAATAGAACATTTTATAATATGTCAAGAAAGAGATGATAATTTAACATATAGAAAAGATGAACCAGAATACATAAATGAAGAGAAAATGGACACTTTATCCATAACTAGTTATACGGAACTAATGGATGAAGCGACTAGTTCACACAGTGCTAGCCCTTTTAAAAGAACTACTGCAGCCCCAAGTATTAGTTATAGTACCGGTAATTTGCCTAGACGACCATGGATTAGACCTAACCAAGAAATAAAAGATAATATTAGACCAGCAGGAAAAAGAATGCCTATAGAAGAACCTAATAGATTACAAGAAGGAGGAAATAAGGGAAAAATATTAAATATAGCGGCACATGATTAACAAATGTGGAATACCATAATAGATTTATGGAAAGGAATAGTGGTAGCAGACTTTATTAAAAATTACTATGAAACAGATGCAGAGACTATGTATAAATACTTGGAAACCTTTTAAGGAGAATCCTGTAAAGCACTATGGGAATCATACAAACAAACTTATCCTCAAGAATTTCAAAGATTAATAGAATTAGGACCAAGCCCTTACAATTTTACAAATAAAATACATGTGTTATTAACAGGAGAAGACCCAAATAGTGGCTTAGTAGCATTACAAAGAAGTGTTGTAATAAAGTTAGAACAATTAAGTATATCAAACTGGATGCACATAAAGAATTTTTTTAAAGATTATTTTTACTATTGTACTATTAGCAGAAATACATTTAATGAAGAATTAGGTAAAAAATTATTTAATAAATTACCAGGAGCCTTAGGAAGAGAAATAGAAGAAAGATGGTATAAAAGAGAAGGAGTGGTTCAAAACCCTACTCTCTTATGGTCTATATGACAAAAAATACAACACATAATGGAAATACTAACAGAAAAATGTACTAATATACAAATACAAAAGCAATTAAAACAAAATGAAATGAACTTTTGCAAGGCAATGATATATACTATCCAAAGTTATGATAAAGGACCAAGTAAAATAAGAAAATATAAAAAAAGAACAGCCTATAACCAAAAACCTTATAAACATAAAAAGTTATTTCTTAAGAAAATCTTCAGCTAGAAATCCATATTTAAATAGAGATAGACATGTTAGGAAATATAGAAATGATAGGAATTATAAAAATAAATTAGAATGCTATAATTGTGGAAGTATAGAATATTTAGCAAATACATGCCCTAAAAGAAATAATATGAAAACTAGAAATTCTCAACTAATAGAAGATTTTCAAGAAATCCTATTAAATGTAGATGAATATATGTCAGACACAGAAAATATATATATAGTAGTAAGCATAGATACAGCAGAAGAAAGAAACACTCAATCAGACACATTTGATTCAGAGGATGATAATTTAATTAATGAAATAAGAGCAGAAAGAAATGAAGATTTCCTAGATAATATACTAATAAATACTATGATGAATATTGCACAAGAATGTACTCATGAGTTCGAAATATTAAAAGGAATAGATAGTAACCAATGTAATATATGTAAATGGTATCCTAGTAAAATAAATAGAGTAAAATGTAAAAACTGTTATATGGAAGCCTGTATAAGTTGTATAGAACATAAATTAAAACAAACAGTAGCCAAAAATCAAGAACAAGCTCAAACAAAAGACCAAACTACTAATCTAAGACTAATAGCTTTAGAAACAAGAATAAATGACTTAGAACAAAGATTAATTATATTAGAAAAGGGAAAAGAAAAAATAGATAAGGATAATACACAAGGTACACTGCATCTAGATCAAATAGAAAGTGAATTCATACAATGCATTTAGATCAAATAGAAAGTGAATTAATGAATATAGAAGAAAATAATACTAGTTTTATATGCAATGAAGAGAAAAAGTTTGGAACAATCAAAATACTAGTAAGGATAAAAATAAAAGATATAGAAATAGAGACTTTAGCATTAGTAGATACAAGTTGTACTAGCTGTCTTCTTAATAAAAAGATACTACCACACAATCTTTTACCACCTCTAAAATCACTAAAAGAACCAGTGCAAGCAATACAAATGGATGGAACTTATAATCTTTACGACCAGTATATAGAAAAAGCACAAATAAGTTTTATAAACACTTGCAACGAATTCTATAAACCAACATATAATATGTATAAGATATTAGTAAGAGATCTTACTATTAAAACTTAGTATTGGGCTTACAATTTCTTATACAAAATAACGGAAGTTGTTTATTCTCCAGAGATGGGATAATGTTATTTAAAAATACAACATACACTCCGATACAGATTAATAAAATTCCTACCAAAGAATTAACTAAAAATAAAGACAATAAAATAAATAATAAGACGGCAACTCCATGTTGTGAAGACTGTGGCAATAATGGTAGTTGTCCTTCAAAAAACCTATATGAAGAAGAACAAGAAGGAAATTATACAGAAGATACATACCTAGACGACATAGAAAAAGATTATACTTTAATAAATGTAGAAACAAAATTTTACAACTTTCAAAAGGGAATAAATACTATAGGAAAAATAAAGAATCCTAATGATCTAGAAAATATAATAGCAATATTAGACGAAATGAAAATAATAGGAGAAAAACCCTTAATACATTGGGGAAGTAATAAAATTATGTGTAAACTAGACATAATAAACCCTGAATTACTATAAAAACAACAATAGAAGCAAACAATGAAGACACGGAAGAATTTACTAAACAGATTAAAGAACTACTCAAATTAGAAGTAATAAGAAGATCTACATCTAGACATAGATCAGCAGCATTTATGGTTAGAAACCATAGTGAACAAGTGCGAGGAAAAGCTCGCATGGTAATAAATTATAAAAGATTAAATGATAATACCAGAACAGATGCATACAAACTACCTGATAAGAATGAATTAATTAATAGAATACAAGGAAAATTTTTTTTTAGTAAATTTGATTATAAGTCAGGCTATTGGCAGGTCAAAATACACCCAGAAAGCATAGAATAGACGACTTTTACTTGTCTAGAGGGCCATTTTGAATGGCTTGCTATGCCCTTTGGGTTAAAGACAGCTCCACCTATCTTCCAAAGAAAAATGGATGATATGTTTGGAGAATACAAGAACTTCGTATTGGTATACGTAGATGATATACTAGTATTTAGTAAAGACATGTACGAACATTTAGGACACTTACAGACGGTTTTTAGACTATTTGTAAAATACGGTATAATAATTAGTAAAAAGAAAATGGAGTTATGTAAAATACATATAAACTTTTTAGGAGTAACTTTAGGAGAAGGAAAGATAAAACTACAACCACATATAGCTAAAAAGGTACTAGAAATGCCTGATAATACAAAAGAACTACAAAAATTTTTAGGATCAGTAAATTACGCTAGAAATTTTATCCAAGACTTAGGAAAAATAGCAGGACCGCTATATGCTAAGGCAGGTAGCAAAGGTCAGAAACACTTTAACATAGAAGACATTAAATCAGTCCAACAAATTAAAGAAAAAGTTAAAAATATACCAGATTTACAAATACCCCTAGAATCTGATTACCTAATAGTTGAAACAGACGGAAGTAAATTAGGATGGGGAGCTATTCTAAAATCTAGACCTAATAAATATAGCTCAAAAAACGAAGAAGAAATATGTGCATACCAGAGTGGATAGTACAAAGAAAAGGGAAATATGAGTAGTATAGACACCGAGGTATTAGTAGTAATATATGGATTAAATAGTTTTAAATTATATATTTTAAATAAAAATAAAGTTTTAGTCAGAACAAACTGTGAGGCAATGGTTAAATTTCATGAAAAAATCAATAATAAAGCAAGTAGAAAGAGAAGATGGTTAAATTTCATGGATAAAATATCCATATACAATAATATTGTTTTTGAATACATAAAAGGAAAATATATTGACTTAGCAGATTAACTAAGTAGATTACAATTAAAAACTAACTGACTTTTATTTTAGTATGAGACCAAGCATGAGACCAACTGGCCAACAACCAGCAGACAAAGGCAAGAGCATTGCCCAGACAGATTCTTATGCCCAGGCATTATTAGAAAGACAAAATTTTAGACCACAAAGTACAACAGACAACATGATGGAGAGAATCCATTTCGGTAAGTATAATTTAATTTCATACCCTAAGTGTAATCTATCATTTAGAGTAATTCCAGATTGTAATTTGGACAAGGCTCAACAATATTTAGTAGAGAACTTATGGATATCATACAATAAACAAGACACTAAGTATTTTATTGCAGCTTCGAATGCTTTATGTCAATATTTCTCAGACAAAAATAAAGACAATAAATTTAAATATTATGTAGTTATACATGGTAAGACTAAAGGTGTTTTTCAGACTTGGATAGAAGTAGTTGATTCTATAAATGGGATAAAAAAACCCACTTTTTAAAGGCTTTAATAATTTCACGGAAGCTTTAGACTATGCCAGGGAAATACTTGGGCCTAACTATTATATTTCACCAGCTCTTAGACAAAGCCCAACCCAAATACCCCAACACAATATCCAGAAAGACTCAGACAAAATAATTTTCTGTGATCATTGTTCGTCCATGACTGAGGATTTCAAGAGATTAAATGCTAAAAATAAAATCCTTATTTAAGAAAATATGAGACTTGTGAAATAACTAGAGACATTTCAGAGCAAATATGCTCTAAGAACAGACTTCAGTACTCAGAGAATAGACTTCAGTACTCAGAAGAAAGACATGAGTTCTCCATCTCCCTTAAAAATGGATGAAACGGGTGTGCATTCCCCCCTAAATGCTAAAAACTCTACTGTATCAGAGAAAGATACAGTTAGTCCGGTTCAAACGGTGGCCGGTAAAGACTTATCAAATCCGTTGAAGGCTGTCACTTTGCCAAAAAGTGAAGAAGAGGAGTCTTCTTCCTCACAAAGAAGATTACCTAAATATTTTTAGAAAGACTTATTAAGAAAAAATGTAGCCTTGAAAAAGAAAAAAAAAATGAAAAAATAGAAGTTATAATTAAACAGACTCTAGAAAAATTCTTTCAAAACCAAAGTCAAGACAAACACATTGTTAAAAAAGACAATTCCAGTCCTAGCACTGACAGATTAACGCCAGATTCAGAAGACAGTAATCACAGTCCAGAAAGTTCAGACACAGAACATGAAAATAATATTCAAGACGCACAAGACCCGTATGAAGATGATGATTCGGGCATGAGTTTTGATACCATAGCTTTACATAATTTAGACACCTAGCCAGTCATCAAGACAAAATGACAATTCAAAAAGCGACAAAAGACAAGACTAGAAGATAAGATGCAACGTGGAGATCATGAATATGTATATTATTATGGGTGTAAAGTGGGGATGCCCACTAAGATCATGTAATAAGTGAGTGCATTGTCACTTTATCACTACCCTCCAAACGAGGAAAAAACTGTTGACAAGCACGTGTCTAGAAGTCCAAAAGATACAATTAATAATGCATGTGACGAAAGGGCCCAATGCGCACCCGATTTGCATTATTAATGGAATCTTATCATAGTTGTCGGCCATCAATAAGTGAGGCCACGTAGAGTGTTTTAGGACTGTTCTTTGTTTTTCCCCTTGTCTATATAAGAGTGTAAGTGTGTAAGTAGGAGGGCAGAGCGAAAAAGAGAGAGATTCAACAACTACCAAAAAACGTTGCTTTCCCAAAATCTTCCTATGTTTATATGCCCATACTACAACATTCTCTTGTAAATTAACGTTTGTGAAATAAATAATAAGTGTGTTTGAGTGTTAAGTCAAGTTTTTAGAAGCTCTTCGGGGTTCCCAAAAGGGAAACCTCTCTCAGTTAATCATGTAAGTTTATGATGTTAATCTCTCAAATTCCCCTAAAAAATATGTTATTGTCTTACTTCATTATTATTTTATCTTAATTTCATGTAAATTTTTGTATATGTGATAAATGATTACCCTTAGTATATGGTTAGCTTCTTAATTTCTTAACAACTACTATGGATTAACCTGTAAATTCCTAGGATTCTTGGCCTTGATAGTCCGCTTAATGAATAAAGGACGAATTTGCTGCCAGATTTATATCCGGGGTGTGGTTAAGAATAAAGGTTAAGAGGAAGAGATGAATGGGGTAAGATAAAAAAAAAAAAGAGTAAAAATGGGGAAATTAAAGAATCACTTCATAAACAAATATGATTAAACCAAATGAGAGAGGGAGCACTGAGTAGGTTTTACAAACTATTTGAACTTCTATATATATATATATATATATATATATATTAGTTTTTCGACACGTGCGTTGCATGTGATTACCAATTCAGAAAATATATGTTATAGTAAATAGTATTGCTTATTTAAGTAAAGATTTGAATAGTAAGTTTTGCACAAAATAATATTGTAGATTTACATATATATATATATATAATCAAAGTAATAATAAGACTATTTCTGGCCTAGACAAGTCTTTCAACAATTTACTAGAACTAGTAACAAAAAATTTCATGCTTGAAAATATTAAAGACAAGAAAAATGTGATATCTAATATAAATGTTACAATATATTGCTTTATTACTATGACTTCAACATCAATGCTTATAAATTGCTTGAAAATACAACCCTTGAAATCCTCAAGAGGTATAAAATAAGGTGATTCATTATTCATATTTACAGTGCTAAACCATAAGACAATAGTAAAACAAAGACTTTAGAGGATCCCAATTTTTTTTGGGCCCTATATATAACTAGGGGTGTATAAGAAAAATTGACAAATCTACTAAATCGATAATTCGAATCAAATCAAAAAAGTAATCTGATTAATGATTTAATTTGACATGATTTATATTGAGAAGAAAAAAATCTGATCATAATTGATTGAATCAAATCAAAAAAGTAATCTGATTAATGATTTAATTTGACATGATTTGATATTGAGAAGTAAAAAATCTGATCATAATTGATTTAGTTTGATTTTAACTAAAAAACTCTAATCAAATTAACTAAACCAATGTGACATTACATGTATACAATTTTTAAAAATATTTATACGGTAAAGTATTTACTTTGATGTAATTTAAAAATATTTTTTAAACTTTTTCATAGATTTTATCTTTCAACAGATTAATTTTAAGTTTGAGACTTACAATTTTGAGTGATTTCAATAAGGTAATAGCCCATAGATATTAGTAACTCAATAATGTTGAATATATGTTCTTAAGTTTTACATTGGTTTATATAATTAAAATACATAAACTAATTTTATTATTTCTTTGATATTTAATCATGCAACTAATACTTATTTTAGCATGACTTGCTACTTTTAAATCATGGTTATTTTCATCGTGACTTATAAATTTGTAATATTTATTCTATGTGATTTCATTATTATTTTTTGTTGAATATTTTAATGTCATCATCCATCTTGAATTTTGAGTTATTTTCTTAAGAAACACCGTAGATAGTTTTATCTTGGTAGAATTAAAAAAAATGTTTAAAGCAGAAGTTAGTTGTGTGTTTGTGTGAAGACTTCACTCGAATAAATAAATAAATCCAAAATCTCGAGAAAATTGAAAAATCCTAAAATACGTGAGATTAGAAAATTCGATTTTTATTAATTTGGTTGATGCACAGATTTAAAATTTAACACAAATGATTACATTTGATATTAGAAAAATTCAAATCAGTCATGTCATGTACACCCCTAGAAGCAACAACAATAACACATTCAGACTGATTCCACAAGCGGATCTAGCCGCAGATCTTACATACCCAACTGACTACTTGTGTGAGTAGAGAACAAAGTGTTACAAAACTGGTCTTAAAAAATAAATGTGTAGAGAAACCACTATCACCACCACGATCCCCACCACCACCACCACCAACAACAATAATAAAAAAGGAGAGTAATCAATACTCAATTACCTATTAATCTTTTACCTTAATCCTTGATTTTGCATGCTCTTATATCTAAGATCATATTCACATCGAACTGAAGATATATCATATCAAACAATTCAAAGCATACATTTTTTTTTCAAATTTAGAAGTAAAAGTTCATATAATTAGTTGATCATGAGTATGGAAAAACTTTGCATCTCAAAAAATTAACAAAATATTCTTTAAATAAAAATATATACAATTTCACTTAAGAATTTGTTATTTTAAATGCCTCTGATCTAAGTTTGGCAGCGGAACCGGGAGGTGCCGGTATCGGTACCGTTCCGTCCGGGTCCATTATCGGTCCGGTACCGTCCCGGTCCGTTACCTGTCCGGTACCGTCTCGGCAGGCTCCGGTTGGTTCCATAGCGAAGGGGAACCGGGAGGGGTAACGGGACGGAAATCGATTATTGCCGGTTAGTTCTGGTCCAGAAAGTGCCGGTTCTGAATTCGATCCAAACCGGTCCGGTTCGACATGAGTCAACTCAATTCATTGAGACTCTCTTATAATGTAAAAATATCTAGTAAGAGACCCTTCTAGATATCTCACATATTTTTTTCGCCTATGATTTAATTGTCATGTTAATTGTTAGGTGTGATCGAAATTAATAGTTCTATGAATGTGGTACTCGAAATCTAGCTAATTTATTTTATTAAGTCAAAGGATTGATATCTCACATAATAGTAATACAAGTAATAATTGATTTAGACTACCCAAAAGTATTTATATTTTCTTTTTATATAAAAAAAAAAAACGTTTTAACTTTGCCCTATTTAAATATAATTTTGTCCTTCTTATTTTATGCAATATCTATTTTATCATTGATATTGTTTTTTTTTTAAAAAATTTATATAATATATTTTTTTATATATAATATTTATTTTTCTTAACCTAGCTATTTATAATTTTTTTGTTAAGTTCTCTAATATAGTGCGCGTGCATAACACTAGCAACAATCCACTAGTATGTATAAAGATGCATGTTTAAATCTCTCTTATTTCTTAATGTATATTTAGATAAATAAATGAGTTTTGATTGACAGTAAGATATACTTTTATTTTAATTAATCATTGGTGTATTACATATATTGAGATATGATTATAAAATTGTTATTACTTATTATTTTCACTTGTATAAATAGATATTCGATTTTTTTTATTAATTAATTTTTTTATTATGCTAATTTGTTTCATTATA
This sequence comes from Solanum pinnatisectum, assembly GCA_035578085.1. Lineage (NCBI taxonomy): Eukaryota > Viridiplantae > Streptophyta > Magnoliopsida > Solanales > Solanaceae > Solanum > Solanum pinnatisectum. The sequence continues at coordinate 7,349,679 of CM069087.1, forward strand.
GAACGTCATTAACTTACACACTCAATCACTTTTCTTTTCTTGTCAGAAAATAATATTTATTTTTTTCATAGCAAAGTTGTTACATAGTCTAAAATAGTTGCTATGAAAGTAAAAAAAAGAGACAGATTGATAATGCAAGCACAAATAGATATTTAAAAAAAAAGTTGATTAGAATAAAAAGGAAAGAATATATATTATTCAAAATTGAGGAATAATTTTTAAAGCAAAGTCCAATAATGTAAATAATTTTTCTTTTGGTATTTGGTGTCAAGGGAAATGGTGCAGGGAGTTTCAACAGAAATATTTCCTTTACTATCAAATTAGTGCCCTAAAATATGGACTTGGAACTTGCCTTTGAGGGAAAAAAATTGCTTCTTGTTGAACAAATCATTTAACATGTTTGTTGACAGAAACAATCAATTTTTTCAATATTATTGATGATTGTAGGTGGCTCATGCTTAGCTATGTACGTTCTTGACATTTATTTGTGGAACAAATTCTACATCTATATAAACTATAAAGGATTTTTTTTTTTTTTGAAATAGAAGAAAATTACAAAAAGAGGATGGGAAGTATTATATTTTGTGGTTTGTGTAGTGAAAGAGCGAGTTGAGACAAAAATATATATATTCTATTTTGTCTCTGTCTTCAACTTATTTACTATGCAAAAGAAAATAATTTTATGTAGAAGGAAGGCATTTCTTTTGGTGAAATTTTGGACTCTTCAACTATTCCGGAGTCGTTTGAGTTATACAATATTGTTGGGTTGTTGTACTGTTGGATCGCTGAAGATAATAATACCGCAATGAACTTAAATCTCTTTAAAAAAAGCGAGATATAATGCCTCAATCTAGTTTTATTTACCATGTTCTTGCTTTATCTTCGTATGAATGAACATGACCGTGTAGGTACAATGTATTCTGGGCAAGTCAAACTATATGTAACAATCTTACACTTATCAACAAAACTAGTATCCTTTTGACAAAGAAAAAAGTAGATAATGAGTAAAAAATTTGTAGAATTTCTCTTAGTCTAGAAAAAATAGCATATATGAGTAATTATTTTTTTTCAACTATTGGCTCCAATGCTTGATCTGCTTGTTCTTGAATTTGATTATTTTGTATTTTTACTCAAGGGGTTGAAGCTTAGTTTTAAATATGAAATTTGAACTTGATTGTTATTGCATCACCTATGGGCTCTTATGAGCAAGCTGAGTTATTGAAACGATAAGTAAGGTGCGATGAACTTATAATTCATTAGATGCTTACAATGAATATTCAATCATTTGATAACTAAAGTCATTGGTCGATAAATGATCACTATGTGTTGACATACACTTTAGAATAATTTAAGATTTGCATAGACAGTAAAATAAAATGAATACTGGCCAACACATACAGTATTCTAATAAGTACTTGAAACAAATATGAAGGCAACAATTTCCCTATTGTATTAAGAATTTAACTATTATTACCTAGGCTTTTACCTGATCCCACCTTCAATATTTTTGCACAGAGAACACCAGATACAAGATTCTATGAGCAATTACTCTTTTTCGTGACATTTTTCGTTTACAGTAGTATGGACAATATATATATATATATATATATATATATATATATACACATATATATACTCTACTCTGTCTTGTCTTCTTCTACATCACCACCATTAGATGTCCCATCTCCACCAGGCGTTGATCTCACTTCGGATGGAATTCTTACATCCTTTGTTGGTAGAGGGGAGGGTTTTATGAGTGTCAAGGTGATATCCTTATCAAACTCTTCACTATCATCAGAATAGGCATATCTGGTTGTATCGAAAAGAAAACCAATTAGAATATAAGTGTAGAAAAGGAAAGTAAATATCACGAACATATAGGTTCTACCAAATGCCAATTTTTTTTACAGAAAGACCTGTGGTTTTTGAGATTCTTTTCATGAAGAAGGAAGATATGAAATGGTTTGAAGAAAACGATCCTGAATCTTTGACACCGGGAAAATATGCATCATTTTCTTCTTTCCTTCTCAACTGACAAAGGAACTTTATTCGTTCATATCTCTCAATGGAAATGGGGAGGGTTGGGTGAAGGAGAAAATCATCTCATTTTCTCGCATGGTCAAAGTATTCATGCTCTATTAAGATAAAAATTGCCAGTTCAGAGGACATTTCAGATCATCTTTATTCTTTCTTTATATAAGAAAGAACAATCATCATTACTAAACCGTCATTTTTAGCATGTTTTATGGTAAGCAATTACACACTAGGAGCTCTGTGAACTCAATCAAATCTAAAACATGCATTACAGAGATGAAAACCTGGTCTTACCTCATGGAGTTTTGAGATGGAGCCCAAAGAGCACAGATGACGCAAAGGAGAGAGAAAGACAACACTTGCCAGAAGGCAGGAATAATCCAGGCCTTTTGCCATCGCTCATTGTACACATCAGTGGACTTGAAGTACAGCTGCCATGGAAAAACAAGTTTTAATGCTTAGCTTGGTAATATAAAAAACCGGAAAAATTAGGACGATAAGAAACTTATGTTATATGAACTCAGGTACGAGATAGGATGACATTCCAATTTTGAAGGATCCACATATGCCGCCAATCATTCCAACTGATCCTAAGTTGAGGAAAGTAAGAATCTCGCTACCAAACATATGTGCTTCAGCTAATGGAAATGCTTAATAAATAGGTAGGTCTCCTAGCCCTTGCACTCATTAAACTTATTTACTCATTATACCTCAGTAATAGATTTACTCTTTCCTAAAATTTTGCTCATTTAGGTTTCTTAAGAATTCCTGTATAGAAGAAAAAGATAAGTTGAGTTATGATGCTTTTACTTATTTATTTAATGGCTTAGAGCAGATGAACAGAACACGAATAACATTACAACTGTAACTCCAATGAAAGCACCACCTTCCTGTCACCTGTAAGCACCTAATTTTACTGTTTTCATGTTTGTTTATCAAGAATTGCAGGTCAGTTAATGGATTAGATGAGTGCTGGATATTTTGGATACTGTTTCAACAAACCCATTCCCTGTGGCCTGTACACATAAACTGGACACTTGAGCATTAAGGTTTGGCTATTTTTCCTTTAATTCAGATCTCTTTGAAAAGACCACTTTCGGGTTGCCATCATTTGGCTCTTTCCAGGGAGAGTAGACAAAATCTAAAAATCGCTATATTAGATTGATGGAAATAAACAAAAAGATCAGCCTTAGATTGAAGATAGCCAAATATTACCTCATAGCATACCCAACCAACAGAAACAATAACTGCGACAGCTAGAGCATTTGTGAACCTCCGGTATATGTCTAACTTGGCGAACAACCTTCTAGCCTGTCAGTCCACAACAGCAGCAAATGAACTACCATTGATTGATAGTAAGAATGATTGGAAACATGAAGTCATGTCATAATTAACCTTCATATATAGGTGAACATGTATCACGTCAAGATCTCTGGTCACTCACAAATATATATATGAAGGTGAACATGTATCACGTCAAGATCTCTGGTCACTCACAAATACATTAATAGGATAGGAATTGTGGAAAGGAAGCCCTTTTATAGACCAGCAAATTGACACAAAGTTATAACCAAAAGTAAGGTCACTATACCTGAAGTTTATTCAAAGTTGCAGAAAGGGAATTGAATATCCAGAGGATAAAGAAAGCATCCAAGATTGCCACAGGAAGTACAAAAAACAACCTTGCTTTTCCTGAGAAATCACTAACAGTACCAACATTTTCTACCAGTTCAAGCACTTCCGATGCTAGAAAGAAAGTTCCTCCAAGCAAAAGAACCTTGGATGTAAGACCACCAAGGGTAGGTCTAACAACACCATACCCCATAGAGACCATCAAAATAATCAAACGAGCAACTGTGCGCTTTACTGCACCAAAGGTAACAGCCCATACAGTGATCCCAGTTGGTCTGACTCCGGTTTCATTGAATTCAGCATAATCAAAGTACCATAATGCCATCTCAAACATGCCCAACGTTATAACGAGAGTAATACAATTTTGTAAAGCAAGAACTTCTCTCCAGAATCTCACATACTGAGAAAACCAAAAGATCCCAAGTAACACAAACATAAGAGACATGTACCCATAGAAATTCATAAGTGGTGCCATTCTACCAGGTAGGTAACCAGTAGGATTTTTCCATATGGTTTTCCCTTCAACAACAACTTCCTTAAGATTATGGTCGCAGTGCATAAAGTACACATTGTACATTCCAGTTTTTGTTATATGTATTGTTCTCGGGTGCAGTTTTACTTCAAGCTCATCAATGCCAAATGAGACACCAAATACTTTAGGCCAACCAGGATTATTAGTAGATGGGCGGTGGATTATATCCCCTTGTGTACAAACTCCCAGTTTTGCAAGATCTGCTGTGCAACAAACAGCTCTTTGCCCCCCATAGGCAGAGCCGCCAATTGTCTCCCGGTCATCCACCTCAAAAACAACTGCATGAATTGATCCTGAGCTAAAGTTTGAAAATTCTTCAGGTCTCCGGAATATAATCTTCTCAAAGCTGATTTTTACAAACGATAAAGGTCAGAAAATGCTGAACTTTTATCTCTGTGATATATGTTTCTATTACCAATATTCCAACAACAATAACAAGGAAAAATGCTTGAGCTCAGGGGCGAATTTACATGTTAAAAATGGGGCACGTGAACCCGTGGTCTCATCGTAAAACTAGGTATTTGATGTATATATTTTCTAAAATTTGGTATAATATTATCTGTTCACACCTATGCTACAAGAATGCTAAATGGTGCATTGGGTTGGATGTTGAGTTATTTACCTAGGGATCAATTTCCACTTAATACCTTTTTCAGTGTACTTTTAGCAGAAGAATGGTGTTATATTTGACATCTAGCTTAAGTTTCCATGTGACAAGTTAGAATTTAAGCTTTAAATAATGGATCATGTCGAAAGGGGCTACTTTGAGAATCTAAAAAATTCAGATATCATTTTTCACTTTGAAAACAAAAACTAGTTTTTTCAAATTTCACAATGAAACATGACCAAACGCCATGGAAATGAAAAACTATTTCACTTTATTTGGAGTTTTTGAAGTTGGAGTTGTGTTACTTTCTCGCACACCACAACATACATGTAGGCCTGATATGACATGGATTATTGATCTTCTTCAAGGACATCGCATGCCTATGTAGAAATCTACATGTTTCTATCCTGAAACGTTTTGTCAGCTAATCAACTCCAACTTCAAAAATTCCAAACAAAGCTAAATAGTTTTGGGTTTTCATGGCCAACACTAACTAGTGTGCGTTTGACCATGTTTCATTGCGAAATTTGAAAAAAAATAAGTTTTGTTTTCAAAGTGAAAAATGATAAATTAACAAGTCAGTACTCCACTCTCAAATCTCAATTCATCAATCAACTAATCTTCAGTAATCCCAAATTAAGATCCACTAACATCAGCAATATAAATAAAAATCCCAAAATGAGCAGATAATAACAGTAAATACCAGTGAAGCAATTTAACATCAAAATTCAAAACAGTCATAGCTAAAATACATTATTTAAAGGAAGAGTAGAAGAGAGAGATTTTCACCGTATAAAAGAGTGTCCATCTGAAGAGGCGGTAGAAGATTGGTTGAGGTTAGGGTTAGAAGAGTAAATTCCTTCGCTACCTCCATGGACTACGAATACATTACCTTTGTTTGCGAATTTCTCGGCGGAGTAATCGTGTAGTGAAGCTTGTGTAGAGTGAAGTAAGCAGAAACAGAGTACAACAATGGCTGAAGCAGAAGCTCCGAAGGACGACATTGCCCTTTAACAGAGCTCAGTAGAAGAAGAAGTTGAGCTACAGTGTAGAAAAATGTTAGATCTGCTGTTGCACTAGTAAAAGAAGTGGAAGAGGAGGACTACCCACGGGGGAGTGGGACCTACACGTTTAAGAGAGACTATTTTCTACTCATTCTGTCCTAATTTATGTGACACTTTTCATTTTTTGAGAGTCAAACTATTTAAATTTGACCGAAAATTTTCGTAAATAGAGACTTGTTTGAATCTCAGAATTCAAAAAATGTCACATAAAATAGAATGAAGGGAGTACTTAATAGTGAGTTTTGGTTAAAACTATCCATCATTAATACTCCCTCCATTCCATATTAATTAGGCGTTTGGCCATGCGATACCATATCACGATATGAAATCATGAGATGAAATCAACGTTTGGACATGCGATTTCACGCTGATTCCATCTCATAAACTTGTGGATCAATTTTTGTGTTTAAAAAATCTCAAATCATGATATGAAATTCCACAAGTTTATGTTTTGTTAAAACAACCCCACAGACTTTTGGACCTTGGAAAAATAGATTCAAAATACTGAAACAAGGCATGAACCATTGTGATATTGACACACAAGTGAAAATTGTCATAACTTGTGTAGTGTTACATAATTATTTGCGAAAAGGAGTAATGAAATATTTATGGTCTGTGATCATAAAAATATAGTTGCGGATCATATTGACCAAAAAATGGCTCAAAGTAACAATGTTGGTTGTCTTTTCGGTCACATGATCGAGAAATGCAAGTTCAACGTGAGGAGATTGTACGTGTTATGTGGGACAATTATATTAAAGACTAGTTCACTACAATTTATGTTCAATTTTTTTTTATTGAATTAAAGTTTGATGAAACAGTTACTTAAGTGGGAAACACATAACTTTGTAATAATTTATTATGCGATTTTATAAATTTTTGTTTATTTGGTAAGATTGAATAAACAATTGTGGTTATTTTAATAGTTTTACAACTTATGAGATTCTTATGAGTATGAGAAAATATATAGCACAAAAATTTCATATCACATGTCCAAACAAAACTTTAATTTCATTTCATGATTCCATATTATAATACCATATCATGATTCCATATCATGATTTCATATCGCATGGCCAAACGGGCCTTAAGATAATTTTTAAGGTGTTTCACACTCTTTAAGAAAAGTAGATTAAGACATAAATTGAATCTAGTTTTTCATTTTTAGCCTTATTAATTATTGTCAAATTTATGATTAAAATAACTAAATATTAATTAATCACTAATTCCAATACTAACTAATGAAGGATAAAATTGGAAGAACAGTCTAAAAGTACTCTTGAAAACTGAACAATTAAGTTAATTTGAAAAATGAAAAATGCCTCAAAAATTAACTTTAATATGAAATGGAGGGAGTAGTGTTTAATTTTAAAAAATATCTTACAAATAAGAGTAACTTAGTATTAATTTTTTTTTTAATGGACATAAAATATGCTATAACAAAATTTACTTTGAAACTGAGTGGATGCTATTTTCTCTTTTTTTATATTTATATTATTTAATCCTTATTAACGATGTGTTGAACTTACCAATTCCATCTTTCATCCTATCTTCCATCAAATAATCAAATCAACTATGCTTCACTTCAACAAAGACATGGTATCTTGTAGTCTAATACAATATACCATAAAAATTGAAAGTTTTCCCACATTAGAGTAAAAATGGACAGGATGAATTTGGCATTATCCAGATCAACCACCATTTCCCCATACCATCATCAGGTCCAATTCCCAAATGTACCAGTAAGTTGAGTATGGAGCCATCAATATTTCAACATGTAATCGGAAAAAGAATGTTGTAGGTACAACCCGATTCCCAACTTGTAGATGTTACAATGAACAATGTGTAGTAGAGAAAGAAACGATTTATAGTTACTTCTGCCACCAGCCAGCAACTGCGGCAATATTTGCAAAAGCCATGCCATGATGCTGGGAAGAACCAGATATCAGTAACAAGAATTCTTAGTCCATATCAAGAAATTCCATCCTCTTTCTCATTGTAGACTCCCTTTCTGCTTTTTGCGCCTGATGATACATAAGGCATTATAACACACTATATTTCTAGATATGCTCAAAGAAATTGCTCTAACATTTCATCTTGATAATAACGAAACAAATCTCAATGCTTAAAAGATCCTCCAACAATATTCTAATTACCCTTTAGTAACAAAAGCAAAGAAGGTTTCTACGTCCAAATACTTATTAACAACGACAATTGTTAATTGTAATTGATAAACAAAACAGTAAGTGCAATATGATGACAGAATATCTTGCATCATCAAAGTCTTGAGACTATTTACGTATCCCTTGATGTTACTAGATACATCATAACCTTGTCCACTTTTTTTCTGGACTTAGAGAGTGATCCGAAAGCAAAGAATAGTTTGTTTTCTTTAATGGTCCTTTGATCTGCTGAAAAATTGGGAAGGAGTGGGGTGAAGAGGATCACAATAAGACTAGTGGAGGAGCATTCCACTCTTGTGGGGCATATACATTCGAGCTTTGGTGATTGTAACCTTGGTTCCAACCCCCATGATCTAGGTTGTTCGGACTCTTCACTTTTGGTGCTGCATCCGTGTCAATACAACATGGGTGTGGGTGTGGAATCCGTGTCCAATTTGGTCAACCGATTTCGGGTACTTTGACCAAAATCGATGGGGAAAGTCTTGGACAGTTTTAATGGCTTCTGTATATAATACTAAAGCTAAGGTGAAATTGAAGAAAATTGAATACCTTTTATATAGAAATATTTATGTCACTCCTTTTCCTTTAATCTCCTTTCAAGATTCTCCTCAAGTTCTCCACATAATCTCATAATTTAGGTTTTATAACTCTTTTTTTTTTTTTTTATCCCTCCCTAGGAGCTCCCATCCCTTTTGCTCCCTTGGTGACTCGAACTCGCAATGCTTACCATCCGAGCAACTCTCTCTCGTCTACGTTTTATAACTCTATTTTTAGATATTTCAATTATTTTTAGGCGTATCCCCGCACTCGTATCCATATCCCTAAATCTTAAAAATTAGATCACGAAGGATCCGACCTCTATTGAACACCCGCACCTGAGTCGAGCAACTTAGCCCATAATTACTATCCCTCCAATAGGAGCATCTTTTATATCGAAAGAGCATTATGATGAATGCTAAAACAGATCACCCCTGCCCCTACCCAACAACAGATGAACAAACTGCTTATTGAACACCAAATTAAAGCTCTTAAAGAGAGATGGGAAGAATTCATAAATGCATAATTTCTCAAGAACAACAAAAGTCAAGATCTTTACACCAAAGTAGAGAACTACACTCTTGTTCAAGTACCTTATATGAGAACATATTTGGAAAAGAGGGCCAACACGAAAGCAAAATTAGACATAATTTCATTAAGGCCAACTTTCAGCTATCATGCCAAATTAGACACTTCTCACAAACTTTATTTTTGCAAGCTCAAAATTTTATAGGATCTTCCCAAAAACTGATCAATAACTACAGCTATAAAAATAAAAGAAGAGGAATCAAGCAACCCCATTGTCCATGATGAATCCTTTTTCTTCTTGAGAACTTTTACCGAATATAAGTTCGATTTTGTCTTTTTTTACCTCATCATTGTACATTAAAAGTCTCTTTTTTTTTTTCTCACAACAAGTACTAAATGTTGTAAATAATACTCTTTCTGTTTTAATTTGTTTGTCTTACTTTAATTTCCCTTTTAATCATTTCAAAAAGAATGTTTCTTTCCTTTTTTTGACAACTCTTTACTTCAAACTTTTCACGTGGCATGTTTGGACGACAAGATCAAAGGACATTTTGGTATATTGTACATATTTTTAGTTTAAGACCACTAAATTCATCTTACTTTCCATGACAAACAAACTAATTGAAATCGAATAGTAAATTTTTAGATCAATAAAAACAATAAAGGAAAAACCTTTATGGGATTAATTATACACTTCATTCCCAAAATGATGGTCAATCTGTTCATTAACACTTTGGATGAAATCTGAATTTTTTTTGGGAGCAACTAAATTATCGTAGCGGTGATATGAATAGCAAATCCAGTAACAAACTCCAAATCCCTAGCATGCTAATTGCCAAAACATTACTTTCAGTCACTGGTCATATTTATGACCTTCTCAATCAAGCAGCAAATACCAAGAGTTCCTAAAGAGGTGGTTTCTATACTTATGATTTTTTTTTTTTTGGGTTTGCATGCCCGACAGTTGAACTCATGTAACTCTAATAGATGCTCCATGGTCTTATTGTGGGATTTGGGCTAGGAAATTAAGTGACTGTTTCTTTTTATATAAATCGATATATGATTTTTACTACAATTTTAAATATATTTCAAAATTATTACTACAATATTAATCTAGGTAGGCATGGGCAAGACGAACTATCTAGGGGCTCGGTTTGACTCAACTCAATTCGATTTCAATCAAGATTTAATTCAGATTCAACTCGACTTGATTGGCTTGCATGGACAAGACGAGTCATCTCGTGGATCGATTCAGCTCACTTGTATCTAACTTTGCTTAGCTGACTTCATTTCAATCTAAATTCAATTCAGACTTAGCCCGACTCGATTGGCTTGTGTGGGCAAGATGAGCCATCTGAGGGCTTGGTTCGAATTACTTGTATTTAGCTTCACTTAATTCAACTCGTAGTTTCAATCAAAATTTAACTCGAGCTTAGTTCCAATCAAAATTAGCATAATATCGATTGATATTTGATTAAATTAGCATTATTCCATTTATATTTGATTAAATTAGCATAATATCGATTCAATGATTATTATTTATTATAAAATAAATTTATTATTTTTATACCTTCAGTTAATTTGATGTAATGTAGCTTTTTATTGACAATATAGTTACGTAAGACTACTTTATGATAGTAAAAAAAAAAATGTAATCAATATTTTAATTTAAGATATCAAGAATTAAGTAAATTGAATATTACTACCATTTTTAAAAGTTTATTGTTGCTCTAATTTTATTTTTTATTTTTGCACGAAAATTCTGTCTTATGTTCAATATTAGATTAATGTTATTTAAATTTGAGCTCTAATTTAGAAGAGTAATATATACAATTTAATCACACTTAAATGTAATTATCAATTTAAACTAATAATATTTACAATTTTTTAACTTTTCAATCTATTACCGATTAATTATTCTAATGGTGTAGCATTATGCTATTGAAGTTCAGTTCGAGCTCGGTCATACTTTGACAAAATAATTTTGGTTCTTAATCTTGGTTTCGCCTCTGCCTACTCTCTTGTTGATGTAATAATTTACTATTTTTTTTAGATAAGAAGGGGTCCATATCTCATCTCCTGCATGCACACAATGATGACATAGAAAAAACTAAAATAAAACATAAACTAATGTTATTTTGATTTGACATCTCTTACTTGCTAAATAACAACCCATATCATGCCAACTTAGGTAACATTTTCAAGATCACAAATAGACAATAGTACTTAAAAGAAGAGTGGAGAGACTTCTTGTACTACATTTCTATAATAAAATAAAATTGTATAAACATTCCCAACAGATGAGTACAAATCACAAGATTTTCTTTTATAAAAAACATCACACAACATGTGTTGCATCCATTATTAACAGATACAGCCATGTAAAAAGGGACAAGAACACTATTGGAGGGCCATTAAGGTTTTCTTTGAAGAAAATAGAAAATTGGAAAAGGGTCAAATTTGCCCCTGTACTAATTACAATCGAACAAAGATTATTGATCTAATATTATCCTTCCGTTAGGAAAAGGCGGTTGTCTTCACCCTATAGTAAGGGTACACAACAAAAACAAGACCTCTAACGTGTGGATATAATAGAATAAAAGTCTAACAGAGACATCAGATAGTACATAAGTATATTTGACCCTTTTGCCCTAAAAAAATTTATACTATCATAATACATTGACATTTCCTGAAATGGAACAACTAGCAGAGAGGCGATATCTATATTTCCAAGACGATAACTGCAAAATCGGAAAAAAGAAGTTTTAGTTAACTTAATCAAGCTAATAATAATAATAATAATTTTTTTTAAAAAAAAATTAATAAATGTTACTTACAATCAGAATCAGTCTTCACCCATTTTGATCCATCATAACAAGTTTCCTCTCTTTTTTTCTCTTCTTTCTCTTCTCTTTGTTGATGTTTTTCCTCTAAATATCTCTTTGTTGACGTTCTAGGGGCATTTTGGGGATGTATTTTCTTGGAAAGCATTGTCCTCAAAAGCTACAATGATAAATATAAAGTTGTTAATACAAAAACTAGCTACAAATATTAAAAATATATCAAAATTTCAATAATATTAAATATCGCGAGTTTAATAGTAAATATTGAACCATCAAAGTGAGGGTAAGGACATATTTAAAGTCTAATTAGAACTAATTAATGCTTCGTTCATGAAATTCATCAAACTTAAATCTTAAATTAGTCGAAAAAATAGTTACCTTCTCCATTCTTGATTCGGGAAATGTGTCACGTAAACTAGGAGCAGGAGCAAAACCACCATTTGTACAAACAAAGATTTTCTTGAGAAGGAAAGAAATTGATTTCTTCCCAATTGATTTCTTTTTGCTACAAACATCCTTGCATCTACCTATAATTACTCTTATTGTTCTGTCGATTTCTTCCTCATCCGAGTAATTAGAACTGCTAAATCTACTGGAATTAATCCTACGATCAACTTCCAAACTCGATGGACAATTAAGAAATCTGTCCAATGGAAGAATATCATCATCATCATTGACAGCATTGTTCTTGATCTCGAAAAACTCAGACTTACTAGTAATTGGTGATGGTTTTCGTGATAGTAATTTTGTTAACTCTTTTTGTAATTTCTCGAATTCTTCAGGTGTGAATTCTGCTAAAGCTGGAGAAGAAGAAGTTTGATCATCGTCTTCGATATCCTTTTTTACGTCTAGTTTGCTCTCTTCTTTTAGATCACTGCTTCTATTGCCAAAAGTTCCAATTGCTAACAAGGAATCTGGCCAATCTTTGAACTCTTCATTTATATGATCTGTAACGACGAAAAATAAATTAGTTAGAAATATGTTATTTTTCCTTAGTTAAACAAATTTAGCATTTTGAGATTCAATACAAAACTAGAATTAAGGACCAATGTACTAAAATATTGAGACAATCCATTATTTTCTCAAATTTCCAAAATTTATTGTCTTTTGGTTAATGAGTGCGCTGAGCTTTCATTATGCGTAGAATCACAAAAAAAAGGGTCGGATCATATTGAGTTTATTATATCTGACGACAAAGTCAATTTTTGAAATGTATTAGTTTTAGCTAGGTGCATGCTAATGAGCACATATGAAGATGTAATGGATGTCGCGGATACTTTAAAAATGCATAAGAGTTTGACATGTAAGTGCAGTAACATTTTTGAAGAGTGCGACTGACGTGTTTTTAGGAGAAAGAGGAAGAAGTCTTACTTGTAGTAATTGGAATAGCATTAGACCTCCTACTTCCTTGTCCCCCATTGAGCTTGTTATGCATCCAATTAAAGAACTACAAGCCAAAACAAAGAATAAATAAATTATCAACCTATACATAAATAGATAGCTTTATAGTTAATACTTCAAACTATGATTCTAATGAGTCTGTCGTTCATTTGAAAACTATGAAACAAGTCTGTGATAATTCAAAACTTGAATTTTGACCAACCTTCATATTCAAAAAATTATCTTGTGATGATGTTTGAATAGAAGAATTAAGTCAATGTGAAAAGTTGGAATGCTAGAAGCCAATAATAAAGGAGCTTTGGATTTGAGAGTAATAAATAAAGATTTGAGTTTCTCACTCTCTTAGTATATTTGATGATTCCACTAATTATATATATATATATACCAAAACATACTAGCACTAGATCTCTTTTTTAATACGTGGACAAATTAAAAGGAAACATGCAACATTTTCCTATGTAGAATAAAGATAATACACACACATTGGAGAGTAATTTGAGGATATTGTACTACTTTGAAAACGTGGCTATGATTTCTTCCATTAGATTAAAGATTAATATGCTAATCTTGAGGCTACTCTTTATATTACGTGTGTTTTAACGTGTTATAGCAAGTTACGATGTGTTTCATTTTTCAGGTTAGTATTCTCGCTTACTAAGAATATTACATATAGTTACTGTTTTGGTGATTGGATTGTGTGTGTTATATATATAATGAAAAATATTTTTTATACTGACGGTGTGTAGAAATATTAATGTTGATGAGCAATCTCAAAGAAATGATTTATTATCCAATGTTGTCACACCACGACATGACTTAATTATATTATTAACGCTCCCCCCTTGATCACACAACTAGTAACTTAATTACATATTACTAATATAACTAATTTACTGTCAAATTTCATTCTTTATTTACTTTTCTTATTTTGTTGACAATCAAGGGTTCAAACTTAAAAGAGATGGCCAACCAAACCACAAAAGACACTTGGTTGATTTAAATATAAAAAATATAAGATAAAATTAATGATATTAATAAATATCAAATTTTATATGAAATATTATATATTTATATCCGTGCGTGAAATTCGAAAATAGTTCTTCAAAATATGCCTTTTGAATTAAAGTAAAATGGAGGACGGATGAATTTATGATGTACTCGCTCTTTTTCATTTTAAATTTATTTCAAGAAGAATAACTTATGTTTGCATTTGATTTTTTATAAAAAAAAAAACTATATTTTGGCCTATAATAACACGATTTTATAGCTACTTTGTTTTGTAACATGTTTAGGATCATAGTTTCTAACGATACTTTAAGATTCGTTCTGCCATAAAAATTATTTATTTATTTATTTGGGATAATATTTTACTTTATTTAAAAATTAGTATTTGACCAAGAAAATTTCAAATTGAACTGGAAATTGTATTTCAATTTTGAAAAATAACTTGTACTAATATATTTTACAATTCACTCACGTTTGAAGTGGTATTTAAATATATTCAAGCATAATTTCAAATATTCTTTATAATTAGTACAGTCAAATAACTTTAGTTTTATAAATTTCAAATAACTAAGTGTCTACCTGAATGATTTTTTTTGTCCCCATTAAACAACATTATATTATTATAAAATGAGAGGATATGCAATAGCTAGATAGTAATAATTGACTAGAACCACAAAAAAAGGCATGTTTGTAAGACACACAGTATGAGTGGGGGATATTGTTTGTCTAAGAGCAGTTGGTAACAGTATTTTTTTTTTTGGATATGTGATAATCTTTTAAAATATATTTAGCATATATTTATGGTTTGTTTGAACATATGATGTGAAATCATGATATGTTTTTCTTAGGTTGGTAGTTTTTCTTATAAACATGAAAATTCCACGTGTTGTGAAAACTATCAATTTTTTCAAATTCTTAAATAATCTTACGAAATGAGCGATGCACAACTCATAAATAATATATTAAAAATATCCTTAAACATCACAAATTGTCACTACTTATGGACCCTAATCTGGATGATTTATCCATGACGAGGTTGATAAGTCGCATATATATTTGCATATTCTTTTCATTAATAGATTTTTGTGATTACAAACTTTCGAATACACATAATTTTATAAATATTCACTAATCAATACTACTAATAATTAGTTATTCTTTAATATAATATTTTCAGATGATACAAACGATATCTTCATACCAAGTATGAATCCCTTTTTAGAAAATTTAAAATGGTAAAACTTTTTTTTTTCAAAATATAAACATTTTTTAAATCATAATTTGAAATCTAAAATCACGCTTTTTTGAAAATTTTGAAATATTAAAATGGTAAAACTTTTTCTTTTCAAAATATAACCATTTTTTAAATCATAATTTGAAATCTAAAATCACGCTTTTTTGAAAATTTTGAAATATTAAAATGGTAAAACTTTTTCTTTTCAAAATATAACCATTTTTTAAAATCATAATTTGAAATCTCAAATCACGCTTTTTTGAAAATTTTGAAATATGAAAAAAATCATATATTTAAACACTAATTTTAAATCATAATGTATAATTACCTGTCAAAACACATACTTATTGAAAAATGAGAAGCCCAACATTATATTCTTTTCAAAGGAATTTTGGCCATCTCTCTTTGGGAGCTATCTAAACAAATAGGAAAAAAGAAATTGCTAGATCTTTCTACATGGCCCCTCAAATAAATGTATAGGCCCCCATGTCTCATGTACCAACTTATTGCCACCACATTTTTTTTGGTGAGAAAAAATATGATAATTTTTTTTATTGGTATCAGGTGTTTACATCGAATTTATAAATACAAAATATTTAGGAATTGTTTGGTACAAAAATTAATAACGTATGAATTAGTTATGCGTAAATTAGTAGTGTAAGGTTTTTTTTTTTTTTAAATTAAGTGTTTGATATATTGCTTCCCACCTAATCTGTAACGACCTGATTCCGTCATTAGGGAAAAGCCAATAGGGAAAGAATTGGGGTCAGAAAACTTTTTGGTAGTAACTTGGGATTTCCTAGCCTAGTCCAGATTTGGACGAAATCGGAGCCAGTAAAGTCTAGGGAAATCTGGTAACAACTGGGTGATTTAATTATGATTTTGATTACATGAGTAGATAGCTAAGACGTTAAGAAACCCGTACGACTTTACGGAATTGAATTCGGACGAGTAAAACTCCCGAAACTGATCTTGGCGTGAACGGGTAATTTTTGAGTGTCGTTGGTTAAAGGTGTGTTGTGAGATGGGGTCTTGGAATTATTAAAATAGCTCACTGTTTCGTGCAAGCCACTTTGACGGGGATTTCTGCCGCCAGGGCGGGGCCGCTGTAGCGGGGTAAGGACCGCTATGGCGGGTTCGACGCTACTGAAGGTCGTAAATAAAACCCAAAACATCTTTATTCTGCACTTTTCAACTTTGAGAGCTAGGAGACGACCCCATGCGAGTTCTTGACCCCTTTTCACCATTCTTGAGGCTAAATGTAAGGTTTTCACTCCCAGAATCCGTATTTCTATCCGTAGAACTTAGTTTATTGGGTAATTCTCGATGGGGGAGGGTATTGATATGTGATTTATGGTGGGAAAAAGCCCTAAATTGGGTATTAGGATCTTGGATTTTGTCTAGGGTTATTGGGTTTGTTATAATCCGGATAATTAGACCTTTGATTGTTGATCCTTGCGTATAAATTGTTGTTTGTAGACCTAGAACAAGCAGATAGAATCTGGAAAGGGAAGATTCAAGTGTCTTAGGAGATTCAAGCTTGGATTCGAGGTAGGTGATGGTTGTAATTTCATATTGGTGTGATACATGTTTGTAATTGCTCATTATAATGCATGTATGTATGCGAATGTTGCATTATTGATCTAATAGTAAATGAGGATAATTGAATAATTGTATGCCATGGATTACCTCTTGTTGTATGATAGTGAGAATATACATTGTGATTGTGATTGTGGTTTGTTGAATGGATCGGTTGCCACGTTCCGACATAAACATGGGATCAGTTGCCACGTTCCGGTATAAGCATGGGATCGGTTGCCACATTCCAGCATAAATATAGGATCAGTTGTCATGTTCCGGCATAAATATTGGATCGGGTACCATGTTCCGGTATGCTAACAGTTTGGGTGTGGGTTCCGTGAGAGGATAATTGAATTAGATTCTGTGAGAGGACCATTAAATTGTGTTGTGTATCTACTTGTGATGATTACGTTGATATCTAATGATGATTGATATTGGGAGATCATATGTTGCTCTAAATTGATAACTAATGTGTATTATTGAGAACGTGTGATGCTAGCTTGATCCTGAAAAGATGACTAATATTGTATATGTTCGGTATATACATGTTTTATAATGTTGTGGTTACTTGCATGTGTTTCACTTATTGGGATAGTCGCGTGATCCTACCAGTACACTGTGGTTGTATACTGATACTGCACTTGCTTGTTCTTTGTTGAGTACAGGGCATCTTCAGGCGGCTATTGATAGACCTCAACTAGGTGACTATTGATCGTGATCGGATTCAAGGGTGAGCGAGTTCTTTCAGGCTGCCATGAATCTTTCTTGTTTAAGTCCACTCTTTTCGGACTCTGACTTTTGTTTAAGATGTTGTTTAGTTTCGGGGTTGTACCCCCTGTTCTTAAACTTTTCGTTAGTAGAGTTTTGGTTCAATGACTTTCAGGTTCTAGGGGTTGTTCTTCCACATTAGTTTGGTTAGTTGTTTGTTAAAACCTTGGAGTTTATGGGGACTCCATTTTTATAGCCATTTAAACCTGCTTTCGTATCTTTAAATGCCTTAGTTTTCATAAAATTTGTTCGTTTGGGTTATAGTAATGGTTCTCCCACTAGAGGATTTGTGTGGGTGTCAATCACGACTGTCTGGGTCGTGACAGAGTTGGTTTCAGAGCCCTAGGTTCATTGATCTTATTGTACCAAAACGAGTCTAGTAGAGTCTTGCGTAACGGTACGATGACATCCGTACTTTTCTTTGAGAGGCTATAGGACTTTAGGAAAAAAACTCACTTCTTTCTACTTCTTCGTGCTATGACTTGAATCGAATTGGTATCTGGGTGATACAAATTGGTATCTTTCCTCTTTCTCTCTATGGTCCGAACTAGAACAACAAAAGTTGTAACACCATCACTAGCAAGAGAGGATGTGCATATACTACCGACAGTTGAACAGGGTCATCATTCAGAACAAGTATCCATTGCCTCGGATAGATGACCTTTTTGACTAATTGCAAGGTGCATCGGTTTTTTCTAAGATTGATTTAAGGTCTGGTTACCATCAGTTAAAGGTTGAGGCAGTTAAGAATTGGGTTCGACCAAGTTTTATGATTGAAATTAGCAGTTTTGTGGGGCTCGCTAGCTACTATTGTCACTTGTGGTATGAGTTGAGTCCAATTGGTATCTCCCGATTCCAATTAGTATCTCAACAAAGTAAACTAGACGTCGCAGTCCCGGCTGAAGGGACACAAGCAAGTTAATTGAAACTGAGAAGGTTCCAATTGGTATCTGGCCTTAAGGGCCGTTTAAGGCATAAATGATGGTCGTCTATGGAACGAACTAATTAAGAATTTGGACTTGTCTGCAAGTTGTAACTGCTTGAGTGTCGTGAAAAGAAAGTCATCACGAGATTAGGTGCAAGGTTTTAGATAAATTACGATGTGGTTCGTAAGCGAAAGATCTGAACGTGCGTTGCGACCAACTGAGAACCGTGTGAGAGTCTGGGTGTATCTTGGGGATATGTGTGGCAGTGTTGAAACGATGTAGAAGGATTCTAAAGTGCATACTTCGTTGGGTTGACCCGGGGGTAGATAATGATTGTCCTAGCTAAAGAGATTTTCTTAAATGCCTAGTTATAGCCAGGAAATCTAGGGGAAATATAGAAAGGAGAGGAACCCAGAAATTGTTGGCAGGGGTTCTATTTTCGTTGGAGCCGTTGGGGCGGGATAATCTCGTCAATGCGAGACCGCCAGCTCAAGATTTCTCCCGCCAGAGTGGGACAGGGCGAGACAGAATCTCAGCCCTGTCTCCCATAGTCAAAATTATGGACCCCGCATCATACCTAAACTAACCTCCACGATCTAATTCAATGTTCAACAATCGAATATAAGTTATAGTGTGTGTTAAAATTGTGGAGAACCTGGGCATATGAGGAGGAAATCAGCGAGGCCGTGGAGGTCGGGAAAATGGTAATGTAGGTAGAGGAGTAGTGTAACCAGGCAAGGAGGTTGCCCGTTA
This sequence comes from Solanum pinnatisectum, assembly GCA_035578085.1. NCBI lineage: Eukaryota > Viridiplantae > Streptophyta > Magnoliopsida > Solanales > Solanaceae > Solanum > Solanum pinnatisectum. The sequence goes on from CM069087.1 coordinate 7,369,307, forward strand.
AGAGGACAGGGATCAATTATATGCCTTTTCGAGCAAGACCGAGTTTGAGGTGTGTGATGCAGTGGTCACTAGTACTACTCTTATCTGTGCCCGGATGGCTATTGTTTTGTGTGATCTGTGTTATACTTATTCGTACGTGTTAGTTCAATTGTCTTGGGATTTGATGTGGTTTGTGATATACTTGATGCCCCTATCCATGTTTCTACCCCAGTTGAAGAGTCAGTCATAGTCACCCTTGTATATCGTGTTTGTCCTGTTGTGTTTAGGGATTTTCAGACTTGGGTTGATTTGATTATGCTGGATATGACTGACTAGATATAATCTTAGGCATGACTTGGTTGTCCCCTCTATTATACGGAGCTTAATTATAATACTAAATCGGTAACTTTAGAGATCCCCGGTAGGAAAAGATTAGAGTGGGAAGGGGTGTACAAGCCTAAGCTAGCTAAGATCATATCCTCCATTCGGGCTAGGAAACTGGTAGGGCAGGGTTATTTGGCTTATTTGGTTCATGTTCGGGGTGTTGAGGTTGAGTCTCCCTTTATTGAGTCTATTCCTGTGGGATCTGAGTTTTAAGGAGGTGTTTCCTCCGAATTTTCCTCGTATGCCTCCATATAAAGATATAGATTTCTGCATTGACTTGAAAACTGGCATTCGCCCTATTTCCATCCATCCGTATTGTATGGCTTCAGCAGAATTAAGAGAGCTTAAGGCTCAACTCCAAGAGCTTCTCGATAAAGGGTTCATCCGTCCTAGTGTTTCCAAGTGGGGTGCTCCTGTCTTGTTTGTTAAGAAGAAGGAGGGTAGCATGATGACTGATGCTTTTATCTTAATCTATAAGGGGGTGGATTAATATCAGAATGACAAGCTTATGGATAAAGAAAGTTTCATTGAGTATACTGAGGAAAATTGAAGATTTTAGTAAGAAGTGCATACCAAGATTGGGTTAGTCCTTTAAATTTGATGAGTATACCTGAGTTTTAGGTGTCATGTTGATGGAAAGATTGACTTCATAGTGATAGTCAGGGCTGACTGAGCGTAATGGGATGCAACTATATAATACGATTGTTGGTTAAGCGAATTTTGTATAGTAATTATGACTTGTGAGTACCTAAGGTTGTGGTTTTCTAATATTTGGTGATTAATGTGGTTGTATGGAAAGTTATACGAGAGGGTATGACACCACTCAAATAGAATGTTAAAGAGCTAGAGTTATAATGAAGGAAAATATAGTAGAATGTAGTACAACCTTTAGAGAGAGGCGAGAGCAAGAATATTTTAATTGATTGCAAAGGCTAAAGAGATATCTTCAGAGGGGTAGATAATTGGGTTTATAGACGTGTGATTTCATTCATTTTGCTGTGGCTATGGTAATAGTATTACAATTCCGTCAGATTGGTTAAAAACTATTGGAAAAAACTTGAGAAATGAGTGTACATACATTAGCTCGAGTGTGATGATAAGTGCTTGGTTCTTGTTTTGAGTTTAGGAATGAGTACAATTGAATTTTAGCGAAGGATATTATAAGATCGATGGAGATGCGATTAATGATAATCAAAGATCTATGAATTCATAAGAATCTTTAAGGTACAAGTTAATATTGATAGAGAAAGAGATTGTGTTATATGGTGGAAATTACAATTTAGATTGTTCATTATGAGTCTATATTCGCGGTGATGTATTTTGTCAAGGTATGAATTGGCAAGGTGAGATATGATCAATTGTATCCGGTATTGAGCATTTGAAAGAACTTACACCTGGGGTGAATCGTAAGCTTACTACTATTGATTGTTAAGTACCTAAGAAAGGTTTCATTTTTAAAAAGTGTTGGTTTATAATAAGGTAAAAGGTCGGAGTGCTTATGATGGTTATTAGTGTTGTGAGTATGATTCACTAGCTATGCTCTAGTGTGTTTTCACTTTTGGGGGTGGATCCCTAATTATGGATCAGAGGTACCAAATCCTGCGATGTTCTCTTGGTTGAGTGGGAAGTTGGGAAGATTTGGTTATTTCAAATGATAAAATTGGTGTTGTCTTGGAGTTGTTAAAGTATTTTAGTGGTTCTACATATACCACCTTGATTATGAGAATTTATAAAAGAGCTACCATGCGTAATTATGGTTGTTCGGCAATCTTAATATTCCTCTAGTCGTCGAGGTCATGTATCGATTATGTATGGCTGAATGTGGGGATCATTGGGTCCAATTCTACTGTTCTTAAGAGGTAATCTACAATTACTAAATCTAGCATTTTGATAGTGTTGTTAGAAGTTGTATGCTTGGACATATCCTCTAATGAGTATCTGATGGATAAAGACCAAATTTTTGTAACTTAAGCTCATGAAAATTTATGTTGTGAGAAGGAGATGTTGATAAGAACTATGATTGTTTGAGTATTATGAATGTGTGTTGGTTGGTTCAGGTCCACCTCTAATTGTAGTAAGTATTGATTTAGAATGTTATCATAGATATGCAAGAAAGGAATCGTCCTGATGTTTGTGTCAAAGTCTTTGATAACATATTGCAGACATGTGTACGATCAACTTTGGTGGTTATTGGGAATAACTTTGTTGTTAGTTAAGTATGTATACAACAATAATTATTACTCGAGTATTGTGATGACTTTATTTTAAGCATTATATGGGAGGATGTATATGTATTCAATTAGTTGGCTGGGACGAGGATTATATCATAAAGTGAGACTCAGTGTTGTTAAACAAGCCCTTCGGTGTGAGGAAGAACCAGTTGAAATTCTTGATCATGATGTTCGAAAGCTAAGGACATGCGAGACAAGTATCCCCTGTTGTTCAGCGATTCAAATCCTACTCTACCCTTACTTCAGCCAGTCTTTCCTAATTGATCACTAGGGGACGAGTAATGGGTAAATTGATATTTATTGTAACGACCTGATTTTGTCGTTAGGGAAAAGCCAATGGGAAAATAATTGAGGTCAGAAAACGTTTTGGTAGTAACTTGGGATTTCTTAGCGTAGTTCAAATTTAGACGAAATAGGAGCCAGTAAAGTCTAGGGAAATCTGGTAACAACTGGGTGATTTAATTATGATTTTGATTATATGAGTAGATAGCTAAGATGTTAAGAAACCCATATGACTTTACGGAATAGAATTCGGGCGAGTCGAACTTTTGAAACTAATCTTGGCGTGAATAGGTAAATTCTGAGTGTCGTTGGTTGAAGGTGTGTTGTGAGATGGGGTCTTGGAATTATTAAAATAGCTCATTATTTCGTGTAAGCTATTGTGGCAAGGATTTCTACCGCAAGGGCGGGGCCGCTGTAGCGGGGTGAGGATCGCTATGGCGGGCCCGACGCGACTTAAGGTCGTAAATAAACTCCAAAACATCTTTATTCTGCACTTTTCAATTTTGAGAGCTAAGAGACGACTCCAAGCGAGTTCTTGACCCTTTTTCACCATTCTTGAGGCAAAAAGTAAGGTTTTCACTCCCCGAATCCGTATTTAGATCCGTAGAACTTAGTTTCTTGAGTAATTATTGATGGTGGAGGGTTTTAATCTAGATTTATGGTTGAGAAAATCCCTAAATTGGGTATTAGGATCTTGGGTTTGGTCTAGGGTTATTGGGTTTGTTATAATCTGGATAATTAGACCTTTGATTGTTGATCTTTGCGTATAAATTGTTATTTGTAGACCTAGAACAAGCAGAAAGAATTCGGAAAGAGAAGATTCAAGTGCCTTGGGGGATTCAATCTTGAATTCGAGGTAGGTGATGGTTGTGATTTCATGTTAGTGTGATACATGTTTGTAATTGCTCATTATAATGCATGTATGTATGCAAATGTTGCATTATTGATCAACCTAATCGTAAATGAGGATAATTGAATAATTCTATGCCATAAATCACCTCTTGTTGTATGATTGTGAGAATATACATTGTGATTGTGATTGTGATTTGTTGAATGGATCGGTTGCCGCGTTCCAACATAAACATGGGATCGGTTGCCACATTCCGGCATAAACATGGGATCGGTTGCCACATTTTGACATAAATATGGGATCGGTTGCCACGTTCTGGCATAAACATTGGATCGGGTACCATGTTCCAGTATGCTAACAGTTTGGGTGTGGGTTCCATAAGAGGACCATTGAATTGGGTTCCATGATAGGACTATTAAATTGTGTTGTGTATCTACTTGTGATGATTACGTTGATATCTAATGATGATTGATATTGAGAGACTGTATGTTGCTCTAAATTGATAAGCAATGTGTATTATTAAAAACGTGTGATGCTACATTGATCCTGAAAAGATGACTAATATTGTATATGTTCGGTATATGCCTGTTTTATAATATTGTGGTTACTTGCATGTGTTTCACTTATTGGGATAGCTGCGTGATCCTACTAGTACACTGTGGTTGTGTACTGATACTGCACTTGCTTGTTCTTTGTTGAGTATAGGGCATCTTTAGGTGGCTATTGATAGACCTCAGCTAGGTGACTATCGATCGTGACCGGATTCAAGGGTGAGTGAGTTCTTTCAGGCTGCCATGGATCTTTCTTGTTTAAGTCCACTCTTTTCAGACTCTAACTTTTGTTTAAGGTGTTGTTTAGTTTCGGGGTTATATCCCTTGTTCTTAGACTTGTCGTTAGTAGAGTTTTGGTTCAATGACTTTCAGGTTCTAGGGGTTGTTCTTCCGCATTAGTTCGGTTAGTTGTTTGTTAAAACCTTGGAGTTTATGGGGACTCCATTTTTATAGTCATTTAAACATGCTTCCGTATCTTTAAATGCGTTAGTTTTCATAAAATTTGTTTGTTTGAGTTGTAGTAATGGTTCTCCCACCGGAGGGTTTGTGTGAGTGCCAATCATGATGGTCTGGGTCGTGACATAATCTTGTGTTTGAATTAAAACACTACAAAAAGCTTCTTTCAAATTATACACTTAAATTATTATGAGATTTTCTATTTCATGTAATTTATTCAAGATAGATAATTGCTGGACAATATTTTTTTTTGTGGTCTTCTAATTAGTTTGTTGTTCATCCTATATTCCTAAGATACTTAGAACAAAAGCTTTGAAGAACTCGGTACGAAACAACAAAGTTTAAAGAGTATTTTCCAAAACTAGAAAATTAAAATCAATAGAGAAAATAGAATCAGAAACAAATTAGAAAATACTATACAAAATATTTTTTTCAAAGAACAAAATCAACCCCACTGAATGCACAAAGTGTGTCTTTAAGGAAAGTATTCCCCTCAAGTACCCGAGGTTAATGGAATATATCCTCTTAAGATAGAATGATCTTACTCACCGGTGTTTCGATACCTATACTCACGATGTCAGGGAATCACTCAACGGCAGTAAAGTACACTTAGAATACTAGATTTAGTAATAGAAGAAAAAATCCAGAAAATTGGTTGTTTTAAAATGAGAGGAAATCCCTCTATTTATAGACAACAAAGAGAAGTATGAAAAAAATGCTTATTGTGCCTTATCAGAAAGGTCACAACTATTTGAAAAGTTACAACCATTCGGAAAGGTCACAACCTTTCATAAAAGTCACAACATTTCATAAAAGTCACAACTCTTCATAAAAGTCACAATATTTTATTGAAGTCACAACTCTCCATAAAAGTCGCAACTCTTCATTTTCCATTCACATCTTTTAAAACCCAATATAGTTAGGAGAAGAACAATGTGTTGTCATGTTTGATATTTTCTCACTTGAATTATTTGAGGGTAAATAATTGTCTTCTTAATAAATTGATCATTCATAGAGCATCAACTTTCAATTTAAAAAAAGATAGACCATCTAGTTTTAAAACAAGAAAACACGGTAAACAATAGTAAAATCGAATAAACCATCTTCGTTTACACATAAAGTTTGCTAGTTGGATTTATTTAGCAACAAACGGCTCTCTCTAAATAATAAAATTTGTAAACTAATTTATTTAAATAAATGTACTAACACAAATATAAAACATAAAACCAAGAAAATACACAAAATGACTTAAAGAATTTGAGGGATGTCTTTTTCTTTACGTAGATTAATCTCATGGTATTAAATTCTATGTATTACTAATACCACCAAATAAAAGGTATTAGTTATACATCCTACAATACTATGTAGGGTGTATAACTAATACATGAATTAGTTATATATAGGCCCAAAAGTTTTACCAAATATAGTACTAAGTAATACCATACATAATACATGGACTATTCCTAATACACCCTATGAACCGATCTCTCAACGCATATATATATATTTGAACAACTAATCATATTTAAGTTAACTTTGATTTGTGGACAAATATTTATCAATTAAGTACTCATGATTATCTCTTGATATGATTTGCTTTAAAGAAATGCATTATTTAGTGCCTTTGTCTAGGTAAACCGTACATTTATTTGATAAGTATCTTCACTTTTAAGAATATACTTATATTTGCACTTTGATAAGTATATGCTAATTATAATTTTTAAAATTTAGGTCCGGTTTCCAATGAAAAATTCCTACCCTTCCAATAAGAATGTTTTCTATTTGGAATAATATTAGACCTAATTTCAATTGTTTCAACTGCATTATATAAATATAGTAATACATTATGAATTAATTCATATTCATTCATCATATCGAAAGGTTATTTTCTCAAAATGAGTGATGAAACATGAAAGAAGCATATAGATATTCAATATCATTAGTACATACTGTAAGTGCGATATGAAATATATATTATAATAAAATAATAATAATATGTGTACTTATACTTCACAATTACGTAGTGATTAACATAGTTAATGACAGTTTAGTACTCCAAGCAATTAAAAAAAGGACTATAGAGAATGTGCAGCCACGTGTCCATACAAAATAAGGTCACTGATTATGTCATAATCAGACCAACACGTGTCCCAACAAAAGAGGTCTGGTTGACTTACATTTCAACCATTCATAGTACAACATCTCTCTAGATTATTGTCTAAATATTTTTAATAATTTATAAAATTTTGGATCATATTTTAACGTTTTCTTATTGTTTTGCTTAAAAGAAATAATTAGGTAGTGATTTAAAAGGTACATGAATTTGAAAGATATATGAAATTAGAGTCATTCTCTAAACAATTATTTCAAAAAAGCCAACCAATGAAAATTTCTTAAAATTAGAATATCATATTTTTATAATGAAAATAATTTAACTTTTAAAATTTATTTATCATTAAAAATATATTATTTAAAGCCATAATAAATTTGAAAAATAAATAAAATTTGTTTATGATCTATCCAACTAATCAATACTGGGTAACATATAGTATATTTTAAAGGTTATTGTTTGAGCAAAAACTAATGAAGTAGAGCCACTTAATTCCCATTAGAACGACAAGAGTATATTTTGGTCATTAGAATCCTCTATTTTCAATAAGGACACATGACAATTATCCAAAATTGAATTGCTTATTATTTGAGCAAGAACTAATCGTTTCCAATTAGGAAAAGAAGAGTATCTTCTAGTTATAAGAGTCTATTTACGATAAGGTCATATGACAATTATTCTAAACTAAATTGCTTATTATTTGAACAAAAACTAATAAAGCAGGGCCGCTTACAATTAGGAAGAGATGAGTATGATCTTTTGGTTAAAATACATTTTCGATAAAGACATATGATAATGATCTAACATTGAATTACTTATTATTTGAGTAAAAACTAATAAAGCGTAGCGACTCTCAAAGAAGAAATTGAGTTTTTTTTTTCCTTTCCCCTTGTGAGGGCATCGGCCTATTAACTTTTTTGAAGTGATTGGATTGCACTATTTGCACATAAGTTACTTTAAAGAATTGGTGGTGATGATTAAGCCTCTCTTTTTTATGTTCATCCAAAAACCATATGTTTAGTTAGTTAGTGAGGAGAGAATTAGCATGTGGTGATCATATGTTATTTTCCCCCCATATTAGGATTGGTTCAATATGTTGAGAGCCATATTTGCTTATACACTGGTGAAGTACATCATATGCCTATTCACTCCGCCGTTAGAAAGTTTTACAGTATTTTAATATTTTATGATGTGTTTTTTCTGTAAGTTGATTCGATTGAAAATTAATAAAAGAATCATGTTTTATAATAGAAAATTTTCCATTATTTCGAAGTGAAAAAAAAAACCTTTACTTTTAATAGTGTCTAATATATGGATGATGATAAGTACTAAGTAGGGGCGAAGGGGGGTGGGGGTGGGGGCCGATTACTTTAGCAAATAAAATACTATATCAAATTTCAATTACTTTGTTGTATATAATTAAAATTAAAATTTTCAAAACCGTTTCAATCATTTTGATACATCTTCGATATTGATACGATTCAACAAGTTTAATTTAGTACATTTTTAAGACTTTATATAAGAGTTGCATTGTTACTGAAATGTCTCATTGTTATATATGTAAAATAATAATAACTTGTAATGTGATATACAAAGTATTGATAAAGAGTATCATCGGTTCGTTGAGTGTAATATTTTTACTATAAGAGTTTGTATTTATGCATGCAATGCTCAAGAAAGATTTGATTTACGTGGCAGAAATTGCAACCATGCAAAGGTTGCACTCCTAACTCATTATTTACCAAAAGAATAAATGTAAGAAAGAATAGTGAGTTTCGACTAAATTCGGATCATGCATTGTAGAGCTCGTCTGGGGTGACGCTTCCAACGGAATTTTCTCCATACCCAAGATTCAAACCTAAAATCTCTGGCTAAGGGTGAAGCACTCCACCATTGTATCAGAACACATATTGATCAATTACTGAGTTGCTAATAAAAGGCAATTACTAGATAATGTGCAACATCAGTACATCACCTTGAATTTGTGGAAAAACTTACAAATATTTAACCAATTTTGTATACTTTACATTCAATTTAGTTCGATTCAATTTTATTTTTATTAATTTCTTGTTATAATATTATAATATTAAATGGAAACAATCTCTCTACCTACGTAGGGTTAAAGTCTGCGTATATTTTATCTTCTATAGAACTCACTTTGTGGTATTTTAAATATGTTGTTGTTGTTATCGTCTTTAATGTGTTATAACTAATAATATTTAAAAAATTCATCACTTTAACTATTTGCATCAAATAATGTTCGATTCGATTTGACTTTTAAAGAACAATTACACTCATACAACCGACATACGTACTACCAAGTTAGGAATAATGCTTACACAAATGATTAATCAATGAGAGAAGTATTATACAAAATATAAATTAAATTAAATGAGAATTCTTTGGCGTCACCAAGTTCGTCACTTAAGATATTTAAACCACAAAATGGTTTATAAAAAAATGTAATTAATTAATGTAACTCGAGAGAATTAGTGGGAAAATCACATTAATCAAGAAAAGTTAATTAAAAGTAAAGCAGTAATTATAAGGGCATGTGAGTAAAGTAAAGCAAAATGATAATCTGCTTATATCGAGAGAATTGCCAGATGTGGAATGTTCTTGATTTAATTATTAAATTAATTAAGTCTCTAATTGCATGATGTGGAGTTATCTCCTCCATAATAAAGTTGTGTGCACTTTATGCTCACTTTGACTAGCTATCATGCATCTCCTTTTTCTATGGATTTACTAAATTTAATTTTGAGTATAGTTGACTTTGCATCATAATCCCTATACAAATTCATAATACATATATTATATATAGGGGAGGAACTACATCTATAATTTAGGGGCGTGAAGTGAGTACTTTTAATTGTTTCACCTGCTTTTTATTATGTCTGCTATGTTTACATGGAGAAAATGAACGAAAAACGAGATGAGTATGCTATTTTCAAACTGATCAATAGATGGTTTGATCTATTATGATAGATTGAAAGAGATAGAGAGGAAATCTCTCAAGGGGGAATCAAATGAAATAACTATTTATTGTTGATCCATCCGAAATAAATTGATATTTATGTGATGGAGTTCATCTACATCGCCCAAGCTCTTTTTAGTCTCTTATCCATCAGTCTAGTGCATGAGGCTCATCTCATTGAGGAAAAAAAAATAAATCAAAATATAGTTGTCTTGCTCGCCGCCTAGACACATTCCCCTCTCTCCCCGGTATAGTCCTACGTAGAAAGAAAGAGCATAGAGCCCTGATTTGACTTGTAGGTCTGCTAATGTAAAACAAGAAGTTGAGCCTGAACTGGCAAACCAAAGTCACTTTCGGAATCATACTTCCTACATGTGTTGAGAGACTGCATTAGAAAAAAATAATGCATGCATCAATCGTAATTTTGTGCATTACTAATTTTGCCTTGTTTGATACACTTTTTCAAACTATGTATAACCAATGATACATTCGATTTGATATTATGTTATGTATAACTAATAAACAACAAACCGTGATATTAGTAATGAAAGGGTCTTGTGGTCGAGGGATAAAATTGTCCAAAATCATATAAAATATCTAGATTCAATTTCAAGTAGCTACATATTTTTTTTTATGTATATTTAAAAAAAAAAATGACCATTTAAAAAATCAACGAACAAACATAATCGATTGTCCTTCGATTTTCACCAACCCTATTTGTATGTTTCACAAAAGCAATCGGCAATGCACAATCTATCGATTAGGCATCCTTCTTGCTTTAAAAATCGACCATGTCCGTCAATTTTGAACATAAGTTTTGACCTATTTTTTAAGTAGTAGAAGGGATAAGGTCATTCATGGTGATCAAGCTATTGTAGTAGTTTATGTTGTTCCTTGTTCCGTCAGTGTAACACATGATTTGAAATATGTAATTTGACACATATATCTATATTACATGTCGAAAATACTGAATTCATTGTACTTTTGAAAATACGCATTCCAAGTATAATATTTGTTTCTATTTTAGCGTTTTATCATACATATATCTATGTTACATTTCGAAAATACTGACAACTAAACTCATATAATATAAGCTCCATCTGACTTTCATTAGCTGCAGGATACAATATCTCAGAGGACAACTCTAGTTAGTTTAGCTGCAAAAATCTGTTCATAGAGGAATCCGAATGGCACGATTCAATTGTTCTTCAATGACTTATAATTCATCATGCTTAGATGCATGTCCTGCAGCAGTAACGGATTTTGTGAAGAACGTAAATCAGACAAAGAATCTTAATATATGGCAACAAGTATACAAGTGTGCTTGAATTTTTTTTTTTTGGCCATCTGTTCACAACAAACAGCAGAGATGTGTTGTATTTCACCAGAAAGGTGGCAAATATATGTATCAATTTTGCGATTTAGAGCAGATACAACCCTCATTAAAAAGATGTGCATAGACCCCTCCATCGTCTAACAAATAGTGCATATTTACCCCTTTTAAACCAGTTTTAGGATTTACTTTCATTCAGTCTGTTTAAAAAAGGGGGCAAATATGAAATATGCACCATTTGTTATATTACAAGGGTATATATGCACCACTTTTTTAGCAAGAGGTATATCCACTCTAAATCTCACAGTTGAGGGATATATTTACCCCTTTTTCTACATACTTTGTATTGTATTGTCTTTTCTTTTGTTTGGGTCGGGAATTGGGGGAGGAGGGCATTTGCACTCGAGAGGAAGGACATTTTCCCTAGTTCTGCAGACATCTTTTAAGGAAGCAGGAAAAGTAAAATGTTCGAAATCATGAGATTGGTTTTCAGGATACTTCCATCAAAATGAAGGGCCTTTTGCAAGTTCTGTTTACCGAAATGTTTTAATTTAGCCCCATCTTATCGTGCTCAACACATTTAATCTTATAATTTAAAGATGAGCTAATCTAGTCCTTAGAAGAAAAAGAAAAAACAAGTGCCAGACGTAGACATCTATAATCTCATCTCGAACCCTGGAGGTTTCGAGGAACCATTTTAAGAGGATTAGAAGCAATATAGAAGAGGCAGTGCGTTGCAGAAGGCAGTGGATTGGAATTGTTGGAATCCTTGTTACTGTTAATCCCAGAGGCAGAAGGACTAAATTCGTTCGTCTCAATCTAAAAGAGTTTAATGGAGGTATGCATGAGTCTATAATTATTCAAGCATTTCACGCAGGATCTAAAAAGTAACGGTTGTTGATGCCTCATCAACATGTCACAGCCAGCAAAACCGAATATCATTAACATGTCATAGCCAACAAAAACCGCCTTTTCTTTTCATTGTCAAGAATAAACATAAAATGGGCTTAGTAATTTGACCTGATGATGTCGTTTTAAAGAAGAAAGATATTTCCCGGCTAGCAGACTGAGGTGAGTCAGAACCATGAACACAATTCTTCTGTAAATTCAGCCCACATATGGCTCTGACACTGTATGTATAAAGACACAAGTTAAAAAAACATGTCTTGTTCAGAATTAACAAAAGCCTAAAAATAATTTTCAATGTAAAAGGACAACTTAGGCTGACAATTTCTTTAACTACGTGCTATGTATGGAGTCTAAGGCACTACCAACAACTTTAACATCGTCAATCATAGAAGTAGCCGAGAACAAAACTTGCAAATGCTTGTGACAAAGAAAGCGAGAAGATGCTAGCTGTTTTAGATATAATGTTAATCATATGTGGCACGAGAAGAGTCGCATAAGAATATCAGTAAAAATAATGTAATTCCATGAAGGAGACAACTTCTTTGGGAAAGCAACCTCATACTAAAGGAAATCAAAGTTACACATATTCACTATGTTTCAATTTTAACAAGCAAATCTTTGAGAAAGTATTTTTTTAATTTAATAACCATGGTGTCCGGGCCAACTTGCGGCTTTCTCACACCTCAACTAATTCTACAGGATACTTGCCACCTCCCACCAGAAATTTGTGTCATAACTCTGTCCACACAAGGAAAAAAAATCACCTACTGTTTTTGTCTTTATCAAGATTTGAATTTGAGACCTCATGGTTCTCAACCCACTTCATTGCCACTAGGTCACATGAGTTAAATTGAGGTAGTACCCCTTTTTTGCAAGGAAGGGAAACTTATCTATGGCTATCTATTTAGTTTTCTAATCTTCTAACTATATTGCCCATGCTATAGTAATAAACGTAAAAATAGAAAAGAAAAGGAAGAGAGGAGGTCTAAACCTGTGAGGATGAGTAACCTTTGCCTTGAGTGGGTCTGTTGGACCAATTAATGCACGCCAATCAGCTACGGCATTCCCTTTCTCCAGAACCATTATCAACACTGGGCCACTGCCGATAAATGGTTAGTAAAGGAAAAAAGGAGTAATAAATGGATGAGAAGGGAGGAGGAGCAGCTGAAAAAATTTCTCATGAGAAATCAGTCTTTGAAACTATTCTAAATTCAACATAATAGCATATATCCGATAGACAGATCTTTCACTAATTTTTCTACTTCTGTCACTGCTATCAAATGACTATCAAGTGGATACACGGACAAAAGACCTTTTTTTTCCTCAATAAACAAGGTACTTTATTTGAAATGGATGAAAAGGCAGCAATCAGTTATATTAAACTAAATCTTTAAATCACTCAAAAGATTCGTACAACTTTCTAAAGTATGTATTTCTTTGATGAAGAGTTTTCTATATCATTCATACAAATTTATATCTCTAAAGCACTCAAAAGATTCCAAAGGTTTCTATATCATTTAGAGAACTTATTTTTTGTTCTTTCGATTGAAGAAAATATATCTTTTACAAACCTTTGTTCCATTCAATTGTGTTTCAACTCTACGCTTACACAACCAAGATACTTGGACTTTTGACTTAAAACACTTTCAACGATGATATGCATTCCAAAACCATCCCTCCCCAAAAGGCACATAAAGCATGCTCAACCTTATGAAAAAGGAGGTGATTCACGTACATCTTCATCCTTTCTCACACAAAACACCCCATACAGAGTTTACCCCATCTTTGCAAATTATCCAGGTTGTCTTTTGCAATATTTATCATTCTCCAACCAAGATAGCTGCCTTATAGGTGCTTTTGTCTTGCAAACGCCTACGATGGAATTACCATCCTTCATCACCACTGACTGAACAGGGAGTAGAAAACACTAAAGCTCCCATTTTTCTGTCAACAGACAAATAAGGGTTTCTGCTTCCTGTCCGGCTGTCCCAAATTTCCAAAACCATACAACCTATGCCACCTTCCAATCGTTCTGATCGCTGAAGAACCTCAAGTCTCACTTGTTTGGAATACTAATTACTAGGTTCTTTCCTATTTGTTCGAAATTGACTAATTATATTCTTTATATGATTTTTTCTTCGGTTCTATGGCAACTGTCTTGGGGAAATGATCATTAATGATAACAAGGATTCAAGTGAAGTTAAATACTTGAGTTTGCGTTATTCTAATCCGTAAAATTCAATCTATCCTTTACTCTTTCTAAGTGATTTTCTCATATTTGTTGCGTTCTGCTGAGTCGTGTGATATGAAGTGGTATCAGAGAGTTATCACTAAGAATACTACTTCCAGTTGTCCTGTTAAAAGCAAATATAATAGCTCCAATCTAGAGGCAGATGCAACAGTCATGTTAGGCTGCAATGCCTTTAGGGGTTATGTAACAACTAACAACCATCATCAAATATCGTCCATTTTCAAAAGGAAATGATTCTTTTCTTTACAAATTCTTAGCTTAACCATATAAATGTTCTCAACAACCACTTGATACTAAATTAAACTAGCCTACACCCTATACTATAAACCTGCAGTTTTTAGTCACTCAAAACAGAATGGGGATTACTAGTAAATTCAGAATCAAATACCATCTCTAGACAGGGAAAGTTTACCTGGTCATGTATTCAACAAGGCTTGGAAAGAAGCTCCTTGAGGAGTGCTCAGCATAAAAGCTTTTCACACGATCCTCATCAAGCTGAATGAACGATTCCTCTTTGATTCTGAATCCATGATTGAGAATTGTCTCCTTTACGGAATTTGTATGGTTTCCAGAAACACCATCTGGCTTTATTATAGCCAATGTCCTTTCTGTTTCTGTAGAAAAGTCTGCTGAACATCTGCAGCATTAGAGCATTGACAAAAGAGAAGCACAGAATGTTAGTATTATAGCTGACTCCAATTGAATAAAGCCGAATGGCTATAGAGAATTAAAGTTTGACCGACTCACGAGAAATGAGTTAGATTTCTTAGACACTCAAGTAAGAGTTATTATCTCAGAAAGTCACCTCTCTTCTCGATTCCAATTTTCTTCACAAAGGAAGTGACTTTCTAAATAATAACTATTAGCTGAGTGATCATATAAAAAATCAATCCCATGAGAAACCTAAGTCCAGTATGAGAGCAACAAAAAATAGTCACAAAATACACATGTAGACATCGAAATTTTGTGGACAAGCCCAACCATATTAGGGTTATTGGAGGCTACTCTACCCTAAACTCTAGCTCACGCTTATATAAACGGTAACATATTCCCTTGAAGAGGCATCTCGAATATCCCATAAATTCTTGGGTATTCCCATAAACTCTTGGTTATTCACATAGAGAACAAAATCTAAAAAATTCCATCAACTCATGGGATATTCAAAAGAGATCAAAATGTGATCAAACTCTTCTTGACAATCAAATACTTTAAGAACATCCACAAAATCCCCCCTCAAATAAATTCCAAGGAGGTCCGCAATATCCTAATGGAGAAACACTTTGTTTTGGCATCAAATCACAGAGATAATCCAAAGAAAAGATTCAAGGAAACAAACAGAATTGTATCCACATTGTTTTATCAATAAAATTATGTTTCTTCATATTTATTTTGTGACTGCAGTTATTTTCCAGACTTGAGAAAATTTATTGCAAACAACACAATCATAGGGAGAGAGAACAATAAACAAGAAGACAAATAATGACAAAATAGCCACAATAATTGTATAGAAAGCAAGAATAAGGTCTTATTGATCCTCAAAATAACCACAATAATTGTATAGAGAAAAGCCAAAATCTTTGAAGAGTTACTTATACTTCAATCCTAAACTTGTATTGGGGTTAATTATATAAATCTTATATATCTATTCATTTCAGTACCAAAATAGTTTGTGCAAATTATGAAAAAGAGATATTTTACCAAGAAAGTGAGACTAATTAAGAGTGTGCTCACCTGTTAGGAAAAGAGAGAATGGACAGCAGGAAGAAGGGAAGCAACATTTTTGTGAAGAATTGAAAAAGATTAGAAAACATGTCAGACGTTATGCAAGAATTTTACCAAATTGGTACAGTTGAAGAAGCAATTAATGGAATCTGAAATTTCAATGAAAAAATTGAAAGCATAAATATACCAAAAAAATGTACCTCTCTTCTTTATTTGGGGGAGAAGATGTTCATTCGGACTATTCACTTTGACTAAAGGGCGAAAATCCTTGAACCCATAGTTGCCACTTTAAAAAAGTAACATTAGGGTAGTATATGGTTAGTTCGGTTCGATTTTGAAATTTATCAATTTGACTTATTCATTAGTAATTTGTAAGCAAGATAAATCGTTATAGAATCCTTTAAGATATTGACTTATTGATTATTGATAGTTGTTGGTTCGATTACCGATTTAATTGTTATAATTTGACAAAAAAAAAAACATTGAAAATCACTTAGAAACAAGGTGACAAACCAAATGAACCGTGCACATGAGTTGACATATTGCATCTTGCTCATAAGTAAATACTGACACATTATAGAATAATCGAGAGTTTGGGACAACTAGAAATAAAAGTATGAGACTAAACTCTAAGTCAATAATTTTATATATCGAATAGTATAAATATAATTTATTAATTTACTATCAGATCATGGATTAACCTGTTAAGAAAAAACTTCAAACTGTGAAGAAGCAATAACCAGATAATAAAATAAAATAAAACTGTTACCCACAAAATATACCCAAGAGATAGATTCAAGTATCTTGGGTCTATAATTTAGGGGAGTGGGGACATTGATGATGATATCACACATCGTATTGGTGCGGCGTGGATGAAGTGAAGACTTGCCTCTACAGTCTTGTATGATAAAAATGTACAACCAAACTCAAAGGTAAGTTCTATAGAGTGGTGGTTTAACCGATATTGTTGTATGAGACTGAGTGTTGGCTAGTCAAGAACCCTCAGATCCAGAAGATTTGGATGTTAAGGTGGGTGTGAGGTCATACTAGGAGCGATAAGAGAAGAAATGAAGATATCTGAAATAATATAGGAGTGACCTTCCTGGTGGACAAGATGAGGAAAGCGAGACTGAGATGGTTTGGACATGTGTAGAACAGATGCATAGACACACCAGTAAGGAGGTGCAAAAGGTTGGTTATAGAGGGTAGGAATAGAGGTAGATGTAGGTCAAAGAAGTATTGGGGAGTGGTGATAAGACATGATATGATGCAACTTCAGGTCACCGAAGATATGACCCTAGATAAAAGGGTGTGGAGGGCATGTATTAGGGTAGAAAGTTGGAAGGTAGTGTGGTATTGTCTTGCTTAGGGTGTGTGGTGATTGCAAGGGTAAGTTGTACTATTGTAGTTTTCTCATTGTTTATTATTATTTTCTTATAATCTATCCTAATATGTTGTTTCAATTATCACATGATTGTATTGTTGTTTTGGCTCCTCTCTGGTAGACTTTTGCACTTTTTCCTTGTTATTTAGTTTGCTATATTCTCTTCATTGGCTCCTTCATCTTTATACCGAGATTTGTTGCACTTGAGTCGAGGATCTTTCACATAGTCTCTCTGCTTCTATGAGGTAGTGATAAGGTCTGTGTACATTTTACCATTCCTTGACCTCACTTGTGAGATTTCACATGATATGTTGTTGTATCGAAATCACTAAACCAATAACCTATTACCACGATTTTTCTTTTGTTTTCTTCCTCCTTTTTTTTTTTTTCAAATTCATATTAATTTATGTTGAACATTTCTATTATAAAATGATAATACAGCCTTATGAGCATTTTTAATAATTTTTAAAATATATGTGTCTAAATTATATAGTTTTTTAAAGTCAAATATTTATCCCTAATCTATAGCCAAACGCATGAAAAATAATTTGCCAAAAGTATTTAAAAATTTATGATCAAATGCCAACTAAATATCTTTTAATGAGTGTGAAAAAATTATTTACACTAACTTTATACACAATCAAAATTAAATTGATCCTTAATTTTTGGAGAAGCAAAGCGAAAAAATGGTCATGCCTTTTACACGCCATATTTGTTGCCTTAACTAGCCATTTCAATAGTAGTATTTTCTGCTTCTCTTATAGTCCCCCCTCCCACCTAGAGTTGTCAATATGGGCCCGAACTAACATATACATGCTTTGAAATTTGACGGGCCAGGTCGAGCTAGCCCATTTTTTGTGGGCTAGAAAATGGCTGGCTCAGCCCATAAGTACATGGGCTACGGACTTTGCCGGGCTAGCTCTATTTTCTTAAAAGTACATTTTTTTATAATTTTTTAAATTAAATTATAATTTAAAAATATTATCATAAATATTGAAAAGAAAATATTACATGGTGTTAGTGTTACTACTTGTTAATCAAATCCACAAATAAAATTATCTTTATAATATCTATTAAGTTTGATTTCAAGTAAAAGCATAAATAGCTAAATAGAAATATTAACCTAATTGTTTTCCAATGATCATAATAAAACACAAAAACTATGACAATATTCCATAGACTACGACCTATGTAGTAATTCCCTAGAAATTTTAAGGAATTTTTATTTTATGTAGTACATATTTTTTAAACATACTTTGTATTTAAATTTTTAATATTTCAAACTTTAAACAGATTTTGAGTTTAGACTCTTGTTATTTTAATACTCTATTTTATTTTTATTTTTTAATTAATTTTTACTTGGCCCATGGGCCGACCCTATCCATATTTCTCAAGCCTCACAAATCGACAGACTTATTCAGGCCGGGCTAAAAAGTCCTTTTCTTAAATGAGCTCCAAAAATCGTAGCCCAACCCTATCAAATTACGGGTTAGGCCAAACTAGCCCAACAGGCATAGCCCATATTGATGGTTCTACTCCCACCCATATCGCTTATAGTGTTTGCTTAAATTATATTTAAATTAATTTTTACTTGTACTTTTACTTGTTGATCACTATAATATAAGGGTGTCAAATGGATGGGTTGAGTTGTAATTGGAGATATTAAAATTGATTGAAATAAAAATCAGGTTGGGTCCTGACTCCCTCAAATTTACTTTGGGCTCAAATGGGCTAAAAAATAAGTTGGATCTTTACTCGCCTAATTTGACCTGCTTAATCTCAACAATTTTAACATATTGATATTTAACTTTTATAACCACAATTTGAATTTTGACTAAAGATTTTTTTTTTGTTTAAAAATTTACAAATGGATAGATATATCCTAAACGATAGAAAAATAGATAGTAATTCAATATAGGAACATACATTATATCAATGCAATAAAGAGTATTAAAATGGGTTGAAATTGGAGATTGAATTGGGCTCAATATAAGATTTTCTTAAAATGAATTAAGGCTTGAATGAATTAATATTAAATTCAATTCAAAACATCTTGAGCCCAACTCTTATAGTTCTAAACGAGTTGAGCAGATTACCTATGTTTGAGCTCATTTTTAACACCTCTGACTTTAACGTATCAAAATATAAACAATTTATTTCTTATATTTTGTCTTTTAGTATAGGACAAGCAGGAAACATCTAAATGATAAAATTAGATATTTTGTATTTAAATAAGCATATGAAAAAATAAAACTAGCGTAAACTACGAAGAGTAGTGAATCCTTTAGACAACCCACCAATCCAATAATTGCCATGATGTTTTGAGGCTCATAGTCAACTCTCTATTTCCTTATGTTAATTCTTTAGTGGCACTTGATAATTATATTAAATTAAATAATTTTATTTTAATAATTAAAATTTTTTAAAAATATTACTTAGTTATGATTAAGCAATAAATATATATAAAAGACATGTATCATGCATTTACGAACTTGATATAAACGTCTAATACGTGTAATTTCTTACTATTTTCACTACAATAAAAATAACTTTTAGCGGCGATAAATAGAGTGCTAAAATCTTTATCGGTATTAGTTAAGTGTCGTTAGATCTAATGTCGTTAAAGACTTTAGGAACATATAGAAAGAGTGTTAATTCCCGCTAAAAATATATATTTAACAACAATTAAACTATTGTCATTAATTAATTGTCGCTAAAGATCATTTTTGATGTACTGTATACCCCTACCCCAAATAAAACCAAACCAAAACATAACGTCCCTAAATCTTTATTTCTATTTTGTTTCTTTAACTAGCAATTTCCACACTACCTTTTGCTTCTATAAATCTATTTACAATCCCTTTTTTTCCCCATAAGTAATCACAATGTGCACTCCAATGCCAAACACCTTCAACAAAAGTAGTCAATATCATCCCACCACCACCACCATATTCCGGTGGCGGACACTCCGGAGGAAGAAGAGAACGGTGTGGCTCTGCGGAGAGAAGAAACCCCGCCGAGGATTGATATTAGTTATCCTTTATCGACGAGTCAAATTGAAGTGCATGCTTAAGAAAGTGAAACATTACTATAAGTCATTGGTTAAAGAAATAATGGAAGGTGGATCGACGTTAGGGTCAATTCAACAACGACTTATTTTGGAGACATCTTGTGCTGTTCCTGTCTTGGGATATATCTAACACTACTCAAAAAACAGGAATTAACGATGGACAAATTCTATAGGTAACAATAAAATTTGTCGTTAATTCTGTTTAGTGATGGATTATCACAAAATTCGATTAGCTATGAGCAACTTAGCAACGAAGTTTGTAGTTAATTTATGTTTTTTTATCTTTTTAGTGGAATATGGTTCTTCTTACACTATAAATGTAATTTAACATATTTATGGTTGGATTGTTAATAACACTATTGCAAAAATAAAAATCATATGATTGTATACTTAGAGGTGAAAACAAAAATTAAATATCCACGAATTCAGCCGCTAGGTTTTTATTACAAGATTAATCAAATTTTAGATCTAGAATAAAATTAAATTTATCTATATTAAATAAACTTGTGAAGGAAAGAAAATCTTTCAATCCAACTGATAATTTACAATTTTTTTTGTTTAAATCCCATAACTAACTAAAAAATTTACAAGAAGATAGAGTAAAATTTGTTTAATATTTTCTTTTTAGCGTAAGACAGAAACAATCTAACATTCAAAATCATCATTTTTTTTCTTATAGAAAAGTATAAAAAGATCTATAAGAAAACAGAAGGAAACATAAGAAACAAGATTATCTTTCCACCTTGGGCCGTTATGGCGACGCTGCTATAGTGGGTCGATCGCTATAGTGGAGTTAGTTGGGTTTTTATGCAGAAAAATTCTCAAAGCTTTTTATTTTGGGTAACTTTGTTCTTGGGAAAAGGAAGAGCGATTTAGGACAACTTTCTTCAGTTTTTCCATCAAGTTCTTCGGTAAAGTTAAGTTAATTATTTTCCCAACTTGTATTTTGATTCTTAAACCTTAGAATCTATGGTGTTGCTTTTGGGGAAGAGTTTTAACTTGAATTAATGGTGGAAAAGATCCTTGTTGGGTGGGATGATCATGTGAATTGCCTGGTCGGGTTTAAGATTTGGTTATAATTCGAATATTGTTAGGTCATTATTAATTGATTGTTGTGTTTATATTATTTTAGACCAAGAACAAGTTGGAATTCCGGGAAAGCTCAAATTTTTAGAGTTTTCAAGACTTGATTTGAGGTAGGTTATGACTGTATTTTTTTTCCGTTTATGCTATATGTGGTTATTTACTACGTCGTTAGTAATGCATGCATGATATATGATTTGGAAAAATATGACGTGAAATGAATGATGTCATCAGTCGTATGTAATAAATATGCTACATAAATGTACATGTGTGATTGTGATTCATTGTGTGTTGATGATTGGGATCGGGTGTCACGCTGGCACATACTATTGTTGAAACGGGTACCACGCCGGTACATTAACATCTAGAACAAATACCATGTCGGTAAAATGGGAATGGGTACTATGCCGGTACAACGTAACAAGAATGAGTACCACGTCGATACATTAACTATGAGATCGGGTACCACACCGATACACTAACAGTTTATACGTGTGGATTCTATGAGAGAACTCGACTGACTTGTTGTGATGTGATGGTTCATGTTTATTGTGTATATCAATTTAGGGTAAGGACTGGGAGTCCGAGCTATGTGGTACTTATGTTTGTGATGATATATTATATTACTACGTTGTGGTTGCCTGTTCATATTTGATATACTGGAGCTAGACACATACATTATAGACTTTAGATTTATGTTTTCTGATTGAGGTTGCATATCCTTATCCTAGACTTGTTAGATGTTTTGGTACTATGACTTTTAGGTTTTAGGAAGTTCATTCTGTAATTGTTTTGTTGACTGATCGAGTTCATGAAAACTCGGTCTTTTAATTGTTTAAAATTATTTTCTTAGTATTTAATATCATGACTTTGCTTCTTAAATTGTTTGATAGTTTAAGTTTGGGGTTGGTAATTGATTTTCCCATCAGAGGGTTAGTGTGGATGTGCCACTCACAATAGATCAGGATCGTGACATACAACTAGATGTTCCGGTGATAATTTGATAGAAACTAGTTACAATGTTACGAGAGCACGCACTTTTACGTGGTTGTGCAATGAAGCTATGCATGACATGCTTATTTGCCAAAGGTCTAATATAATATGTTGTACGGTACATATGGATAAAATATGGGTAAATTATTATTTTACGCAACCCATTTGTTACCCAATCCATTTTTACTCATATCAAATATGAGCGGGTTGAATTATTACCATTTTATGTTAACCCATTTTCAACCGTCCCATTTGCCACCACTTGTACCACACAAATACAAGAAAATACATGTAAAATTAAATTGGGTGGCAAAATTTCATCTTTTATTTGTTGTTCCTCCAATCTAATCCTCTCAACTTTTAAGTGACATTGCTACTTTTGTCTATTGGTATGTTATTTTATAGTCATTATTGCCTATTATATTTTATGAAGTAATTCAGAAAGAAAAACTATATATAAACACAAAATCAATCAAGAACATAAACAAGATTTTCTTGAAACACATGATCTAAGGAGTAGGGAATTGAAAAGCCCAAATTTAATTGGAAACAAAATCAAAGTACATGTAAAAAAAAAAACAATTTCCCATATAAAGATTATAGAAAATCTTGAAGCTAATGAAATCTATATGAAAAAGAAAAAAGAATGAATACACCAAGAATTCAACAAGAATGTAACTTTTAAATAAGAAAATAGTATCTTAGTGTTGAGATTATTCTGAAACTATAGTTATTTATCAGATCATTAAAATAAGAAAATAATTACATCACATGTAGAAACAAGATAGAGACACTATATCAGACCGTTTAACCTTTGTACTCAAAAACATGCAAAACAATACTCAGGAAGAGCAAGAATATAACATGCAGTTGGTCAGAATGCATTTCCATGATTCCTTGCACATCCCGAATAGGAGGTGCAAGGAGTCATGGAGTGTGCCTCTGACCAGCCACATGCTATACATCCTGGCTTTTTTAAGTTTCGTTAATTCTCCATCCGTATCAACTTAATAATTGGTCTGAACAAACAAGTTGCATCTATAAGGAAGGTAAAGATGTCATTTTTTTAGATTCTTAGTAAAATAAATAAAATTTCAAGCTTAATACAATTCTAAACCTAGAATCAAACTAAATTTTTCTATATTTAGTAAACCCATTAAGGGAAAAAAATTAATTCAACTGCAGATAATTTACAAAAGCAACAAAGTTTAGTTTAACCTTCATAACTAAAAATTCAAAAAGAGCAAGCAGATTAAAAAAATAAATATAATAGCATAATACATAAAAAATCAATATTCAAATTTTTTTTCTTTTTATTCTTATAGAAAAAACATAAGAACATAAGGGAAATCAATAGAAAAAAAATATTATTTTCCTTACTAAAAATAATGAAGAGCCCGAAGATAGAAAATAAGGACTCAGAAAAATTTAGAAGAAAAAAATGTGTTTAGTGGTATAAAATGAACAAATGAAATGTCTATTTATTGCCAAAAAATATCTCAAAATTTTGGAAAGTTATTTATTTATTAGCTCAAAATGTAATTACTTAATGAGTAAATCTTATTCATTTTACATACCAAAAACAAATGAGAGTAAAGGTAAGGCTATAATTGTCACGACTCAGACCGTCATGATTGGCACCACACTAACCCTTCGATGGGAGAACCACTACTAAAACCCAAACCAAGCAACTAAACCAAAAACTAAAGCATTTAAGTTACGGAAGCAAGTTAAATAGCTAAAAACTGAGTTCTCATAAACTTTCAAAAGATCTAACAACTAACAATGCGGAAATACGCCTAGAACCTGAAAGTCAATGTACCAAAACATCTAAAGTTCAACAAGTCTAAACAAGAAGGGTTACAACTTGAGTTTTTGAAGGCTATCCTCACATTTTTCAGTCCATTCAAATGGTATCACCTTTTTTGTCAAATTTGTCAAGTGAGTGGCAATAGAAGCAAAGTTCTTCACAAATCGACAATAGTAGCTAGCGAGCCCCACAAAACTCCTAACTTCCGTCACAGAGCTAAGCCGCACCCAATTCTTAACCGCCTCAATCTTTTGAGGATCTACCATTACCCCTTCCTTTGAAACTACATGCCCTAAAATGCAACCAAAGTCAACAAAATTCACACTTAGAGAATTTAGCATATAACTTTTGTTTTCCAAGAACACCTAGAACAATACGAAGATGGTCGGCATGCTCTTCCTCACTTTTCGAATAAACCAAAATGTCATCAATAAAGACTATAACAAACGAGTCAAGAAATGGCTTGAACACCCCATTCATCAAACTCATGAAAGCTGCGGGCGCATTAGTCAAACCAAAAGACATAACTAGAAATTCGTAGTGCCCCTAGCGGGTTCTAAATGTCGTCTTGGGCACATTCTCAGGCCTAATTTTCAATTGATGGTAGCCAGACCTTAGATCAATCTTAGAGAAAACTGATGCACTTTGTAATTGGTCAAAAAGATCATCTATTCGAGGCAAATGGTACTTGTTTCGAATAGTGACCCTATTCAATTGTCGATAATCTATACACATTCTCATACTACCATCTTTTTCTTAACAAATAATACTGGAGCACCCCATGGGGAAGCACTAGGACGAATGAATCATTTATGAAGAAATTCTTGGATTTGAGCCTTAAGCTCTCTCAATTCTCCAAAAACTTGCGATATGGAGGGATGGAAATGGGACGAGTACTAGGTTCTAAATCAATGAAGAAATCTATACCTCTATCCAAAGGCATACCAGACAAATCATTAGGAAACACTTCTCTAAATTTTGACACCATAGGAATGGACTCAATAAATAGAGACTCAACCTCAACATCCCGAATATGAGCCAAATAAGTCAAACAACCCTGCCCTACTAGTTTACTAGCTCGAATGGAGGATATGATCTTAGTTTGCTTAGGCTTGTACGACCCTTTCCACTCTAATTTTTCCCTTCCCGAAATTGCTAGAGTTACAGACTTAGTATTACAATTAAGCTCAACATAACAGGGGGACAACCAAGTCATACTTAAGATTATATCAAAGTCAGTCATATCCAAAATCACCAAATCAGCCCAAGTCTGAAAATCAATAAATAAAATAGGACAAGCACTATAGACATGGGTGACTATAACTGACTCTCCAACTGGGGTAGAAACATGGATAGGGGCATCAAGTATATGACAAATCATATCAAACTCAGAGGAAAATCGCACGGATACATAAGAATAAGTAGAACCTGGATCAAATAACACATTAGCCATCCGGTCACAGACAAGAATAGTACTTGTGATCACTGCGTCAGACGCCTCTGCCTCATTCTTGCCCGAAAAGGCGTAACACTGAGCCCTATCATCATGACGGACGACTTCCCTGCTTGGCTGCACGTTACTCCTGCCTGCGTTACTATTTCCTCTACCTCTACGGCCTCGCTGATTACCTCCTTGCCCACTTTGTGGATGCCCTCGACCATTATTACCATTTTCTGCGGGTACCACTGCTCTAGACGACTGATGTGCGAAATCCAACACTCGTGGGTGGGGACAATCTCTCCTCATATGCCCAGGTTCTCCACAGTTGTAACATGTACAATCAAAAGATGACATGCCGCCCGGTGAAGGGGCGACTCCCTTGCTATCCTGAATCAAATTATGAGATGGAGTGCCCGAGTAATTACCTGTAAAGGCTGGCATAGAAGACTGAATTGGCTTGGCTGCAAGCGTTGGCCTTCCGGATCCCCTGGAGTAAGAACCTTGAAAGTTACCCGAGTTCTTGGCCCTTTTTTGCCAATGCCTTGGCCTGACCGTCTCGCCTCACCCCCTCCACTTTTTTCACAAAGTCTGTTACCTCATTAAAACTCCTCACCGCAGAGGTCATATGAACAGATAATACCTGTAACTCAGAATTTAGTCCCCTAATAAATAAACGGATCCTCTCCTCCTCAGTAGTCACCAATTGAGTAGCATATCTAGACAAAGTATGGAACTTGGCTTCATAAACAGCTACAGTCATACCACCTTGCTCCAAAGCCATGAACTTATCCTTCTTACGATCTCTCAAAGTCCGAGGAACATACTTTTCTAAGAACAAAGCATGAAACTGAGTCCAAGAGAGTGGGGGTAAAGTTGAAGATCTGCATTCCACATAAGCTCTCCACCACTGCGTAGCCTCACCTTGGAGCTAAAAAGTCACAAACTCAACCGCATGCTGATGGAAAATTCCCAACTTATAGAGCCTCTCACAACAATCCAAAATAAACTCATAAGCATCATCACTCCTCAGAACCAAGAAATACAGGAGGCTTTAACTTCAAAAACTTAGTCAATATTTTATGCTCATTATCAATCATCACGGGACCCAACAAAGGACGGAAGAAAGCATCATTACCTCCCGTTCCACCTGTCTTAGGGGCGGTGTTAGTAATAGGGGGACATGCGGGAGCCTGAGCTGCTTGAATAGAGGGAAGCACTCTAGGACAAACCAATCCCTTCAAGAACGACATAATCTGTTGAGCTAACACTCCGTCTATGGGAGGAACACTAGTAGTCTCAGCCTGCACTTCTTTCTCTTGTCCAACCTCCTCAACATTTTCAATCTCAATAACCTCTTCTATCTTTTCGTGATGTACGAGAGGGGCCTCATTTTGGGGAGCAATTTTGACTGGTACCCTATCTCTAGTAGGCGCCACTCTTTCTCGGCTTCTACCTCTGCCTCGACTATGACCTCTCGCTGCAGATTCCTCAACTGGAGTATTGATGGGAGCTACGAGCCTGACGCCGTTGAATCTAATGTTAACTATCTGCGGATAGAAGAGTGAATGAGGTTATATCCAATTTGAATCGACAGATACCAATTGGAATCAAGTTATAACACGAAAGGAGACAAGAGAAAACATAGAGATTTCCTAAAGTCCTATAGCCTCTCGAAGAAAAGTACAGACGTCTTTGTACTGTTCTGTAACTCTCATAGACTCTTTTTGGTACATCGACATCAACGAACCTAGGCTCTGATACCAACTTTGTCACGACCTAAACAGTCGTGATTGGCAGCCACACTAACCCTCCGGTGGGAGAACCACTACTACAACCCAAACCAAGCAACTAAATCAAAAACTAAAACATTTAAGTTACGGAAGCAAGTTAAATAGCTAAAACCTGAGTTCCCATAAATTTTCAAAAGATCTAACAACTAACAATGCGAAAATATGCCTAGAACCTGAAAGCCAATGTACCAAAACATCTAAAGTTCAATAAATCTAAACAAGAAGGGTTACAACCTTAAACTAATGAACTAATAACTAGCTAGAAAATCTACGTCCAAAATACGGACGTAGACAAAAAAAGAACTCATGGCAGCCTGTAAGAACTGGCTCACTCTTGAATTCGAACGACGATCACTGATCTTCTAAGTGAGGTCTGTCAATAGCCCGCCTGAAGATGCCCTGTACTCAACAAAGAAAGAGCAAGTGTAGTATCAGTACACAACCAGAATGTACTGGTAGGATCACGCGGCTATCCCACTAAGTGTAACATACATAAACCATTACACAGTATAATCACATGCATATATCGAACATATACAATATTAACAACATTCAAGAACAGCAGAGCATTTCACAATTCTCAATTATACAGTTATGTTAAGTCAATGGTCCTCTCATGGAACCCAAACCCAAACTGTTAACATACCAGAACGTGGTACACGATTCAATGATTATGCCGAAACGTGACAACCGATCCATAATTATGCCGGAACGTGGCAACCGATCAGAGTTAGTGTGTCAGAATACAACACCTGATCCATTTAACAAGCCACAAGCACAATCACAACTACATTCTCATAATCATATAATCAAGTCATGATTCATGGCATTCATCAATCATACATCCTCATTTACAACAAGTGTGATTAATAATGCAACATCCGCATACATACATGTATCATAATGAAGCAAGACAAACATACATCACACAATCATAGAATCACAACCATCACCTACCTCGAAACAAGCTTAAAACCCTAAGAAACTTGATTCTTCCCTTTTCGGATTCGTTCCGCTTGTTCTTGGTCTACAAACAATCAATATAATACGGGAATCAGTAAACAATCATTAATTATCCGAATTACTAAAAATTCTATCAACCCTAAATCACACACATGATCCCAATATCCCAATTAGGGCTGTTTCCACCATAAATTCTAGATCAAAAACCATCTCCCATCGATAATTACCCATTAGATTACATTCTACAGATCGAAAAATGAATTCAGGGAGTGAAGATCTTACATTTAGCCTCAAGAATGGTGGAAAACTATTAAGAAAAGTCTTGGGTTCGTTCCTTAGCTCTCAAGTTCGAAAATTATAGAATAAAATATTTTTAGGGTTTATTTACGACTTTAAGTCGCGTCTGCCCCGTCACAGTGACACTAGCCCGCTACAGCGGCAGAAATCACAGCCAAAGTGGCTTGCACGAAACAGTGAGCAAAATAATAATTCCAAGACCCCCATTTCACAACACACCTTCAACCAAAGACACTAAGAAAATACCTGTTCACGCTAAATTCAATTATGGGAGTTCGAATCGCCCGAATTCAGTTCCGTAAAGTCGTACGGATTCCTTAACGACTTATATTTGTACTCATGTGATCAAATTCATAATTAGATCATCCAATTGCTATCAGATTTTCCTAGACTTTAATGACTCCGATTTCGTCCAAATTTGGATTAGGTTGGGAAATTCTAAGTTACTATGAAAAAAAATTTCGGCCCAAAAATTTTTCCCCATTGGCTTTTCTATAACGATAAAAACCGGTCATTACAATAATTATTCTAATATAAATTAGCATTTTAAAATCTTTAGTAAGTAAACATATAGTAAGGTATGATTATAATTGTTCTACCATAAAATTTTGAGTCAATCCTAAAATATTTAGTAAGTAAATAGAAAAGAGTAGTAAAAAAGAAAAAAAAAAGAAGTCTAAAATGTCCCTTAATCATTTGAATTGGTACAAAACTATCATTCATCCTTTTTTTGGCCCCCAAATATCCTTGACATCAACCTTTTCACTCAATATCAACTCTTTGGCTCATATTTTCCCTTATTTTTAACAGATCCCCTAAAGTAAATCATTAAAAAAAATTACTATATTGCCAAATACCCTTGACATCAACCTTTTATGCATTTGACTGCATAACTGTTTTCTGGCTTATCTTTAAAAGACCTATTTTTAGACTTTTAAAATTAGAAAAAAGGCCAAAAAAAACCCCACAAAAATAAATAAATAAGAATTCAGCCTTTTGAGAGCGCCACATCATCGTTTTGATATTTAGCTTTATATATTTATATAGATAGATTGTTTTGAGTGATATAATTGCACAAAAGTAGAACCTACGACAATACTCCTTCTGTCTCATATTAGTTGATCATCTTACTAAAAATAATTGTTTCATATTACAGTAAAACCTTGATAAAGTAATATTCGATAAAGTAATAATCTCGCTAAATGAATATTTTTCTCCGGTCCCGACTTGGGCCAGTTATATTAAGTAATATTCTCGCTAAATGCATTAGATAATAATTAAAAACAAAGTATTAAAGGCCCAGAAAAAATATAAAGTAATAATTACTAGAATACATCAAGAATTTATATATATTTAATCAGTCAATAATACTAGACTGATAACTATTTCTTTTTAAAATATGATTCTATAGTTGATTGTTTTTTCTTCCCACCAAAACCAAAATTAATCTCATCCTTAACTTTTTGAAGAGCGAACACAATTTCCGAAATATCTTTTTCGTGTTGTACCAAATAGTTTGACAATGTAGTCATTGCTTGAAATGCCTCCTTTGACTATACATGTGGGACAATGCTACTATCATCTTGTTCAGGATCATTCTCATCATCATTATTCATCACAGATTGAATAATCTATTCCTCTGTAGGTGATTTCATAACTGTATCATTCTCGTTAGGGTAGTTCAAAAGATGTTCAACATCCATCACATTTATGTAGGCTAAGTTAAAGATGACATCATTTAATTCTTGGATACCTTCATCTAATTCACCAACTTCTTGGATACCTTCATCTAATTCACCAACTTGTGGTTTGGGAACATTGTTCTCTTCCGACCGGATCTTGCAATGCCGAAAATAATTTGCAATTGTTATTTCTTTCACATCAAAATTCCAAGCAAGTTAGCAAAATTAATAGCATTCAAAATATTAATATTTTCAGTATTTGGTGCTTCAACCTCAAGGCCTTGTAGGATGTTGAAATAAAGACGACGACGATAATGAGCTTTGAATGTTCGAATAATCCCAGCATCACATGGTTGAATCTTAGATGTTGTGTTAGGAGGTAAGAAAAACAACTCTACATTTCTTAGGCCTTCAACTATCTTTGGATGAGCTGGGCAATTGTCTTCTATTAACAAAACCTTCCTGGCATTCATTCTCTTATCAAACCAGCCAACATATTCTTAGAAAAGCAAGCCATTCATCCAAGCTTTCTTGTTGGATCTATACATGCAATTAAGATTGTTCATGTTCACATTTTTAAAGCATCTAGGATTTGCAAACTTACCAATAATCCACAATGGTACTTTGTCAGATCCATCACCATTGCAACAGAGAGCAAGAGTAATTCTCTCTTTGTCTTTTTTGCGACCTTCAAGCTGCTTGGTAGCAAGTGAATGATCAGCTTCCAATCGGTAAAATAGTCCAGTTTCATCCATATTATAAATATCCTTCAATTCAAACTGATCTAGTTTTGACCGTATGCTAGGCAATTCGTTTTCAATATTCTCCATGATAACTGAACCACTTTCACCAAAACGTCTGTAAGACTTGATTCCGTATCTTGACTTGAAACGTTCTAACCAACCAGAAGAGAAGCTGAATTCTGGATTAGTTTCACCATACATTTTCAGGAAAAGATCTTTTGCTTTTCCTTGGATAATTTCCCCTGACATGTTCACTTTCTCTTGCATTTGAAGAAACCACTCGTACAAAACTTTCTCTAAATCAGGGTATTTTGCCGGTTTATGCCTTTTGGCATCGCTATTTTTCATCTCATTTGACAAATACTCTGCCGATCTTTTAAGAGTGTGCGATATTGTTGATTGACTAATAGTCAAATCAAACTTTTGTTACACTTATGCTTGCAAATCTTTTTGGCTAATAGTTGGATTCTCTTTCTTATGCTCACATATTGCGTTTCTTATTTTATTGGTTAAAGATGATTTTTGTACGCCTTTCAAATGATGAGAAGATATTATACTTGGATTATGATTTTTAAACATCTAGCTTTTTCCTTTTATAGTTAACATAACATCTCTTCATATTCTATATACATGAATACAATTAGAAACATTAAACTTCACTAAACTCGTTTAGCTTTCCTAGATTTAAATAATAAATATGCAAAGACTACACTTTTTAGTTTCCTAGATTTAAACTTTTGAAATTCTTAATTCAAATATATTTTTTCTTTCTTATGGCACATACTGCAAAATACTCTCTAAAATAATAAATATTTATTTATCGATAAATAAATATTTTATGCATTTATTGATATACTAATAATCTCGATAAGTGAATATTTTTTTTCGGTCCCAAGCATATGTATTTATAGAGGTTTTACTATAGTTGTTCAACTTATTAAATCAAGAAAACGTTAATTATTTTTTTCCTATATTACCCTTGCAATTAATTCTTTTTGAACGTGTTTACATTTGTTTGTAAAATTTTCAAGAAATTTTTTAAGAGGTAAATTAGTAAAATTATCTTCTTATTTATGATTCCTTAATATACATGTAAAATGATCAACTAATATGGAATGGAGGGAGTATATTGCATTTATATAGCTAAGTTTTATGTGGCGTAGTCTACTTTTTTTTTTATTGTTGTAGTAGTATTAAAAAATTCAGTATACAACATTATACACCTGATATACAATATGATACAAAATTTCAAAAAGAAATTACGTCAATATTTTAAAGCTCTATATACAATAGTATACATTAGTGTACAAACATTATATAAAATTATGAGCGATGTTTATACACTCATACATTGTTATACAATATACAAAATTATAAAATGTGTTGTATATAGTCTATATACATTATTATACAAAAATTAACTTCATCTTTTCCTTTGAATTCCGGAACCAAATTCATCCAAAACACCTCAAAAATAATACCAAATCATCCTAAAATTCAGATTTAGGTTCCTCAATATGTATACGGTCTTTTACAACAATACCCACTCAAAAACCTTGAGCTTCAACAATAGTCGCCTAGCAGATTTATGATTCTCAATCTTTAATTTAATGATTAACCACGTTTTCCGACTTCAAGCAACATTGTCATAATATCACGTTTTTCAGCTTCAAATCATGATTCTATATTGCATATTTAAATGCGTACTTATACTCCCTGCATTTTAATTTGTTTGTCTAGTTTTGATTTGATACAAAGTTTAAGAAAGTAAAGAAGACTTCTAAATTTTGTGATCTTAAACTAAAATATTTAAACTTGTCAAAACACCATAAAATCTTGTAACATTAAATATGTCATGTGAAAAATTAGAATATAAAATTAAATTATTAATTATAAAAGCGGAAAAACTACCTTATTAGCTAGACATACATTCAGACCATATATATATATACACTAATTCTACATATACTTTCAAATTATTATGTATTTTACCACTAATTAAGAATTTTCTGCCGTATATTGAGGAAGATACACCTAAATACATGTATTTTTGCTACCACTAAAATTGGGAGAGAAACGAGTGAGATGGAGAAGGAGACATGCGAGATAGTCATGTATCCCTAATACATGTGAATCACACTAGATACATATTAGATACATGTATCTGTAAATATGGGCCTTGTGCCTACACTTTATTTATTTATTTTTTTAAAAAAAAGATACATGTATCTGTATGTATATGGTGTGATTCACATGTATTTGGGATGCCAGATATATAGGACAGTGGCAAGCGAGATTTGTTATGTGTCCCTACAGATACATGTCAATCCAATTTGATACAATGTATCTAAAACAAATTACACCTAATTTTGACACCACATATTTCGAATACATATATCTAGACGTATCTGGATAGCTCCTATGCAAGTTTTCCAGACAAAAAAAAAAAAAAAAGATAAAAAAATACAACAAACAAATTAAAATTAAGGAAATAATTATTGTTTGCAGAGGTCCTTGCTTCTCAAAAACAACATTAATAAATTGAATTCCTTTGATGTGAGAATTTAGTCCTTTTTACCTGCGTTACGCCACTATTAATTTCTTTAATCGACCAGTAATTGTAACAAGTAAGCAATAATCATAATTACCAACTTACAAACGTATACTACGCTTAGCCAAACTTTTAAATCCATTTATTTTTGAAAAATGATTTTTTTTTAAATGTATTTTTGTGAGAAACAATTTGTATTTGATCTATAAATTTAAAAGTACTTTTAAGCAGTAAGTAGTATCTAAGCAATCTTTTTAAAGGTGTTTTTAAGTGTATATTTCTTAAAAATGCTCTGAGGAAAAACTGATTTTAAATTTATTTTTTATCAAAGAAGGGCTTATGTTATTCATGTAAAATACTTATTTTCTCCAAATAAACTTGGTCAAACACCTCAATTTTTTAAAAGTACTTTTTATAAAAAATAATCTACGCTTGACTAATAAATTTAGAATGTGAGTTGGACCCAAAATCTTATTATACAAAGGCAAAAGGGTCTGGTGGACCCTTATACCTAACGCGGATTGTAAACTGAACCCTTCTACTTCACAAAGTTTCAACTTGACACTTCAACTCAAACAAAATAGAAATTTTAAGCCCCTTTGACCATTGACCAGCCATAGGTGGCATTAATTTAGCTGAGTTGAAAAAATGCGTGTCGAAATATGAGCGTGAATTGATTTAAAAAGTTAAAAAAATTAAATAAAAAGTAAAAAAAAATTTACCCCTACCTTAAAAAAAAGGGTCTGGTGGACTCTTATACTTAACTCGGATTGTAAACTGGACCCTTCTACATCACAAAGTTTCAACTTGACACTTCAACTCAAACAAAATAGAAATTTTAAGCCCCTTTGACCATTGACCAGCCTTAGGTGGCATTAATTTAGCTGAGTTGGAAAAATGTGTGTCGAAATATGAGCGTGAATTGATTTAAACAATTAAAAAAAATTAAATAAAAAGTAAAAAAAAAATTTACCTACCTTAAAAAAAAGGCAAAAAAAAAAAAAAAGAAAAAGAAAAAGAAAATCCCCTTCTTCTTCAAACCCACCCACCCATCTTTTTGAAAAATAGTAGATCTCTCACCTGCTATATCCCTATCCTCTCTATTATGGATTATTTTTTCTTGCAATCGTACTTTCCCTCACTTTTCAAATGAAAACTACACGTTCATCAAAAATCCAAAACAAAAATAATTGGAAACGAAAGAAAAAAATCTTGTCCAAATTGAAAGCTCAAATCGAAATTGAAGAAGGATTTTTGCTGCTACTACTTGCTTCTTTTTATCTCTTTAGAAGCAAAACTTCTAAAAAAACAAAAAATAAATTTTCATCTCTTTTAAATTGTAGATACAACTTAGAAATTTTCATATTTCTTGATCTTTCTTTTTTTAAATTTGGATTTTTCTTTCAATTCAAGCCTTTTGATGTCAAGTTTAGTATTAAGAGTAGTAGGGTTTGAGTGCTTTCTTCTATTGATGTTAATATCAGTGTTGATCAAATTGTAAGCTCAAATGGGGCTGTCAAATGTCAATGGACTTTCTTTTGGGTTAGGGTTCTTGAGAACAAAGTGAAAAACATTTTTTCTAAAGTAATTATTTGTTTAATAAAAATAAATATATAAAAATAGCATTGTGACCATTAAATTAATGAGATGGATATGATGTGGTTTTTTTTTTTATGTGGATATGATGTGTCATCTATGTCAGATCGAGTGAGGAACACCGACTAACATAAGGGTTTAAAATTTCTATTCCGTTTGAGTTGAACTGTTTAATTGAAACTTTAAAAAGTAGAAGGGTCCACTGTACAATCTGAATCAAGCATAAGTGTCCACTAGATCATTTTGCCTTTTACAAAACTTGGACTCTATACACCAAATTATCTTTTATACAAGTTGAAAACATATATATGAGAAAATAATTTATTTAATATAAAACTTTATAAAATTAAAAAAAAAAAATTATTCTATAAAAATACTATAACTAACATGTTAATAATATATTCCAACCAATAATACGTGCCAACAGTAATATAAGATATGTTAGAAACTAAATAATTTTATAGTGTGGCAGCCCAGCTAACAAATTAACAAATCAGGAGATTTGATTATAGTAGTTCTTTATAAATTTATTTTTAATTTCATATCTGTTTTTTTATTAAATAAATTTATTTTAAACATAAGAGTTTTTTAAAAAATAATTTTCTTTTTCAATTGGAAAGTGACTACCAGAGATTATTTTCACACAAAAAAAATAATAATCAAGTAGCTAGTTAGTCAGACTCATATAAATTAATTTTACAATAAGATAATTAACATCAAATTTCATAGAAAAAACAAGCATACAAACAAATTTTAGACGCATTTTTTAAAATAAAAAAATAGTCAAGGGGTAGGGAAAGGGGATTATAAGATGAGAAATCAAACTCTGACCAACGAATGAACGTTCAAATAACCAATCAATCAATTAAGCAAATGTGACAGGAGTTTATCTATATGTAGTTATCAAAATGGAGTGGCCAAATTGAGCTTTTAATAAAATCTTAGACATGTAAGTAGTTAGGGAGATAGAGTTGTTGAGATATGTTAATACCTTCAAAAGCATATGGGAATCACGTTCAAGATCCATGTTTATATTTCCATCTAATATGTAAGAGCGATTCAACGAATTAGGATTTTAACTTTATAATTTTTTAATTGTAAAATAATGACTTCGATCAAGTGATAATCATTCGATTCTAAATTTAATATTTATGTATAGTTAATTTTTTTTATAACATAAGTATATTACTTTTAGATAAAATTATTAAATTTGATCGAACTCGTATGTGAACTCCTAATTCCATGCTCATCTATTTCCTCTTCACTATCCCACCCGTTGGATGGTTGTTACCTATTGTATTATACTGTGTTGTGTTTTTTTCTAAATATAATGATTGTTTTGATTATTATTTAAATTTTATTATATTGTATTGTTTTAATCCATAGTTATGTAACAACGAAAAGTCTCATTTTGTGTAACAATCGATGTAGTGTAATCACATCGTTACCTTAATATTTTCTTCTTATTTTATCTTTACTTATTATTTGATAATTAATAATCATATTTTATCCTTTACCCTACGTTTTCATAATAGCTTCACTCCATAGTCCATACCCTACTTTTCTTGTAGGTTTATCATTCAAATTATTGATATGTAATATTATATAACGACAAAAAACGATACAGTCTATCCAAACACTATATTCATTAAAACAATACAATACTATATAAAACATGTATTGTATTTTAAGGCCTATATGAACTTTTTAAAATGTCATGTTTGTTTTCAAGAAACACGTCTCCCACTCATTCCTTCTCTATGTTTCTTTATAACTACCCATTTTCAACAACACATTGTTTCTTCTATCTTTCATTTAACAATAATAATAATCATGGAGTCTCCAATATCAAACACCTTCACCAAAAGTAGCCATAATCATCCCACCAAGAAGAAGGCGTTGCCATCGGCGCGACTCGGCGGGGGAAGAGGAGAGAAGAAAATCCATCAAGTATTCATGGCAGCTAAGTTTATAGGAAGAGTGAAAGTGAAGTGCATGGTTGAGAAGGTTAAAAAATATTCAGAGTCATTAGTGAAAGAAATAAAGGAAGGTGGTAAAACTCTAGAGTCAATTCAACAAAGATTTATTATGCAAACTTCTTTGTCTGTTCCTCTTATGGCACCTTCCTTCAATTCCAATCACAAGGCCAATTTGTGCAAAAAATGATCTTTATATGGTAAATATTCTTCTTTCAAATATGTTCTTTTACATTAATATACTTTCCATCTGTCTCAAACTTTTTAGTATGTCTGAATGATAGATTTCTATATTTAATAATAATTTGACTTAAAAATGCTTAATATCCTTGACGAGATAATTTATACCTACACAAACATCTATGATTTTCTTCAAATCACGTATTTTTACGAGCTTTTTTTTCTTTCTTAAATTTCATTTCAAGTCAATCAACATTATACGAATTGGGACGGAGGGAGTACTATTTGGTTAGTCAGAAGATATTTTCGTTGGTCATAATTTTTTTCAAATATTTTTTAAATAATTTGAATTGTTAATTATTGTGACTTATAGTACTTTTTCTGTTACTTCTAAATACATAATTTTTATTTCAAAAAATATTGAAGATTCTTTGTACTAAATTTACACCCAACATTAATTAGTTTAACTCTTGTATTCAAATCAAGATATTTTTTGGCACGGATGACGGATGGAGTAACATTTTTAACGAATATATAAAAGCTAAAATTTATGTAGAAATTTATACTCTCAAGTAAATATTGAAAGTTAACTAAGCACTATTAAAACTCAAAATCTTTTTATGTGGTAGAAATTAATATATATTATGTTGTTCTACAAGGCTAATAAGATTGTGCTTCTTTGCAGGGGATTTTTTTTTTTTTACAAACTCCAATTAATAAAGAATTCAATTATTTTTGGAAGAGAGGCAGTAGATTTACTTAAAATGTGTGATTAATATGCAGAGCTAATTTAAGTGTGAATTTCTTTTTAATTTCCTTCTTTAAGATATTGTATGGAAAATTATCGTTGCAGTAATTATGTTATTTGTATCCTAAAATGTGTGTGATTAATATGGAGAGCTATGGAGAGCTAATTTAAGTGTGAATTTATTTTTCCTTTTTTGGGATATGGTATAGGAAATTATTTCTGCAATAATTATGTTATTTATTTACTAGAATTTGATTTAAGGTGTGTATGATTTCTATGGAGTGCTAATTAAAATGTTCATCTCTTTTTCTTGTCGAAGGAAATTGAATACTATAGAAAAATTAAAAATCACGTACACAACAAATTAAGGTCAGATATTTACCTGAAATAGCGGTAGATTATTTTTTTTTTTACATTATATAGCAGTAGTTTGAGGTTTTATAACAGATATTCATGAATACAAATAGAGAGAAATATAATATATGCGCGAATATAATATATTTCATAATTATTATATGCGCGAATATAATATATTTCATAATTATTAAATGCGCGGACACAATCG
The DNA here is from genome assembly GCA_035578085.1 of Solanum pinnatisectum. Classification (NCBI taxonomy): domain Eukaryota; kingdom Viridiplantae; phylum Streptophyta; class Magnoliopsida; order Solanales; family Solanaceae; genus Solanum; species Solanum pinnatisectum. Next base: position 7,408,214 of record CM069087.1, read on the forward strand.
CTACAAAGATATTTATATACGCGTAATTAATATGAAGTACTTTTCACTATTATATATTATACGCGCAAATAATATATAAAAAGTAATAAATAAAATAATAATTTTATTATATTAATCCGAATTGTTATAAGTTATTTCTTATCTCACTCATTGAAAAATAAATAATATTTAATAGAAAAAGTAAAATAATAATTTATCTCTTTTTTTTTTTATAAATTATAAATAGAAGAGGTCGTACATCTATTTATAATAGACAAATAAAAATGGACCTGAAAATATTATATATCTACCATAATATAACAAGATGCGTTGGTTATTATTTGGTATAACAAGACCATAATATAGTATAATTTATATTATAAATTAATCTTAAGATAACATAATTAAGCATCAAATTAATCTTCATTGAATAAACAAATACATTGACAAATTTTAGACGTGCTTACTTAATGATGAATATTTTGGTCGATCAAAATGATTTTGACAAGGACGTTTTACCTGTTTGCCGGACAAATCGAAGTTATTATTATTATTTTTAATCAAATTATCCTCTTGAAAAATAAGTAATAAATCACTGCCGTATTTTTTTTGTAACATTGAAATGTATCACACTTGCTTTAAAAAAAACAAGTTGTTAGACTACTCTTCCATAAGAAAATGTGACAGGAGAAATATCTATATAGTTTATTTATTTAAAGAGTGAAGTAGTGAAAATATTTTTAAATTCGGTTTGAATTATTAGTCTCATTCGTAAACTATTGACAGTTTTAAAAACACTTTTTTATTTGATTAACTGAACTTAAATGTACCCCTGATCTTGCAACATGAGAGAAATACGTGCCTAAATTCTTATCAAGTTTAGAGGTGTTATCAACACTTCTCTCGACTTTTTATTAAGAACCTCATATTCCTACAAGAGTTTGAGACCACTTGTTATGTTATGTCACAAATCGAAGTGGTTAAAGTGATATATTATTCCTCGGCCAAAAAAAAATAAATATTATTCCTTGGCCAGCTGGTTTTTAATTTTAATTAAATTTTTAAGCCTTTTTTGAATCTTAAGATATGTAAGTAATTTAAAAATTAGTCGGACTCCAATACAAAGATCGAACATTAGATTAAAAATAAAAATAAAAAACTTAAAAAGGAAAAAAAGACTTGGATTCATGGAGATTGAGTGGTTGAGATACTCTATGTTGTACCTTCAAAAAGTATATGGGAATCACGTTCAAAATTCACTTATATTTTGCACATTTATTAATCTAGGTATAATTTTTGCAATTTTCTTGGCTGTATAGGTGAACTTCTGAATGATAAGGAGGAGAACAATATACTAAAATTTCACTTAATTATTTAGGAATAAGTAAATATGAAAATCCACTAAGACGAGTTAGTATAGAGAACATACACAAAAACGGCTCAGTTATGTATTTGTATTAATTATAAATCCACTAACGAAGACGAGTTATATAGTCTTGGTGAATGGTGACAATCCAAAATTCATAAACTTCAAATTTTGACTTTACCTAGATGATGAGGTCACTTGTCCATGTACCAAAAGATCATCATTTATTAATTCATTTTTTAAGTTGAATTAATGTAAAAAAAATGAAGTTGTGCTCATCCTCCAAATTATATATATATATAATTCCAACATTTTTATGTATGTATAAATGGAGAAACTCCACGAGGTTTTCTTCGCGGGATAGTTTATCTCATCTTTGCATTACTGTTTGGGCTTGGGCCTTTAGCTAGAACACACGTGAGGATTCGTGCCTTCACACCACGCTCTTTTGGAAAATGGGTTCTTTGAAATTTGATACATTAAGTTATTTTAATATGTTATATCGTGTCGGAACGTGACATTCGATTCAATAACATCGTGTCGGCTCATGGCACCCGATCCAAATATATTGTGCCAGCTCATGGCATCTGATCCAAATATATTGTATCGGCCCGTGGCATTCGATCCAACAATATAGTTAATTCATCATTCTTTATCATCACTTTCCACTTCCTTAACAATATTTCATCAAACCTTTTTTATTCAAGGCATCACTTTAATAGACAAATTCAAGATCCCAATGTTTTTTCTTTCCTCAAGGTCTATCAAGTATACCTAATTTGTAAGTAAACTCGTTCAATTCTATAATCAAGTTTCAATTGTGATTTTCATTAATAGGTCAAATCTTTTTTTTTTAAATGAACGCCTAGGGGTAAGATTCGATACCCTCAATTATCATAACTTAAATGGTATTCATATGAGGAAATGACATATTAGCAACATAACATTCATAAGCATTAAATAGACAAACAAAATATTAGCACAAATTGTCCCAAAATTAATTCCGCATACCAATAGGGTTTTATTTCCCTCCATTATGAAACCAACAATTAATGAATAGCATAAACTAAGGAGACATGGGTTTTATTTTTTGGATAATGCTAAATGACCAGAAAATTTGGATAGAATTCGAACAGAAATTTAAAAGGTCTATAATATCTTTTTTATTTTAAAATAAACTGATCTTTTTTCTATTTTTTAATTAAAATGTATTAAAGTTAAAAGGGTAAAATTATTCAAAAAAGTAAAATAACATAGTGTGAAATATGTTATTTTACCATTCTGGTCAAATTCTGACCAAATATTCTGGCCAAAAGGATTTTTTCTTTTTTTTTTTTCATGGGTATATTTAACTCTTGTATTGATAACGATGGCCATTCAGTTTCCATGAAATTCACTAACTCAAAATCAGTTAGTCTATCCAAAAAAAATCAATGCAGTTCAATAACAAACAAAGAAAAATAGATGACATCTTTGATAGTTTAATTCATCATAACGAAGAATGCGATAATAAAAAATATTTTGTGAATTATTCAATGGGAAGGGTGGTTACTACAACAAATATTGATTTCGATTGATTCAAATTTTGTGTGTAACCAATTGTCCAGCATAAGCTTTGCTTCTCCTAGGAAACCTTTAGGAATTTAAGTCATGTGGACCCTAATTTATCACTAATTACTAGTCTAATGCTACTTAGCATAATTATCATCTACCCTAAAAAAGCAAATTTAATTTCATAATTACACATGCCTTAATTGATGCAAACTTCTTATTTTATGATCTGCATTAAATAAACGTGCTAGTTTTTTCAATATTGCCATCCTTAATTAAGCGCTCACACTATATGTTGGTGTAAATCTTATGACTTTTCAAGTCCTAGATAGACCCTAATGTAATGTGCATGAATATTGCTCTCGTCTTTGTTGTATAGCACTATCTTTATTCCAATTTGTACATTTTTATTTTTATTTTCATTTTAGGTTATTATTCCAAATATGTGACATCATTTATATATCACTATTGTAACAACTTTCCTTATTTTCAATAATTATAATTTCATTATGCAATTTAAATGCTAATACTTTGATGTGATGTTTTCTTCTTTAATTTTCATATTGAATTGACTTTCAATTATATATATGTTTTAATTAAAATTGAATACATCGATATCCTCTTAATAAATTTTATTTAGATACTCAAATTTCGATTGGGCACATGAACACTACAGGATAAAATATTTCTATTAGACACTTTCAATTTATAGTTTTGGGAAAAAATCTAGGCATTTTCTCAAGAAAAGTTAACTACTTAAAGTATGTCATCTCCTTTAATTATACGTATTATTTTCATTGAGTTGTTAAATCTCAGGCATCTTTAATTTCAATTGATATTGTTGAGTATAATTAAAAGAGGATACATATTTTTTGCGATTAACTTAAATATGTGATGATGTTTGAGAACACACGCAAAACCATTTCTAAAATATGAGCCAAAATTATTTGATAAAAATATTTTATTATGTGTCTCATATACTCAATTAGAACGCCATCCTAGTTCAAATATCTTAATAAAATTTACTAACGTGATTTAAAGGGTGTTCAACCTATGTATAAGCAACCCTAAGCATGGATATGATGACGGCTAATTTAATAAAATATAACATTTGATTCCACTTATACTTTTAATATTAGAAAATAAAATTTTGTAATTGATTATGATGTTAGTGCTGCAGTCAATTCTTATATACAAATTGAAGAATAATAATGTCAGGACTTCCAACAAGTTGCTTCCTTGCCACATTCAATCCTGTTTAATCTTGACCTTGGAAAATCTTAATATTAAAGGACAAGAACAAAAGTAAAGAATTGTCTCTTTTCTATTTTTCAAGTTGCAAAATATTTTACAATTTAACCATTTTGCCGATTTTATTTATTTTTTGTGTGTGTGAAGATTGTTCTCAAAAAGTGCAATAGAAAATCTAGTTAAAATGTATTCAAATTTCTTGAATAAATTAAGAAACAAAACAAATACATCAAAACATACACACCATTAACAATACGTTGTGATTTGCTTTAAATATCTGATGTTCATAATTAACTCGCTCAACTAATTCGAGTTATTGCCGTAAAAAAGCTCGCTAGTGGGGGTTCTAACGCTCCTTACCATACAAAATTTTGTTCTCGGGAATAAGCCTGAGATCTTTGCTTAAAAATAAAATAATTGTTATCATTTGGTATGTGGTCTCTCTAAATTTTCTTCTTTTTTTTTTTTTTTAATTTTAAATTTCTACTTGCATTATCTAAATTATTGCCTCAAAAGTCCTATACAAATGAGTATCTAAGTATATTAAATATGAGTAGCAGACTTTTGTTGATTCTTTTCCCTTTCATTTCCTTTTTCATGATCTTGATCACTTATTATGTCCATCTTATTTTCTTTTTTCTCTTTTTCTTCATTCCCTTTTGTCTTCAAACCACTTTTAGAGTCAAATGAGGGAACCACATAAACAAATGAGCCAATTGGTATATCTTTTAAGTCCAAAATAGGTTCTAATATCTTGACCACATTGCTCATGGTAGGTCTAGACTTGGGTTGATGGCTCAAGCATTGATAAGCCAATGTAGCCACCTTTTTGGCTCCTTGACTCGAGTACTCGCCTTCAAGTCGTGGGTCCATTATTCTTTCGAGCTTGTGTGAATCTCGGAGGAAGGGCTTAGCCCATTCCACCAAGTTTTGCTCCCTACTAGCACGTTTCTTGTCAATCGCTTGTCGTCCTGTTAGTAATTCTAACAAGACGACTCCATAACTATATACGTCACTCCTAGTTGTCAAATAACCTGTTAAGATAATGGTCATATACTTTTAGTCCCAAGTATTTATCGTTTTGACAAATACAATGTTAATCAATAAATACATTTAAAAGAGACCTTTTAGACAAATATTCTCAAGATTAATGGGGTCATGTTACTAAAACTTTAAAATAATGGTGGACCTATATAAACACTATTGGGTGCTCAAGCAACTATTGTTTTTTTACATCCAAGCACTACATGTTGAAGACTAATTTTAAAAATTCAAGATTTGCCTCTATCTTTAAAAACATTTTTTTATTTAAATCGGAGTATGAATACAAAATATCTTTACCGGTCATCATGTACTCGGGAGCAACATAGCCATAAGTGCCCATAACACGAGTCGTGACATGCGTGTCACTACCCTCCGGACCATCCTTAGCTAGTCCAAAGTCGGAAAGCTTAGCCGTATAATCCTGAAATTTCGAATTTAATTTTTCTTATAAGCTATAGTATGGTCTAAATTAATTGATGTTAAAATTAAAGAGTAACATTTGAAGGTAGAAAATTAAATTAATTATAGATTATTACCGAGTCTAAGAGGATATTAGAAGCCTTAAAATCTCTATATATTACTGGTTTTTTTTCTCCATGAAGAAATGCTAACCCCTTTGCAGCATCAAGTGCAATCTTCATTCTAGTTAGCCATGGTAAGCTACTTGAACATCCTGTTTTAATCGCAAAAATAAAAAATAAAAACATGTTCAGCTTAAAAGCGGCCAAAGTCATGAACATGAAGTATGTCGATATCAAATATTAGCAATACAAATAGCAAATAGACGGATTGAATCAAATTTGAGTGAGTCAGAATGAAACATGATCAGACTCTTTGAGTTAAAATGAAATAGGCCAAATAATAGGTCATTATTCAACCTTTTTTAAAATTGAACAATTTACTAATAATAGGTTTATTTTGCCACATCTAAATTATTATAAACATTAAAGTAAGGTTTTAATGGATAAATAATGATAATTCACAAGAATGTTAATTATGAGAAACATACTTCTAAATAATTGGTTCTCTAGATTGCCTCTTGCCATGTACTCATAAACAAGAAGCCTTTGCTTATCCTCCCAGCAATATCCAATCAACTTTACTAGATTTGGATGTCTCAATTGGCCAAGTAACACTACTTCTGTCTGAAAAAAAACAATAAATATTAAACTATTAGTAATAATTGGAATTAAAAAGAAAATATAGTACTTCTTCTGTTTTATTTTATGTGTCTATTTTTTATTTTTTAAGTTTATTTGAAAAAGAATGTCATTTTTATATTCAGCAACTCGTTACTTTCGATATTCCATGTTGCATATTTAATACCATAATATTTAAACACTTTTTGGTACCTTACACACATTTTTAGTTTAAAACAAATCAAAAAATGGATTCATATTCAAAATCAATTGAATTTTATTGGAACCGCTCATATTCGGTTCATCTCTTAGAACCATATACATATATCTTAGATCTGATGAAATAGGATGAATTAATTCAGACAATATTTTTTTAATATGTAATTATCTTGAATATATTGATCATTTATTTATTTTACGATTGCTCAAAAGGAAAACCAAATATAAGATTTAGAAGTCTTCGTGTATTTTTCTTAAACTACGTGTCCAGACAAACTAAGACAGATAAAATATTATTACTTACCAGCCATTCAATATGTCCTTGATCACCTTCCAAATCCAGCAACTTAACAGCAACAGGTTGAGCATCTAAACCATACTTAATTTTATCATCAATAAACCCCTTATGGACAGGTCCAAATCCACCTTCTCCAAGAAAATTATAAGATGAGAAATTACTTGTAATAACTTTAAGTTGAGCATATGTAAAAACATGAAGATTTGATCCAATTATAGCATTTGATGAAAGATCACTCATACAATTTGATGGTGATTCTGGATTACTAAAATCACCAACACCTAACCTTGAATTTCCATTGATCTTTTCATGATGTGGATGAATAATTGCATCATTAATCTTAACATTGAAGCAATTAGGTAGTAAACCTTTCAACAAAATTTTGATAGCCATAATATAAGATGTAACACTAGAGCTAATTATTATTATTAATTTGTATATACTTTGGGATATATGAAATAAATAAGAATGATAATAAGAAGGGGTATGGGAGACTATATATATAAACATATGAAGATATTAAATGAAGCGTGAAGAAAGAAATTGAAAGTTTTTAAGGTCAGATAATAAATTAATAAAAATAATAATAGTCAAAGTGTGTAGTTGTTAGTTAATTACTATTATTTCATTGTTTGCCGCGTATACAAGCAAGGGAGGAGTTTCCTTATATCAGGTGTAAAAACATGATTGCACTAAGTTTCTTTTGTTTTTCCAATCCTATTTTGTTTGCTTGGTCGGAACTAAGGCTCGTTTCCATCGAGTACCAAAAACACACCTAAATTTAACGTAAAATTTTAAATTATTGACAATTAAAAATATTATTTTACTTGACTAATTAAACTTAAATACATCTTTGATCTTGTAATATGAGTGAAATACACCTCTAAATTTTTATCGAGTTTAGGGGTGTTTTCTAATACTTCTCTCGACTTTTTATTAAGTCACTATGCTCCTACAAGAGTTTGAGACCACTTGTTATGTCATGTGGCAGATCGAGAGTGTATCTAAGTTTAGTTAATTAAGTAGAGGGGTGTTTTTAAGGTTGTCAATGTAGTTTGGGGGACAAATTTAATCATTTGCGCCAAGTTCAGAGATGTTTTTAATACTTCTCTCTTTATAAATAAGGTATCAGAATATTCTACAACGTCATATTAATAAATCACGTGTCTCCATGGATGGTATATTATTACAAAATTTCAAGTGCATATAAGTTTACAAAATATTCACTCCTCCGAAAAATCAATAGTAGTACTTAGTAATTAATTATTTTTTTATGTAATCCTTTCACATCATCTGAGTTACTACTCATGTCTAGCATGTGTCTTTTTTTGGTAAAGTTTAAAATGATGAGTGTTTTTTGTAAAATTTAAACTTACAGTGCAACTTTTATATTTTTTTAAAAAATAAATTCAAAATTCTGCCATTTAAAGAATTTGAGCTTTCAAATTATGATGTGAAATTTAAGTTTTATATATATATATATATATATAGTGTTTTCTGAAAAGTATTATTGAAGAGTAAGCTGTTATGTTTGACAAAACAAATCAATATTAAATGTATATCTACATATTTTAAAATATCAATATGTATTTGGGCCAAGATTATAAAAATACTAATTACATGGAAAATGATTTTTTATCATAAAAATAATTTATGATTTTACTCAAAATTAAACACTTACTTTTCATATAAAAAATGATCAAATATCTTAACTTTCTAAAATAAGTAAAAAAAATGTTTGTTGTTTTTTTTTTTTACAAAAAGCAATTTTAATTTTCCAAACTAGATCGAATAGGTTATATAACCAAACTATCGTGTGTGTGTATATATATATAAAAAAAAATTAATTGTAGTAAATAAAACTTTTTCCTCAATTTATGTGGCACAATTGAAATTTTGAGATTTAAATTTTTGACTATAAATTCATACATAAAAGCAGGTTTTCTGAAATAAAATTTATATACTTGAAAAGTAGGTAAAGTATACCATAAATCATCATAATTAACAATTTAAAAGGTATATAAAAATAAATTTCAATTATAAAAAAACTTGATTGACTCTCAAACTTTCAATTATACTACATAAATTGAAGCAAAAAAAAGTACTTTATTAACTTTTTTCTTAATAAATAAACACGAGTTAATAATAATTTAAAAAACAAAGATAAATAATCTTTTATAATCAATTAAATTTGCACTCATAAAATAAAAATTCTTATCTCTATACATAATAGTATGAATCCAACACGCTAACAAACTAATTAATCTTCTCTATAATTTAATTAATATATTTGCTAGATGTGTGGTAAACATGAGAAAAGTTATCTCTTTAAAAATGAAAAAGGAAAGAAAAGGGAAAAAGGGTCGATGTTGATAGAAGGAAAAAAGAAGAGGTAGTGGGAATAGTGGTGTTGATGTTGATTGAGTCCTTATCATTTTACTAATGAGTACTTTGTTTGTTTTAATTTATTTGATCTATTTTGATTTGCTAATAAATTTTAAAAAATAAAGAAAATTTTAAAATTTTACAATCATAAATTAATGATATGTCAAAACTCAAATATATCAAAATATCTTTTAATTTTGTGATTTTAAACATGTTATGTGAGAAGATGATATTAAAAAGTTGTTAAAAAAAAAGAAGGAAAGCATCATTTTTTAAAAAGTGCAATAAAGAAAAAAATAGGTCAAGCAAATTAAAACAAAAAATGTATAATTTGGGGAATTTTCGCAAATAGCTATTAAAATAAATTTAATTATGCTCCATAACTATAGTTTGCATATTTACGAGTTGTAGCTACAGTTTAAGCTGCTTCGTTTGTATAATTCACGGGTGAGTTTGTATAGTACCCGGGTACGTTTGTATAATTGAGCTATTTTTGTATAATTCAAAAATAACGAATTTTTACAAACATAAACATCTGAACTTTAAATAATTACACAAATTATATTATTGTAACACCCCGCTATTTGAAAGAGCTAGAATTAGAAAGAATCATTTTTGGAAATAATAAAAATCTGAAATTTGGCAAGTATGTTAAGTATGAGTTTTGGTCAAGTTCAAATGACCATAACTCCTAGCACAGGATGAGTTAGGTGGGCTACAAGATACCATATGAAAGGTCTTTGAATTATCTTTCCAACGCCACCGAGTTTGCTAATTTTTGTGTTTGTATGAGGGAGATATGCCCGTTTGAAGTCGGGCTGTTTGGATAAGGAAAATCAACCGGATTTTAGAGGGGTATTTTGGTCTTTTCATTACCCAATTAATTTATTCCATTTTCAGGAATTTATTTGGGGTCTAAACTGAGTTAGTTCAGTTTACGCAATTTAGAATTACGCTAGGGCTTTGAGAGAAGAGAAAAAAAGAGAAAACAGGAGAAAAGTCAAGGCGTTCTTGGAGATTTCTTGCGGAATCGAAGTCGTTTCTCCAAGGGTTGATCCCTAAAGAGGTATGTGAGACTTTCATAGCGTTGGGTTCATTCACCCACCCGCTAGTCATATTTATTTCAGCGAAATTCGTTTTAGATAGTTGAAAGTTGATGATTTTGAATTATGTTCTTGAATATTGGTTTTCGTTCTTGAGTTAAGTTGGGATTGTTGAGTTCTTGAGGAAATCAGATCGATTTTAGAGTCGTTTATGAATAGGTTCTTGTATTCATGTACTGGGTATTTGAATCTAAAGAGGAATTGAGAAAAAGAATCGAATTTAGGCGAATTGGGGTTAGAAAACGAAGAAGGAAAAAGTCGGGCAAATCTGGGTACCAGGTTTGCGACACGGACCTGTTCCTCAGGATTGGAACTTTTCTCTCCGCGTCGCGGAGAGGTTGCGGATCCTTCTGCCTCAAAATTTATTTCACGATCAAATATTAAAATGCATCTCCGCGTCGCGGACTTGCTTCCAGACAGTGATTTCTTGATCGTTTCTCATGTTTAACTATCTAAAAACACTCCTAAACATCATGAGATCTTTCCTATCACAAATCAAAATCTTGAATTCATAAATCAAATTCAAGGTAGAGTTGAGAGTCAAGTCTTGAGGGTTCTTCGAGTCATTTTAAGAAGTCTTTTACAAATCTTTCAAACTTGCTTTAAGACTTAAGCATTGAGATAGAGAAAGAGTAGAGTCGAGTTCATTTTCTTTAAAATGTTATATGGGGACTATGTATTTCCAAAGAGTAAATGAGAGGAAACACCGATTTTCAAATGAGTTTTCATGAGTAGTTTTGAGTTCCATCTCGTTTAAGAGATAAGTTTTGAGTAATAATCTCAAACCATAGAGAAAGAGTTATGGTTTTAAACATATGAGCTGAGCATTTTGAGAGTAGTATTGAGCACCGATATGGAGATGAGTTCATAATAACTCAAGTCTCCACAAACCATGTAGCCAACATGGGTAGAAAGGGTCATACTTTTTAGCTGATTCCTTAATGCTTTTTAGCATAAATTAGTAGATTCGCTTAGTTGAGGCGTTTTATATCCCGGCAAGTTATAGGACATTTCTGGCAGCATAGGCGAGACATTGTATCATCACATAGCTCATAGTGATGGTTGTCGCGGTTAGAGAAACTCCCACATAATTATATTACTTTATTATATATATAAATTGAGTTGTTATTGTATTTCTCCAATACATTGAGTTGCTATTTACTGTTTAAATGCTTTATATAAATTGCATCTTTACTGTTGTTTATTTCTGCATTGAGTTGAGTATCTATGAGTTGAGTAAAACTGAGGTAAGTGCTTCTTTCAGAATTTAGTTCAAACTTATGTCATGTTTAGTTTTCCCCTCTCATGCTCGTACATTCAATGTACTGATGTCATTTGGCCTGCATCGTTTTATGATGCAGATACAGGTAATCAGGATCAGCATCCAGTGCCTCATTGATCCAGTTGAGCATCTCAGAGTCGTTTGGTGAGCCTCCTTGCTTTCTGGAGGATCCTTTTTGTTATTGCTTTATCATTTCAACTTTGTTATTAGGATGATCGGGGGTCTTGTCCCAACATTCATCTCAGTTTTAGAGGCTTTATAGATGGTTAGATGTTATTAGTTCATTAGTCTTATTCATTTTAGTTGTTTGATTATAAGACGTGAGTTGTCTTTATGGCCAGTCGAATGTTTTCCTTTATGCATTCTAAGTTCGAGTTATGAATCTATCTCTTGAGTTGTTTTAAAAGTTGAGTAATGTCTTCCGCTGAATAGTAAGTCAGGCCAAGGGTTCGCTTGGGGCCAGCAATGCTTCTTGAGTGCCAGTCCCGCCCAAAGTGTAGGCTCGGAGAGTGACAATTATACAAAATTACATCATACAAAATTTCTATAAATTATATTATACAAATTTTGAATTATACAAACTCAAAACCCCAACCGACGTAATTATCACTGAATGTTGGTCGCAAGTGGTAACTAACTAAAACCATAGCTATGATGATTAATTAACTAGTATATGTTTGCTTAACCATGTAATTTTCCCTAATTCATATGCCTAATTTACACAATCATATCACTTAAAAAATAATTATAAATAATTTAATTAATAAAATAGTATTGAGTGACAACTTATATTGTTTAAAGTTATAAATATTTTAGTAAAAAAATTAAATTACATTGACAAAGATTTATTAGTATTCCACTTAATTAAAATATAATTTCTCTTTTGGAACTAAACATTCCACAAGGCAAAATTATGTTAAATTTCCAAGAAAGCAGTATTTGCAATCATTCTCAGTGTGGCCATGTCTCACTTTGTGGGACGACTTCCGCACATATATGGTCAATACTATATTTCGTTCCATTCATTTTAATTATCGTGCTAATAAAATTATTAATTTAAAATAATTATTATTATAAAAAATAAAAGATAATTAAGTATTTATTTTCATATTAATCTCTTACCCAATAAATGAAATGAAAGGAAAAAACTACTACGGTGAAAAAGAGAGTAGTCCAAAATTAAAATAAAAAATTAATTAGCCAAATTATGTTTTAAGTTTTTCTTAAGAAGCGTGCGAAGAACAACACGATAAGAAAAATGTATGGAAGAAAGTATTAATCCCCCCCCCCCCCCCGGCCACACACCCACCGTTTTATATTATTTGATCTTGATTGACTTGATACATGTTTTAACAGAAATTTAATTAGATGTGTATTTTATCAAACAATCTTTACTAATAATGGCATGGAAAAAATAAATAATAAAACTCTCTTAAATTACTAAAACGTAAAAGTAAATTTAATTACCTATTTAGATATAGCGATCAAATAAAATAAAACAAAAGGAGTATAATTTTCTATAATAATATACTCCTTGTCATACTTACTAAAATTAACTGATCCGAAATAGTTGTCGTATTAGAAAATAAGATTCAATTAATTGTCAATTTCTCCCTTTACCCATCCTTACTCATGAATCATGATAGATGTGGCTAAAAGAGTAGTATTGAAATTTTATTAAAGAATTAATAAGACTTACTTAATTACTTTTTTAGTTTATAATTTTTTAAAAATACATGTAAAAAAGATGACAAGTAAAATGAATAAGTCGAGTCTCTGAATATATATTATTGAAAATCAAAAGCTAAAAGAAAGACTAACAAGCTTGACTATTTAACATTTGTTTGAATAAATAGAGCATAGTAACGTTAAGAAAAGGTAATACCACCTTGAAATAGACATGTCTTGGTCATGGTCTCCCAACTACAATTCCTCCACTTTAAATCTAACTACTTTAGGGAGACCATTACTACATATATATACATTGCGTATGAGCAAATTAATAGTGTGTAACATTATAGAGGACGGGTTGATTTGTACAGATCATATAAATAAGGACTGACAAGTTTTTAGACGGATAAATTTTTTAAGAACAGATATACATGAATGAAAGTGAAAAGTGAAATTTTATAAGACATAATATAAGTTTATAATATGTTATGAGTGCTTTTAAGATTCGATGATGACATAGTCGCGAGAACAAATTCATGAAGCATGTGTTAAAGTGAAAAATATGTGTTATGGGCTTCAATAGTGACAAATATTATATTAGAGTCAAACTTTCTCTTAGTATGGTGGTTAGCGGAAAACCTTAACAATGATGCTGAACTCTTATTTTACAAGAGATGTTTACTTATAAATCAAATGATATCAGAGCTCGTCATGAGGTACTTGGAACTAGATCATTAAAGGAACAACATATAATCATGAAGATGGTAATTATCAAGCAATCAAAGATGAAAAAGAAGACTTGAAATTTTGTGAACAATGCATAGCTGAATTTGTTAATCGGGTCCCTTGAGAGGGCAGTGGGTGTATGTTATACCTATGATGGAGGACGGATCAATCATGGTAGATCATAAAGGTTGACAAGTTTTTAAAAAAGAAGTGCACAACTACACATCATATCTTCAACGAATCTCAAGCATAATTAGACAAGTCAAAATACAATATTCATTGCTAAATTAATTAGTCTTGTTCATTTAGTTATACATATATATATATATATATAATTGGTACAATTAATACTTCAGCGTTGAAGTTTATCCAGCTATGATCTCATATTTATCACAATTAACAAAGCTCATGATAATAATAATTTAATTTAGTATAAATATAAGCTAATAAAATGCTATATCTATCTATATTTATGTCAATTTGTACATTCAAAAAGGAATACCTAAAGACCATAGTTGAAATGTTCTTAAAAGAAAATAACATGGCACATGCCAATTGACAAGGTAGATGTAGTAACTTTAGAAGATTTTCTACGAAATTGGTGCCTTTTCGTTTGTCCAACTTGAAATTTGTGCCTTCTTTTTAAAAAAATTCCACTCAATTTGTTTTCCGTATTGGAATATGATTAATTCGGATTCACGCTACATGGTGTTTCATGTGGGAGAAATCGCTCTCTATCAAGAATTTTTCCATACCTAAAGATCAAAATTAAAACTTCTGATTAATGAAAAAGTAATTAACCTCATCTACTGAATCATATCATTCGATTTTGTAATTTTTTTCAACATGGAACTATGAGGGTTCAAATTTGGTAGATAATGTAGGTTAAAATGTGGGCTAACTTTTCTGAATAAATGGTGTCTTTATTCAAATTCTAAACTCATTATTACACCAAAAAGCCAAAAATTTCCAACTTCAGACTCGGGAAAATTTTAGCTAAGACCAAAGCACTAAATATCAAGAATGCTATATGCATGACCAAAATAATATTCAGATTTTTTCAATATTAATGGATCTGTCAACTTATAAAATCTTTTTTTTTTCCTATCACATAATTATTAAGTTCTACAACTTGAGTATAAATTACAAGAGCATAATTGAACTATTCCAAGTTGGCAACGTTATTTAGAACCGAAAATGTTGAAAAATATTGAGAATTTTATCTACTAAAAATATATATGTATACGAGTTCAAACCCTATATATGTAATATATAAAGAAATTCACTAAATATTTATAAATATTATATTAATGTGAAATTTCAATAAAACAATAAATTATAAATCCCAAACAAGGGCTGAGTTAGAAATCGACATACAGGCTCAATCAAAATCAGTAACTTTAATTCAAATTTCATATTTATATTAATAAAAATTTATTAAATATGTATAACATTATATTTAAACCCAATTACTAATACATGATATCATTATCCTAGAATCTAAAACCAATAAAAATCATAGCCTGAATCCGCTTCTAATCATATATAAATTACTTTAATGAATAAACTAATATCATTCATTTTTCAACGTGGACAAATATCTATTGAGGAAACACAAGTCAAAAGTCATGATTGTCTTGAGATATATATAACAGTAGAATTTTTATGGAATAAAAAGGGAAATCTACTTAATTTCAACCTAGATCTATTCAATATTTTAATGAAGTTGTTTAGAAACAAGTCGTATTTCTGTACAGAAAATTACAATTCAATAAATATTTTTTTCATGAATTGTTGCAATGTGTGACCATTTCATCTATAATGTTTTTCTAGAGCATACATGCAAATTCTTTTTCATATGGATAACAGTGAGATTCGATCTCAGGACCTACTCTGATACCATGTTGTAGTGTGTGATCATCTCATCTAAAAACTTAAACTATCAGAGATATAGCACATTTTACTATTTAATAGGATTACCTCTATTTTTGGTTATTTAAAGGTTAAATTTTAAAAGATGAATGTAATGTGAAATGGAGGAAAAAATATGTTAGAGAAAAATTTTCCTCATTGATGGTGAAGGAGAGATCCTAAAAGCAGACAGAAGTCGAATATTTCTTCTCTTACTCTTTGAATAAAAGTTTTCAAGAAAAACACATTAAGCGTCGTGTGATATACTTTATTTATTGAGTTCGCTGAAATTCTGTATTTTGTTAGTACTGTATAACAGTGTTTCATTCTATCCTTGAGAATTAATTCAAACCTTGGCAAGTGTATGAGGGGATTAAATTCTTTAAGGAGACATAATTTTCTATGGGCTTGGAATGATACTTTCCCTTTCATTAATTTTGTTTATGTTTATATTTTGATACAAAGTTATTCTTTTATGACATAATTTGTGGGCTCTAAAATGAACTATGCCTCCATCGACATTAATTCTGTAGGTATTAAGTGACATAACTTGTTATGTCTTTTAAGGTATAACTTATATTATATTATGATACGAAAAGATATATTCATGTCGAATAAAAAATATTTGTTATTTTGATTTCTTATGTATTTTTGGCCACTTGTTTTTCTTACTTAAATTCTCAAGGGAAGATTTAAAAATCATTAAATTTAATAGCAAAAATTAAAAAATCACCCTAAAATAAGGGTATTTATGCGAATGATCCATTTCAATACGATGATGAGTTATTTAGGATTCGAAACTACTATATATATATATATTGCATGCTCCTCGATTTAAGGATCAATTAGGATTTTGAAATTATTTTATACAATATTTGATTGGGGAACCCTTCTAACTAAATTTGCTTATGATATGTTACAATATGATCACGGTTTAACTTTCTAAATATTTTTAAAAAATTCTTTATGTGACCTTTTTCGACCGTTCTCAAATTCTTCTTTTACCATTCATGTCTAAATTCTTTGGTATGAAAGCATAACAGATTCAAAAGATTTCTATGAAGTTTTTATATTTCATGGATCGTTAAATAAAAAGAGTTATCTCAATATGACTACAGACTAAATAATTTGCCCATTCAATCAAATATAAAATACAGGTAAAAGAGGGGATATAGACCTGACCTCTTAAAAAAATTGAATAATAAAGTATTATATTTAACAACAAAAAATATGGATGGTAATCGATGTACACTTTCATATGGCCTATACAATATATAACACCAACTAAATTATTTTTGTCATATCTCCTTCTTTATATTTGAAAGTTAGCCTAAAATCAATGGCAGTTCCAGAAAGGATTTTTCTATTTTCAGCTTAAAAAAGTAAAGTCTCAGACGTTTTTCTAGTTGACTATTTTCCTTTCTTCTCTAGAAAGTTGTTGATAAGACAAATAGTAGTTAGTATGTCCAGTTGAAGATTGTTGAAAATAATATGGCGTCAATTTGAAAGTTATCAAACCAATGTTTTGAAAGTGTAACGACCTATTTCCGTCGTTATGGAAAAGCCAATGGGAAAATAATTGGGGCCATAAAAGTTTTGAGTAGTGACTTCAAAATTTCTAGCCTAGTCCAGATTTGGACGAAATCTGAGTCAGGTAAGGTCTAGGGAAATCTGGTAATGAATGGGGGATTAATTATGAATTTGATCACATGAGTGGATAGCTAAGACGTTAAGGAGTATGTACGACTTTACGGAATCGAATTCGAGCGAATAGAACTCCCAAAACTGATCTTGGCGTAAAAGGGTAATTTTTGAACGTCAAGGGTTGAAGATGTGTTGCGAAATGGGAGCTTGAAACTCAATTTCGACTTTCTGTCTCCGTGCAAGCTGCTGGGGCAGGGTTAATTCCGCCAGGGCGGAGCCACTGTGGCGGGTTGGATCCCGCTGTGGCGGGACAGTCACGACTTAAGTCGGGGAAAAACCCCAAAATCATTTTTTCTGCAAAACTTCATTCTTGAGAGCTAGGAGACGAACCAGAGTAGTTCTTGACAGTTTTCCACGATTTCTAACACTAAAGGTAAGATAATTACTCCCCTAATCCGTAATTCAATTCTTAAAACTTAGAATCTTGAGTAATTATCATTGGGGGAGGATTTTGGCCTGAAGTTGATGGTGGAAAAAGCCCTAATTGAGTATTGGGATCTTGGGTTTTGCCTAGGATTGATAGTTTGATTATTATCCAGGCAAATTAGGCATTTTTTATTGATCCTTGCATTATTTAACTGTTTTAGACCAAGAATAAGCGGAAAGAATCCGGAAAGGGAAGGCTCAAGTGTCTTAGGAGGATTCAAGCTTGGTTTCGAGATAGGTGATGATTTGATTTCCTATTTGTGTGATATATGCTGGTTAATTACTTCATTGTATGCATGCATGTATGTGAATAGTGAAATGTAAATCGAATCTAATGAAATAATTATGTGCGAACAACTACATTCCATGAACTGTTACTTGACCATGTGACTATATGTACTATTTATTATGGTGTGGTTGTGATTGTGATTGTGCTGATTAGATCGGGTGTCACGTCCGACACATACATTGAATCGGGTGTCACGTTCCGACACACATATTGGACCGAGTGTCACGTTTCGACACATATATTGGATCAGGTGTCACGTTCCGACACACTAACGGGTTCCATGAGAGAACCATTTGTGATTATTATGCTCATGTCTACCTATCATTGGTATTGGGGAATTGTATGTTTCTCCTGAAACGTTAATTGAACTATGTATTTTGTATATGTGTGTTTTCTGTGTTGTAATGTAATGACCCTCCTTGTCATTTATGTATCTTGCCTTCTGTGTGTCGTTTAGAGCATTCCTGTAGTGACCCAAGTCATTTATGACTTACTGGGACTAACAGTTCGGTCACTTAGTCGTTCGTTTGGTTTTAATGCAAGTTTTAGTGTTTTTGGAGCTTATGAATCTTACACGATCAGTTTCGATCAAAAGCTTAAGAAGATGACATCGGAATCCAATTCTGATGATTCCATCAACTCCGGAAGGGTCATTTTAGGCTAGTAGCATGGTCGGCATGAGTCTTGAGATTTTCCGTGTGAGTCGATGCGATTAGGCGTTTTAGCCTTTGAAATTTGGCCTAAGGTTGACTTTTGTCAACATTAATGGAAAATGCGCTCGGATGAAAATTCCATCAGCTTGGTTAGCTCCAGAATGTTGAGTTTGGTCTAGAACAACCTTTCGTTCGACTCCCGAGGCCTCCGGACTCATTTTGAGCTCCTCGGTGGATTATGGTTAAAATGGCTAATGGAAGTGGGACCCATTTTTTATCGAGATGACCTCTGATGGAAATTTTGACTGCGCCGTTGAGTCTAGAATGTCAAATTTAGTAGGGTAACATATCTGTTTTATTTTTATCGTGTCCCGATCGAATTCCGAGCCCCCGTCGGAGACTTCAAATATTTGGCCAAAGCTGAATCTGGTGCAGCTTTTAAAAGCCCATTTCAGCTCTTTTTGCCCAACTTCAAACCCTCATAACTCTCTCTTTGGTAGTCCAAATTTAGTAATCCAAAGGTTCATTTTGTGGGGTTTTTCGAGGAAAACGTTGTGGTGTTGTCGGATTTCACTGTAGACCTCTAGTTTCTGGTAAATCTACTGATTCAGCTGCTGTCCCATTCCTAGTTCTTGAGAAAATTTGGATTGTGGTTGATTGTTGATATTGTGATGTTCCTGAGCCCCGATTTGTGGCCCATTTTGGGACTTGAGCTTGGGGAACTGATTGGGACCTATTTTTAGGATTAATTTTAGAATTTTCGGTGTGGGTCCCACTTTCCCCGTTTTGACCCCAAAATTAGTCTGTCTCTGTTTCTTGCGATTTTAGTGTCTAAATGACCGTAATAAGGTTGTGACTCTATTTTTGATAGTGTGTCAGCTTTTTAAGGCTGTTCGAAAGGGAAAAACTTCGGAGAAGTGACTTTTGGAGCACGCGTGGTTGGCCTACAGGTAGGTTACGGTTTTCCTCTCTTAGATTGAGCTTGAGAGTGTGAATGCATGTTGATTAGTTTGGATTTGGGTTGGTAGTTAGTGAATAATGCATAGATGTTTAGAAATCATGTTTAGACCTCTTTCGGGATTTATCGGGTAACTGTGAGCATGCTTGGTGTTATTAATTAACCCTCCTTGCTATGTAGAGGGCTTGTATACTTGATTACTATTTATCTAAAGCATGTTGGGCCTTAGTTTAGGTTTGACTAGTGCTTGCCTTAGAAATTCATGATTAGGAATCGATAAGCCTTAGTTTTTTCCCGACGTCGCTCGGCCAGCTTAAATCCTTGTAAACTGGTGTAGCAGACTGGATTCTAATAGTTGGGACCTTAGCTAGGCGATACGCTTACTTCGATGATAGTTATCTTTATTTTTCCCCGATATTGCAGCTTCACGTTTTACGTCGACGACACTAGTTCTACTTCGCGATTTGAAGTTGGTTTTCGATTAAATGTCAAGGACTTACATTGATTTGGCTAAGTGTGGACGGTGTTCCACGAACATTTTATGCATGGATCGATTGGGACTCTTTCAGCAGCTACATTGGCACCTTTGTCAGGTATCTGGATTCGAGCTCCGGTCTAGACCTCATTGATACTTATATAGAGCATTCGGTTCGAGGTTCGGCCTCTATCGCCTAGATATTTATATAAAGCATCCGATTCGAGGTCCGGCCTCTATCGCCTTGATACTTACATAAAACATCCGATTCGAGGTCCGGCCTCTATCACCTAGATACTTATATAAAGCATCCGGTTCGAGGTCCGACCTCTATCGCTTAGTTACTTATACAGAGCATCCGGTTAGAGGTCCGGCCTCAGTTACTTGATACTTGTGATTGGTTACTTGGATACTTCTAGTGAGCATCCGATTCGAGGTCCGGCCTCCGTACTGTCAGATTCTATTATTTGGGGTTGAGGTTCTGGTTCGATGTTCTTTGTTCTTGGATTCTCATAGGCATTTCTCTTTAGCTATAATTTTTTTGTGTACTCGTCGGGCTTATGGGGGTCCGTTTGGATTTTTAATTTAACTTGCGCACGAGTGTACGTTCTGGGCTTATGGGGGTCCAGTTAGGTGTAGTTAGCTTAGTTAGCTTATAGATTACTTTAGTTATTCTTTCTACGCTCGTGTGCATTTCTTTTTTACTTAGTTTTCCGTTCTTGACCTCTGTTTGTGTTATTCCTTCTTTTCATATTGTCTTTACTTTTCAAGTTTAGTCGACCTATGATGCCTACTGGGTACCTGCTGTTTTAGTACTCATGCTACGCTCTGCATCGGTTTCGTGATGCAGGTCCGAGCACCAGTGGCCAGCGTTGATCCAGCTAGAATAGTCTGATTCGGAGACGGGAGTGAGCACACGGCGTTCTATACTATTTCAGTTTCCATCTGTATATATAGACTTGTCTTTTGCCTTTCGAGACCGTTGAGTCTCTATAGTCCACTTTTGGGACTTGTACTCTTTTTGTTAGTAGCTCTGTACTAGTGACTTTCAGGTTTTGGGAGGGATCTTTATTTGTATAGATGTTTTCTTTTGCCCCCGCCTATTTTATTATTATATTAAATTTTGTCTACTCTTGTTTAGTTTCTGCCCTTAAATCCATTACTTGTTGTTTCGGGTTACGGGTCGGCTTACATACTGGTGGGTTATAGTAGGTGCCATCATGGCTCGAGAAATTGGGTCGTAACAAGTTGGTATTAGAGCCCCAGGTTCACCGGTCTCACTTGTACAGAGCTAACGTCCAGTAGAGTCTTGCTGATCGGTGCGGAGACGTCCGTAACTTATCTTCGGGAGGCTACAAGATGTCTTTAGTAAGATTTTCTCTTTTGTTTCACTTTCGTGCAATGTGTGTCTTATTGTTTCCTTGAAACCTCACTTATTTCACTCTATCACAGGATGGCTCGCACGCGAGGTGGCGCGGCCGGGGATGATGCACCCGAGCATGCAGACAGAGCCCCAACTTGGGGTAGACGCTGACCCCAAGGTCGAGCACCGGCCCGAGATGAAGAGGAAGAGCTCCAGCAAAGATATGTACCTCGCGGCCGGGGGCGGGACTAGCCACCACTCAAGACTAGCCGCAGACTGATCTTCATGCCCTGCACCGAGATATTAGCAGCGGCTATGGGAGATCGCACAGCACTGGCCAGCCTCCCGCTCCAAAGACCGCAGGTCGGCCCACCGCAGTGGCACCGTGAGGTTCACCACACTAGTTCAGGTGGCCACCCAGCCAGACTTAAAGGACAGGGAGATGCCACTACACGAGCAGAAGATGCTCGGGGTATTCCAGAGGTTGACACTACTGATATTCTCAAGGGCGATTGGGGAGGACGCCCACGAGTTCCAGCTCACTTGCTAGGAGCAACTACAGTCATTAGGCCTTTTGGAGTCGAGATGAGTCGACTTCATCGCTCATCAGTTCTGCGGGCCAGCCAGGCAGTGGTGGCGCTCGTATTGAGAGTCCAGGCCAGTTGGATCACCTCATATATCTTGGAGTGAGTTCTTAGAGACTTTCTTGGCCCGGTTCATGCCACGAAGCGTCAGGGATAGGCTTCGTGATCAGTTCTCCAGATTGGAGCAGGGCCCTATGACTGTCTTAGAGTACAAGACAAGGTTCCATGAGTTGTCTCAACATGCTACCATGATTCTGTCCACGGAGGAGGAGAGGGTTAGCTGTTTTATACGTGGGTTGCGGTACCGTCTGAGGGTTGACACAGAGCATTTAGTTTTGGCCGGCCGGTCATTTCTTGATGTGGTCGATCATGCTCGATCCATTGAACATATTCATCGTGAGGCCCAAGGGGGCAGCGATAAGAGGGCACGCTACCAGGGCAGTTACAGCGGGTCTCAGACTAGGGGAAGGGACTCCTATGATAGGCCCCGCCAGAGGTTCCAGCAGGGCCAGTCTAGTCGGCCTATTCAAACGGCATTACCTGTTTCTGAGGGAGGCCAGCATCAGCAGGGTAGTCCTAGTACGGGCCAGAGTTCGAGGGGATCAGATTCTCTCCGTTCATACCGCGATCGGGTTACTACAGGGAATTCAACTTCGGGGTGTTATGATTGTGGTGCTCTTGACCATTGGTCCAGAGGGTGCCCCCAGCGAGGGCGAGGGGAGATTATACCAACTCCCCTTGTACTTAGATCGATTTCAGCAGTGCCCTCTCCAGCTAGAAGTGGTGGTCAGGACCAAGGCCGTCGGGATAGTAGACAAGGTACCAGAGGTGGGGCTCGGGGAGGCAGGTCAGGTGGTAGATCAGACGCACCGGGTAGAGGTGCTCAGGGCCATTTCTACGCAGCCCCGGCAAGGGCGGCGGCTGAGGCATCTGATGATGTCATCACAGGTATACTTTTATTATGCCATCAGTCTGCTACAGTATTATTTGATCCTGGATCCACATTCTCGTATGTATCTGTTTATTTTTCTCCCATCGTATGAGGTCCAGTCTTTTGGCGCAGCTTCATGTTTCGACCCCGGTGGGTGAGTCCTTAGTAGTGGATCAAGCATTGCGATCTTGCTTATTGACTATCCAGGGTTATGATACTAGAGTTGATCTTATTCTGCTAAATATGGTTGATTTTGATGTGATTCTGGGCATAGACTGGTTATCCCCCTACCATGCGGTATTGGATTGCTATGCCAAGATCGTTACTTTAGCTATGCCTGGCATTCCCCTAGTGTTGTGGCAGGGTGCTCATAGTCATACACCAACGGGGATCATCTCTTTTATGCGGGCTAGACGGTTAGTTGCTTCTGGGTGTTTAGCTTATTTGGCCTATATGAAAGATGTGAGTAGGGAGGGCTCCTCAGTTGACTCAGTTCCTGTGGTTAGAGAGTTTGCAGATGTGTTTCCTATAGACTTATCTGGCCTACCCCCAGAGCGTGATATTGATTTTGCCATAGATTTGGAGCCTGACACCCGTCCTATTTCTATTCCGCCTTATCGGATGGCTCCTGTAGAGCTCAGGGAGCTCAGTGTTTAGTTAGAGGACCTCTTAGGTAAGGGGTTCATCCGTTCAAGTGTGTCGCCTTGGGGTGCTCCTGTTCTATTTGTGAAGAAAAAGGACGGGACTATGAGGATGTGCATTGACTATAGGCAGTTGAATAAAGTGACAGTGAAGAACCGTTACCCCATGCCTCGTATTAATGACTTGTTTGACCAGCTTCAGGGTGCCGCCGTGTTTTCTAAGATTGATTTGAGGTCCGGGTACCATCAGCTGAGGATTAGGGCAGCGGACATCCCTAAGACTGCATTTAGGACTCGTTACGGCATTGGGTTGACTAATGCCCCTGCCGCCTTCATGGACTTGATGATACGTGTGTTCAGGCCATTCCTTGATTCATTTGTTATCGTCTTCATTGATGACATATTGGTATACTCGCGGAGCCGGAGTGAGCATGAGCAGCATTTGAGGATAGTGCTCCAGACTTTGAGAGATCATCGGCTTTATGCCAAGTTCTCAAAGTGCGAGTTTTGGCTTGAGTCTGTAGCATTCTTGGGGCACGTGGTGTCCAAAGAGGGTATTAGGGTTGATCTGGCGAAGATTAAGGCTATTCGTGATTGAGATAGGCCCACTTCTGTTACTGAGGTTCGTAACTTCGTCGGGTTAGCGAGTTACTTTAGACTCTTTGTGGAGGGCTTTTCTACTATTGCAGCCCCTTTGACCTGGTTGACTCGTGCTAATGTTCCCTTTGTTTGGTCAGAGGAGTGTAAGGCGAGCTTTTTGAGGCTCAAGGAGTTATTGACAACTGCTCATATATTGACTCTTCCAGTTGAGAGCGAGGGCTTCACGGTTTATTGGGATGCATCCAGCATTGATTTGAGTTGTGTTTTGATGCAGCAGGGCCGGGTTATTGCTTATGCGTCGAGGCAGCTTAAGATACATGAGCGCAACTACCCCACTAATGACATGGAGTTGGCGGCGGTAATTTTCGCGCTTAACATTTGGAGGCACTACTTATATGGAGTTCGATGTGAGATCTATACCGATCATAGGAGTCTTTAATACATCTTGAGCCAGAGGGACCTTAATTCGAGGCAGCGTCGTTGGATTGAGCTCCTGAAGGACTACGACCTCTCTATTCTCTATCATCCGGGCAAGGCGAATGTTGTAGCGGACGCCTTGAGCCGGAAGGCGGTGAGTATGGGTAGTCTAGCCTTCTTATCTATTGAGGAGCGACCCTTGGCTTTAGACATTCAGTTCTTAGCTAATAGCATGGTTCGATTGGATATCTCAGATTCTAGGCGAGTCTTGGCCTATATGGGAGTCCAGTCTTCTTTGCTTGTTAGGATCCGTGGTTGCCAGTTTGAGGATGAGGCCTTGGTGGTCCTTAGAGATAGAGTGTTAACGGGTGATGGTGGTCAGGCTACCTTAGATCCTGATGGGGTGTTGAGATTCGCCGGTCGCATATGTGTTCCGAGAGTTGGAAACATAATACAGTTGATACTTTCTGAGGCCCAAGAGTCTAGATACTTTATCCATCCGGGCACAGCGAAGATGTATCGTGATTTGAGGCAACATTACTGATGGAGTGCCATGAAGAGAGATATTACTGACTTTGTTTCCCGTTGCTTGTGTTGCCAGCAGGTGAAGGCCGAGCATTTGAGGCCTGGTGGTGAGTTCTAGAGATTACCCATTCCGAAGTGGAAATGGGAGCGTATCACTATGGACTTCATTGTGGGGTTGCCTCGGACTTCTAGAGGTGTTGACAGCATTTGGGTCATTGTGGATCGATTGACCAAATCAGCACACTTCCTCCCTATTAATACTACTTTCAGTGCCGAGAGGTTGGCTCGTATCTACATTAGAGAGGTGGTCAGTCTTCATGGGGTGCCGACTTCTATTATATCAGATCGGGGTTCTCAGTTCACGTCTAGCTTTTGGAGGACCTTTCAGGATAAGTTGGGCACTCGGGTTGACCTTAGCACAGCTTTTCACCCACAGACGAATGGCCAGTCGGAGCGTACTATTCAGGTTCTTAAGGACATGTTGCGGGCCTGTGTTATGGACTTTGGAGGTCAGTGGGACCAGTTTTTGTCTTTGGCGGAGTTTGTGTACAACAACTACCATTCTAACATTCAGATGGCCCCGTTCGAGGCCTTGTATGGTAGGCGTTGTCGCCCTTCGGTGGGCTGGTTTGAGTCTACAGAGCCTAGGCCGTGAGGTACAGATTTGATTCAGGAGGCTTTGGACCAGGTGAGAGTGATTCAGGATAGACTCAGGACTGCTCAGAGTAGGCACCAGAGGTATGCGGATCAGAGGCGTCGACCTTTGAGATTCTCTATTGGTGATCAGGTATTCCTCCGTGTGTCACCCATGAAGGGCGTGATGAGGTTTGGGAGATGGGGTAAGCTTAACCCCAGGTACATTGGACCTTTTGAGATACTCCGGACAGTTGGAGAGGTTGCTTATGAGTTAGCCTACCTCCAGCATTTTCAGCCATCCACCCCGTTTTCCATGTCTCGATGTTGCGCCGGTATGTTCCTGATGAGTCTCATGTGCTCCAGTATGATGCAGTTGAGTTGGATGACTGTTTGACATTTGTAGAGGAGCCAATTGCTAATCTAGCCAGAGATGTGAGGAGATTGCGCTCGAGAGCCATTCCTGTTGTTAAGGTCCGTTGGAGGCATCGTCCAGTCGAAGAGGCTACCTGGGAGACCGAGTAGGAGATGCAAGAGCAGTTTCCCGGCTTGTTTGATCCCTCAGGTATATCCTTATCCTTTTTTTCGCGGACGAAAGTCCTTTTTAGTAGTGGATATTGTAATGACCCTCCTGGTCATTTCTGTATCTTGCCTTCTGTGTGTCGTTTAGAGCATTCCTATAGCGACCCCAAGTCATTTATGACTCGTTGGGACTAACAGTTCGGTCACCTGGTCGTTCATTTGGTTTTGGTGCAAGTTTTAGAGTTTTTGGAGCTTATGAACCTTAAAAGATCAGTTTCGATCAAAAGTTTAAGAAGATAACATCGGAATCCAATTCTGATGATTCCATCAGCTCTGGAAGGGTCATCGAGAAATCGGGTTGTGACATGTAATTACCTATCTGTATTTTATTTACTGGAGTAGCCGTGTGATCTTACCAGTGCACTGTGGTTGTATTCTGATACTGCATTTGCGCGTTCTTTGTTGAGTACAGGGCATCTTCAGGCGGCTACTGATAGACCTCAGCTAAGGGAACATTGATCGAATACTGAATTTAAGGGTAAGCCAGTTCTTCCAGGTTACCATGGATTCTTCAGTTGTTTAGTCCATTTTTTTGGGACTCAGACTGCTTAGTTAGACTTTTACTTATGTTAAATTTCGGGTTGCACCCGTTTTTCTTAGACTTGTCGTCTGGTAGAGTTTTGATACATTGACTTTCAGGTTCTAGGGTTGAATTTCCACAATAGTTATGTTTAGTTGCTTATTTAAGATTTCAGAGTTTATGGGAACTCCATGTTATTTAGTCATTTAAACCTGCTTTTGTATCTTTAAATGCTTAGTTTTTCGTTAAGTTGCTCAGTTGGGTTGTAGTAATGGTTCTCACACTGGAGGGTTAATGTGGGTATCAATCACGATGGTCTGGATCGTGACAAAGTTGGTATTAAAGCCCTAGGTTCGTTGATCTCATTGTACCAAACCGAGTCTAGTAGAGTCTTGTGGAACGGTACAAAGACGTCTGTACTTTTCTTCGAGAGGCTATAGGACTTTAGGAAAACTCATTTCTTTCTTTCTTTCGTGCTATTATTTATATCCAATTGGTATCTAGGTGATACAAATTGGTATCTTTTCTTCTTCACTTTATGGTCAGAACTAGAGAAACAGAAGTGGTAACACCAACACTAACAAAAGAGCATGCGCCCTTCCAAATAAGCATGTTTCCCCGAGTCAATGTGGGCATGTAAAGACTAGTGACCAACATGATCTTTTATTAAGTTCTTAAAGTCGAAATCCCCATTATTTATGGGTACTGAATCTGAAGATGGTTATGATTTCCTTGTTGATTATCATGATTTGCTTCATAAGATGGATACAATAGCAGCGATGCTTACTTGGTTAAGTCATTAAGTGTGTTACAATTGTGGAGAACCTGGACATATGAGGAGAGATTATCCCCCTCCGTGTCTGTCCGACTTGTGCAGCAGCAGACCAAAGCAGTGGTACCAGCGGGCAGTGGTACCAGCGGGCAACGGTAGTAATGGCAGATGACTTCCACAATGTTGGCGAAGAGGAAATCAGTGAGGTCGTGGAAGCTGGGGAAATGGTAATGCAAGTAGGAGAGCAATGCCGACAGGCAAGGAGGTTGTCCGTGAAGATGACAGGGCTCAGTTTTATGCCTTTTCGGGCAAGACTAAGGCTGAGGTGTCTGATGCAGTGATCACAAGTACTATTCTAGTCTGTGATCGGATGGCTACTATTTTGTTTGATCCGGGGTTCTACTTATTCATATGTGTGAGTCCAGTTTGCCTTGAGATTTGATGTGGTTTGTGATAAACTTCATGCCATCATTCATGTTTCTACCCCAGTTGGAGAGTCTGTCATAGTCACCCATGTGTATCGTGTTTGTCCTGTCTTGTTTATGGGTTTTCAAACTTGGGCTGATTTGGTTATTTTGTATATGACTGACTTTGATATAATCTTAGGCATGACTTGGTTGTCTCCCTATTATGCTCTGATTAATTGGAATGCTAAGTCTGTGACTCTAGAGATCCCGGGTAGGAAAAAATTAGAGTGGGAAGGGGTGTACAAGCCTAAGCTAGCTTAGGTCATATCTTTCATTCGGGCTAGGAAACTGGTGGGGCAGGGGTGTTTGGCATATTTATCTCATATTCGGGATGTTGATGGTGAGTCTCCCTCTATTGAGTCTATTCCGGTAGTGTCTGAATTCAAGGAAGTGTTCTCTATCAATTTGCATGGTATGTTTTCGGATAGAGATATAGATTTCTGCATTGACTTGGAACCGGGCACTCGCCCTATCTCCATTCCTCTATATCGCATGGCTCCGACAGAATTGAGAGAGCTTAAACCTGAAATCTAAGAGTTTCTTGATAAAGGTTTCATCTGTCCTAGTGCTTCCCCGTGGGGTACTCCAATTTTGTTTGTTAAGAAGAAGGATAGTAGTATAAAGATGTGCATAGATTATTGACAATTGAATAGGGTCACCATTCGAAATAAGTATTTATTTTCTCGGATAGATGATCTCTTTGACCAGTTGCAAGGTGCATCAGTCTTCTCTAAAATTGACCTAAGCTCTAGTTACCATCAGTTAAAGATTAGGCCTGAAGATGTACCAAAGACGGCGTTCACGACCCGATACGGACACTATGAGTTTTTAGTAATGTTGTTTAGTTTGACCAATACGTTTGCAGCTTTCATGAGTTTGATAAATGATGTGTTCAAACCATTTCTGAATTTTTTTTCATCATTTTTATTGACGACATTTTGGTTTATTCGAAAAGTGAGGAAGAGCACGCCGACCATCTTCACATTGTTTAGGGTGTCCTTGGGAAACAAAAGTTGTATGCAAAATTTTTCAAGTGTGAGTTCTGGTTGACTTCAGTTGCCTTGTTGGGACATGTGGTTTCAAAGAAAGGGGTAATGGTAGATCCCCAAAAGATCGAAGCAGTTAGGAACTGGGTTCAACCTAGCTCTATGACGGAAGTTAGGAGTTTCGTGAGGCTCGCCAGCTACTACCGGTGATTTATGAAAAAATTTGCTTCTATCACCACACATTTAGCAAGGCTGACCAAAAAGGAGGTGCCTTTCGAGTGGACCGACAAGTCTGAAGAGAGCTTCCAAAAGCTTAAGACCCTTTGACCACAACACCTATTTTGGCATTGCCTGTGGAAGGTAAAGATTTCATTGTTTATTGTGATGCTTCACATTTGGGTTTGGGTGTCGTGTTGATGCAGAATAAGAATGTCATAGCTTATGCATCGCGACAGTTGAAGGTACATGAGAGAAACTACCTGACGCATGATTTGGAGTTGGTAGCGATAGTGTTTGCCCGTAAGATCTAGCGGCATTACCTTTATAGTGTTAAGTGTGAGGTGTTTATTGACTATTGTATTTTACAACATGTGTTCACTCAAAAGGACCTAAATCTGAGACTTCAAAGGTGGATGGAGTTACTCAAGAATTACGATGTCACTATCCAGTATCATCCGGGTAAGGCTAACGTAATGGCAGACGCATTAAGCCGAAAAGCAGTAAGTATAGGTAGTCTATCTTTCTTGGGTGTATCCAAGCGACCTTTTACCAAGGAGATTCAAACCTAGGAGTCCAAGTTCATGCAGTTGGGCATCTCGAAGAAAGGTGGGGTGTTAGCCAGCATTGAGGTTAGGTCACATTTATTGAGGAGATCAAGGCGAAAAGTTTGAGGATGAATGTGAATGAGCTTAGAAAGAAGACAATGTCTGGCAAGGCACAAGATATGACTCTTGATGTGGGTGATGTGCTCAGTTTTAAGGGAAAAATTTGAGTTTCCTGAGTGGATGACTAGATTGAGAAGATGTTGACAAAATCCCATAGTTCAAGGTGTTCCATTCATTCGGGTGTGACCAAGATGTAACGAGACTTGAAATGACTTTATTGGTGGCCTGACATGAAGAAAGACATAGCTGAGTTTGTGGCTATGTGCCAAAACTATCAGCAAGTAAAGTATGAGCACCAAAGGCCTGCAGGTTTTCTTCAGCGAATACCAATTCCATAATGGAAGTAGAAAATGATAGCCATGGACTTTGTGGTTGGTCTTCTCAAGAGCTTGGGAAAGTTTGATTCCACTTGGGTGGTGGTTGATAGACTGACTAAGTCAGCCCACTTCATTCCAGTCAGAGTAAACTATAATGTACAACAGTTGGTTAAGGCGTTTGTGAAAGAGATAATGAGGTTGCATGGGTTGCCCCTATCTATCATCTCGGACCGTGGTCCGCAATTCACATCCAAATTTTGGGGAAAATTGCATGAGAAGTTGGGCACTCAACTCACTTTTAGCACAGCGTTCCATCCACATACGGACGGGCAGTCAGAGAGGACTATCCAAGTGTTAAAGGACATGTTGAGGGCATGCGTGATTGACTTTGGAAGGCATTGGGATAAGTTCCTACCTTTGAGTGAGTTCTCCTATAATAACAATTACCACTCCAGCATAGAGATTGCACCGTTTAAGGCCCTTTATGGGAGGGGATGTAGATGTCTCATACAGTGGTTTAAGGCTGGAGATGTGAAACCTTTGGGAGTTGATTTGGTGAAAGATGCTTAAGGTAAGGTAAGGAGCATCCAAGCTAAGATTCTAGCAGCCCAGATTCGATAGAAAAAATATGCAGACTGTAAGGTAAGGGACATGCCATTTCAGGCTGGTGAGCAAGTTCTTCTAAAAGTGTCACCCAAGGGAAGGGTGATAAGATTCGTCAAGAAGGGCAAGCTTAGTCCTCGCTACATAGGGCCATTTGAGATTCTTCATTATGTACGACCAGTGGCTTATAGGTTGGCTTTACTGCCTAGCCTATCTGGGTCCATCTAGTGTTTCATGTGTCCATGTTAAAGAAGTATCATGATGACGAAGATTACATCATAAAGTGGAACTCAGTTTTGTTAAACAAGGACCTTCAGTATGAGGAGGAACCGATTGCAATTCTTGATCGTGATGTCCAAAAGCTGAGGTCCAAGGAGATTAAGTCAGTGAAAGTTTAATGGAAGCATCGTCCAGTTGAAAAAGCTACTTGAGAAACTGAGAAGCACATGCGAGACAAGTATCCCCGGTTATTCGGCGATTTAAGTACTACTCTACTCTTACCTTAGCTAGTTTTTTCTTAGTTTATCACTCGGGGATGAGTGATGGGTAAATTGGTATCTATTGTAAAGACATGTTTGCTTCGTTATGGAAAAGCCAATAGGGAAAGAATTGGGGCCAGAAAACTTTTGAGTAGTTACTT
Source organism: Solanum pinnatisectum (assembly GCA_035578085.1). NCBI lineage: Eukaryota > Viridiplantae > Streptophyta > Magnoliopsida > Solanales > Solanaceae > Solanum > Solanum pinnatisectum. The sequence continues at coordinate 7,440,109 of CM069087.1, forward strand.
GGAAATTTCTAGCCTAGTCCAGATTTGGATGAAATCTGAGTCAGGTAAGGTCTAGGGAAATATGGTAATGAACGGGGGATTTAATTATGAATTTGATCACATGAGTGGATAGCTAAGGCGTTAAGGAGCCTATACGGTTTTATGGGAATCGAATTCGGGCGAGTAAAACTTCCAAAACTGATCTTGGTGTGAAAGGGTAGTTTCTGAACGTCAAGGGTTGAAGTTGTGTTATGAAATGGGAGCTTGGAACTCAAATTCTGACTTTCTGTCTCCGTATAAGTCATCAAGGCAGGGTTAATTCCCCCAGGGCGGGCCGTTGTAGCTGGTTAGGTCCCGCTGTGGCGGGACAGTCGCGACTTAAGTCGAGAAAAAACCCCAAAATTGTTAATTTCTGTAAAACTTTGTTCTTGAGAGCTAGGAGACGAACCAGAGTAGTTCTTAACAGTTTTCCATGATTTCTAGCACCAAAGGTAAGATAATTACTCCCATAATCCATAATTCGATTCTTAGAACTTAGAATCTTGAGTAATTATCATTGGGGAAGGGTGTTTGTCTGAAGTTGATGGTGGAAAAAGCCCTAATTGAGTATAGGGATCTTGGGTTTGGCCTAGGATTGATAGTTTGATTATTATCCGGGTAAATTAGGCCTTGTTTATTGATCCTTACATTATTTAAGTGTTTTAGACTAAGAACAAGCGGAAAAAATCCAGAAAGGGAAGACTCAAGTGTCTTAGGATGATTTAAGCTTGGTTTCGAGGTAGGTGATGCTTCGATTTCATGTTTCTGTGATATATGCTGGTTAATTACTTCATTGTATGCATGTGTGAATGTGAATAGTAAAATGTGAATTGAATCTACAACTACATGTCATGAACTATTATTTGATCATGTGACTATATGTACTATTCATTATGGCGTGGTTGTGACGTGGTTGTGCTGATTGGATCGGGTGTTACGTTCTGACACATACATTGGATCAGGTATCAAGTTTCGACACACATATTAGATCGGGTGTCTTGTTCTAACATATACATTAGATCGGATGTCACGTTCCGACATACTAACATGTTGGGTGTGGGTTCCATGAGAGAACCACTTGTGATTATTATGTTCATGTCTACCTGTCATTGATATTGGAGAACTGTATGTTGCTCCTGAAATGTTAATTGAACTATGTATTTTGTATATGTGTGTTTACTGAGTTGTAATTACCTGTCTATATTTCGCTTATAGAAGTAGTCGTGTAATCCTACCAGTGCACTGTGATTGTGTACTGATGCTGCACTTGCTCATTCTTTGTTGAGTACATGGCATCTTCAGGCGGCTACATATAGACCTCAGCTAGGGGATCATTGATCGAAGACCAGATTTAAGGGTGAGCCAATTCTTCCAGGCTTCCGTTGATCCTTGAGTTGTTTAGTCCATTCTTTTCGCAATCAGACTGCTTACTTAGACTTTTACTTATGTTAGATTCGGGGTTGCACCACTTTTCTTAGACTTGTAGTTTAGTAGAGTTTTGGTACGTTTTGGGGGTTGAATTTCCTCAACAGTTATGTTTAGTTGCTTATTTAAGCTTTCAGAGTTTATGGGAACTCTATGTTATTTAGTTATTTAAATTTGCTTCCGTATCTTTAAATGCTTAGTTTTTCGTAAAGTTGCTTAGTTGGGTACTAGTAATAGTTCTCCCACCGGAGGGTTAGTGTGGATGTCAATCATGACTGTCTGGGTCGTGACAAAAAGACTGTAAAACAAAAATTAAAAGAATCAAAAAAGAATATTGTAATGTCATTTGATCAATCGATCTACCTATAAGAAAATTAATATTAAAATATATTAAATTATTGAAAGAATAATTTTCTTAGACAAACTTTTCAATTAATGACTGTGAAATAATAAAGTTGATTTTTTGGAATTACAAAAATTCTAAACTTTTAGAAAAGCTTCTAGAATGACCTATTGTAGTATCTTGGATATTTATCTTAAGATATGTCTAGAAGTTCTAGATTTTTATTTGATAGTTAAGAGATAAAAGTATCTAGATTGTTTTTGTAGATTTTAGAGAATTAGATATTTGTTATAAATCATAGAATAGTCCAGATTGTGTAGTATCTAGAATCATTCATAGATAAGTATAAATATGGGACGGTCTTATACATTTGTACGCAACCCAAGAACAACCCAAATAAAAGTGTTTCTTCCATAACAAATTTCTCTTATCCAAAATACACATCCTCCTTAAAGCTTCCTCTTCTTTAGTTGAATCTTTCGATCTTAGCTAACGATCTTGGGCTAGCAGAAGGTTTTTCAATTATACTTTTCCTCTGCTATTCTCTACATGGTATCAGAATCATATCTATACGTTGGCTTTTGAGTTTTAATTTTCAAGATCAGGTTGGTGATACATTCAACTAGTTTGTGTAGATGGATTTGAGCGATTGTGTTAATGGACTGGGGATGAAATTATTGAATCAGTCCAATTACAAGGTATGAAAGACATGTATGTAATCGTACCTTGTGGGAGAGAATTTATGGAATGTTGTTAATAGGATTAACGCAAAGCTTCTTGCCGATGAATCAAAGAATAATATCATATATAAGAAGTGAAAGCAAGTTAATGCTAAGGTGGAGTTCGTCTTGAAGACGTCAATATTCTCCAGTTTATTTGATCATATTATAATGTGTAAGTCAGCTCATGAATTATGGAGGACCCTTAATCGTTAGTTCAACTTGAAGAATGAGGCTCGACTGTAGATATTAGAGAATGAATTGGCTTATACCACTTAGGGTAATCTTTCTTTCGCCAAGTATTTTTAAAAGATTAAGAACTTGTGTTATGAGATATCTTTATTGAATCCGGACGAAGCTATCTCTAAGCACGAATGAGAAGAATTGTCATTCGTGGTTTGAAATATGAATATATATCATTTGTTTGAGAATTTGTTTTTGTCGTAGGAGTTTTAGCAAATAGTTGGTTGGTGTATTCGTCAGAGATGAACAAGAAAATATTTTTGTAGTTGACAAGAGAAACTTCAAAAGAAAAACAAGAGATATATGACACACTCGATCCTCAGGTGATTCGAGATCACCTAGAAAGGAGGGAGAGTCTACTAATAATTATAAGACTCTCAAATCTTATCGATATGGTAAAATAGGACATATAAAAAGATATTGTCGAAGCACGGAGAGTAATATGACTCAAAAGGTTGTTGAAGAAAAAGAAGGTTGGGGAAAGTGTTTAGTAGGTGAGGCTCGAACAATAGATGTCATGATTTCCATCAATCTTGAAAGAGACTGGATTCAGAAGATAATACAGTCGATCACGTGGAGAAGCAAGACACTAATTTCATCAGAATGAAGCAAGAAACTTTTGAAGATGTTTATACTGATGATATGATAGTTGTTATCAAAGAAATCAAATAAGTTGATCTTGACTGTAACATCTCGCAACTAGAAAGAACTAGAAGGAAGTTTAAAATCTGGAAATAGTCATTTTTGGGAAGAATTTAAAAATCTGAAAATGTGGTAAAGGTGTTAAAGTGAGTTTTTTGGTCAACTTCAAACGGCCATAATTCCTTGCTCAGGATGAGTTAGGTGTGATTCCAGATATGGTTGGAAAGATCTTAGAATTATCTTTCCAACTCCACTGAGTTAGCACGATTCCGAGTTCATATGAGTGATTTTTGCCCTTTGGAAGTTGGGTTGTTCGAATAAGGAAAGTCCAATCCGAATTTTAGAAGGGTAGTTTGGTCTTTTCCTTACCCAACTTAATTAATTTATTTTTAGGAGTTTAATTGGGTAAAGGAAGATTTTAGTCAGTTTTAGAAAAGTGAATTTCACACTAGGGCTTGGAGAAAAGAGAAAGGAGAAGGGGAAGCAAGAACGTTCAAGATTCATTCAAGATTCGTCCAGATTAACTTGTGGATTTCGTCGGGGGTGATCCTTACAAGGTATGTGAGATCACATAGCGTTGGGTTAGTTCACCCATGTGTCAAACATGCTTAATTTAGTGTATTTTTCATCCTAAAAAGATTGAGGAATTGATGTTCTTGATAGTTGTTCTTGAATTGATTTCATTCTTGAATATGAGTTGGGATTAAGGAGTTTCTTGATGATTAAGTGTTGTTCCTTGAGTTTTTTTTTGGTTAGATTTTGGGTATATGATTTGAGTATATGATTTGGGTACATGAATCTAAAGTAAATTTGGGAAAAAGAACCAGATTAAAACGATTTAGGATTAGAAAAACAAATTGAAAAATTCATCATACACAACTGGGGAGGGCCAGGCACAGTGCACCCCATCTGTGCCAGAGGGTCTGGGGCGGCGCGTCTGCAGTGCGCCCAAAGTGAGCCCCAGTAAGTTGGGGCCTGGCACGGCACTCCCCGGACTCGCCCGGATTGGCTTTTTCACCCAGTTTTCGTCATTCAGTCTGTTTAAGTCCTTTTAAAGTACATTAACACTTCATATCGATTCTAACTACACTAAATGACTTCTAAATATCTAGAAATCATCCAGAAATATGAATCATAACATTGAATCCAAAATTCAAATTCAAGGAAAGTCAAGAGCCAAGTCTATGAAGTTCTTAGAATCTTTTCAAGAAAGTCTTTTGCAAATGCTTTTAACTTTGTTTTAAGACTTAAAGTTCAAGTTGAGTAAAGAGTAAAAAGTATAGATTGGAGTTCGTTTCTTCAAAATTATATGGGGACTAAGTATTCCCAAAGAGATTTAAAATGTTTTCACATTTAAATAAGAACGAAAACTGAGATTTCCAAAGAGCTTCGAGCTAGTTTTCAGAAAAGAGAAATCGCTTTCTAAATGAAGCAAGAGAGGAAACTTTGATTTCCAAGATAGCCTTTAAGCTAAGTTTTTTAGCACTAATCTCAAATCATAGAAATAATTATGTTTTTAAACATAAGAGCTAATATTATAATTTTGGGAGTAGTATTAAGCACCAATATAGGGTAGAGTTCAGAGAACTCACAACCCCTATAAACCATGTAGCCATTATGGGTAGGAAAGGGTCATACTGTTTAGATGATTCCTTTAGTGCATTTTAGCATAGACTAGTGGATCCACTTAGTAGTTCAGGTCTTATGCCCTTGGCAAGGTATAGAATGCTCTGGCAGCGTGAGAAAAATTGATGTATCATCACAATAGCTCTTACGTGATGGTTTTCGGTTAAAGAAACTCCCACAAAAGTTATTGTATTCTTATATACTCAGTTATTCGTATTTTTACCTACATTTCAGAGTTATGTTGTATCCTTACATACACACAGAGTTGACAGCATGTTTTTAAACAGTTTGTTTCTTTATATTGCACTATTTTAAATTGCTTTATATTGAAATGAGTTCAATCATGTTGAGTTGAGTTGAGCCAGGTAAGTTCTTTAGTTTCTTTTAGATTCTTCTCAAGCCTATGTTGTTTTAGCATTCAAACTCGTATACTCGTACATTCAATGTACTGATGCCAATTGGCCTACATCATTTTATGATGCAAATACAGGTAACTAGGATCTGCATCCGGCGCACCGTTGATCCAGTTGAGCACTTCCGAGTCAGTGGTGAGCCTATTTGCGTTTTGAAGGACTCCTTTATTTCTTTTAGTTCTTTTCAATATTTCATTTGTTAGGATGATCGGGGGTCCTGTCCCGACATCAATCTCAGTTGTTTTAGAGGCTTCATAGACAGTCATGTATTAGTTCTTTAGTCTTTTCATTGTCATTATTTCATGTTGAGATTTGAGTTTGCCTTAAGGGCCAGTTGAATGTTCTTTTATAACATTTTAGTTTATTATATAATCTTATTTTTGTTGAGTTTAAGTCTTTTGCTAAGTAAGTAAGCCAGGCTAGGGGTTCGCTTAGACCAGCAATGGTTCTCGAGTGCTAGTCCCGCCCAGGGTGTAGGCTCGAGGCGTGACATTGACCATGTAATGTCTAAAACTATATTTAACAATAACGATTTATTTTTAAGAATGCATTAAGGGATATATAGTGAAATTTAAAGTCTCTTGTCTATCATCTAACATATCGGGATCAATCACTGGCTCAGAGCAAATATTGGAATCTGATAAATAAGTTAATTAAGACTAAAGACGGTATGATTTTTGGAAGTTCTAAACCTGATAAACATGTTATTGATGAGCTAAAAAGGGAACATGATGATGAATCATATTATGGTGTTGAGGATTCACCAGAAACTGATATCATCACCGACTTGAATGTGGAGGCTAATATAAATAAAATCTCTCAGTATCGTGTAGTTGCATTGGAAGAAACATGTTTTAAAATCTTGAGCAATGAAGTTTAAACCTTCTCATCACAGATGTTTCTCCATATAGTACAACTGTCGAGAATTTCAGAAAAAGGAAGAGCTTAATAACTCAACAATATGAAACTCAACAAGGAGGAGATCATTCACATGGTTTGAAAAGACCATACAAAAATATTATTAAGCTAGCCCGCTATGTAGATAGAGATTTTATCAATACGTATTCTTATTTCCTTGCAGGACAAAACAATTACAGAAAACCTTCATCATTGGAAGAACTAAGAGAAGTTCGACAAAACTGTTGAGATCTTCACCAAGGAGTGCCCAAAAACTTTGATTGATTTCTTCCACAACAAGCTCGGGGTAATTTTCAAAAAATCATTTTAAAGGGGAATGTGAAATAATAAAGTTGATATTTTGGAACTACAAAATATCCTAGATTTTTAGAAAAGCTTCTGGAATGACCTATTGTAGTATGTTGGATATTTATCTTAAGATATGTCTACAAGTTGGGAGAAGTGTTGAAAACACCTCTAAATTTAGCGAAAATTTACGGGTATATTTCACTCATGTTGCAAGATCGATTAAGTATTAAGTTCAACTAATCAAGTAAAACAAAATTTTTAAAGCTACCAATAGTTTAGAGATGAAATTAATAGTTCATGTTGAGATTAGGAGTGTTTTCAATACTTCTCTTTTATATCATATGTAATACTATTTCTGTCCAACAATAGTTGTCCACTATTGACTTTGCACACTTTTTAAAAAACTATAAATAAAAGGATTATTTTACTATATCACCTTTTGAATAGAATAAATACATGTCTTGAAAATGTAACAGAGAAATGATTACAATTAATGATAAAGATAAAATAGGAAGTAAGTGTACAATTATCCATTGATTTCATAAAATGAATAAATATTGTTGAACATTTTAAAATAGCATAGTGAACAACTATTATTAAACAGAGAAAGTAGCAAGCAACAAGAATATAAACAAAATAGGAATAAGTTAAATTTTATGTAATTATATTACCTAGCAAGTAGGAATAGACAAGTCCACATTACAATAAATTCAATAAAGTTCAAGATGTTCCCATAAGTAGATGGAAACATTAATTAGAGCTCTGATGGGAAGAGAAAGGTTGTTAATTACTCCCAATGTTCCATATTATATCTAGATGGATATTTTATTAAAAATATGTATCTCATATTGTTTGATTACTTACTAAATTAGGATATAATTAATTAATTTTTTTATATTTTACCTCTATAATAAATATGACCTTTGAAAATTTAAATAAAAGAATTTCTCTTTCCAAGAGGCTAACTAACATAAACAAAGGGCAAAATAGCACATTGATCAATCTAGTAATAATTTCTTAATTACCATATGAAATAGAAAGTGTCCATCTAATATGAGTCGGAGATAGTAGTAATATTTTGACCACTTCTTAGAAAAGATGAAATATTCCTATTAATTCTTCGTTACATCAATTCAAAACTTCATATAAAGTGATTGAGTAAACACCTTTAATGGCTTTAAAACCTCCAAGGTAGGCTCGAGAAGCCTTGGGGTGGTACGACATGTAGGCTTGGGGAAGCTTAAAGTGACGTGATTTGGGGTTGGGGGGGGGGGGGGGGGGGAGGGGGTTACATAGTTATGGTAATTACCCGGACAGGGCGAGTGTATGTGAATAGAGAGTGTAACTTCATATTGCATGTTCTTTTGAATGTCTATTTTATATTATTTGGTAGGTTTGAGGCGATCGATGATGACTACCGTTACGTGTTGTTTGTACTGATACTCCTTTTGCTATGTCACTTGGCATAGTTGTCTGGTTACATGAATTCAGTGATGTTTTTTAGGTGGAGACGATGATGATCTCTGACAGCTTCTATTCATTTGTCCTTTTGGTGGGAGTTGCGTCTCATTTTTATGTATAAAATTATATTCTCTTAGTAGCTCTTGTACATGTTTAGACTAGCTCCTTGGTGATTGTTTTTTAGTCTTGTAAAAAGGTTTTACTAAAGTTTTATTCTTCTTAAGGTTGAAGAGTTTTGTAGTAAATTATTATTTTCCGCATGTTTTAACTCTATTTGAGTGGTAAATATTCTTTTATCTAGGTGTTAGCATATGTGTCCACATGATCTAGAGGGTTGGATTGTGACAACACATTTACGACAAATATTTTTAATAATGACGGAATAGGTGATTACAACTTATCATTGTAATAGAGTACTTTCTTATTTCAAGGTGATTCAACAATCTGTGTATAAGCAAAAACGTAATTTCATCGTATTTATATTGTACAATTTTTCCATAAAGATAATTTTGTAAGACAATGTTTTAACCTTGTTTACACAAAAATTATACTAGAGAATATTCACTTATTTCAAGATATGATTCAACAGCTTATATATAATACAAAATATTAATTTATTTTTTATTTGTGCAGTATATTTTTTTATGAGTGCCTGGGATACAATTGAACCCTTTTAACTCCCTTTAGCTTCTTCACTAGCAGTGTGATGGATGAAATTTTTTCACTTTTAATAAAATTTAAGATTTTTCTTTTTAATTTGATCTCGTATTTATAGGTAGGAAAAAATGTTTTTCCTTTAACGAATCCTACACAATTGTAGTTTCTTCATTTTGGGATTCAAAACTTCACGAGGTTAACTAGCGTTTGATTCTAGATTTAGAAAATTTATTTTCAAATATTTGTATGATCATAAAATTTGATCAAATCTTGAAAATATGATCTTTAAATATATTCACGTGTCAAAAACTAACACATCAAAATACAACTTTAACTCTTTTTCAAATAATACGCATGTCCACATACTACTTTAAATTTCAAACCTAATAAAGTTAAATGCATTAATGATATATAAAATCCTTGACATATTCAAACCGAACCGACGAACCAAATTAAACTGAAAAAAAAAAAACTGACTTGTGGTTTGATTTGGTTGATTTGGCGGTTGAAAAAAACGATCACTCTTAGTTTGGTTTGGTTTGGTATTAAATGAAAAAAAGTCGATCCGAACCCAAACCAAACCGACATAATAAATAATATTTTTTTATCTATACATAAAATAAAATTATATATATATATATATATATATATATATATATATATAATTTTATTTTATGTATAGATAAAAAAATATTATTTATAATCTACTTTGTTAATATATTTTTAGTTAGTTTATAGTTTTCAGTGTTTATATATTTTATTTCAAATTTGGGCTTGTAAAATTTTGTAAATAAATAGATAAAAATATTATTTATAATCTAATTTGTTAATATATTTTTAGTCAGTTTATAGCTTTCAATGTTTATATATTTTATTTCAAATTTCGGCTTGTAAAATTTTGTGAATATTATATATATAATTTTATTTTATTTATAGATAAAAAATATTATTTATAATCTACTTTGTTAATATATTTTTAGTTAGTTTATAGTTTTCAATGTTTATATATTTTATTTCAAATTTGGGCCTGTAAAATTTTGTAAATATTATATATATAATTTTATTTTATTTATAGATAAAAAAATTACTTATAATCTACTTTGTTAATATATTTTTAGTTAGTTTATAGATTTCAATGTTTATATATTTTATTTCAAATTTGGGCTTGCAAAATTTGTAAATATTTTATTTTGTATTAACATCCAAAGTTACAATTATATTGTTATAATTTTTCAAATTCGAAGTTAACAATTTGATTTGTAAATATTTCATTCTGTATTCAGTTTGATTGTATCCTTTAATCTTATTAATTTAACATAATGAACGTTGATATTTCAAAAAAATATATTTTGTACTCATGTGAATTTTACTGTCTTTATAAAAATTTCTATTCATTTAACATTTCTTAAGTTTAGCTTACCACACAGGTAGGTGAAAATATATATGATCTCTTTTTCAAACACCGTTAAGTTGTAAAAAACCGAAAAAAAACCGAAAAATCGAAAAAACCCGAAAGAACCGACTAAAATCGAAACCGAAAAAACCAACTTTGCATGGTTTGATTTGATATTTAGATTTAATAAACCGACATAATTAGTTTAAATTTTTTTTAATAAAAAATCAAATCAAACCAATTTATGTACACCCCTATTCTACACCGCCCATATATAAACACGAGGTGAATAATTAATTAGGAATGGTTGTACTAGGAACAATAAGAACTGGTGATGCAATTAATGAGTTATAGTTTTTGAATGACATAAATAAACATTAACTAACAATGGTTGTACTGGGAACAAACAACGTGGGAGATGGAGCCCCTTAAACTCAACACTCGAAGGTGATCAACCCACGATTAACTTTACTACGTGGTCTCAACCATCACCATACTTACAAAATGCTACCTACTTTCGTGCTTTCGTGGCATCGTTTGATCTGATATAAAAAAATTGAAATTTTTAATTTAAAATTATAATAATTGACAATTAAAAATATATAAAAAATTTATAATAAAAAATAAATTTATTTAAATTTCAAAATTTGTAAAATATCACGTGAATTAAAATAGACGGGACAGAGGAAATATTAAAGTAGGAAATTTACCTGTTTCACTTCCAAGACTAAAGGAATTCTGACTACAATGACTCAACGAGTGACTCAACATTGGCCACATTTGGTTTCGGTCGGTTGATACAAAAATTAATAATGCAGGATTGGTAATATATGAATTAATAATGCATGAACTAGTAATGCAAGATTTATTTTTATCAAGTGTTTGGTTCATTATTTCTCACCACATCTTGTGTTTGGAGTAAAACTCTATAAAGAAATTTCTTTCTAATTATACCCTTGAATTATTATGTAATTGAATCTAGATAATCGTCGGACAATATTATTTTTTAAGGTCTTTTAACTAGTTAGGAGATGAACAATTTTGTTGTTAGATTTGCTATTTTTTCACTTGAATTATATGAAGATAAATAATTGTCATATTAATAAATTGATCACTCACAAAATGTCAATTCTCAATTTAAAAAAGATAAACCATCTACTTTTAAACTGAAAAGACGGTAAATAGTAGAATAATTGAATAAACCATCTACATTTACACATAAAAATTGGAAGTTGTAGTTGTAATATGTATGTAATTTTATAAATCGTTCAAAATACAAATAATTAGAAAACCATATATATCAACAAATAATATATTCAATTAAGATCACAAATGTCATGTGGTGATATATTTGTCTTTTTAAGTAGTGATGTTAAACAACTCACATTTGAAATATTGTATTGATTTGTAATTGGATTTATTTAGTAACAAACAACACTCTCAAAATAATTTGTAAGCTAATTTATTTAAATAAATTTACTAGTACGAATATAAAACATAAAATCAATAAAATAAACAAAATATGTGGATTAGTTATACATAGGGCCAAATTCCTATCAAATATATGTATAAATCTTTCAAGATACATTAAAGATCTAAAATAAAATACTAGATTTTTATCAAACTAGTACATATTGTCAACACTCAACTGTGTGTTCGACCATTTAATTAAAAGTAGAAATGTCACTCTCTTTTAATTAAAACAGTTATGTACGTTCTATTCAATGTTGCTTGCATATTATTTAGTGTTACGCCACAACTTTAAAAACTAAGTGATGTTGCTTAATTCTTCTTCATTTTCTTGAAAGTCGGGCTAATGTGTCTCCAAATTTAGTTTCTTAGTTCAATATTAGTGTCGTGAAGATTAGTTTTTCAATTTCAATTTTAGGTCTTTTTCGTTTAGGATTTTTATAAAAAATTTAGCGGTATATATATATATATATATATATATATATATATATAGGGGTGGCAATTTCAACTCATATTAATGAAATGAATCCATTTTGCCCATATTTAATGACTTGAATCACTCATATTTTAATTGATTAAATATGGACTTCAAGCTATTTTAAGAGTCTCTACAAATATGGTCAAAATGGGTTAAATATGGGTCTTCATTTTGACCCATAATAGATCACTTAGGGCCTGTTTCGATTGGCTTTTGACTTATGACTTATAAGCCAAAAGCCATAAGTTAGGATTTCTAAGTGCCCGTTTGGATTGACTTTTATTTTAGGTGTTTTTAAGCCAAAATAACTTTTAAGCAGTTTTGAAGTGTTTTGGGTAAAGTTAAAAAGTGCTTATAAGCACTTATTTTAAAGCCAAAATAACAAAAATAAGCCAAAAGCCATAAGTTAGAAATCCTAACTTATGGCTTTTGGCTTATAAGTCATAAGCCATTAGCCAATCCAAACAGGCCCTAACTTATGGCTTTTGGCTTATTTTTGTTATTTTAGCTTTAAAATAAGTGTTTATAAGCATTTTTTAACTTTACTCAAACACTTTAAAACTGCTTAAAAGTTATTTTGGCTTAAAAACACTTAAAATAAGTCAATCCAAACGGGCAATTGGTTTTCACTTCAACTCAAAATTCTTAATGGTGCTAAAAAAACAAAAAAATTAATATTGATTTCCAAAAATTCAATTAATTTTCAAACTTAATTGAAAAAATATATTTATTTTTTTTGTTTTTGAAAAACAAAAAAATTTAGGGTAGGTTGGTGGAAGGGGAGGGGCACCCTTGGGGGTGGGGGGTGCCCGGGGGAGGGGGTAAATTTTTTTTTTTTTTGGAGAACAAAAAAAATTTAGGGGTCGGTTGGTGGAAGATTGGGGGGGGGGACGGGGGGGTGGGGTGGGGTACATTTTTCTTTTTTTTGAAATCTTTTTTTTTTTTTTTGGAAAACAAAAAAAAAATTAGGGTTAGGTTGGGGGAAGGTGGTGGTGGGGCCGCCCCGGGGGAGGGGGTAATTTTTTTTTTTGAAAAATAAATTTTTTTAAATGGGTTAGACCATTTTACCCAAACCATATTTGACCAAATCTATATTTACCCATATTCTATTTGGGTGGATTGTAATCCAAATCATTTTTGTTCAATCCATCCAAATCCGATCCAATCCAATCCAACCATTTGTCACCCCTATATATAGAGAGAGAGAGAGAGAGTGTGTGTAATTGGTTATAAATATTCATATTTATTATTATTGTTAAATAAAATATACATATGTCCAAATCAGCAACAAAAACATATTCGTTACTATAATCTCACAAATAAGGTCTGAAGAGAATAGGATGTATACAAATTTTGTATATTTTTATTTTTGTAAGATAAAAAAGATCTTTTCAGACTCTCGACTTAAAAAGGAAGTATACGTCCAAATTAGCAACACCATAACATTAAACAAGAGATTGATGAGGTAGGTGGTGGCGGTGAATACTAGTACTTGTGTGGTCTATCTATTTATTGACATTCATGTTTAAGGTTCATTTGCACTTTAATTTCTCCATTTTTCATTTGGAAATATCCCAAAAGTGTAGTGCATATTGCATACTAGAAAATCGAAATGGTAAGAACACCTTGTTGTGAGAAAGTAGGTCTCAAGAGAGGGAGATGGACAGTAGAAGAAGATGAAAGACTCACCAACTATATCCAAGCTAATGGTGAAGGATCTTGGAGGACATTACCTAAAAATGCTGGTAACAATATATTATTATATACATATTGTTAACGCATAATCATCTCATCTGAAAGTTTAAAAAATTATTAGCGAATAAGAGAGTATGTTTGTATTTACTAGCTAGTACTTTATTTTATCTTTAGGGCCTGTTTGAAAAGCCACCTAGTAATTGGAACTGGTGTAATTACTAGGATAGTAATTATCAGTCTTGTAATTACAAAACCTAGTAAGTACACTGATCTGATTGTTTGCCACAGTGTAATTAATTACACTATAATTACACATGTACTATTTGGTTGAACAAGTGTAAACATAAGGTTATATTGAATTTTAAAAATAAAAATTAATTATTTAAAATTAAAAATTTATATTAGACAAATAAGGGCCTTTATAAATGATATTAAATTGAATATTTAAGTTATATACAGTCTTTTGAAAATATATTAATTAATAAACATATGTTATTAGCTAATATTATAAAAAATAATTGATTTATATATTTCAATTTAGTATATTTTAATTAAAGTAATCATAAATACTAAAAGTACAGAATTTCTATGAACATTAAGAAATGCATGTTTGACCAAAAAAATAATATTATAAATATAATTTCATAAAATTATAAAACATTTGACAAAAAGATAATCTATCAAATATAACTTTCTTTTTTAAAAAAAAAAACTTGCAATGTAAAATATCGAGTCAATACTCATAAAACAAATGAAATCGAAAATATAACACAAGTTCTAAATTCATAACAAAAAATTCAACATAACATACATAAATATGATTTAAAAGAAAAGGAAAACATAAGTCCATAACTTTATTCAACAATGAATTCTACTTTAATTTAAAAATTAGAATACTGACAAAATTATACTAATAATTTTTCTTTTAGATAATATGAAAAATTATATGGAATCACATGAAGTAAATGTTGGGAATAAGAAGGAAATAAAATATAAAAAAATATAAAAATATATACTTTTAGAAAATATTAGAATAATAAAAATAAAACATAATTGCAATTAATAAAAATAAAAAAATACATTAAAACAACAAAAATAAAAGGAAGAAATTAAAAAGTAATTATTTTGTAATTACATCAAGTAATTACCAGCAATTCACAACCTCCTCATATGAATTAGAGAGTGTAATTACACCCAATTACCTACTGACCAAGTTATTACATGGTCAACCAAACAAAACAAACAGTACAATTACACCAAATCTAATTATCAGAATGACTTTCCAAACATGCGCCTTTGTTGGGTTGTCAGCGAGTAGAACTAACATTTGAACTTTGTGGATTCTAAATTTTAGAATACTCATATGAATTGTCAATATGTTAAAGTTTGAATTTAGTTTTTAAATATTCTTAGTAAATTTCTTAATATAGATATAAGGTTTGAATTTTAGTCCGGCTAAAGCCGTACGTCCTTACTAGGCTCTAGCCTCACCTTTAATTTGTTGGGTGTACAAAAAAAGTTCATATTGATATGTAAATAAAAAAAAGTCACATATGAGGTGTAGAAAAATTCTTCTCACTACTAAAACAAAGATTTTTCCATCGCAACTCAATGAGAAATTTGTAATATAAAACATAATTTTTCCATTCCATTTCCACTAAATCAGTTCACTAGAAAAATTATTCCCATTGAAAAATTGGGAGTAACCATCCACACATTTTTTTTTCTTTAATTTCTCGTTAATTCTATCACATTGCATGCTTGTTGTGGAATTATATCAACAGTGAATGACTATTTCATCAAAAAAGAATTGTATAAAATTAAAAATACATTTTTATTTACTGAATTATGAATTATGTGTTCATCCGTTTGATACAAAGTGAAGATAAATAGTTAATGTTTTTTCTTAATTGTTTGATAGGGTTACTAAGATGTGGAAAGAGTTGCAGATTAAGATGGATTAATTATTTGAAAAGTGATTTAAAGAGAGGTAACATAACTTCCGAGGAAGAAGCTATAATCATTAAGTTGCGTGCAACTTTGGGTAACAGGTATATATATTTAAATATTGTAAATATCTATAAATATTGTAAACTCTTTATATCATTAGTATATATATTATAAATAAATATTTTTAAGATATATTTTTTTATTTACCCGTCAAAAATCATAAAGTAAGTAGGATAAGATCACTTATTTTATTTCAGAAAAACTTATTTATTTTCTTTTTTTACCATACATACCCTTTTCAAACGCTAAAAGCGTATATACTTTCTAAATTATTATTGTAATTTTTACAATAAATATCTTCATTTATTATGAACCGTTCTTAGTAATTATGTTTAACTAATTTGAGAGCGGCGAATTAAAGTTTTTTATACCGTGAGTATATAGAAGTCAAATTCGCTATTTTATATTTTTAAGAGTTTAGATTATATACATGATAGTATAAATACTTTTTTACACTATTAAAATGTAATTCTCTTTTATATATATATATATATATATATATAGACTATAGTTACTCTTAATGCTTATCTTAATTATTTAACTGTAATTACCTATAAATGACTTAATTGTATAGATATTTTAGCATTACTTACCTATAAATGACTTATGAATTTATTCTACATTATCAGTCCATGCACGGAACTTATATTTTTTTATTGTATTGTAGTGGTAACAAATTATTAATAAATGTTTAATTTGCAGATGGTCTCTAATAGCAGAACATTTACCACATAGAACAGATAATGAGATAAAAAATTATTGGAATTCTCGTTTGAGCCGAAAAGTAGAAAGCTTAAGGATTCCAAGTGACGAAAAGTTGCCACAAGCTGTTGTCGAATTAGCCAAAAAAGGAACACAACAACAAATTATTAAACAAAGACGCAAAGGGAAAACCAAAATAAGCGGTTCGAATTTCAGAAGTGAAACTACAGTTCACATTACGTCATCAACGCCAAATAATGCCATGGAGTTCGATCATAACGATGATCAAATGTTTTGGCATGACGATATTATGCTAATGGACGATAAAGATGCAGAGTTGGACCAAGATTTTATTTTCAATTGTTTATGGAGTGGCGAAGAAGAAAATCTTGAAATAATCGAAAATAACAATAACAACAACAATAATAATAATTATAATAATGAAATATTAAATGTGGATAATCGCGGTACCCTTGATGGTTGGAATTGGGAATCTTTAGGTGAACTGTTGAATAATGAAATAGAGAATAACAACAATATGTCAAATATTTCATTATTAGACATTAATAATGACTGCATGAATGAAGAAGCAACGGTTGAAAATATTGATCCCATGCATAGTGATTTGGTAACTTGGCTTTTGTCTTAATATCTAGTCATTATTTTCACTCCAATTATGTATATATATGGATGAAAAATAAAAATTGTCTCTATTTTTAAATTTTTTTTTTCAAATAAAGGTTGTGCCGGCTTGTTTTCTTTTTATTTTTAAAAAAGGCAAAAAAATAATGTGTTTGCATTTTTTTTAAAATAATGGTGGTATCTAAATAAGTTTGCGCACATCTTCATTATTTTATGAAATATTTATTACCTTTTGCTATATATATAGGGAGAGAATATATATTTCTATCTACTAAAACTTAAATAAAGCACAAATATAATATTATTTTTTTTTCATCCCCTGTGAGCCACTTATTATTTCTCTAAATAAAATATTAAATTATTTTCTGTATATAAATTAAAGATATGGAGTGTATGATTTCGTCAATTTAAATTTTAACCTAAAACCTTATAATGGTCGATCTCCCTAGCTACGTCATGAACAATAAATTGCACCTTTAAGTGAATAGTGCGAATAATGTGCATGTTATTTAATAAGATGTCAGCTACTCTACGTAAATTAGGAGCGGGTAAAAAGCAAATCGATCGATAAATCGAATAAAAAAAATATTATTGGTTTAATGTTAATGGATTATTGGATTAATGAGTTTTTAATGTTATCGATTCGGTATTGGTTTTTAATATTGAGCTATTAGATAAACCGATAACCCATTAAGACTAGTAATTTACTATTTTTATTTCTACATAAATATTATATATTAATCTCAATATCTTACTAATTATTGTCTATCTAGGCTTCAATTCACACTTAACAACTTCACATTATACAAAATGTCAAAATCTAAAATAAAATTCATATTTAACTTAATTTATCTTTGTGTTACACTTGTACAGTTCTTTTTATGTTTGTTATTATTGTTTCTACTTTATGAGCATTTGTAAAGTTACATTACTATATTGTCGCGTCAAATTTATTAGAGAAGTCATATATTGTTTGTTATTATTGTTTCTATTTTATGAGCATTTGTAAACTTACATTATTGTGTTATCGCGTCAAATTTATTAGAGAAGTCATATATTTGTTTTATAAGTACTTGTTTTATTGGTTAAACCAAAAAATTGAACCGTTAAGGATCAAAATCGATAAATCAAAAACTGATTAAAAATATCTAATTGGTTTTGGTTATTAATTTAATTTATAACTAATTAAGGGTGTTGGACTCCCACCAGCACACACCACCAGTTGGATCTTCAATTTAATTAATACACATATTCATGTATAGTAAAATTTAGTTATAACAAAAGAGATCTGGACCATTTATTTATTATTAATGGGACACGTATATTAAATTGAAGGAGTACAATTTGTTTTAAAAATTCTTACCTCTACTTATTTCTTAGATATTGTATATTTCAAAATTTTATATACATGCAGAAAAAAATGAAGCCCCACTCAGATCAAAATATAAATTTTATTTATTCGAATAACAATTAAGGTAAAGCGGGGTGATCCAAAAATTTCATTGACAGTATATACCTTTTGATAGTATATGTTATAAAGTTTTGTTATATCTACTACTTATATATAAGCGTGGATAACCACACAGATGGTCAACATCATTCCTACATCACCTGTGTTGTTCCACACTTACATATATATTTGCTTACTTTTTTCTTCTGTTTTAATTTGTTTATCTTATTTTTAAATTTTATTTATATATTTGAAAATTGCATAAAAAATACTATATTTCATGATAATTGACTGCTTAAATTTTTTTTAAAATAAATTTGATTTCTTATAAAAAATATGATTGATTCATAAAATTAATCTACTTGTGTCACATAAAATGGGACAAAAGAAGTAACATGTATTTTTAATTTGAAAACTACGTAAAAAGTATTGTAATCTCAATAACAAAAACATGATTGACTCTTGAAATTTTTTTGTGCTACATATATTGAGACAAGAGAAGTAACATATATATTATTTAAAAATTATACAAAAAGTACTATAAATTATAATAATTAACAACTTAAAATATTTAAAAATTATATTAAAATTTAATTGACTCTCTAAATTTTATCTATATTACATAAAGTGAGACAAAAGAATAATAGATATTGAATTTATGCTAGCACGAGCACTTATGTCTAGTCTAATATATAACTGGTAGGGGTAATAATTAAGTTGTCTAATCGGCCATCAGTGAGATGATACACAAAATAAGAAGGGAGATCTGCATAATTAAATATTACAATAAGCATCATTATTATCATTCTTTTAAGAATAGTAGTGTTTGGATCAATTTGAGGACATTTCGATTAATTTTATAGTGTCTTTAATATCTTTCTTCAAGATATATATTTTTTCTGTCCAATTTATGTGACTTACTTTTATTTTTAATCAATCCACAAAAAAATAATATATTTCTATATTAAGTAACGATCTAACTTTAAAATGTTCATTTATCTTTAATGAAATTATTTACGGCAACACAAAAATCTAGCACCTATTTTAAACTACAAGTTTCAAAAAAAAAATTCAAAACTCCATACTGAATCAGACTAACTCATATAAAATATAACGAAGAGAGTACTAAATAACTTTATCCACCAACTAATTTTAAAAAATGAAAAAAAAATTATAATATAGACTAGAATAGGATTTAGCCTTTTTTTGGTCCAACTTGTGTAATTACTTTTTCCTTACTTTAGAAATAAAAAAGAAGTGATAAAAAAGTTATTATATATATGTCCACTAGACATAGTCATACAAGTTGAAGAAAGACTTGCAAAGTATATAGAGAAAATAAGTACATGTCCCAACTTTTCCAACCACTAGTCTAACAAGGAATTTATAGCTACACTAATAAAAATAAATACTATATGTCCATTGAAAAGTGTTTAGTGACTATTTAGATATATATTATTGAATCAAGAAAAAAATAGTAATACTTTCATATAAAAGAATTTAGAATTTTTGTCACTATTTTAATAAAAATCTATATTCTACCATGCATTCTTTCAAAAAGAGTTGATTTGATGACGAAATGAATAGAAAAATTATATTCTACAACACAAATTTTTACTGATTCATGAAAAAAACCTTTTATTTCTAGCCGTATTATGAAGACCTATATATAAAAAAAGAACTTAGAAAAAGATGATAAGAATTTCCCTTTTAATGTGTGAAACATAAGATGTGGTTAAATTTTTGTCGTGTTTACTTTTGAAAAACCTTTTTTTCCTACTCATTTCTTCCCCTTATTTTCATTAATAACTATCTATTGCTTTCATTTCTAAAATTTCATGGAACGTGTTATTGTCGTTGTCAAAATGTACATTTCATACTGAAATTAAATCACTCAACTAAAAATAAATATTTCACATTACATTTTATATAATATCATTTTAATTTAACACACAAAAAAAAGATGTTATTAGTGGGTAAACATTTATCTGCACTGATGTTATCGTGGTTAAGGTGATTAAGTAATTTAATAAAGTTAAAAATATAAATTAATTAATATGGTTAAGTGATAACAGTTTATATACAAATATATCTCATGTATTTAATTGATTTAGTATAAATTTTCGATGCAGATAAATTTTACCTAAATACTTATATGCATCGAGTCCTTACACCAAATCAATTTAATTTAACTTATGATAGAAGTTTATATACAAATATATATCATGTAATTATTAATTTGATATAAATATTTGACGCAAGTAAATTTTTTATCATACACATACCTTTCATTGGCTTTTTAAAGGATCTCTAAGGAGATTGTTAATTATCTTGAACTACTTTACTCATTATTTTTCTAAGATATCAAAGCTAAACTTTGTGAAACTTATTTTCACAACTATTTATCTTTTATGGTCTAGGTTTTCTCTCCAAACTCATGTCATTAATCCATCAATTTTGCTTCAGACTCACTCCTTACATGTGAATTAAATTTACCTTTTCTCTATAATTCATCTTTGCTCTTCACCTAACTAGTTGAGCCTACACTTTCTTTTTCATTGTTTGGGGTCTATTTTATAAGGTGTTCAATTTTTTTATTTTTTTCATATGATGTTTGGTATCCACATTGGAGTCTGACTAATTTAAATTCGCGTCACGTAGGGTTCCATTCGAGGAAAAGTGCACCCTACCAAAGATTTTTTTCATATTCAAGGCTCTACCTCGAGACCTCTAATTAAAGAAAGATCAACATCATCTACTGCACCACATTCTTTGATGGCATATTCAAACTTACTTTGTCTCTATTATAATAAAGTCAATACTTCAATTTTCTTAACATTTGAAGGGAAAAAAACACAAATAGGAAGGAAAAGAAAGACTTCAATCCACATGAAAAATATGGAATCAAATGTTTAAGGTTTCAAAAATGAGTTTAATAATCCTAGGCTACAATAACTCATTGAATTATTGGTTTTGGTTAAATATTTCATGCATGAACCTCCGTGTTGCACGCAATTAAATTCTCTTTTTCATACACTCCCTCGGTTTGTTTGACATATATTTTTTTCCACAATGATTTTTTTTTTTTTTTTGCTTTTTTAATACTCTATCCGTCAATCTTTAATTGTCCATTCTATTTAAAATAATTGTCCAACAATAGCTGTCCAGTTTGAAAACCAATAGATAATTTATCACTTTGTGTCTAGTTTTTCCTTAGTATCAAGTACTATTCAATATCTAATACATTTTTCAAAGTATTAAATTTAATATATTTAAAGGATAATATAGCAACACTCTCTATTATTTATTGTTTCTTAAGGTGTGTGCCAAGTCAATAGCATAATACATAACGTGTCATTTAACTTGGCTTCAACTGACATGATGCCCTCCAACTTTGGGTGTGCACAAGTAGATACTTTAACTTGTATAAAATATTAATTGAATAAATAGACACATGTATCCTATGTAGCATCCTACATGACGATTTGTGTCCTATGTGAAGTCTTGCATGCATTATATCACGTAGGACTCATGTGTCTACTTGTTCAATTATATGGAAGTTTAAGTATTTATTTGTGCACAACCAAATTTAGAAGGCATAGATGTCAACTGAAGCCAGGTTAAAATATATATTTGTATTATGTCCAAGACAATACTAGACAACTATAGTTGGACTGAGAAAGTATCTCTTTAGTTTCTATTTTCCGTATTACATGTTTAAAATTATAAGATATTTTAATATATTTGACATATTTTTAATTTATGACCGTAAAAATATAATACTTAAGCCTAACTCAACCTAAAAAATTAGCTCATATTGAGAGAATTGCTCAAGTCTATATAAGCAGAATGACGTCTGACAGTCCATCCCCAATCAATTACGTGAGACTTTTTACACTCTGACAAAGACCATAGGATTTAAATTTTTATTTATTTATTTAATTTCATATTAAATAAAAATAAGTCAAACAATTGAACCAAATGAATTATTATATCTATTTGGTGAGGGAAGTAGAGCAGTCAAGTTCACAAAAGGACACTTAAACGTCATAAATAGTTCACTCATGAATTTATCATCATTATTAATAATGAAATAAATATCCTTTTTCTTTGATCACGAGCTCTATGTTACAAGTTGATCACAAAATTATTTGAACCAAAATTGATTAAATCAACTAAAATCCGATGATGATTAAAAGTAGCCCCTAATTAAATTATGTCGGTTCTATCCTGGATTAAGTCCAAATGGAGCACTCAACTTCCTAAGACATACACACACGACAGAATATGTAGATTTTAGCTTAGCAAATTATTAATTAATCAATATGTAGGGTGCTCATCACATGGATGGTTTGGAGGGTGGGCCATGGATAATTTGAGATATATCCTCCCTCAATGTCTTCATAATCAAGTCTGTCACACGAGATTTACACTGTGAGAAATTTATCCAATGCGCACAAAGTGCTCACCATAGAGTGTTCATCCGAAGGACATAGGTTGTGACAAAAATTATAGCGGCTACAGATTATTTTGGATTTTTTTTTTTTAAAAAAAAGTTATTAATGTGTATATGCAGTAATTAACTACTTGCAACAAATTTTAAAGTGACAAGAAAATATATTACAATCACAATAAAATAAGAAGAAACATAACTTTATTGATAAATATTACTGGTACAATTCTGTTCCTCCCTTGATTCTACTCTCCTAAGATTTGTCCATGATTCGAGGGTCGTTAGTGGCGTATTTCTCGAACTATGATGATTTAGATTTGACCTCTATATGAATATTCCATTAATTTGCGGAATATTTGAGATGCCTTTTAAGGAAATTTAGTACCCTTTATATAGGCATGAACTAGGGTTTAGGGTTGAATAGCCTCCAAGAATTTTAATTGAAATTGAACAGACCTTCTAGAGTCTCAATTTGAATTGAACACGTCTTGTAGAGTCCCACAAAATTGTAATGTCTACAAGTACCTCCACAACTAATTAAAGTATTAAACACTGTTTTAATTACAATGTCATATCTAAAATTAAGTAAATGCCATGCTTACGTTTGTAAGACATAAGAGTTCAGACATAAGTAGCTCAATTTTGTTTCAAGAGGTAGGGTTAACTTGCTAAGCTAAAATCTACATAACTCTAGTCTATATAAAACTAATAATATAATTACTTCCTCCATTTTAAATTATTTGACGTGATTTTTAAAAATATTTGCCTCATATTATTTTTTTATTCATTTTTACTTGTCAAAAAAAATTAAAAAAAAATATGTTATACCTAACATTACTTATTTATTCTCCAAATGATCATTCTGATACCTGGCTAAGATTACATATTAATTAATATGAGTATTGTAGTAAAATATTTATATTAATTATTGTTCTTATGTAAAAGGCATTCAAAGTTCAAAGTGTATATGTAAAAGTGGAAGGAGAAAATACTTGTTATTGTAGAAGTTCAAGATAGAATTAATTACTCAAGAATACTCAATTCAAAGATACTCAACTTAAAGATACTCAACTAAAAGATATTTGACACAACTCAAGGATACTCAACTCAAAGATACTCAATTTAAAGATACTCAACTCAAAGATACCCAACTCAACTCAAGGATAAAGCAACAATAAAAAATGCAATATATGGAAAACCTTTAAAAACAGGAGATAATAACTCAATTGTATGTAAAAATACAATAGTAACTCAATTGTATGTAAGAATACAATAATAACCCTTATTTGGGAGATCCTCTAACCGACAACCATCACTATGAGCTACGTGATGATACAGCGTCTCGCCCACACTGCCAGAACTGTCTTATACCTTGCCGGAGTATAAAACATTCTCAACTAAGTTGATCCACTAAGTTATGCTTAAAAAGCACTAAAGAATCATTTAAAAAGTATGACCCTTTACCCATGTTGGCATACATGATTTATGAGGAGTTTGAGTTGTTTGAACTCGTCCCATATCGATGCTCAATACTACTCCCAATAATATAACTCATGATCATATGTTTAAAAACATTTCCTCATCCTCATACTTTGAGATTATTACTCAAAAGATTCTCTTAAAAGAGACTATGCTCAAAACTCCTCATGAACTCATTTGGAAATCAAGGTTTCCTTTCGTGTTAAATGTAAAAGTATATACTCTTGGAAATACTTAGTTCCCTTATAATCATTTTGAAAAATGAGACTCGACTCTCCTCATCCTCATACTCATTTACTCAAGTCTTTAAACAAATTATAAATAATTGAAAAAAACTTCTCAAAATAAGATTCATGATGAATTATAGACGTGAACGACTCAATTCAAGGGTTTCAATAACCATATATAGAACTCAATACTCGGAACTCAATAACTTCAGAACTCAAGGACTCAATGATACTACTCATCTCAAGAATGCTCGACTCATAAAGTTCATGTAGAATTATGGGCATGAACGACTCAACTCTAGGACCTCCATGAATAACATATAGACTTCCCATAATTAGGAATATAGTTTCAAAAAGAATTAGATATTCAATACTCAAGAAATTGGAACTCGAAGATACTATTCATCTCAAGAACATTCAATTCATAGAGTTCATGCGAAATTATGGACATGAATGACTCAACTCAAGGGTCTAAATGACAATATAGAACTCATGGGTACAACTGTTCTCACTCTCATGGTTACTTCTCAAAACTTAACTCAAAGCTATAGTTAATTTCAAAGGAATTCTCACCTTAACTCAAAGACTTTCTCAAAAGGGGACTCAAAGGTTTTCTCAAACTTTACTCTTAATCTTTACTCTAATTTGAAAAGTGAAATTAAGAGACATGTTTAGGATATATAAAGGATCTCTCAATGATTTATAAAGGTTTAGATAGTTAGGATTAAGAAGGAAATGAAAGCTCGATTCAAAGGAACAAGTACAGATCGAAGAACGGAGAAGAATGTGGCCTGACGCTTCGGCCACGCCGTGCCAAGACTTCATTTACTGGGGGTCTGATTGGGCGCACTGCTGGTGCATCGCACTAGGCCTCTATTTATTGGGGTCTGATTGGGCGCACTGCTGGTGCGTCGCGCCAGGCCTCTATTTATTGAGGTCTGATTGGGCGCACTGCTGGTGCATCACGCCAGGCCTCTATTTATTGGGGTCTGATTGGGCGCACTGCTGGTGCATCGTGCCATAACCCCATTTACTGGGGGTCTGATTGGGTGCACTACTGGCGCGTCACGCCATACCTCTATTTACTGGGGATCTGATTGGGCGCACTACTGGCACGTTGCGCCAAGACCCCATTTACTGGGGTCTGATTGGGTGCACTGCTGGAGGCCCACACCAGCCCTCTTGGCGCATCTGGGGCGCGTCGCTCAAGCCTTTTTCCAAAAAAATCCAATGAATTTCTTCTAGAGTTTTGGGGCCTAATTAACCTAGAACCGATTGGTTCCTATGGTGGTGGATCTAGGATTTTAAGGTTGTGGGTGCTAGACACAGTGATGGATACAACCTTGACGCTATGGGTTCAACCAAAACCATATATATAAAATTAAATATTAATTCAAATTCATAATCTAAAAGTTACAAGGGTAAGTGCTCAGTTGCTATACAGTTTTAGTTGGGCAAGAAAATGGTTTAAACGATATCTTCTTCTCTTACTTTGTCTCAACAAATTAGATAAACAAATAAAAAAGAAAAAGTGAAGAACTAACCGGATAAGTCAGCAAAATAAGCGGAAAATCAACAAAGGAAGTACAAGAAGAAAAGAAGAAAGAGTCTGCATAGTAGAAAAGAAGAGAAAGTAAACAAGAATGAATAAACAAAGAAGAACCTCAAGTTTTAAAACATGTTATAACAGGGAATCAAACCACAACCACACTCATCAAAAACCTTACCTTCAACTTTCAACCACAGCACCCATTTGACATTTGGTTGAATGGGTGCAACTAGTTTTTTCATTCGTTGATAAATTTCTATGAAATTTTATATAGTTCGCGTCGGGGTTAATGGGTGGTCGAGTACCCAACACATTTTACATTGATTTGCTGCCCCATAGTGAATGTGACAGCTTTTCCTTGCTCTTATCCTTTTCTTCTCTCCTATTGAAGCATTGTACTCTTGTCTGGCTTGTGTTTTGGTTGCAAATTTTTCTGCATAAAGTTTTCCCTACTTGTTATCTTTACATCTAGTTAATACGCTCCATATTTGTAGTTGTTGCTCTTTTGCCTGCTAATAAGAGTTGTATAGCTCTCTTTGTTTTCCATAATATAAGCTTTTGTACTTCTCTATCTTCGACTGGTTCCTTTTGTTCTTTAAACTGGCTCTCTTTGTTTTCATAATATAAGTTCTTGTGCTTCTCTATCTTCGACTCAAGTTCCTTTTGTTCTTGTTGAAACTGGGAAGTGGCCGCAACCGGAATATGTTAATGTAAATAAAGATGGCTCAAGGCATCCCCTACCTCTTGTGACAGTTTATCATCACTTGCAGCCTTTACATGCTACGCCTCTCACTTTCCTTCAGGCACTCTTTGGTCATCAGTATCCTGTGAGTTGAAAAATATATTGTGTATATGGGCTTCTTGACCATTTGTGATTGTCTATACAACTTTTAAAGTTTGTCTTTCTTCTTGTGGAGTATTGGATGAAGAAAAAATTCTGCCACTTGGAAAAGATATAACCGCTGTTGGAATTTGCTGCTCAAAAGATGAGATTTTGGAGATCAAATCATGCAAGGACTTACCCTATTTCTTGTAAGGAAGGTTTACAGAGTAGTTCTCTTAATAAATTGATAAAGCATGACACTCTTCTTTCCATGGGACTTTATGATACTTCATTTCATCTGTCACTAGTTAAACAAGTTGTTCTGCCAAATGAGGTTGACTATTGTCGTTCTCATATTCATTAATTTTTCCACCGAAATTTCGTCAAATCTCTCTGAGATAAATCGTCTTTTTGTTGACTCTAAATATGAATAAGTCTCCTTATCTTATTGGTGAAATTGATTACTTGATATTCAACATGTCCTCTTAAAGTATGAATCTAATCATGTATAAAATATATATGAGTTGGGTCTGGAAGTAAGGTTAAGAGAGAGATTTCTTAGTGACCTATGAAGAAAAATGTTCTTCAGAATTATAATTAATGGTTCAAATGAGCAACACACCCTTATTGCTGAAGAATACAACTTGACCTTACTCCAAAAAAATGGTTAAATGAAAAAAGGAAATGAAAATTTCTAAATCTGATCCCGCATTAAAGAATATACTAAATGTTTTCTTAAATACCACATCTACATTTCTTATGAGCATTATTATTTGAGCCACAAGTTCTATTTAACAGAAACATAACAGTCTCTTCTTCTCTTCACTTTTGGTTATAATTATCACAGGCTTTGCAATGTACTGGGTCATATCATTGGTAGACTATATGACAAAACTAACATGAGTTGGTTCTTATGAGATGGTTTTAAAATTTAAAATGAAGTTTCCCGAGATTTTGACATTTGCACTCAACCATGATAACAATGATTATAGTTTTTTTGTCAGTTCCATTGTGGTAGAATTACCATGAATTTTGAAACATTTTTGGGTGACACACTCATTTGTAGGTTTGAATAATAGAGTGCAAGTCATGTCATGGTGATGATCTTGATTCTGCTGATACACATGTTGATATGTACAGTAAAGTATTTGCCTGTCTAATAATTGCACATGTACATGTATATATATATATATCTAATACATACAGAGGATACATTTTCTGCCTAGCATGTGGTTCTCTTAATACATAACTTCTAATAATGTGTTTTATGCATTTTTGATACTTTATATCTTCAAACATATGTTACATATCTGATGCTTTATATCAGTTGCTTCTATTGTTCTAAAATTCTGGTGTTCTTTTGTTTCCTGATTAATTTCTTTGAGTGTTAATTTTTTACTTTGGTAGGTTTGACATGACCAAAAATCAAATGTTGGTAGCCATTGCCTTCAAAAAAAAAAAGTTTTGATGTGGAGTGGAGATGTGTTTGGTTCAGTTGTAGTTGGTGTCCTTGGCTATGTTGTTGTGAGGTAAATTGTTGCGTCTCTCAGACACTACACTTGAACTTTTAGCCTTTGTGGATATCATGCCCTTAAGATTTCATTGTTATGCTCTTTTTCCTTCCTCTCATGGACTGGAGTTGAGAGGAGGTCTAGGCAGGGACAAAATCCTTAATTGTGCAAAATCTTGTCGTTGTCAATTAATTTAAGATGTGATGGAGTTAATTTCAACCTCATAATTAATTATCTTTCTCTTTTATCGGTGTGAGAAAAAAATATATACTTCAATCTTGGTTCAATTGAATATTTTTAAATCACTTTTCAATAAAGAAAAAATAAAATGATATATTTGATTTGATTGAAGCTATTATTGATGTTGATGAATTGAAATATCCAATACAGTTTAAGAAGCGCAAAGATAAGTTATTGAAGTTGTTGACGAATTCAGAAATACTTGAAGATGATGTGAAGAAGATGAATAAGGTGATTATAAAGAGCAAATATTTAATTTGTTGTAGAAGATGCATGCCAAATCTCTTATTAGTCAAGTACTTAAAATGTAACTACAGATGATTTTTATACAAATATTGATTGATATTTGATAGCCTTTGAAATAGTTCATAATCTTCTAATATAGTAATAGATAAAAATATAGTAATAGTTTTAAAAAAAAAAAAATTAAAACCTTCAGTGTGTATACTATGCTTTCATTTTCTTTTTGAAAGTGAGAATAGCCTTTTTGTTTCTGAATTAAAAGTGGAATTTGTAACTTCAATATCTTTTTAGGAGATTTTAAAATAGAATTTGAAAATCATCAAAGAAAAAATTGCTCTTTTTTTTTTTTTTTTTTTTTTTTTGCAGAAACAACTAAAAAATGCGTCTTTTTTTCAAACACAAAAAAATGACATTTCAAACTCGTAAGGATAAAATTGTTCCTGCATAAAATATCACCAATTACTATCGTGTTTTGATTTATTGTATGAGAAACGAAATTGTGGCATAACTTTATAATATACCACTTGGTTGATTTTATTTAACTCTATATTATTATTAATTAATACGTGCCCTAGGTAAGTTACTATGGAATCTAAGTAGAAAGAGGGATGGTTTTAATAGGTCCATATTTACTATGATAAAGGAAGCCCGTTGTGGGATAAGGAGCCCAAACAAGCCAGCAGGATTATAGATATCCAAGCATGAAATATAAACTAAATCATAATGAAAGATAATAACTAAAAAAAGATAAAAGTATTTATAGATATATTGGTTTTTCAGTTTTTATTTTCTAAATCCGAAATAAAATATAAAAAAAAAAACCAAAAAATTAATCCAAATTAAAAGTTAGTTCGATTTAATTTGATGTTTTGACTTAATCCAAATAATGCATGCCCTGTAACTCAGCCTTATACAGTCGTAGAGCTACTACTAATGAGATTAATATTATCCATCAAGGCTTTTGGATACTATTTTAATTTCATTTAGCATTGAGAAATAATGTTGAATCTGTGCTTAATTAAGTTCACAAAAGGTCACTTAAACGTCATAAATAGTTCATTCATTAGTTTATTATCATTATTAATAATGAAATAAATATCCTTTTTCTTTCATCACGAGCTATATATCACAAGCAGGGGCGGACCTAGAGGTTGCCATCGGCAAAAAAATATGTTGTATATTTAAGGTATTTTTAAGAATTTTTATGTCTATATATTTATTTTGAACCTCCTAAATGTAGGATTATATTAGAGGTTGACTTAGTGGTTGAGGGATTTCCAAGTTTGAATCTTAGGCACTACTCTCTTTTTTTTTCAAACCCCCTTAATAGAAATTCTGGATCCGCCACTAATCACAAGTTGATGACAGAATTATTTGAACAAAAATTAATTAAATCAACTAAATTCCGATGATAATTAAAAGTAGCCCCTAATTAAATTTATGTCGGTTCTATACTGGATTAAGTCCAAATGGAGCACTCAACTTCCTAAAACATTTACACACGACACAATATGTAGATTTTAGCTTAGCAAATTATTAATTAATTAATATGTAGGGTGCTCATCACATGGTTGGTTTGGAGGGTGGGCCAGGGATAATTCGGGATATATCCTCCCTCAGTGTCTTCAGAATCGAGTTTGTTACACAAAATTTACACTGAGGGAAATTTATCCAATGCGCATAAAGTGCTCACCATAGAGTGCTCATATGAAGGACATAGGCTCTGACAAAAATTATACTGGGATTATTTTGGATTCTTTTAAAAAAAAAAAGTTATTAATATGTATATGCAGTAATTAACTACATGGTTTAGATAGTACATCCACAACTAATTAAAGTATTAAACACTGTTTTAATTACACTATCATATCTAAAATTAAATAAATGTCATGCTTACGCTTGTAAGACATAAGAGTTCAGACATAAAAAGCTCAATTTTGTTTCAAGAGGTAAGGTTAACTTGCTAAGCCAAAATCTACATAACTCTAATCTATATAAAACTAATAATATAATTACTTCCTCCATTTTAAATTATTTGACGTGATTTTTAAAAATATTTGTCTCATATTATTTTTTTATTCATTTTTACTTGTCAGAAAAATATAATTTTTTTTTATGTTGTACCTAACATTACTTATTTATTCTCCAAATGATCATTCCGAGACCTGGTTAAGACTACATATTAATTAATATGAGTATGGTAGTAAAATACTTATATTAATCATTGCTCTTAAGAGCGTTAAAAGTTTAAAGTGGATAAGTAAAAGTGAAAGGAGGGAGTATTTGTTATTGTAGAAGTTCAAGACAAATATTTTTTTTTCCATTTTACTTATATTAGTAATTGTTCTTGAAGATTACAAACGTCTCAATTGAGATGGACATGATACATATGAAATGTGTCACTCTCTTCATTCAAAAATTTATCAAGTTTGTCATCTCCGTCTAATGTGTCATCATTACTCCATGTGCCTAATTTTATATCATGACTTACTTTTCTTTTTATTCAATTTCAAAAAGAATGAAACATTTTTATATTTAGTAATAATTTAATTACAAAATGCATATTTTATCCTTAATGAAATGATTTCTAACCATACAAATATTTATGACTTATTTTAGACCACATGTTTCAATTTTTTTTCTTTATTAAACTTCGTGTCAAATCAAACAAATACATATAAATTAAGACGAATGAAATATAAAATAAGTAAATAACAAAATCATAAATTTCCTAACCCGAAAAAAAGAAGGTGTTCTTATTCTCTTTTTTTTTTTTTTTTTAAATTTCGTAATTTAATTGTGAACTTTAGATTAGGTTAACAACACTGTATAAGTATTATTTTGTAATTATTTATATTTTTAGATTAGAATTTAGAATTTTTTAAAAATTATGAATATTTTAAAAAATGATGGGCCAATCTGCGACCCACATAAAATTGGGCTGGGCTAACCTAGCCAAGTCCATTCAACTTACGTTGCATACTTGTGCAAAAAAAAAATAATAGGAAAAGCTACATAAAACCCAAAATAATTACATATTCATACCCAAATCCAAAGTAATTTAAGAAATATCAATTCCCTTATAAATAATTACAGCTCATACTCCCCTTCATCAAGATTGATAATTTTCGTTTAATTGATACTAAATCAGTATCATATATTGTAGTGGTATCATTAAGACTGATAATTTTGCTTAACTGATACTAAATCAATATATATATATATATATATATATATATATATATATATATATATATATATTATGGTATCATTAAGGTTTTTGTTCAGAAACTATTCATTAGTCAATGATACTATAAGAGTATATATGTAATTTCTAAACAAGAAACCTTAATGATACCAATACAGTATGTATATACTGATTTAGTATCAATTAAGCGAAATTATCAGCCTTAATGATACCAATACATTATATGATACTTATTTAGTATCAGTTAAGCAAAATTAGTTGGGGATATATATTGTAATTATTTAGTGGGGTATGAATATAAAGGGATATATGTTTGTAATTATTTTACTTTTATGAAGTATTTGCTTAGTTTCCCCAAATACATACTCCCTCTATCCTAATTTATGTGACTTACTTTCCTTTTTAGTAAGTCCAAAAAAGAATGACACATTTCTATATTAAGCAACAATTTAACTATAAAATCTCTATTTTACCCTTAATGAAATGATTTACAGTCACACAAATTTCTATCATTCATTTTGGACCACAAGTTTTAAAAGTCTTCCTTTCTTTCTTAAACTCCGTGCCGAGTCAAACTACGTCACATGAAATGGGACAGAGGGAGTATTAGTTAGAGTTATTTAGTATCAGTTAAGCGAAATTAGTTGGGGATATATATTGTAATTATTTAGTGGGTATGAATGTAAAGGGATGTATGTTTATAATTATTTTACTTTTATGAGGTATTTGCTTAGTTTCACCAAATACATATTAGTTAGAGTACTAATTGTTTCTAACTGATAATTATTAAGGCTGCTTATCGGATGAATCGAGCAGATAATTATGCTTATCAGTTTGGCTTTGTAACATCCCGAAAATTTCTAAGTTAAGACTCGAACCATTCTTCATTTGTGAATAAGCTTGCACCGAGTGATTCTTAATTGTTATTAGGTGTTAAGGTCAATTCTTTAGTGTGGGAATGATTTTGATTATGAATTAAGGTCACTAGAATCCCCTAGCACAGAGTTGAGTTGAAAGCTTATTACCGATTGAGTTTCAATATGAGATTTTACTTGGTCAACTCCAAATAATCATATCTCTTAGCACATAAATAATTATGTGGCTCATGACCTATAAAATTAAAGTTTTTTGAGTCCTCTTTCCAACGCCTCGAAGATTGCTTCATTTCGAGCTCAGAAAAAAAGTTATGCCCGTTTTGGTGAAGCCTCTCTTTTAGGGCACCTAAATTGTTTTTAGAGGGGTAGTTTAGTCTTTTCCCATCCCTTCTAAACCTAAGCCACGTTTTCCTTCACCCAAATAAGGGTCTAATCAACGTTAAACCATGTTTTCATGTTCTTTAACACTTGGAGGAACTAGAGTAAAGTTTCAAAAGGAGAAAATGCTAGGTTTCAAGTGTCTTCAAGCTTCCAACGATTTTCACCAAGAACCATTGTTCTTTCTAGGTATTTAAGGTTTCTCATAGTGTTAGAATTGTTCGTCCTCACACCCTACATCTCAATTTAGACAAGAAATTGTTATATCTAAAGGATTCATTTGCAGTTCTTGATTTCTAGTTCAATTATTTAACAATGGAGGTTTTGATTCTTTTGTGTTGTGAATCTTTAGTAAAGTTATGTTTTCAAAGAGATTGTATGGAAGTTCTTATGTAATCGTGTTGCGTTTGAGAATCAAGAAGAGTTTAGGAGAATTTCTCAATTCTAAACTAAAGTTGGGGTCCTAATTTAAGCTTGAAAATTCATCGGGTGCTGGGGAAGGGCCTGCGGCGGTGTGCCATGATAACGCCAAAGACTGACTTCAGAAGTTTAGACCTTGGGAAGACGCGCCAGCAGTACGCCAAAGCCTGACTTCAGAAGTTCAGGCCCTAGGGGATGCGCCAGTAGTGTGCCAAGGCCTGACTTTTGAAGTTCAGGGCCTGCGCCTTGTGCCACGGGTTTGCTGGGTCGATTCCTTTTTTTGTTTCATCTGGTGCATGTTCCTTTAAGTTGTGCCCAGGCCTCCCTTCTCTGTATTAGATCCTATAGGCTCCATTTACCTTTGAAAATTTCGGCATATCCTAATCACATGTCTTAATGCACGTTCAAAACTAAAGTGAGTTTAAGAGAAAAGTTCAATAGCTTTTACTGAGTTGATTCGTTCATGTCTATATTTCAGCATGAACCCCATCATTTGAGTATTCATTGAGTTGTTGTTGAGAATCTTTTAATTGAACAATTATCTTTAATTGATTTTTCTGAGAAAGTAGAGAGGAATTTTGAGGAAAGTTTGAAGAGATGATTTAAGCAAGAGTTTAAAGGAACATAAATAGTTCCAAAAATAATATCTTTACCTTGAGAAGAGAACCACGATTCATGATTAGTATGGCGATACAGGTTCTTAGGATCCTCAACAAGAGTTCGTTGAGATCATTTCATCTGCGTGTCAGCTTTTGAGTAAGACCTCCTTGCTTTTGGAGGACTCCAGTTTTATGAGTTGTTAGTATTAGTTCCCTTGAGGAGTCGTGGGTCTTGTCCCGATGCTCATCTTTGTATAGTAGAGGCATCATAGATAGACAGTTTTGGAGAGTCTTTCAGTTTCAGAGGTTTTGTTTAAAACTTATGTTTAATACTTAGTATATTTAGAGAGTTTTGAGATTTAAAGAAACTATTGATTTAGCATTTCTTTCAGTTTGATGTTTGAGTTAGTCTTTAGCTTGTAGTCAGCCAGGATGAGGGTTTGCTTAGAGACCAACAATAGTTCTCGAGTGCCAGCCACGTCCAGGGTGTAGGCTCAAGTCGTGTCAGGCTTATTGAATATCGATTCTTAAATATACTAATATTCTAGCCAACCAATAAGATATCGGTTGATTTGGTATCAGATTGGGAATTATCGAATGAATAATGGACGATATATTTACTCAATCATTCTATGTCTCCTTTTAGGAGTTAATATCTCGAAAGATCACTCAACTTTGAAAATTTATCTACTAAAGTGATTGAACTTTATTTTGTATCAATAAAATCACTCAACTTATGTTTTTGTATCAATAAAATCACTCAACTAAATTTATTATTATTTTTTATGTTATGTTCATAAGTAAAATAATAATCGATTGACTCAAAATTACTATTTCATTATAGAATAATATAAAATTCAAGATAAAAGATAATTGACGTTGTTCATTTTTATAAATTATTAATGAATTATTATCTCATAATCGGCTTAATTAACATCCAGACATATATTATATATAAATAATA
Source organism: Solanum pinnatisectum (assembly GCA_035578085.1). Lineage (NCBI taxonomy): Eukaryota > Viridiplantae > Streptophyta > Magnoliopsida > Solanales > Solanaceae > Solanum > Solanum pinnatisectum. The sequence goes on from CM069087.1 coordinate 7,475,671, forward strand.
TGCTTCTTGAACTCATGAATCGCACAACAATTATTCACCTTTCAGGTTTATCTTAAATTTTATATCATTCTATGATGAAATAGTAATTTTGTGGCATTTGTTTATTATTTTAATTATGAATATAACATAAAAAATAATTTATTTTGTCATGTCAAGATTTTTTAATGACGAATTTAATTGAGTGATTTTGTTGATACAAAAGTTAAAGTTGAATGATTTTATTGATATAAAATAAAATTCAATGATTTTGCTAGATAAATTTTCAAAGTTGAATGACATTTTGAGATATTAACTCCTCCTTTTAGTCACCTTCACTCACCAATATATTGATCTTCCATCAAACAATATAATTTTTATAGCTCTAATACTTAAGCTAGTAATTTTATATTTGTAATTTTTCCAACCCAAGAGATATTTATTCTAGCAAAGAGCCATATGGTTGTTTAGGACAAAGTTAACTACCAGTGAAATAAAAAAGTGAATTTAAATTTTGAATTAATTACTCTAATTAACAATATTGAATTGATATATCAGCATAACTATTTTATCGACAACAAAATTGTTGTAGCATCAGTCAATTTATTTACTTTTGCTTTCAAACAATTTTAAATAACTTTTAATCAAACATTATATAAATTAAGAGACTCCTAGTAGTCAATTATTAGTAATTTTTTCTGAATTTATTTTTTTGAAAATGAGAGAAAATGACGAAAAAACAAAACAAAACAAAACAGAATAAGTAAAACATTTAAACTTTCCCCCATCCCATGCATGTTTAAACTTTTAAATATTTTAAAATTAAGTAAAACATGTCTTTTGTGTTATGTTTATTTTGAAAAATGTACAAGTAATAAATTTTACCAAGTAATAAGTAATAACTAAAACACACGTTTATATATTATGTCATGCATAAAAATTATTTAATATTTAATTTTAAAATAAGGCTTAAGTCACCCACAATCACTCAAAGTTGTCTACTTATTTTACTTGGACACCTCAATTTAACCTTATACCTATTGAATACGTTCACCATCTCGAATTTGAATCATTTAAACACTTTTTTGACAATTAACTAAAAGTATAAAAAGTGTGTAATTCATTCGCGGTGATTTGGCAATTTGACGAATGACTCGTACATATGGCATTTTGAGACAAAATATTCATTAAAAATTATAAAGAAAAGAAAGAAAGGGTAAAAAGGCCTTCGTCCGCTACCTGGTCCTTCTGCCTCCTTTGATCCACCGTTGTGTCTCTTCGTTCAACTTTTTCTTTTCCAGATTTGATATTTTAAAAAAATAAAATAAAATTGAAATAGCAAACTACATATCCTTCTTCGATTTCTTCATTTTTATCCTTTTTCTAATCTTCTTAGTTTCTAAAGAAAGTTGAAAGCAACTCAACCATTAATGGTGAAATTGAGTTATTTCAGTGAAGAAAATTTTCAGCTCTAGAAAAGGACTTCTGAAATTGTTTGTTTGAAATGAACTTCTTCAATTTCTTCATTTTTCATCCCTTTTATCGTCTTTGTTGCTGACATAAATTAAATCATTAATGACGGAATTAAGCCGTTTAAAAAAAATACTTATTTCTGAAAAAAAGGATTTCGAAATTATGTTGTTTGTAGTTGAACCCATCTCATTTTGCTTCTTTTTATCTTGTTTGTGTGCTTGAAGCTGAAGAAACTCAATTTCAGGTTGAAATTTTTATTCGTGAAAATGATAGTGATGCTGTTTAGATGAATACGATAGTGGTGAGGGAGAGAACGAGGTGGCTGACGATAAGAGAGAAAAGAGAAGGGCAGATGGTGGCAGCAGTGGCAATAAAAATGGTGGAAATGGTGTTGGAAGTAATTATGTCTAATTAAGGAAGAAAGAAGAAGGAGATTTTTAAAAAATAGCAAAAACTGGTTTCTCACGCGCTGAGTGTCATTGTAATGCACTTTTCATGCCACGTTAGCAAAAAGTGTTTAATATGTATTAATTTTGATTAGTATAAGTGTTCAATAGGTACAGACTCTAGTAGAGGTGTTCAAGTGAAACATGCGGACAACTTTAAGTGTCCGTCGATGACTTAAGCCTTAAAATAATTATTGTGCATCATGTGAGCACATCACATATTATTAGTATACCAATATGGGTTGTGGAGCAGCGGCAAGACTACTTCATCCTTAACCAAATGATTCGGGTTTAAGTCCTAGATATGGAGAAAATTCTGTTAGGAGCGCCATCCTGAATGGGCCTGGCAATGTACGATCGAAATTTCGCCTGGACTCCAATGTAGACTTCAAACACCGAACAAGAAACAAAAAAAATTAATTGAAACTTTAATACGAGCTTCGAACACCGAATAGAAAACCCAAAAAAAAAAATCATATTAGTGTTAGGAAAAAAAGGAGGTATTTTTCATTTTGCGCTATACATGACAAAATTTCATTGCCAATAAACAAACAATACAAATAACGACTCTAATTTTACTTCCGACGACGAAGAGTTCGAAAGCCGATTATCACTAGCCATGTCAATACACGATCAAGCGGCGGCCGCCGTGCTATCGCAAATAGTTATGGCGGCGGATGGCGCACTTATCGGCTTAGCCCTAGCTTGCGTTGCCGTGCGGAGTATTCTCAAGTTCAAAGCCAACTCTTCCGCCCTTCACAAAATCAACAACGCACCATCGCTCGGTGTCTCCGATCTCCGTTCATTACTCTCCTCTTCCGACAAGAATTTATCAAGTTTGTCATCTCTATCTAATGTGTCATCATTACTCCATATGTCTGATTTTATATGACTTACTTTTGTTTTTATGCAATTTCAAAAAGAAAGATATATTTCTATATTTAGTAATAATTTAATTACAAAATTCATATTTTATCTTAATGAAATGATTTCTAACCACACAAATATTTATGACTTATTTTAGAAAAATTTCTTTATTAAACTTCATGTCAAGTCAAACTAATATATATAATTTAAAACGAATGAAATATAAAATAAGTAAATAACAAAATCATAAATTTCCTAACCCAAAAAAAAGGAAGGTGTTCTTATTCTTTTTTTTTTTTTAATTACGTAATTTAATTGTGAACTTTAGATTAGGTTAACAACAATGTATAAGTATTATTTTGTAATTATTTGTATTATTATATTAGAATTTAGAAGTTTTTAAAAACTTATGAATATTTTAAAAATGATGGGCCAATGTGCGACCCACATAAAATTGGGCTGGGCTAACTTGCCAAGTCCACTCAACTTACGTTGAATACTTGTGCAAAATATATAGGAAAAACTACATAAATGAGCCATAAAATTCTAAATAATTACATGTTCATATCCAAAATATTTAAAATTAAGTAAAAAACATGCCTTTTGTGTTACGTTTATTTTGAAAAATGAACAAGTAATAAATTTTACCAAGTAATAAGTAATAACTAAAACTTACGTTTATATATTATGTCATGCATAATTTTTTTTTATAATTCAATTTTAAAATAGTGTTTCAATTTTTAAAATAATGACCGTGCATCATGCGAGCACATCACATATTGTTAGTATACCAATATGGATCGTAGAGTAGTGGCGAGACTGCTTAATTCTTAATCAAATGTTTCGGGTTTGAGTCCTAAATATGAAAAAAATCCTGTTAGGAACGTCATCCTCAAATAGGCCTAGCAATGTAAGGTTCAAATTTCATCGGACTCCAATGTAGACTTGAAACACCGAACAAGAAACAAAAAGAATCAATCAAAACTCTAATATGAGCTTCGACACGGAATAGAAAACCCAAAAAAAATTAATCATATTATTAGTGTTAGAAAAAAAAATATTTTTTTTCATATTATTAGTGTTAGAAAAAAAAAAAAAAAAAGGAGGTAGTCATAGCCAATAAACAGGCCATACAAATAGTACTCCAATTTCACTTTTCCGGCGACCGTGAATTCGAAAGTAGCCATGTCAATACACGATCAAGCGGCGGCCGCCGTGCTATCACAAATAGCTATGGCGGCGGACGGCGCACTTATCGGCTTAGCCCTAGCTTACGTTGCCGTACGGAGTATTCTCAAATTCAAAGCCAACTCTTCGGCCCTTTACAAAATCAAAGAAGCGCCATCGCTCGGAGTCTCCGATCTCCGTTCATTACTCTCTTCTTCCGATAGTACTGACAACTCTGAAAGTTCAAATCAATCCGATGACGTTAAACTTGTGATCATTCGCGGTACTGTGGAGGCGAAATCAGCCGTTGAGGGTAACTGGAAGAGCTTGAGAGCTAATATTCTCTCAACTCATAATTCTGCTGAAAAAGGCGTTATATTGCAACACACTCAAACAGTAATTCTTCTACACTTTTTCGTTTTATTTTAATTTATGTTCAAAAATTTAAAGGAACATGAACATCAGTGCTAAATTACTCAATTTATCTGGAATCCTCATGCTTTTTTAGGCACTTAATATCCTTATTCGAGTTGGAAATTTCGTATTCAACTTGTTTGTGCACATTTAGGATTAGTGTTACGGTTAGAATTAGTTGATGGTCAATCTAAAATTTGTGAATACTCACTATATCTGATGCATTAGGGCTTTTCTAGGCATGTGTTACAACGCGGTGATGATTTTTAGGGCTTTTCTAGGCATGTGCTGGTTTTGAATTACAATGTTTGATTTACTAGGATTGCACACTTTGGTTAAACTGCAGGGTTTGCTCTTGTATTTGTAATAATTTATCCTACATTCAGTTAAATGTTGATGTCAATCGAAAGAAAGAACAATCAATGTTTTGCTTAGTCCGTGTCGAAGGAATCCCTAGACATAGAGAGGACATGGCTAATCTTGACTATAGGATAAGTTGGTGAATAGCACACAGAGGGACGTCTGGGGATGAATTCCTGCTTCGTCTCATGACCCCTTGGTCGCAGGCAGGGAGTATGTCTTAAAAATACAAATTATTTTTGTAATGAAATGTGTTAAATTAGAGCTGAATGGATTGTGAGGATTCATAAAGCTTATCCAAAGTTGTTTGGAATTGATGTGCAGAAGTTGCAGTTGTTATATTGTAAAAATCAACAACTAGTAACAGCTTTGAAGGGGAACAACATGTTTTGGATGTTTTATACGTGTGAATATATTGATTAACTGTTACCGAAAGAAAATCAACAGCTATTATCTACTGGTGATGGACATCCTTCAGTTTTCAAAGAACTCTTTGAACGGTGTACTTTAAACAGAAACCACTTACTACTTGTTAACCTGGAAATATGATCCACAACCAATTCATTTGCAACCTATGTTTGCCTGCTATTGTTTTGTCAGTTTTTGTGTGTATTTTTTTTTCTAGGGAATTTTGGCAGGATACTGATGTTCGTTTGCCGTCTTATTTTAGTGTATCTATAATGAGTGGAGAGGCTTCTTTTCGTGGGCTGGTGATCTGTATTCAATATTTCCAAGAATCCGGAAGGACCAACAGTCATCCTCTTTGAGAATGGTAATGTGAAAATTTTCCAGCAACACGGGTCTCTTGAATTTTGCTAGTGCCTTTAATTTCACCAGTGAAGCACAAAAGAGATATTGAGTCAGTATTGCTAATATTTGTCAATTTTCTTTTTTTGCCATAAATTCTGCTAGGTTATGTGAAAATATTTTGTAGGAAGCTATAATTCTAGAATTTTTACTGCTTTATTTATCTGCTGTGATCATTTCCTTCCACTCTAATTTAACGTTCTCATCTAGGATTTTTATGCTCTCTATTTGACATCTTTGGAGGTATATCGTACTCATATTCAAGGTAAGGTTCTGAATAGGAAGAATAACATGCTGAGATGTCCACACTGGATGTTCCTCAAATGATCACACTTTTAGCACAAACCATCTCAAATTTAAGAAGCAAGGCTTGAGTGGGTGTTTCTTTTATAAATGACTCGTAGTCAGTGGTGGATCTAGGATTTTAAGGTTGTGGGTGCTAGACACAGTGATGGATACAACCTTGACGCTACAGGTTCAACCAAAACCATATATATAAAAATAAATATTAATTCAAATTCATAATCTAAAAGTTATAATGGGGTAAGTGCTCAGTTGCTATACAGTTTTAGTTGGGGAACAAAATGGTTTAAACGATATCTTCTTCTCTTACTTTGTCTCTGCATAAATGATATCTTCTTCTCTTATCTGGCTTGTGTTTTGGTTGCAAATTTCTCTGCATAAAACGTTTTCCTACTTATATTTACATCTAGTTAATACGCTCCATATTTGTAGCTGCTGCTCTTTTGCCTGCTAATACGTGTTGTATAGCTCTCTTTGTTTTCATAATATAAGCTTTTGTGCTTCTCTATCTTCGACTCAGGTTCCTTTTGTTCTTGAAACTGGCTCTCTTTGTTTTCATAATATAAGCTCTTGTGCTTCTCTATCTTCGACTCAGGTTCCTTTTGTTCTTGTTGAAACTGGGAAGTGGCCGCAACCGGAATATGTTAATGTAAATATGGATGGCTCAAGGCATCCCCTACCTCTTGTGACAGTTTATCATCACTTGCAGCCTTTACATGCTACGCCTCTCACTTTCCTCCAGGCACTCTTTGGTCATCACTATCCTGTGAGTTGAAAAATATGTTGTGTATATGGGCTTCTTGACCATATGTGATTGCTTATACAACTTTTAAAGTTTGTCTTTGTTCCTGCAACTCATGTAACATATTGTTTTCTGTCACAAAGGTTGGAGTATTGGATGAAGAAAAAACTCTGCCACTTGGAAAAGATATAACCGCTGTTGGTGTTTGCAGTTCAAAAGATGGGATTTTGGAGATCAAATCATGCGAGGACCTACCCTATTTCTTGTAAGAAAGGTTAACAAAGTAGTTCTCTTAATAAATTGATAAAGCATAACACTCTTCTTTCCATGGGACTTTATGATACTTCATTTTCATCTGTCACTAGTTAAACAAGTTGGTCTGCCAAATGAGGTTGACTGTTGTCATTCTCATATTCATTAATTTTTCCCCGAAATTTCCTCAAACCTCTCTGAGATAAATTGTCTTTTTGTTGACTCTAAATGTGAAGTAAGTCTCCTTATCTTATTGGTGAAATTGATTACTTGATATTCAACAGGTCCTCTTGAAGTATGAATCTAATCATGTATAAAAGATATATGAGCTGGGTTAGGAAGGAAGGTTAAGAGAGATCCAATGAAGAAAAATGTTTTTCTGAATTATAAATAATGGTTTAAATGAGCAGCACGCCATTATTGCGAAGAATACAAGTTTACCTTACTCCAAAAAAATGGTTTAATTTAAATGAGAAGAAATGAAAATTCCTGAATCTGACCCCGCGTTAAAGAATATATCAAATGTTTTCTTAAATACCACATCTACATTTCTTATGAGCATTATTATTTGAGCCACAACTTCTATTTAACAGAAACATAACAAAATTCCTGAAGTTTCCCGAGATTTTGACATTTGCGCTCAAACATGATAACAATGATTATAGATTTTTTGTCAGTTCCATTGTGGTAGAATTACCATGAGTTTTGAAACATTTTTGGGTGACACACTCATTGGTAGGTTTGAATAATAGAGTGCAAGCCATGTCCTGGTGATGATCTTGATTCAACTGATACACATGTTGATACACATTAAAGTATTTTCCTATCTACAAATTGCACGTGTATATATATTTTCTGCCTGGAGCATGTGGTTCTTTTAATATCTAACTTCTAATCATGTGTTTTCTGCATTTTTGATGCTTTATATCTTCGAACATATGTTACATATCTGATCAAAGTATCAGATGATTCCCTTGTTTTAAAATCTTGGTGTTCTTTTGTTGAAATTTGTGAGTGTTAATTTTTTACTTTGGTAGGTCTGACATGACGAAGGATCAAATGCTGGTAGACCTTGCCTTCAAAACAAAAGTTCTGATGTGGAGTGGAGTTGTGTTTGGTTCAGTTGCAGTTGGTGTCCTTGGCTATGCTGTTGTGAGGTAAACTGGTTGCGTCTCTCACACACTTGAACTTTTAGCCTTTGTGGATATCGTGCCTTCAAGATCTCATTGTTATGCTCTTTTTTCTTCTTTGTCCTTTTCCCCTGTCATGGACTGGAGTTGAGGGGAGGTCTAGGCAGGGACAAAATCCTTAATTGTTTCATATGGTATTTTACGATTCTGTTTACCGAGCATGAGTTAGGATTGTAGGAACCTGCTATTGAGTGGTTACCTGTTAAATAATCACGTCATCCACATCTGTCCCAGAATTGGTGGATTCCTTTCCCTACTTCATCTGCAATTTATCTCGCGGCTGCATCAAATGAGTCAACTTATAATAACTATGACGTGAGCTTCAAATCCCACTGGGGTAGAGGGCTGGTTAATTGATTTGGATTACAGTTGTTGCCATAGCGCGTATGCAATTATTTGATACATATTACTTTATGGAACTTGTGCGATATAGACAAGTGTACTTGCATTCTATTAAATTAAGGGAGTATAGTTATATCTTTGATGCAATTGAGGTTTGAGTAGGACCATCATCATGTGCCAAAAAGAATAATGCATCTAGCTACCTTAAGCATGAAAGAATCATGATGGGTGCATGTTTCAGATGAGCAGAACCTTGAAATTGGCTTTACATATTCTAGACCACAAGACAGAAAAAGATATGCCAGTTTGAAAGGAAAACAGGGTGAAAAAGTTTATGGCCAAATCTTCTTTGTCAAGTTTTAAAGTTCTCTTTGTTTCATATATTTGCAAAAATATGTTTTACTCTTTTCTCTTCTTTCAAATCTTTGAATTTTGTTTTTTCAAGTTTTTTGGGCAAAAATATGTTGCTTGCTCTCTTTGGAAGTTTGTCAATGGCTATTGATTTACACAGTGCCTCTCTTGTGTTTATGTTGCACGTCTCATCCTGATGAAAAAGGTTGGCTTGAAGGATTATCCAAATCCTCATGTGAATAGTTCTTCTGCGTGTTTAGTTATTTTTATGGGGCTAATCTCCGAATTATACAGCAAGCATCTTCTTTTGCTGGTCCAAACTCTCTCTTAATCATGCAACATGACAGTAATTATGGTTCCTTATGGTGTTTAAAGCTTTAACTTCCGTTGCTTAAACCAGCTCAAACAATCCACTACGGGCTGAAAAAAGCATTGTCTTTGCTCAGGATGAGCATAAACTTGTAACTCTAGTTGTGCTGCCTAAAAATTCCTTAACCTCCCACATGGCATGAATAAAAAAGCTAAACGAAACTTGTTTATCAGCAGCATCGTTATCAGTATTTACTCTAGTGGTCGCATTTTCTCATTGGTATTTATATGTTTTTAGGAACTGGAATCGATGGAAGCAGTGGAGACACCAGAGGCAGGCCCAGCAACAAAGGGATTCTGCAAGCAATGACGATGATTTGCAGGTTAGTGCTGATGAGGAAACTGGAGACGTTCCCGATGGTCAGTTGTGTGTGATATGCCTTATGAGGAGGAAGCGCTCAGCATTTGTTCCGTGTGGACACCTGGTATGTTGCCAGCGCTGTGCCTTGTCAGTTGAACGTGATTTAGCACCCAAGTGTCCTTTATGTAGGCAGACAATTCATAGTTCTGTAAGGATATATGATTCTTGAGGAGCAAATAGTTATGAGTTATTTTGAGTAGCTGATGCTGGGAAGGTGGTTGTGCATTTGTAAAGCATGGGATGAAAACTACATTGGACCGTCTCATGGGAGGATGGTGGCTAATGGAGTGATGGTGGTGGATGTGCCGAGGGGATTAGATACTAGAATCTAACATGCATGTTGTTTGTGTCTGTACATACATTTTTTGCTGACTAATTGTTGTACCCTTAAAGACAATATTCATTACAGTGCTAGGGAGTCATTTTGCTAAAAAAACTTGAGTTCTAAACACTCAGTTATTTCATCAATACACACAATTATTACACATTTGTATTCTTATAGGTACATGACCACCTTGCCTAGAATCAAATTCTTAAGGAATTTGACAATTTTTTGACTTGTTGCCTCTGCAAATGCACTATCTGAACCTGTGTCAAAGTACAGCTAATGAAAGATTTACCAGTAGACTTTTTGACTCGGTTCATGCTTAAAAGCCTTGTGCATCTCATGTGTTGGGATCTATCTTCCATAATGAACAGAATGAAACAGGATCTCCTTTCCACCACAGTCCAACACCGCCATCCTTCTCATCAACTCTCATCTCCCAGTTGTTGTCATATTTCTTCAACAATGCACGAGCTCTAGCAATGGCATCGTCTCCAAGCATCTTCCATACGAAACCAACAGTCCTCATTCTTTCACACCATTTCTCCTTTGTCTCATTCATCTCTCCCATGTTTGTCAAAGCCTTTGCTGCTTCTCCTTCCATCATCCTCCTTCCCTCGCTCTCACGTCCTTTGTATGCTACACTGGTGGAGTCCAAGAACTTCCACAAGTACTCCACTCGCCTTGAGAATCTTGTTGTGAAGTCCCCGCAACTGTTGCAGCTGCAATCCATGTTGTTCTCACTCAAAACCAGTCCTTTTGGCTCCAAACTCTTTAGTCTTTTCAACAACTCAGTCCTCTCGTCTGGATTGTTGTGTTTCAAGTTATGGAGTCTGAACTGTGCACAAATAACCAAGATTTCATCTGGGGATGAATTTATCACTTGGGAATCAAGATTCTGAAGTGGGTAATTCTCCAGTCTGTTGATTTGTAGATTGATGTTGATTGCCTTGGCAAAGGCAATGAGTTGCACTGAAAAGTTGTAACCACCTGGACCAACTACAAATGGACTATTTCTTTGTTGATCATCTTCTATGGTAGGTGTTATAACTGTTAGACGAACCAATGGTGGTGGACCTCCTGCTTGATGGGTCAGCTCCTCAAGCAACGTTGGCCATTGAACACCATGAGAAACTCCAATATCAAGAATGTGTAGGTTCTGGGATGAATCATGTTTCCCAAGAATTTGGAGTATTGAGGAGTTTGCAATGCTATTGGGTATGCGGAACCAGGGACTGATCTCATTGAAGTTGATCAGTGAGTTCTTGAAGAACTTCGGATTTGTTGAAGCAAAAGTAGCAACACCACCAGCAGAAGCAGAAGATAGCGAAGTTGGGCATGGAGTAGAAAGATAATACGTTAGCGCTTGGAGTCCACGAGCAGCCAACCGATGGTTGGCATCTCCGTTTAGTGAGGAGAGCTCGCGCAGAACGTACAACAAGTGCTGCACACGGTTCAGATTTCCTGCAGTAATTGCAGCAGCACAAGGGTTGAGTAACTGCTCTGCCCATCTTCCTTCTCTGTTGTTACCATTATTTCCTGTGGACTTGTGTGTTGCTTTCTTGTGTCCTGTTGATCTTCTTGTATCTGCATCATTGATCCGACGGTTCTGATTCTTCCGGGACGCCTTGGGATTGTAACCAGAATCATTCCCTTTCCTTTTCTTGGATGAATCCAATGGCGAAGGGTGACTTGAAATGACTGGCTCCAAAGAGACTGTGCTCGCGGCTGTGACAGGGAAGCTCGTATCGAAGCACGTGAAACTGTTATTGTTATTGATATGTGTTTCTTGGTTTATATTTTCACTAGGAGCCCACCACGAGTCCTCGTAAAAATCATCGAGGCTATATGACTCATCGAGTAAATCATCGAGGCTATATGACTCATCGAGTAACGACGGAAAATATGTTAAGGGACTATCCAGCCACTCTGAGATGGGATCAGAAGTAGGTTCATCAATGTTCATTGTATCACAGATTGAGGAAGAAGGGTGGTGGGAGAGGATGGCTTGATGTTGGTGTTTGATCATTGACTTAATAGAAAGTATATGCAAAGATGGGATATGATATGTTTGTTAATTGTTATAATGGCTCAAGTTTCAAAGTGCTAAAGCTATATCATTGTTCAAAATGGAATCAAAAGGGATTTTGCTTTGGGAAGAGACACAGCATGGCATATTTAAAGGGAAAGAAGTGTACTGTTGTTTTGGAAGTTATGGTGTTTCATTGGGATTCCTTTAGGGTATGATAGCCTAATCATTGACACCAAGTGAACGTTTGGACATGCCATTTAATCTCACAATTTGAAATTATGAGATGAAATCAGTGTTTGGACAGATGATATCTCAAATTTTTCAAAAAGCTTGATTTGAGAATTTTATATCACGATTTCACATTTTTCAAACATCATTTTATGTTTTACCAATCATTTATTTCATATGTAAACAAAATTTATATTGATATTATTACTGTTACCAACCTTTAAAGTTTAAACAATTTATATCGGTTATAACCATTACTCTCGACAATTTTACTCTTATCAACCTTTAAAGCATTTATATTGAGAAATGCATGCTCAATGTGACAAGATTATTTGTACTATGTGGAAGGACATGTTCAATTTTACTTTTTTATTGAACTAAAGTTCAACTAATAAATGTTGTGTCTTTTTAGAATAACTTTGTGATAATGTATCATATTTTTGTTATGAACTTTTGCTTATTTGATAAGATTGTATAAAGGATTGAGACAATTGACATAGTTTTCTCAACTTATGGGGTTTTATGTTTATGAGCAAAAACTACAACTTAAAAATTCAAATTTCATCATTTACTTTAGAAAAATAAGTTCTTTAAAAATAAAAGAAAATGACTTTCCTAATGGAATCAAGGAAAACAAGTTGCATAAGTAGAATTCCAAGTTTATTGTCTCCTTATCATTCATCTATTTCCCGAACCCCCACTCCTTGATCATCCCACCCCCTTGAACCTTCACTTTTCATTCCATTTCGGCTCCATAATATTTTGCTACACATAAATATAAATGCACTTGAAATATTATTTTCTTTCTTATTTACCAAACACTAAAAAATAAGTAAAAAGTCTTCAAAAAGTTATTTTACCTGAAAATATTTTTCTTCATACCAAACACACCCCTTAAGTAAACAAAGGGTTATTATTTCAAGAACATTTGTATAGTATATTTAGATAAACGCTATAAAAACGAAGTGAATGTAGGATAGTTGGGGGTGCGGGATGAAGGGTCAGTGGAGATGTGGAGTGTTCAGGTGTAGAGAGACCATTAACGTACAATGACACTTATTGAACTGATTTTTTTTCTATTTTTATAAAGAAACTCAACTTTTTCGACTTTTAATGAACTTTTTTTTCTTTGAGAAAATATTTTGAAAAATTAATACCACACACATCCTTTGGGTCATTCGATAGCTGGTATAGATGTATGTTATGTAGGTATTATATTTTGCATACATAAAATTACTAAGTTTGGTAGTTGATTAGGAAGTAAATTATTCATGTATAAGATTTATACTATATTTGGTTTGCAATTTAGAAATTCGCATAACTAATACATAAGTTATGAAGAATTTATATATTATTTTATACATAATATAATATTATAAAATGACTAATACATAAATAATTGATTCTTATATAATTATTTTTTATATAAAATAATATAAAATTCACTCGTAATTAATTGTTACGTTGCCAACATCTACCCTACCAAAAGACCCTAAATCTTTTGTGTGATTTGCTTCTCTGATTGACATATTCTGTGGAGGTGTCACAGATGTTGGAGTTTTACAAAACACTTTTTTCTTTCAAGAACTTGGGATTGTGAAAGGTTTTGAGTTTCAAATTTCAATAAGATGATGTCAATCTCTCTTTCTATAAAAAATTATTTTTCACTCACTGTTGGATATTTATATTAAAATTTGACTATTTTAAATTTATATCTAGTAGGACTTTATTTGGGGTGAAGTATTCTTTATTAAAAAAAATTTTATATTCAAAATTTGAATTTGAAACCTTTAGTTAAGAAAAGAATAGCCTCATTCACTGCATCATATTCTTTGATCGTACAAGACGGCAATCTCTTCATCATTGTGATTAAAATAATTATGAGTTTTTGTCTGATGAGTGTCTTCATCTTACCGGTATGATGCATTTTGGCACTTTCGAAGAACCAAATTGACTAACAAACGAACTAGTAGTTGTCAATTCCGATTTGGTCTATGCTTTTTTCTGAAAAAAGAAAATATAAGATCAAATTTCACAAAAATAGAGTGTATATATATTTTATTCTTATATGAGAGATAGAGAGTCTTATTTCCGATAAATTCTCGATGGATTTATATTTTTTTATCCTACAAAAATAAACTCGATACAATTTCATACCTTAATTTTACCTTAGAGGTAGAAAGTCTATTATTTATAGATCTTCAATCGGTAATAAAAATATACTTGATGTAATTTAACAAAGTGAAATATGAGGATGATAGAGTGTATACAGACCTTACTCTTATCTTAGAGATAAAGAATCTATTTTTGATAGACTCTCAATTGGTCTATGCTTGTTTTATAAAGATATACCTGATGTAATTTCATAAAATGTTATCTGAAAATAATACCGTATACACATATGTTACTCTTACTTTATAGGTAGAGAATCTATTATTTTTTTTTATAGATCCTTGACTAATTTATGTTTTTTGTTTGTTGGATCAATGCCAACATGACTTGCTCCCTCCTACCAATTTATGTGAAGGTATTTAATTGGGTATAAAAATAGATTAAGAACAAAATGAAGACTTTTAAAATTTAGGTTCAAAATAAAGCATAAATGTTTGTGACCAAACCATCTCATTTAAGTAACATAGGAAGTTTAAGATCAAAATATTAGAACTAAATAAAAAATGTGTCATTTTATTTAGACTAATTTTTTAAAAATTAAATTAATTTAGACAGAGTAATAAATAGGAAAAAGTACATAGTATGCAAATCTGTGATATGTATTTATTAAATATAACTATAGTTTAAAAAAATTACAGTTCACAGTTATAGTTATAATTATATAGCAAATTTATCTCTTCCTCTTTCCTCTCTTTCTACCCTTTCTCGCTCGCCTCTATCTTCATCTCTCTATATTTTCAGCCTAATGCGACGTTTTAGATTGCAATAGAAGGTGTATTTTTTGTGTGTGTTTATCAATTGTATTCTGTCAAATATAGGTTAGACATGATTGAAACCTTTCTTATTCCTCTTCTCCTCTTTGATTTCATACTTAGACTCTCACTATGCCTGAACGAGAAAGGGATGCAATATTCATATAATATGTATCAATCACAGGGATGGATCTACAACTAAGTAAGGGTGGTCAGTCAAACACCTTTCAGCGAAAAATTAAACTGTATAAAATATTCTTTAATATCCGGATATATTAAAAAATGAACACTCTTATACACAACAAAAGTTGTTTTTATGACGGTAAGCATAATCATTTAAATCATTGAGGTCTTGGATTCGATCCTTGCTTGTTATGTTTTAACACAATTTTTTTTGAAAAAAAAAAAAAATACCCACCCATGTATCTCTATGTTTCTAGGCTCTAGCCTTAAACTTCTACTACACTTAATTCAATGAATTGATTAACCTAATAATTAAGATTTTATTGTTTTTTTAATATTTTCAATCAATATTAAATGAATCATTAGGTATAACACATTCTCAAGAAATCATTTTTAAAGATAAATATTAAAATATTAAAGATTAGTTTTCTTTATTATTCTTTTGATTATTTCTAAACCATCTTTTAGAAAATATAAAACAGTAAAGAATCTTATTAAACAAAAAAGGGTAAGTATGAAAAAAAAAAATTCCAACAATTCTCTTGGACTTTGAAAAATTCAATTACTTTTAAAAAAATTCAACTAGTTGCTAACATTGTTTTTGTTGACTTTTCTCCGTTAGTTTGATTTATATCATTGATAATTTATAATTTTAAATTTCTGTATGATTTAGATATTAAATAATATGTAATTTAATTTTTAAATTTGGATGCACTCACTCATCAATAAAAAAATTGTGCACCCTCTCTGCTAAAAAATTTATTCACTCTTTTAAAGTTTGAACACCTTTGACGAAATTCTTAATTCCGTCACCGATCAATCGTACTCTAAAAGAGTATACAACACATGATACAGAGCTAATAGTACACAAAGAACAAATACACTAGACAGAATTGTATTCATTAAAATAAACTATATTCATTGATACAATCTGATACAATTTGATATAATTGCATTCAATGATATAATCTTATTCATTGATACACCTCGTATTCGGTAATATACTTGATATAATTGTATTCATTGATACAAATCAATTGTATTAAGTATATTCATGATACTACCTGATACAATCGTCTATCTCGTCTCTCTATTCATATCTCGCTCATTCTCTCCTCTCTTTTCAATCTCACTCGATTTTCTCATCGATTCTGCAACTTGGACATCAATCATTACATGTAGGATCCAAAAACAGTACTGTGTATTACATGTCCAATTATATGCCTGATTTTATTTTTTAATTGCACGTTGTTCTATTCAAAGGTAAAAAAAAACTTATCTTTAAAAAGTGACCGACAGATGCAATCTATGTCAATTCATGATTGGACATATTTTAGGAAAAGGTTAAGCATATTCCAATCGTATGAAAAATGACTCACAAATATTTTCGATTTATTTTTACATATTCAATATAATTAAATTTGATATATGTGACTATAAGGAGTAATAAGTAATTTTATCTTATCACTTTTTGAATATAATTAGTTTAGTGTATTGAAAAGTAACTATAGTTATTTATAAAAACAAGTAAATTATCTTTTAGTTTTCTAAACTGGAGAAATAATAATGAATATATTTTTTTAATCTAATGAATAAGTAAAGGTGAACGAAAAGAATTTTTTTCATCCATTTTTCTATTCAAGAATACTCTAAAAATTAGCATCCTGAATTTGATGATTTTTTCTCTTTTTAAAAAAATTATTATATAGTGTATTATGATTGATTATATATTATTATTTAATGTAAAAATTAAATCCATCAATTTCTTTAATACATGTTCTCATAATATTTTGATACTACACTTGCGAATCGTGATTCATGAAGGTGTCAGGGCTGAAAAAGAGTTTGCTAAGAATGGAATAATTACAAATTCCACCTCATCTGATAATGCTGAGTTTCATTATAATAATTCAATATAAATTAAAGTTCATGAAAAAATATCAATAAGAAAGAAATGGTATATATGTTGTTTTTTTGGTATGTCTTTTATTATATTTTGATTATCATACTATTTGTTGTTGTTGTTATCATTATATTTTTTATACTTTACATTATTTTTTTATCAACTGCTATGAATTCTTTATTGTTTAATTCTTCGTTTATTTGGATTTGATAACTGTTAGGACTTAGGAAGTAAGTTATTCATATATAAAATTAATATGATATTATGATTTGCATTTTTAAAACCAACATAATCAATACACGTATAAATTATGAAAAGAATTATATATTATTTTTTTCCAGAAACAAAATGTGGAATAACTAATACAAGACTGATCAATAATCCCTCAGTCTCATATAAATTTTTCTACTCTCTATGCATATATATATAATCGACACGTAGTCTAGTTGTTTTACAACGTGTCTAACAAAATTGCTTATTAGACATAAAATAATGAGAGGATAATTATTTTGTGCACAAACAATACATAAGAGAATATTTGTCTCTACCATGCATAATATTTGTCTTTTTCCAATGTAATTAAGACAACTACTTCTTATCAATCATAATAATTATTAAATTGAAATATCTTAGATTGCAAAAAACTGTAGGAGTGTGATTTCTACAGATGTGACACAATCAATTATATATATATTATTTTCATAGTCGTCTCAATAAGTTAAAGGGCTTAAAGTC
Source organism: Solanum pinnatisectum (assembly GCA_035578085.1). NCBI lineage: Eukaryota > Viridiplantae > Streptophyta > Magnoliopsida > Solanales > Solanaceae > Solanum > Solanum pinnatisectum. The sequence continues at coordinate 7,493,421 of CM069087.1, forward strand.
AAGTTTTTAAGAAATGTCTTATTTTTTTTATGTATTATATGTAAACTGAATAACTCAATTATTTCAATGATCTCTATATTAAATAAAATAAATAATTATTATTATATTTTCTACCCAAAAAAAATTATATTTGAGGGCTTTAAAAAATTTGAGGCTGAAGCGATTGCTTTAATGGTCTTATGACTGAGATGGCTTTGACACAATCATAATATTAATTTGTTCTCAAAATCATTAATTACTTGAGAACAAATCAACTTTAAGTTGATGAATGCTTTTATATGATTTAATAATAAAATATTATTTTCATAATTAATGATTCTATGTTTTTATTATAATTTAATTAATTTATTACTTTCTTGAAAATAATAATAGTATTATGAGGACCATTACATGTTCTTTGTCTCACTAAATCATATATCCAATTGATAAGGAGTTTCATATGATATAATAAAGAATTAACTTCATGTTTAGTTAGTGCCAAGTCTCTTATTATAATTTAAATTGATTTTTTTTATTTTTTAGCCAAATAATAATGTTTGTGTTTTGTTTCTTTCACTGGATCATGTGTCTAATTGATGGGGATCTCATATGATATAATTAACGATCAGTTTCATATTTAAATAATGTTAGGTATTTTATTGTAATTAATTAATTATTTTTAGCCAAATAATAACCTAGCATATATATATACCAATTACAATTAGTGACCGGTTATTAACAAATAATTTAGTTAGTTGTCTAGAAAATATATCTATTAAATATTTGACATGAGTCGATATATTATATATGAATCTATAATTCATTATCATTATCAACATAGAGAATAGTTGATAATAGTTAGTGAAGTGGTTGAACTTTTACACAATAATAAGAAATTAATTAAAGTTGTTTTTAGACATAAATTAATTTAAGAAAATATAGCAGAATTTGTGATCTTGAATTTTACTATAATGTACTAAAACATCTTTTAATTTTGTGATTTTAAATATAACATATGAAAAACTAAAATTGACAAATTACCAAAATGCAAAGAAACAACATTTCTTAAGTGAATTGATGAAAAGATTATAACAAACAAATAGAAACGAAAACATTATAACATTTGGAAAGTTAAAATTGACAAATAACCAAAATGCGAAGAAACATCATTTCTTAAGTGAATTGATAAAAAGATTATAATAAACAAATTGAAACGAAAATATTGTAACATATGGAAAGCTAAAATTGACAAATTACCAAAATACGAAGAAACATAATTTCTTAAGCGAATTGATAAAAAGATTATAACGAACAAATTAAAACAAAAATATTATAACTTGCCACGTCTCTTTCGATGTCATAAGATTATAGTTTTATTAGTCATCGCCATCAAATAATTTACCTAAAGATTTATTGAAGAAAAAGAAAGGAGAGAAAAAAGAAACATACCAAGCGTTTATAAATTATAAAATGATAGCATGGAGCTTTCAACCACAGGAAAGTTGATAACTATGGTTAGTTTTTTTTATCCGGAGCGAAGTCAAAAATTTCATTAAGAATATACAAAATTTAATATATATGTATGAAAAATAATTTTTTGACATATATATTTCATATAATTTTCTATATACATAATATAATTTTTTGATAAATGATGTCCAATTTAACCACCTTGGACTCTCCAAGGAACCATCAAACGAAGATGATACATTGGTATTTATGTATTTTAATATTGAATTAAAATGTCAAATGTATATGTTAGTGGATATAAATTGATAAGAAAAGGATTTGTTATTTTTTGGTGTAGCTCACATAATCACCATGATCTATAACTAATTTTCCACCAATCTCTTGTTCTACAATATTGTAGTGTGTATTAAAATTAGTATAATATGTGATGGTGATAGACCTATAGTATTATGTAATTAAAGGTGAAACAGATAACTAAAATTATGTAGAATATCAAAATTAATATTTTAAATAAATGGTCATGAAAGTTCCACGTATATTTTTATTTTAAAATATGTGTTGATATTAGAATCGAGTAAGAAAATACCAGTGCTATTCAAAAGAAAATAAAAGGATGAAAAAAGGAAGAGAAAAAATAAAATATTGAGTAATTCCTTTTTATTTATTTAATTTTAGTAAGTAATATTATTATACCTATGTCGATGAAGAAAAATATATGTTAATGAAACAATCAAGATAACTGTAAGCTAGTAGAAACACCTTTATTATTATAATATAAAACAAAGAGTCTGTTTGATACAACAGAAGAATATCTTTTCAAAATAAGTGATTTTTTTTATTGATATGTAAATAAAATATTTAAGTATAATATAGAGAAACACGTGAGAAATGAAGGTCCATAGGAGTCTAGATGAAGGTGAAGTGTGTATTTTTTTTCTTTTATCAGTTTTTCATTTGGTATTTGATATTTATAATGGAGTCTGACTAATTTAAATTTGTGTCACATAGAGCTTCATTTGAGAGGAAGTGTTTCTTATGAAAAAATTTCTATATCTAAAATTCAAATTCAAAACCTCTTAACGGAGGAGCAATCTATCTACTACATTATATCCTTTGATGACACATTTTCATCTTCTTCTTTCCTTTTCTATGCTATTTTTTTGTTCAACTTCCTCCTCCTCTTTCATTTTCGTCGTCTTCATCTTCTTCTTCTTCCCCCTTTTTTTTTTTTTTAAAAAAATTTTTTCTCTTATTCTACTAACTGTTTTTATTTTGGCTGTGAAGAATTTTTTTTAAAGAAAATTACGCCATAAATAAAATTCTATAGAAAATTCAACAAATTTTAAAAGTTTTTTGTAAAAGTTAAAATTTGTTTGAATTGTTGCAACAACTTCAATATTATTGTCACAAATTTCAAGAGTCACCCCTACCAATTAAAAACACTCGAGTTACCCGTTATTAAATAAAGATGAAATGGTTTGATCGACTCTTATACTTGTATGCGTTTATATTTTGAATTCTTCTAATTGACCTTTTGTCAACTGAGCTCTTAAACTCAATTAAAATGAGACTTTTAAACCCCTCCAATCATGTGTGGAGGTCACTCTCTCTTACATAAATGACATGACATATCCACGTCATAATTATTTCATAAATATTTTTAAATTATTAACCAAAAATGTTATTCCATAAAAGACAAAAATAATAAATTTTCTAGTTACAAGAATAAAATAAAATAGTTATTTCTCTCACCTTGCCCTTCCCCCCCCCCCCCCCACCTTCCTCAACGCACAACCACCATTAACGTCATCTCCATTCACCTTTTTTTTTTCTTTTTCAGGACAGTTATTGTCAATAGTCATGATCAGGCTCTTCAAGTTCTTAAAAATCATAATTCAATTTTTTCTCGAAGCTTCTAACATTCATAACTCTTAATCGTATTTTTTTTACCAACATTTAAATCATCCATTTGAACCAACATAAATTTCTTTTCTCCATTACTATCAATAAATCACTATTAAAATATCACGATAGATCACAATATTTGTACACAATTTTACATAACACATGTTACCTAATTTCACAAAGACATTCAACAATCACTTTTCATCCTTCAAGATTGTATAATCTTTGTCACCTTATGGATTGTAAATAACCCAGAAAAATGGAAGGAATAATAGATCTACCATAACAACACATTTCTGTTTCTCTAGAAAGAAATAAAATATGAAAAAAGGAAAGAAAGGAGAAATTGGAGATGACTGGGAAGGGGAGAAAAAAAAAGAAATGGTGATTGAATGGGGAAGAAGGTAACGGTAATGAGAGAGAGAGAGAGAAATGGGGTGGGCTAGGAGAAGAAAGAAGTGATTATCTTTTTAAATTTTCTTTTATTTTTGGTCTTTTTAAAAAAATTATTATTTTTAGTCCAAAATTTGGAGTTCATGCTCCTTCTACGCATAAAATCACATGTTGGTGCCAACTCAATAGTTAAATTGCCACATAAGCTTGGTCAATGATCAGAAGGACTTAAAATATCGAGTTTCATTGAGTTTAAGGATTCAATTGACAAAGAATCAAGTAGAAGGGTTCATAATACAAACTCATATAAGTACAAGGGTCCATCAGACCATTTCGCCTTAAATAAAAGACCTAAGAGACAATTTTAGTTCAAAAATCCAAAGTACTCCCATATCTTAATATGTGGTATTTTTTTCTTTTTAGTCATTCTGAAAATAAAAATAATTTATTTAGTAACTTTTTAATTTTGAAGTACTTATTTTATATCTAATGTTGATTTATACTCACACAAACATCTACGACCTATTTTAAACCATAAGTTCAACTCAAAAGCTTTTTTTTTTTTAACTTTATATTTCATCAAATACCATCACATAACGGAGAAAGTAAGTGATAGCAAAAATGATTATTGTGTTTTTTGTTGACAAAATTTAAAACGGTTATGGTTAAAAGACTTTTTAAACTTGACAAACTTTATTAAATTAGTGCACACTTAAATCATGAAAAGTCTTAATGACCCCCTCAAACAAGGATTTTTAAAACTATTTACCCTCCTAAACTATGAAAGGTCTCATTTACCCCACACAACCCCCACCCCCGCCACCCCCCCCCCCCCCCAAAAAAAAAAACATGGATTTGGAACTATTTACCCCTAATATGTCACATGGCATAAAAATATTATTCCGTCTAATTTACATGACTCACTTTTCTTTAAATCTCAAAAGGAATGACACATTTTCAATTTAGTAAAAAATTAACTTGAAAATTTTCATTTTACCCCTAAAATGATTTATAGCCACTCAAATAATTATGACGTATTTTAGACTAAATCTTTCTTAAATTTCATGTCAAGTCAAACTACATCATATAAGTAGGTGTTTGACCATGCGATTTCATATCATGATATGAAATCAACGTTTGGACATGCGATTTCATGCTTATTTCATTTCATGATTTCATATCATGAGATATGAAATTCCAAATTCTCCAAAAATCATGATTTGAGAATTTCATATCATGAGATTTGGAATTTTTCAAATACAAAAATTGACCCACAAGTTTATATTTTGTAAAAAAAAAAAACACATTTATATCTACGAGTCATTTGTTCATATGTAAATAAAAATTTATAATTCATATCATTACTTTTTAAATCATTTATATCTCATATAACGATGATTATTATCACCAATATAAAATTTAGTATTACTTCTAATCAATTTATTGTTTACCATTTATATTCACCAAGTTCATTATTTTTTATCAAATTTATTACTACTTCATTCAAATCAACGTTTTATAAAAAATAAATTTTCATCATTATATTGAGTGGACAAGAGTAAGCCCGTTTGGATTGGCTTAAAAAAAGTAGTTTTTAAGTCAAAAATAAAAAGTTAAACTGAAATAACTTTGAGTCAAAAAATAAAAAGTAGGAGGAAACCTACTTTTGGTTTCTGACTTATTTTAAGTCATTTTTTATCTTGCCAAACACTTGGTAACTTATTTTAAGTCATATTTTCCAAACACTTCCAGAAGTCAAAAATTGACTTAAAAGTAGGTTTGACCAACTTTTAAGCCAATCCAAACGGGCTCTAACTATTGTGGTAAGATTGTATTGAATTTATAAAATATAATTTTTCAATTTTTTTTTACTGAATTAAGATTTGATTGACAAATGAAGAATAGTTTTGTGATAGTGTATTGTGTGATTTTATAAACTTTTGTTTATTTGTAAGACTGTATAAAGAATTGAGACAATTTTAATATTTTTACAACTTATGGGTTCATCTCATTATTTCATATTATGATCTTCTCGTTTTACGTCCTCGGATCACAGCCTTGACTTCACGTAAATCAAATGGCTTTGAAAACCACCCTTGGTCACTTCCTAGCTACTAGTCTTCTTACTCGTTCGACGAGCCTTTATTTTTCCTTTTGGGATCACAGATGTGGCATGTTCCTGTTAGAAGGAAGTGTAGTGTTGAACAAGTAGGTGTAACTATTGAGTTCTACGGCGGTCAACTCAGCGTCGTCAGTTATAATGATCCTGCTACTGTGAAAAAATATGCTAGACATGCTCAATTGGGTGAAATTTTTGAATTAGATCTTGCTACTTTGAAATTCAATGGTGTTTTTCGTAGCAGTACAAGGGGTTGGTTTACTTTTGGGCATGCTTCGTTTGCTTTGCTTTTCTTCTTCGGACACATTTGGCATGGTGCTAGAACCTTGTTGAGAGATGTTTTTGCTGGTATTGACCCAGATTTAGATGCTCAAGTCGAATTTGAAGCATTCCAAAAATTCATATCGCATGGTCAAACGGGCCTTAAATAGGAACATATATTAATATTTTACTAAATATAGAAATGTGTTATTCCTTTTAGAATTAACTAAAATGGAAAATGAATCATATGAATTGGACAGAGTACTTTTTTATGTCATGTCATATTAGGGGGTAAATAGTTTTAAAAACCTATATTTGAGGAGGTAATTAAGACTTCTCATATTTTAGATCTACATTTAATAAAATATGTCAAATTTAAGAGGGTATTTAATTATTAACTTTTATTTATTCATGTAGAATTATAGGACAATCAAAGATATATGTACGTACTCTTTGCGAAAAGAAGTCATCGTTACATAATATAGTTGTCTATGATCCCAAAATTTCTTTAATTCGAACACGGTTTAGTTTATTTAGGTTTTACTGTCAGTTCATAGAAGTTAAACTATTTGTTTAATTATCCTACTATTATTCGATTAATACTTCATTTTCCTCATTTGGGGTAGGAATTAGCCTTCTGCTTTTTCGTTACTTTCTCTATCCCAATTTATGTGGCACAAATGATCAAGGAGAGTTTCGGACCCATAAATTTCAAAAGCTTCTTTTCTTTCTTGAACTTTGTGTCAAGTCAAACAGTTCCACGTAAATTAGAACAAAAGGAGTAGTATAGTAGGTATCATTGCCACACATTAAAACTAGACACTACTTTGTTTAGGTTGCATGCAAGTTATTAATAAGAATTAAGCTCAAAATAACATGGCATTGCTAGAAAGAATCATCAAAAGCAAGACAATTGCAAGTAGCTACCAAGAATTATCAAAAAAAATAACAACGCTGAAAAAAGAGAAACAGTATAAGTTCTAGCCAGTGCCTCCAAGCACACCCTTGAGCTTCTTGATTTGTGCTTCATCAAGGAATGTTGTAGCCTCAACCAACTTAGTTGACAAGTCGTTGGCAAACAACGCGAAATCCATGATTTGAAGGCCAGGATTGGAGCTACTAAAGAAGACATAAGCTACAGAGTTGAAACCAACTGCATTCACTTGAAAATGCAACAAACCTTGTGGGAATACCATTAGTTCACCTTTCTTGATTGTCTTCAAGTAAACAGTGTTTGTTGAAGAAACAAAAGCAGCTGTGATCGACCCTTGCACGACAAGCAGGACTTCAGAAGCACCAGGATGAGTGTGAAATGGTACCACACCACCAGGTGCTAAGTCGAGACGTGCTGCAGAGAGACCTAGACCATTTAGGCCAGGGAATTGAGCTGCAAATGCTGGTGACACTGATGCTTTGATGACGTTTGAGGTGTTTCCTGCTGCACTTAGACCGGAGAACACAAAGTCGTTCACCGTGACTTTGGTAACAGACTTGCAAGAGTAGCCTGCAGGGGACTCTGGTCCTTTCAAGTCTGCTACACAAAAGTCTTGTACAGAAGCATTGCTGCTCAAGATGAGGACAGCAAAGACAAATAGAAGTTTGAACATTTTCACTTGCTAGGAATGATGTTTATGTGAAAATATGTTATACTAAAGTTAGTGTATATATATAGATAGAGTCAAGTGAGTGATGAAAAATATGTCACTTGAATTTCTATAGGAAATGATAACAACCACAAGTTTTGTGACATGGCCTATCATGATTTGAAGAAGTGAATACACCACAAAAAGAAAAACTCCCTTCTAGCTAGAACACGTAAAGATATGGTACCTGGACAATAACTCAGCCCAAAAAGTTAGATCACGAGGAGAGGATTGAAAAAGTCCATATAAGCAGACCATCAATCCATTCCAATGTGGGACTTTTACCCGCTCTAACAAACCAGGATATGTTTGTTGATTTGTAGAGAGGTACATTGAGATATTTTGTTTTCTATTTTTGACAGGAGTGGAATTCTAAATATAAATCATGTCTCGGATTGATAACACTATTTAGTTTGAGCAATATGTATGTTAGGACCGAAATAATCAATCGTGATGGGGAAACTTACGAAGGAAATCCTGAATGACGATAAAATCAGACTATAAAACAGAAATATACTAGAGGAGACACAGTTTTAACGTGGTTGGGTCAATTGATCAACATCCACGAGCAGAGATGAGTAATCATTGAGATGATAAAATACACTTTGAGAAGGTTCACACAAAAAAATAGCTAAGACTTTTGTCTAAGAAAATCAGGGCAAACAACTAACAATATAATGTTTGCATCTGGCATGTGAATTACAATCCCAATGGTATAGTGCTACTTTCAGTTTTCTCTTCATATTTATTCTTGGTTTGAAAAAGATTTCCTCATATCTTGGTAAACTAACTACCATCTTCATCTTTTCTTTCTCCAATGGTATTGCCATAAAATGTTGTTATTACTGTTAGATTATCAACAACAATTATGCCTCTATCCCAAACAAGTCGGGAGTGGCTATATTGATCCTCATTGTCCCATTTAAGCTCAAATCATGTAAATACTAGTATTAGATTACCAAAATATATATAAATGAATAAACCATTGCATAAACATGAATGTTTTATATGACAAAAGGTGCATTGAGTCAAGTGGTCCTAAAGGCACATGGTTAGAGAAAGTGATTAGTCTAAAAGAAGACAGAATGACAACTAGAAAACCCCAAAATAGTACTCCCTCCACCCCAATTACGTGGTACCGTTTGACTTGACACAAATTTTATGAAAGAAAGACTTTTGAAGTTTGTGGTCTCATTTCACTATGGTAAAATAAGAATTTTAAAGTTATTAAATTATTTTCAATTTAACGGAAGATGACATTCTTTTTGGAACAGACTTAAAAGAAAAATGTGTCACTTCTTATATGTCCTTCAATTAGCTAAAATCCATGATAATTGGCAAGCTATTGAAACAGGAATAAGTGGACTAGAGTAATTGCCCTTCCACAAAGGCTTTCAATAGTGCAAAATATGGTCACCAGTGCGCAAAAGAATTCAAAAATGGATTTAGCATTGGTAGAGAGTTAATGTGTGTCCCTACCATGGAAGAACTAGAATAGGCCCATAATGTAGCTTTCGATATCTACTTTGGGACTCCATTTAGCTGGATTCACGTTACATAAGGCCCATTATAAGAGGAAGTGACACCCTAGCCTAGAAATTTGAAACCTCTGAATAAAAGTGAAGGGATTCAATCCATCATACCACAATCCTTGACAGATGGATATTGAACAAGAATGCAACACAAGGACTTTCCATGGGGTTAGCATAATGTAATAGTCGATATCTAACTTTTGGAGCTCTTTTAACTGGGCACAATCAAACCCCAAAATAAAGATGAAAGTTACAAACAAATTTGAAATTACACACCCATGAAAGAGGATTGTTAACTTTACAGAATTAAAGGGTGACAATGGTGACAGTTGAAAGGGACTCACAACTTTTTATACGAATATGACAGATATCCAAGTCTAAATAGTCCATAAGGAAACTACTGAAGCACAATCAATAAGCATCAATGTTAAAATCATACGAGTAGTTATATACTGAACAATCTACCGAAGAACACTCTTGACTAATCATTGATGCCAGGTTTCTAGCTTTGAAGCGTTGTAGTGCAAACAACCAGGAGTGCTCAGCCCCACGCCATGGAGCATGCATAGTTAACTACCAACTTACCGTCAAAACCAAAGTTCTGCAACACAAGAGAATAGAGATAATATATCAATAATAAGATCTGAAAACAAAGTTAACAGTCTAATCAAGTTTAGTAACTAGACCAGCTCAAGAAAAGGAATGAATAGTCAATTTACCAATTTAGAGATTGAGACATAAAGAAGGAGAGAAGAGACGAGGAAAAATAGGAGAACTCAAAAAGAAACATATAATTTTCTACCGATTGTCCATAAATGCATCAAGAGCTCATGTATGATGCTGAGTTGTTAAAATTTGTTTAACTTCAAATAGCAAAGAGAACCCAAGGCAAAGAGCATTTAAGTGCATTCAAAAAGAATGTTATATTGGTCTCTCTTTGACTGTCTAGAGATTGTGGAATGTTAGTCGAAGAAGATGTTTGGTTCATACTGTAGTTTATACCAAATACTGAAAAAAATCAAGTTGTCACTTTCTTGGATTTTTGAATCTTCAAAGATTGTCAATAAAAGAAATTTTATCATACGTCAAAAAATTATGTATGTTGTGAAAAGAGAGGGAATACATAAGCTAGGTTGCTCGGACGCAAAAATGTCAAAGGGTGCGTGTCGGATTCTCCAAAACTAGTGTTTTTTGGAGAATCTGACACAGGTGCGGCATAGAAAGAGAAGAGTCCACGCAACTTAGCACATAAGTGTTACGAGAAAACAATTGTTTTTTTACAAAAACAAAAACTTCAAATGAAAGTAAAATGTCAGATCACCAAAGGACATCCATCCTAAAAACACCAGTACAAAACTAAAGCCTGGTGATAAAAAAGGGAACATTATCCATCTTCCAGTCAAAGAAAATAGGGAAAAGAAAAAAACACTATATCCATCTTCCAGTAAAGTGGTTGTCAAACGAAGGTCAAATGTCTGATCAGCAAAAGACATACATCTTGAATAATTACATGGAAAAATAATATAAGCATGAAACTTACATTGTATAGGTCAATTACCAACTCATCTGGATTTGGTGAGAAGGCGCTGTTGACATACACAAACTAGAGGGGAAAGAATATATCAGTAATCACAACTCTAATGCACAGTACTTCAGAATTTCAACAATTGAGAGGAATTCTTTCTTCTGTATGTTAGAATTTCAAGAAAGATAAAGGGCTTACCAATGTCTCCCTATGGAGTTGACGGCGCAAAAAATCTATTACTTTGATGAATTTGTCAGTACCTGCAATCTATATTGATGTTTATATACAATTTGATAATTAGATGAACGCATGACAGGAAAAAGAGGACAGAATATTGTAAAACCTATTTTTCAAATCAAGGAAGTACAGCTTTGTATCTTTGATTGGATACAATAACATCTAGAAAACTATAAATCTATAGAAGGTGAGTATCTCATCGAGATCTACTGCATGCGAACTAAGCTTTTGGTATTAAGTGGATAAGGTTAGAGGGGTGGACCCATTATCCCCGAGTTTCGAAGGCTGCGATTGGTCCTAAGGGCTGGCTCCAATTTCTCAGTCATAAAAAAACAATATATCTTATCTGGTCAAATGGTGTCAAACATTTTGCGACCGATGAGAGGCATACTATTGCATTAGGCTAGCCAAATATGACAATAAAGATGAGTGTGCAGAGTCCGTGCCAAAGATGGCTCAAATCAAATTTCAATTGACACCGGATAAGTGCCCCTTTTCGTTTCCTTGTGATGATTGCAAAGGCAAGCATCTGTATATTAATGCCATTGAGATTCTTCTTCAAGATTTTCAAAAACTTAAAATATTTAATTGGACTTCAAGAATATTGAAAATCTTCTTTAATTAGGGTTCAAGTCTGACTTGAACTTGTATTCTTTTGCCCTTGAAAAACTTCCCCTAAAAGACCATAGATATTCTTGTCCGCTCCAACTATCATAGCAACAATACACCAATCAAGATCAATCCCTCATATACTTGTTCATCTTCAGGGCATCCAACTACTCATTCATTTGCCTCATTAATATTATCCAAGGCAATTGCATCAATGGTATCACGAGCATCATAACGACGCGCAAGCCTTCTCTTTTTGGAATGAATCTGCATATAAGTTGTAAATATTAATTAATAATATAGAAATTGGGATAGAAAACCTTCTTCTTACGTGTTCAAACACACTCCAATTCGATGAGCTGGAAGTTAGACTAAATACTTTCATGACAAACTTTTGCAAGGTTGGAGTTTGACTATCATTCAACTATAAATTCTTTTTAAGGTTAATAAGTATAAATAACTTGAATAAAGCTATAAAGAACTAAAGCAACTCACTTACCCAGTGACCTTGAGTCTCTTGGAGACTGATCACAACCAAACATTTCAGCTGCATTTTTGTACATAGGAAGCTCGGTGACTAATATATATTGTTATATTGGCTTCATCTTCTAAACACATTTATAATAATCCATCCACACTTTTGAATCTGAAATGTCATTTTCCTAAGCAATATAAAACAACCTTGGATTCAAAATATGACTTGTTGCATGCAAAGGCCAATGGAGTCCACCGCAAATAATTTCAAACACTTCCTCATATTGCCTCCAAACTCCACCTAAAGCTCGTTCAATAGTTTCCTTGACTCTATCTATTGCTTCATGAATGTAGCCCATTGGTGGGTTTTTTTCCCATCCACCAAAGAAGAACTTTCATCAAAGGACCGCAGACTATAAGTGCCCGGACAATATCATTCCAAAAAGTGTGCAAAAATAGGATGGTTGGCAACTTTTTTCCCCCAAAATTTCCTTTGCAAATCTACTTGAAGTCCATTCGGTTGGGAGGACTAGAGTTCCCAAGTTTTTCCTTTGTACATACGTAGTTTGGAAAGACAAGAGGGTCGTTGCAAATTTTGTCTAGACCAGTTTCACTAAATTTCTTATATTGGTGAATTTTCTTATCAAGTTCAACAATGATCCTTGACTAATGTAAGAATGGATCTTGACGGCCTTCTTAAAAGCTGTAGAAGTAATATTATAGTAATTAGTAGCTAATAAGTATTAACTATAAAGAAAGTTAGAGGATAGGAGAGAAATTACCTAAAGCATATGTGTTAATATTGAATATGTCACCAAACATCAAGTTGATGCAATGAGCAGCACATGCAGTCCAATAAATGTGTGGGTACACACCTATCATCATGTCACCCGCTTTAACATTCTCACTAGCATTATTACTGACAACTTGTTCCAATCTGATTCTCTAAATAGTGCTCTTGAAAAGTTGTACATTTTGGTAAAATCGATAGATTTGTTGCTCACATCAACAGAACCAAAAAATACACTATCTATTGGAGAATTCAACAAAATATTCATGATCATTTTACCATTTTGTGTCGTCCATCATAATGGAACATCCAAACTTTCTCCATTACACTTTATGCTCATCAACAATCTTGTCCACTTTTTTCATCTCTTTTTTTAGGTGAGTAACTCTAAATTCATGAAAGGTGGCTTCATTCCTGGGCCCAAGATAACATTTGATAAATTCATTGAGGTCGTAGGATAACAAAGTTCAGGATGAAGTCTCCTATTTTTTCTTTCATGAAGTTAGAGTTACTCACCTAAAAAAAAGGTGAAGAAAGTGGACAAGATTGTTGATGACCATAAAGTGCAATGGAGAAAGTTTGAATTTTCCATTATGATGGACAAATGAATGGTAAGAAATGATCATCAATATTTTGGTGAATTCTCCAAAAGGTAGTGTGTTTCTTGGTTTTGTTGATGCTAACAACAACTCTACCGATTTTATCAAAATGTACAACTTTTGTTTGAGAGCACTATTGAGAGAATCAGATCGGAAAATGCGGTAAAAGTTGTCATCAATAATGCTAGTTTGTTAAGCAGGTGACATGATTGGGTCTATACCCACATATTATTGGACTCCATGTGTTGCTCATTGTATCAATTTGATGTTTGGTGACATATTCAAGATTAACTTATATGCTTTAGATAATATGACTTTCATATCCTGTAACTTTCTTTATGTTAATACTATTAACTACTAAATACTATAATATTCCTTTTACAGTTTTTAAGAAGGCAAGATCCATCTTACATTAGTCAAAGGTCGTTGTTGAACTTGATGAGAAAATTCACTAATGAAAGAAGTTTGGTGAAACCGGCCAAGATAAGATTGGCAACGGCCTTATTGACTTTGCAAGTTATGTACGTACAAAAGAGAAACTTGAGAACTCTGGCCCTCTCAACCAAATGGATTTGCAAAGGAAATTTTGGGGAAAAAAGTTGTCAACCATCTTATTTCTGCACACTTTTGTAATGATGTTGTTCAGGCACTTAAAAGTTTGTAGTTCTATGATGAAAGTGCTTTGTTTGGTGGATGGGGAAAAACCCCACCAATGGGCTATATTTATGAAGCAATGGATTGGGCCAAGAAAACTATTGAATGGGCTTTTGGTAGAGTGTAGAGGCAATATGAGGAAGTGTTTGAAATTGATGTAACTCCATCGGCATCTGCATGCAACAGGCCATATTTTGAAGTCGGGGTTGTTTTATACTGCTCTAGAAAATGATATCTTAGATTCAGAAGTGTGGATGGATTATCATAGATGTGTTGAGAAGATGAACCCCAATATAACAACACAAGATAACTAGTCGCTGAGCTTTCTAAGAATAAAAATGCAGATAGGATGTTTGGTTGTGGTCAATCCCAAAAAGCCCTTAAGGTCACCAGGTAAGTGAGTTGGTTTAGTTCATTATAGCTTTACTTAAGTTATTTGACTTAATTATACTTATTAACCTTATAATTATTTTTCTATTGTTTAATGGTAGTCAAACTCCAACGTTGCAAAAGTTTGCTATGAAAGTATTAAGTCTAATTTGTAGCTTATATGTATGTGAGTGAAGTTGGAGTGTGTTTGAACACATAAGAAGAAGATTTATATCCTAATTTCTAAATTATATTATTAGTAGTATCTATTAATTGATCTCTACAACTTATAGGCAGATTCATTCGAAAAAGAGAAATAGGCTTGCACTATCATGTCTCAATGATCTCGTATACAATAGAACATTGAAATGTCGTTAAGATGCTCGTGATACCATTGATGCAATTGCCTTAGATAATATTGATGGGGCAAATGAATTGTTAGTTGGATGCCCCGAAGATAAAGAAGATGAACTAGTATATAAGGGAGGTGATCTTGATTGGGGTACTATTGCTACGACAGTTGGAGCTGACGAGAACAACTATGGTCTTCTAGGGGAAGTTCTTCAAGGTCACTTGACAAGGGTAAAAGAGTACATACTACATCTACAAGTTCAAGTCTGACTCGACCCTAATTGATGAAGAATCCAAGGAGGAAGAAGATGAGGAGCAATATAATGAAATGGATCTTGGACTTCAAGAATTGGAAAATCATGAAGAAGAATAAACTTTTAGAGTTCTAGTATTGTTGTTTTATGAATTATTGAGACATTCAAGTTCTAAACTTTTAGTATCTACTATCTACTGTCACAAGCTACTACCAGTATCTATCTAATTAAGAGAACCAGCAGCTCCTAAATGAAGGATCCATTTATGCTGAAAACTAACAGCCCCACTTATAACCAGCTCCATCAGGCCACCACCAGTGCTACTGCTGAGAAAAAACCAACCGCTGCATTTATGCTGGTATTATACTTGAGGGTTGATTTACAACCTAACTTGTACATTCACAAAATCACAATGAAATACACTAGCTCCCTTTTCCAGTTGGATCTCCACAACCTACAAACACTTGGCTTAAGAGCAAGGATAGGAAGCCTAAGGAATAATCACTATAGCGTATGAAAGCATGAAGGATGGAGGCAAAAATTGTAGGACACTCTTGGACTCTCCGCATGACCACTAGAATCCTAATTTTCCCCTCTATCCACTCTACCTATAGGTTGACGAACAAAACAAAGATAATCTACATGAAGAATCATCTATAGATATGGAATTCGTTTGGGCATACCCACCTAAGCATTATCTCCTGAAAGGAGACTTGATACAAAGGATTGATATAGTCGAATCCAACTAATTCAGAACTCGGGCATAATTAATTAATTGGTTGACACAAATTTTGACTCGCATTCTCGGTCTCTTTTGATTCATCATCTGCACTTTAGCAACAATGAAAATAAACAGGGATACATGAAAACAATTAACAGGACATCCCAATGAATGGCATTCAATTGTACTTTAATTTATCTTCTCTCTTTCTTCTTTTCATCACATAAGGAGCTGGATGGGTGTCTATGAAGATTCCATTAGAATACCATCCTTAATAAGACTGTCAATACCCAAGTATGAGGGTCAATACATCAAATTTGGATTGATTTCTCATATAGTCACTTAGCTAATAGTTAAGTTACCTTTATCAAATCTCCAGCATAAATTCACACCGATTCCTTAAATATAGTACTTCTGTTATCTAGACTGCTTTGGACTATTTTTCCTTAAGTCAAGCGTCTATCGGAAACAGACTCCCTACCTCGTGTTAGGAGTAAGGTTTGTGTACACTCTACCTCCCCAGTCCCCACTCTGTGGAGCCACACTGGGTATGTTATGTAGTATTAAGAACTCATAGTCAAAGGAAAAGTACAATAGCAGTGCAGCAATATATAGCTAGGGTTTAGAATTAGGAGAATATGATCGAAGAAAACAAACCTTGAATTTGGCTTGTTTAAGAATCGGAGCATCGCCAGTGGCTCTTAAATGAACAATCACTTCATAACCATCAAAATCAACAATCAATCACTACATACTCATCAAAATCAACAATCAAATCACTACATGATCAACAAAAAAAAAAAACAATAATCCATTGAAAAGAGGGGAACGGAATTTGAGGTTTGACAAAATTGAAGCAAGTAATGAGACCTTTTCGAGAATCGGAAGCCATAGCTATGGAGTATTAGCTGATTCTTTTGATTCCCTCACGATTTCTGGATTCTCTCTTCACAGCCCCTTCCCTGAAATTAGCAGTGCGTCCAAATTTAGAGAAAATGTCAAGTCCTTCAAGGAACCTTAACTATACTTTTATCATATTTAAACCTTCAACTATTCAAAAACTTATTAATTTTACTCTTTTAACAATATACTTATCGGTTTTAGTCCTTATAAGATTTAAAAATTTATCAATTTTAGTCTCTTAACAATATACTTATCGATTTTAGTCATTTAAGTATTATAAAAAGACCAATAACCTCAACAATTCAAAATAAAATTAATGAGGAAAGAAAATATAAGTCCAAATTTTATTCAATAGAGGATAAAATGAAGCATATAACTATGGTTAATGACTTGAGTATGATGTGCTCCCTTCTTTGGCTATTAATGGTTCATAATGAGCGCAATTTTTTTTTAATTTTATTTTTTATACAAAAAAAAATAAGAGATTTGATTTCTCTATGTAAAATTAAATAAATAGAATAAAATCAATCTATTTTTTTATAAATAAAAAAACTTAAAAAAAAGTTGTAAAACTACCATTTTATAAATTTCAGCTTCTTAAAAATTAAACAAATTTCCTTTAATAAAGTCGTTGGAGTATAATTTTTTAAATTCAATGGATAATCATTTTTTGCTTTTTATAATAAATTAGCATATTCAAGTCATTAGTTGCAATAATCTGCTTCATTTTATCATCCATTGAATGAAATTATGAGTTATATTTTATTTCCTCATAATTTTTATTTTGAATCGTTGTGTTACAGTTCTTTGTATAATGGTAATTTAAAAAAGTAAAAGTAGAGGGGCGAAAGAAACAACTGAAAAATGGATAAAGTATTTAATTTCTCGAGACATGGGTTCCGTTAATACAAACCTAACTTATTTGTATAAAAAATGGTCAAAGACCAAACATGTTAAGTTTTTTATATACTTAAAGGACTAAAATTGATAAATGTTTAAAATCGATAAATGTATAGTTAAGGAGCCAGATCTAATAAGTTTTTGAATAGTTGAAAGAATAAATCCGATTAAAATATAGTTAACGGATCATTTTAGACCTACTCCTATAATTAATGAACTATTTATGACATTTTCTTTCCAAATTTATATTAGGGCTAGTGGTTTCCGAGATGAATAGTCAATTTGTTTATCTGTCTTATTTTAATTTGACAAGAAATTTAATAAAATAGTGAACTATATATTTGTGTGAGAGAGAAATATAATTAAACAAACTTCTCCCTCTACCCTCTTGTCCATATTATAATTAAAACTTTTTGTTATGTTTATCTTTTATTTAAATAAGTTCTTAAAATAAGTTTTTAACTATTTTATATTTTCTAAGAGATTAATTGAGAAATAATGAAGAGAATAAAAGTGAAAAGTAATTTTTTTTTATTTATGCCCCCAATTTATTTTCTTAAGATATTTCCAACAATTCACTCAATATGGACTAGAGAAAATATAATATTGAATTTTATGATTTTAAAAATATGTCACGTAAGAATTAAAATTTAAAAATTATAAAGAAAAAAGAAGATATACTATTTCTTTAAACAAAAGAAAGAAAGATTACAAAAATTAAGATTAAAAAAAAAACACAACATAGATTATCTTATTAACAGATGATATATAATTACCCCTCTAATTATAGCAATTTTTTTTTTTCGAAGAGACTCCAATTAACAATTTTCGAAAGAGGTATAAAGACCCCATTTTCAACCAACTTTAATGATAATTTATTTATTCTTTTGCAAATCACCATCTCAAACACCTTAGCCCATTACACAGAACATTATAGTATAATTGATCATCAAAGTCATTCGTTTTGTTTTGTGTTCTTAAAATTATGCAACTTTGTTCAGTAATTTTTAAAATCATTCAACTTTACGTAGAATCAATATTTAGGTTTAGGATGGATTGAAATATGATTTTAAATTTTCCTAATAAATTAAAGTTGTCATGTCATTAAATAGGTATAAAAAAATTTCAGCTAAAATGATCATATAAGTTAACTAGGCAAAGTTGGATGACTATACAAATTAACTAGACAAAGTTGCATGATTTTGGAACACAAAACAAAATGAGTGACTTTGATGACCAATTTCTATAATATTTTTTTGGTCAAGTTTTTAAATCAGGTTATTTTGAAAAGTGTTTTTTTTTCCAAAAGTACTTTTCAAAAAGGTATTTTTGGTGAGAAATAATCAGTGTTTGACCAATAAATTTTAAAAACACTTTTGAGCAACAATTAGAGTTTGACTAAAAAAAGTGTTTTTTTAGAGAAAAACTATTTTTTTAGCTTTTAAAAAACAGTTTCTGCTACTCCCCAAAATACTTATTTTCTCTCAAAAGCTTAGTCAAACACCACACTTTTTAAAAATAAGTATTTTAAAATAAATAAATAATAAATTTGACCAAATATGAGATCATTCATATATTTTCAAGTCTCTTATAAAAGCTAATATGATGTGGTGTACAAACCAATTTGAGTTGTCACAACTCGATTTCTCAAGTACCTACCATAACCCACCAGTAGGTAAACCAAAACATATATACAAATAAAGATCCCTCCCAAAACCTGGAAGTCACTGGTACAGACCTACTAACAAAAGAGTACAAGTCCCAAAAGTGGACCACAGAGACTTGACTATCTCGAAAGGCAAAAGACAAGTCTATATATACAGATGGAGATTGAAATAGTACAAAATGCCGTGTGCTCACCTCCGTCTCTGGATCAGACTACTCCAAGCTGGATCAACGCTGGCCACTAGTGCTCAGACCTGCATCACGAAACAGATGCAGAGCATAGCATGAGTACCAAAACAGCAGGTACCCAGTAAGCATCATAGGCCGACTGAACTCGAAAAGTAAAGGCAATATGAAAAGAAGGAACAACACAAACGGAGGTCAAGAAAGGAAAACTAAGTAACAATGGAATGCACACGAGTGTAGAAAGAACTAACTAAAGTAATCTATAAGTTAACTACACCTAACTGGACCCTCATAAGCCCAGAAGGTACACTCGTGCACAATTAAATTAAAAACCCGAACGGACCCCCATAAACCCGACGAGTACACAGAATAACTATATCTAAAGAGAATTGCATATGAGAACCCAAGAACGAAGAACATCGAACCAAAACTTCAACCCCAATAGTAGAATCTGACAGTACGGAGGTCGGACCTCGATTCGGATGCTCACTAGAAGTAACCAATCACAAGTATCAAGTAACTAAGGCCGGACCTCTAACCGGATGCTCTATATAAGTATCTGGGCGATAGAAGTCGGACCTCGAACCGGATGCTCTATATAAGTATCTAGGCGATAGAGGCCGGACCTCGAACCGGATGCTCTATATAAGTATCTAGGCGATAGAGGCCGGACCTCGAACCGGATGCTCTATATAAGTATCTAGGCAATAGAGGCCGGACCTCAAACCGGATGCTCTTTGAACATATTAATGAGGTCGAGACTAGAGCTCGAATCCGAATGCCCGACAAAGGTACCAATGTAGCTGCTGAAAGAGTCCCAATCGATCCATGCTCAAAAATGTCCGTGGAACACCGTCCACACTTAGCCAATCAATGTAAGTCCTTGGAACTGAATCGAAAGCCAACTTCAAATCGCGAAGCAGAACTAGTGTCGCCGACGTAACTCGTGAAGCCGTAACATTGAAAAAATAAGGATAACTATCGTCAGAGTAAGCATATCACCTAGCTAAGGTCCAAACTATCAGACTCCAGTCTGCTACACCAGTCTACAGGGATCTAAGCCGGCCGAGCGACGTCGGGGCAAAACTAAGGCCTATCGGTTCCGAATCATAAATTTCTAAGGCAAGCACTAGTCAAACCTAAACTAAGGCCCAGCATGCTTTAGATAAATAGTAATCAAGCATACAAGCACTCCACATAGCAAGAAGGGTCAATTAGTAACACATAGCATGCTCACAATTACCCGATGAATCCCGAAAGAGGCCGAAACATGATTTCTAAACACCTATGCATTATTCAATAACTACCAACCCAAATCCCAACTAATCAACATGCATTCACACTCTCAAGCTCAATCAAAGAGAGGGAAACCGTAGCCTACTTGTAGGCAGATCACGCGCGCTCCAAAAATCACTTCTCCGGAGTTTTCCCCTTCCGATCTGCCTCAAAACACTGACACACTATCAAAAATAGATTCACAACGTTATTACGGTTATTTAGACACTAAAATTGCAAGAAACAGAGACAAACCATTTTTGGGGTCAAAACGGGGAAAGTGGGACCCGCGTTGGAAATTCTAGAATTAATCCCAAAAGTAGGTCTCAATCAGTTCCCCGAGCTCTTGTCCCAAAATGGGACACAATTCGAGGCTCAAGAACATCACAATATCAACAAGCAACCAAAACCCAGATTTTCTCAAGAACTATAAATGGGACAGCAGCTGAATCAGTAGATTTACCAGAAACAAGAGGTCTACAGCAAATTCTGACAACACCACAATGTTCTCCTCGAAAAACCACTCAAGATAGCCTCAAGAATTACTGAAATAGAACCTAAAATGACTGAGAAAACAAGTCTCAAAAATTCCAAACCAAGCTCACAAAAAGGGTCGCGGCAGCAGGGATTTTACGAGATTTACCTCAAACGGGGACCCCAAATCAGTTTCCAAGCTCACCAACTCATTCCGTGCAAAAAACCCCACAAGATGGACCTTTGGATCATTGAATTTGGACTAGAAATGAGAGAGTTATGCCCTTTTAAAGTTTAGAACAATTGTTGTTTCAGCACCAGATTTTCAGCAATAAAAAAAACTCAAACGGGGCACTCCGAACTCGTTCGAAACCCCGTGCACACAAACAAGATATGCAACCATAGCAAATTCTATATTCCGGACTCAATGGCATAGTCAAAATTTGCATCAGAGGTTATCTCGATAAAAAGTGGGTCCCACTTCCAAGAGCCATTTTGACCATTATCCACCGAGGGGCTCGGAATGAGTCCGGAGGCCTCGGGAGTCGAACGAAAGGTTGTTCTAGACCAAACTCAACATTTTGGAGCTAACTGCGCTGACGGAATTTTCATCTGAACGCGTTTTCCAAGAATGTTTACCAAAGTCAACCTTAGGTCAAATTTCAAAGGCTAAAACGTCTAAACGCACTGACTCACACTGAAAACCTCGAGAGTCATGCCGACCATGCTACTAGCCTAAAATAACCCTTTCGGAGCTGATGGAATCGTCATAATTGGATTCCGATGTCATCTTCTTAAACTTTTGATCGAAACTGATCGTTTAAGGTTCATAAGCTCCAAAAACACTAAAACTTGCATAATAACCAAACGAACGACCAGGTGACCGAACTGTCAGTCCCAACAAGTCATAAATGACTTGGGGTCGCTATAGGAACGCTCTAAACGACACACAGAAGGCAAGATACAGAAATGACCGGGAGGGTCATTACAATACAACTTGTTTGGATGGTTGATGCCAATTGTATCGTATTATTCAATTCTATTGAATCGTGACATTAAATTTATTATCATATAATAACGAAAATTTTTATTTATATAATGACTTATTTAGTGTGATCTCGTTATTTTTTTCTTCTTCTCATTTTGTATTTAATTATTTCTTCTTTTGTCTATTTTTACTTATTCAATATCACCTTTTGAATATCATAAATCCAACACTTTCAGAAATGATATTATAAATAGTAAGAATAAATTAAAAATTAAGTAATAAATTATTGTAACCATCAAAACAATACAGTACATCATAAAATAATATGTAATGATCATCCAAATAAAGAGTTAAATTTTTATCGTCCATTTTTTCTTGCATGTCTTTGAACATTTGTAAGAAAAAAATTATGTGATTGTCCTGTATGAAAATAACCTTCATAGAGTATTTATTACAAAGACAAATATAGTCACATGTTGCCAAATTTGCTTTAGATGCCTTTCTCAACTAAGGAAAAAATCAACCCTAATTAGAAAAATAATAACATTATAAAAACTCAGAAATCGAGACAACAAAGGAAGAGGAACCAAGAATTGATGTGAGACCAATTTTAGAAATATATTAATAGAGGCCTGACTTATTTGTCTTAATTAATTAATACTATAAGAAAGATAATCTTGAAAGGTTTGCCAATCCCTACAAACATCAAATACATTAATTCAAATAAACTATAAAAAGCATTTGATTTCGTACATGATACAATTGAGTGGCCAATTACATACAAACAATCGAATTCAGTGATTCTAAATTTTGAATTTAAAACTAACAACCACACGTTATGATTTGATAAAAAAGATATATAATGTTGAAAGGTTTTTAATTTTCATCGTAGTTTACAGGCTATACCCAATATGCATAAAGTATTCACAACAGAGTGCTTACTAGAAGGGCATATGTGGTGACAGAGATTATAGCGATTGCAGATTATTCCGGGGTTCCAAAAAAAATGTCTCATAACCAACAAGCGTTGTGGTAGAGTAGTAAGTACTCATCCATCTTTAACCAGAGATCTCGGGTTCGAGTCCTACTAGATATAGAGTCACCTTTGTTAGGAAACACTTTACCCTTCAATGTGGAACTTTCTGGCGCGAATTTGAATTTAATCGGATTCTAATATGAATACCAAACACCAGATGAGATAACCAAAAAAAAAAGAAAAAAAATACCTCATGAATCGATAAGAAAGATAATCTTGAAAGGTTTTCCAATCCCCCCCAAACATCAAATACATTAATTCAAATCAACTACCACTACAAGAAAAGCGTGAATTACATGGGGATTTTCCTGGGGATTAGTATGAAAAATTGATGGAAAATAAGTTTCCTGCGAATTTTCATACTAATACCCTGAAAAATCCCCATGTAATTCACACTTTTTTTTAGTGATATATACAAAAGGATTTAATTTCGTACATGATACAATTGAGTGACCAATTTAGTTATAGACACAACGGAAATTACATATTAACAACATATTCATTGATTCTAAATTCTGAAATTGATACTAACAACAACGTCTCTAAGAAAGATAATCTTGAAACGTTTTCCAATCTCCACAAACATCAAATACATTAATTATATTCAAAATCAACTAAAAGCATTTAGTACATATGATACATCAAATACATTAATTCAAATCAACTAAAAGCATTTTGTACGGGAGAGATGAATTTAGATATAGTAGATGCAACGCAAAGCATCACTTGTGAAAAGAAATAAAAAGTAATTACGTATAAACAACAGAATTCACTAATTCAAAACTCTAAATCTGACACTACTAACAACTTCATGAGTGCATATTTATGAGTCGTGTCATCAACAACGTATACATTTCAAATAATTAACAAGATGAGAACCCGTTAATCCAAAGTTCCAAATCGTTATGTTGCGTCTCTTCTGAGAAAATTGCAATTTGACTAGAACTTGAAGGAAAATAGCTTCTTTGCCTTTCATTTTTGTTGGAATTATTAATGTCACCAAGTTCTTGATCACCATTAACAATAGTACAACTGGTAGTACTATTTTCCAAAATTTGGTCACGTAAATCAGGTGCATTAAGAAGCTCAGCTAGAAAAGGATCGTCAACATCGAAACCAAACATGAAATTGAAGTTATAATTCTCCGTTTCAACGGACAAATTTGTTGGCGAATATGATTCTGATACTGGTTGTTGTTGTTGTGGTACTTGCTCGGACAATGATGAAATTGAGAACGATGATGATGAAGATGTTACAATATTAGTTGTCACGTTTTCCTCTGTCATTACCTTGTGATTGTTATCATTTTCAGTAGTCTCATGTGGGTCTACTACTGAATTACTAGTAGTAGGACTCATAAAAACTTTAGTGCACCTGACTGCCTTTGTGTGGACAACCAAACACGGGGAGGAGGAGGACGATGATCCCCCGTGTCTAACGTCCGTTAGTAAATATTGTGAATCCCGAGGACTTGCATGTTCTTGATTATTTGGTTGTAGTTGGGCAATTGGGTTTGGTATGGCTGATTTTGCATGACTAGAACGATGGCGTTGACGATTTGAAGATGTTACGCCATTTGGTTGATCAGAACGTGTTCCTTCTTGAAGTCTTCGCCCAATGTTGGTGTTCCAATAGTTCTTGATTTCATTGTCTGTTCGTCCTGGTAGCCTTCCGGCTATCAGAGACCATCTGAACTGATTATCAACATTCGTATATATTACATCACATCAAATGAAAAACTACAACGTATTTACATTTTCCTCATGCTTTTTTCTTCGTAGAAGCAACATGATCAATGATTTTGAGTGAGTGCATAATGTCACACCCAATGAAAAATTTAACACATTTACTCTTTGCTTGTTCTTTTTTCTTCGTAGAAACATAACGATCTAAGATTTTGAATCAGTGAGTAGGAATTTGGTTATCTAACTATATACTAAACAAATGACTAAAAAATTGAATCTTGAAAGAATAATGACCTGTTTCCAAGAAGCTTATGTAGTCTGATTATGAGATCTTCTTCATCTGGACTTATATTTCCCCTCTTGATGTCTGGCCTTAGATAATTTAGCCACCTTAGTCTACAACTCTTTCCACATCTTTTAAGACCTGGCAATTAATTATAAAAATCATTTAAGTAAAGAGTAAACGGACGGAATGAGAAGAAATCCCCAAAGAGAGAATCGAAAATGAAATAGTGAGATCAAACAAAGCAAAAAGTCATGAAGGTTGACAATAATAATGTACGACTTTTTGCGAAAAGGTAAGTTAAGAATTCAATTATAAAAATTATCCTGAATATTCAGGAGTAAATTTAGAACCTTTATAGTGGATTAAAAGAAATAACATACTCTCCTATCAGACAAATCAACAAGAAAGGATGCATAGAATACACAGACAAGAGAGCCGATTTAACCGTGCAGATCAAATGAGCGGTTAGTAATTTTCATATACATGAATCATACATAAATATACAAGATGAAAATAGTACTAACTTGAAGCTTACCAGCTCCTTTGGGAAGATTTCTCCATTTGCCTTCACCATGAACTTTGATATAATCTATTAAAATTTTATCCTCCAAAGGAGTCCATGCCCCTTTGTTTAATCCTTCTCTAGAACAACAAGGCTTTCTACCCATGATTTCTATATAAATTATAATAATATATTATATTCTATGGTCTTTTGTGATTTTGTGATCTTTAGAACTTGGCAATTGTCAAGTTTTCAATATGCATATACTTATAGTATGACAATTTCATATCCACACCCCCACCCCTTGCTAGGTCGAGGGGTAGGTAAAAATTGGAAGAAGTTGTCCCCAAAATATCATTATCTTATATTAAATGATAAAACACATATACACAAGTTTACTAATATTTCTGCAGTTTACTTGTACGATTGGGACCATGTCTTTCTCTCATATAATTCCCTTTTTTTATGAAAGTTACTTAGATCTTTTGCCTTCTTCCTTTGTAAGAAAGGTAAAACTTAATTTTACTGTAGAGCAATGTAGTTTTACAAGTAGGGTTTGGGGAGACCGGAAGAGTGAGGTGAGGTTGTTTTCTATATACCCTTGACTCGAGAAAATGATCATTTCTAATTTTCAAAATAGGTTTGAAAGATGTGCAAGAGTAAGAAGCTATACGATGAAAATATTGATGAAATAAAAGTACTTGGCAGTAAAAAAGTAAAGATAACCAAAATAAAAGAAACATCCGTAATAATAAATTGATGAATAAGATAAAGTTAATAGACTATAAGGTGCTCTAGATTAGAACCTTACTCACCTCTACCCTTGGAAACAGAGAAAACGCTCGACTCTTCACTAATTGACTATCTTAATCTTCGATCTAAATGCTCTCCTATTTAGAATCATGTCTTTGATAAGTTGAAAATGTGTGATGATATTCAATCAACTAATCTCAATATTAAATTAGTTGGAATCAGTTATTACGAATGCAGACATGATAACAAAATAGATATTAGGTCTAATAGCAATACTGAAATTGTTCAAGATCATATAAAAAACTAAATACCCAAGTTCCAACTGATATGGGATTTAACAAAAATGTCTTAAGTGAGGCTTACACTTCACAATATATACTATCACCCCCAAGTCACCCCAGATGATTTTGCTATGCCCCACCTCGAAACTCGTAATAATACTATTACGTTTTTATTTATTACATAAAATCCGTAACAAGAACTATACGTACGTCTCATTGATTATTTATTATCCAGAAAATGCAATATTATCTGTCCAATATTGTTTGACAATCTGGCAAGTTTGTTGGAGATAGTTACTGAAAACCTACAATTAATTTAATGATCACATAAACTTTAATACACACTAATCTAATTTTACGTAATTAGCATGATCCCACCAGTGCTCTTAACTGTCTAATTAATGATAAAAATAGTAGCATTATATTGTGTATAGTATTTCTTTTTTAAAAGTCATATTACACCTGGAAGAAATTAAACTTAAAAGAGAAATAGGGGTATTATATTGCTTTTGGGAGAATTTTTTAAATTTGACTTTTATACCGTCTTGGTGTGAGAAAAGAAATTTGAGTTATCATTATTTTTCCTTGATGTTATGTATACTCTCCGTCCAAAAATATTTATCATGTTTCAGTACTTCTCGAATTTAACTAATTTTTAAAGTTAGATTGAAATAGATAAATTAATATTTTAAATTTAAATATTTGAAAACTATCTGAAAAGTACGGTAAAATATAATGTTTTTCATATCCAATGCATGAAAGAACACATTTTAAAACATCAATTAAAGTTTACATATAATTTGACTCACAAAATAAGAAACGTAACATAATTTGGGACGGGCGGTCGGGCGGAGGGAGTAATTTTCAGGCAACAGAAAATATGGTGGGAGAAGTCAATGTTACTAGAAAATTTTGGCGAATCAAAGAAATCGTAAAAGGAAAAATAATTGAACAACTAAAAAAAAAAGCACTAGGGATACATAGGGGCGGAGCTAGAAGCTTAGATATGCGAACATAATAATTTTTGTTCAAATAATATTTTTATGTTACAAAATTTATTAAATATGTACAAATATTAAGTTTAGAATTCAATTATTGTCATTTGAAAATTTCAAAACCCATAATATTGAAATTTTGGCTCCGTCTTTGAGTACATAACATTTTTTTTGTTTAACCATCTAATATCTGAAGTCAACTTTGTCGACTAATCCTATACTAAAAGGATAAACTGTTTTATCAAGAATTCATTATTTTTAGGATTCAAATTCGATATTTCAAATTTCAACCTTCTCATTACATTCCTTAAGAAAAATGATACATAATAAGTTGTTATTTGTAATTGTTGTAGATATTCGAAATCCACTATATATCTCAGATGACCATCAACTTACAATAGTCACTCAACTTTGTTTTATAACTCAAAAGTTCCTCAACTTAATTACGGTAGTTCACTTAAAAAGTCACTTAACTTAATTACGACAGTTCACTTAAAAAGGCACTCAACTTAATTACGACAGTTCACTTAAAAAGGCACTCAACTTTGTTCTATAAAACAAAAGTCGCTCAACTTAGGATAGTTCATTTAGAAAGTCACCCAATTTAAAAATTAAAAGCACTTAAGTTTGTTTTATATCTCACAAATTACTCACCTATTGATGTCTTACTTAGAAAGCCACCGAACTACTTATTTCTTTAAGCGTATCTTACACCTTATCTGAAAAATTCTGCCATTTGACTACTCACTATTCAAATAAGATATACATAAAAAACTTTTGTTCACATAGCACTTTACAATATTTCAATAAAAGTCAAAACAAATAAATAGAATATTACAAAAAATAAAAATAGAAAAAAAAGAAGAAAAGAAACGGGTATCATATTATTTCTTAAGATTTTAGCTTGAGACAAAGTTTTCATTCAACAAAATTTAATGAAATATGGTTAGGTGACTTATAAGTGAGACATCAATAGTTGAACGGCTTTTGAATTATAAATTAAAATTGACTTTTTAAGTGAATTATCTTAAATTAAATGACTTTTAAATAATAAATAAAATTAAATGACTTTCTTAATGAACTATACCATAATTTGGGTAACCATCTAAAATATTATCTCACTTAATTAAGCCTTTGAAATCTTCGAAATATACAACAACGGAAGGAATTTTAAGATATATTTCTATACTATTGATCTGAACTAAATTTAAAATAAGACAATAACATTTTTTTATAACCATGATGATGTTCAGGCATACTTATGGGTATCCTAACTATTTTATTGGATACATGTTAATTGATCGAGTTATTTGAAATATCTTTTTTTTTAAAAAACTACTTTCCTTTAAAATAATTAAAAAAAATCTTTAGTCTCATCGTCAGAACTTATTTCTAAATGTAACTAGAATGACATTCTACAAATGTGCATAAAAAGCATTTAGATGCGATTTATAAAGAAAATTTCAAAGATATACAGATCAATCTAAAATATTACGCCAACATAACATAATATTGCAATATATTATATAAAATTATAATCGGGGAAAACACTCTATATAATGGGTCAATCTTGTATAATAATACATAACTAAAAGTTCACGCGTATAAATATGGGCTAAATCGGTAAAATTAACGGTGAATGTTTGGTATTCGATTTGGAAATTTTTTATTTTGGATTCGCTAATTCTATAAGTAGTTAAATAGATTCTAAATATTGAATTTTTAAATTTTGAGTTTGATAATTTGATAATAGGTAAATCAAGTTTCGATTTTTACTAATAATGGATATTCATAGATTTACTAATGATTATTTAATTAGTTGTTCGTAAAAAGGTTTCAACTCATATGCAACAACCCCAAATAAAAATAGTTATCTTATTTGGAGCTTTTCTCTCAAAACTTACTTGTTAAGTACTCTTGAAAAACTAATGAAAATTTGTAGAGATTCATGAATTTTTGAGTAATCTTGGATGAGTGGCAATCTTAGGTTTGGAATTTGGATCATCAAAAGGATTGGGGTTGGGGTTGTTAATTCTCCTCTTTCAAATTTGTAAAAACAATGTAAAATATAACTTTTTTTTTGGTTTCCTATACAGTGGCAGGTGTTTATATTAGTGTTCTAAATATGATTTTTTCCATATTTACGGTTCGAAATTAAGACTTTCAGTTAAGGATAGATCAGTTCCATTACTACACTACAACCTATATTTGTAATAAAATATAATTCTAAAATCTCCTGTCTTGTAAATTGTAATAAAAACACAACAAATAGTAACCAAACTATATTTATTAGAAAAAAGACATTTTAAATCAAAAGTAGTAACCAAACTATTAGCATAAGACATTTTATTTCAATTTTACATAATTTAAAAATATTTTTGACCATTTTTTTTAAATGTTACACTAAAATGGGTACTGATAATGGCATGCAAAGAGAAAAGTATTTGATTAAACTGAGAAGTTAATCAAACCAATTTATAAACATTTTTTAGTTTATTTATATGTTTGGCAGATTGAAAAGTGTTAATAAGTCAAAAACAATAATGTAGTCATTCTTACTTGTAATTTTTCAACTTATAAAAACTTTTAGTTTGACCAAATGTTTTATTCTTTAATTCTCTCTCTTTTTTTAAAAAAAAAATATAAAAAAATTCAAGCTTTCCTTGCAACAACTAAACTCCTAAATTCCTATTCACACCGTATCAGTCGTTCCTCCTTTTCTTACCCAAATACCTTTAAATTATACTAATATTTTTCACAATTTGTTTTTAACAATATTATAGTTATGAAATACTCTCTCTGTTCACTTTTACACACCCATTAAGAAAACAATTATTATTATAGACATTTTATCATATTATCCTAATTAATGTTTAGTATTGAGTCTTGAAAAATGATGTGGAAAATAATATTCTCTCCGTTTCAAAATAATTGAATTGATCAGACATTTTTCATATTTCAAATTAACTTAATTGTTCTATTTTCAAGACTACTTTTAGAACATTCTTCCATTTTTACCCCTCATTTGAATTTTCTATGTGATGAGTTCAAGAAACTTTAATTACTTTGAACTATTCTAAAGATTAATTTGACAATAATTAATAAGGATAAAAATGGAAAGTAATGTCTAATTTATGTCATAATCTTCTTTTCATAAAGGGTGTGAAACATCTCCAATAATTCAATTATTTTGAAATGGAAGGAGTATTTAATACTAAGGGTAAAACATGAAAAAAATAATTGTCTAGTCTTGATCTATCAAAAATAACAAGTAAAAATGAAAATCTCTTTTAAAAATAAGTGATAAGTAAAAATGAACAAAAGAAGTGTATCAAAAATAAATTAATTTTACTAATATTAATTTTTTAACCAAACATATCACTTCGTAAGTACTCCATCTGTCCCTATTCACTTATCTATTTTTGACTTGACACATCTATTAAGAAAGTTTAATTGATATAGTGATTTTACCACTATTAATTGATAGAATTTTAAAATGAATTTACTCATTAAAGAGACTCTACCATTTTCAAAAATATTAACTCTCTAGATAAATTAATGATATAACAGGTAAAAAAAAATATTGTCTTTTATTGATTTGTCAAAAATCACAAGTAAAAATGAATTAATAAAAAAAATCAAAATTGAACAAATAGTATTTATTTGCCTCTAATATGGGATATATATATATATATATATATATATTTTTTTTTTTTTGTACAAATCCTTATTTTGTCGGACTTAGTGTGGAGAGATGATATCAAATTAAAAAAAAGAAGAAAAAAGTGGTAAGTAATTATTTATTCATTTTTTCCTCGTATGAAATACCTGTATTTAAGTAAACGATTGAGACAATCGAAGTCTTCCATCGTCCGGTCATGATTTGGGATTTCTCATATGTTCCACAATTTTAAGGTAATCCTCTCCTCCTTAAACTATTCTTAGCAAAAATGTTTCTGAGAGTTTTACAAGAGTTTATTTATTCTATAAATCTCTAATTCTTTGATTTCTGCTTTTATTACATGGGTAAAATCAAAATTTTGAAGTCTATGGTTATCTTGTTGTTTACATAAGTATTGAATTAGGTTTTTCTTGTAGGAATTTTGGATAAGGTTTTGTTCCATTCCATTGCCTTAATGTTGTCAATTGTTTGATGTTCAAATTCTTTCTATACATAAAAATTGGATTTTTAGCCCTAGATTGAGTTTTTTTTGTTTGGATTACTGTGGTGTTTGGACCAACTTGCGTGCACTTCGTTTGTAGTTTCACGGAATACATGTCACCTTGCACTAGTATTGTTACTCTGTATGCCAAGGCTAGGACAAATGAGAAGAAATCATTTAGTGTTATAGAGTTTCTTTAGAGAAGGATTGCGATAAATTGATAGTCTAGATGAGCTTTTTGTCGTTTCTTGCCCCTTTGATTTATGTTACTACTATTTGTTGTTTTTTATAATTCGATTATTGTCTTATATCTTGTTGTAGTTAGTGTTTATAGAATGTTTTGTTGTGTTTGCTATAGGATTTTGCAATGACTTCTTCACTATCGTTATTTCTTTATTTAAGCTGCTTTGAATTGTTTTTCCTTGAGCCGAGAGTCAATGAGAAGACAGAAATTGCCATTCTACCTCCAAGGTAGGGGGTAAGGTCGGGGTGCACTTTATCCTCCCCATACACCACTTTGTGGGATTATATTGAGCATGTTGTTGTTGTATGGATCTTTAAATATTGAATTTCTTGGAACTTATCCACATAATCGCGCACACTATATATAATAGTGTTGTACATGAAATGGACCTAAATACCCAAACTAATTTGGTATTGAAGCTTGCTAGAGTGGCAACTACAATATCCTTATGACACAAAAATGAGATAATGGTTGTAAACACATTTGAACTATCACTTTTTCCGGGAGTTCCACACCCCGATTATCATTTGTTTCGTTGTTCTGCCTGAACTATTATCATCTATGTATTAGAACATACCTAGGTGAATAGATGGTGATAGTTCAAGTAGGAAAAGGGAGCGACTAATAGTTGAGTTGTGAAACTCTCAAAATAGTGATAGTTCATGTGTGCTTTTTACCATTAACTACACAAAAATTCAAAGGTTTTTTAGTTGTTTAATTTTATGAAACTTGTGCTTTCTTGCTTGTGATTTTAAGGACTTGCTGATCTAAGGCAACTTTATTTTTCTATATGCAGTATTTGATAGCCGTTTCTGATTTTATTCAGTGGTAACTGAGATGGAAGATGTTGTATTCTCGTGTACTGGTAATGGAATTCAAGTTGACCGCAAAGTTGTTCAGACATTGCAAAAGAATTTTGTGCAAGTGCAGAACATTTTGGATCAAAACAGGTTGTTAATCAACGAGATCAACCAGAACCACGAGTCAACAATCCCAGATAACTTGACTCGAAATGTTGGTCTAATTAGAGAGCTAAATAACAATATTAGAAGAGTAGTTGATCTCTATGCTGATCTTTCCAGTTCTGTCACCACATCTATGGAGGCTTTCTCCGAGGGTGAATCAAACAATGCTAATCAATCAGATCAAAGAGACGGTCAGAAGAGAATTAGGTCCAGCTGAATTGACCGTTTTGAAGTTCAACTTTCTCCGTTGATTGTTTCTAAGTTTATCAGCTCTCTTTAAGATAAGTTTGAGTAGAACGGGATGGATATATACCAAGGCTATAAGCTATAACATTTTGAAAATAAATCCATCTGGTCATGTGTTCTTTTGTTATCTTTCTATCTGCTTCTGCAATTGGACTCAAATTCATGATTAGCAAGTTGTAATCATCTCCTTGTATGTTTGTTACAGCAGAGTAACTTGTTCTGTCTTTAGATGTTTGAGTGGGCGCGAAGAAACTAGACATAGAGCCCCACTCATAGTTTCTCGTTTGAGTATCCTTCCCAGGTTTACTTGAAATAGAAGAGCGTATATACTTTTGCCCTTTGTTCTCGTCTTTGGAACTCCTCGTTGTGTCTGGACTTGTTGAAACCTCGAGGGGGTGCTTAGTATACACTTGTTGCCATGCCTTTTCTGGAATCACATTAAAAACTGCATTCCTGCATTCTGCATTTCACCATCAGACACCGCCTTTTCTTCTTTTAAAGTTGTTTACAAACTAGTCAAGATGCTTTTCTTTTTGCACAATTACATACAGAAAATAAGCAATTTGCATTGTGATTAAAGCTTTTAGCTTAATTATATCATGGTGAAAATCTCTCACACTGTTGATGTATACAACCAATTATGGATCTAAAGAAACTACACTTCTGATTTATCTATCAAGGTTGCAAACCACTCTTTCCAATCCATGACCTTTTTCTCACCATTGACCACCTGTTATTTGACAGACTTAAACTTGTTAGCTTTTTAACAACAGCCAAAGAATAGCACAAGTGCATTCACAAGAAGAAAGCTGATACAACTGCTGGAAAATGTTTCATTATGCTCAAGTTCACCTCTATGAGATTTGAAGCAGAAACAAAAAATTATTGGTTACTTATTTTCGGAATAGACGTGATACAAAAAATGTTTGATTTTTGACCTTGAAAAATTCCAAATAGGCACCACTGCAGATCGACTAGTTCTTTGTCCAACAGAAGTAATCAATTATTGATGCTTTCTGTTAGCCACATTGGCATCAGCTTATATCAGTCCAGAAGACCTTTAACAGAACATTCATATGTAGGAAGACTCTTTTGTAGCTTTCAAGTTCATATGTTCTTATATCGTCGTTTCTGGGCAACTATAAGTCTTAGAAAATTGAAGGCCAATCGAGGAACAAACCTCGAATATCAGTCCTTTCTGTGGCACAGTCTCAAGAGCCTCTACACAGATGAAAGCGGCATCCTCCTTGCTCAGCTTTCCTTGTGATGCACAGCCCTGACATGAAGATCATAGAACCAACTAATTTTACAAAACTAACTTTCTTGCAAATGATTTTAAGTGAATGACAAGTAGCAAGCCAAATTGCTTAAAAACTTAGGAAACCAATCACCGAAAAACATATTCTGTCACAAATTTCATGTGAGGAATTTCTGATCCAATCTTGATAAAGATTCCATTATTCTATTCTAATTTGCTCTAATGCCAGAACGGAAGACATCAAATCTTAACACAATGATTGGAATGGTGGTAACTGGAAAGTTCGGATATTTAGGAATCATCAACAAAACAATAGCTATTAGACCATCATCTGTATATCAAGTCAATGGGTCCGTCATGGGCACATTACTTTGTGTTTGAATGAAATGTAAAAACTTAAAAACTTTAGTGGACAACTACTGTGTTGAGTAGCAATGGTAAGGAATTTGCTCAATATGAACAATGAAAAACTGGTACAGTCGTTTTCTATTCGATTTGTGAATAATTTTGATTTATTTTGCACAAAAGGAACACCTTATAGTTCATTTGCGGGTGGTTTCAACCTAGGGAAACATAGTTGTATGATGTTATGCTCGTTTGGATACAGCCAATGACATTTTGCAAATTGCCAAGTGACAAAAGAGCATTAAACAGATGGTGGTTTCGACACCATTTACCTAATAAAGAAGCTACACACATATATATAAGGATTACCTCTTTAAAGTTGAAACCTTGATTTCCACCCGGTGCATTTACCAACAAGCCAGTTCTAATAATGGTGTAAGGGATTCCCGAAGCCATAACCAGTGATTCATCTTGTTCTGCCTGTTTTCTTGCATTGGCAGTAACAATTGCTTGAACCCCACTAGAACCTCTATAAACAGACAGCTGCAATGTCATCGTATCATAAAATCAAAACCTAAACCGTTCGAAAATTGCCATTGCCTAGACATGTATGAGAGAGGACTACCTGAGATAATAGGATTACATGTTGTAAACCTTTCCAACTCTCTAAATTTGATATAAAACCTTCCTACAAAATACAGCTCAAGTGTAAGAGAACTTCTTAACTGATAATTGTGCACATAGAAAAGAAAGTGCCTAAATAAGCTATGGAAAAAATAATTAGCTAACAAGAATAATTAGATGCAGCAAGATTACACGATAAATCCAAAACAGATGTAGTATAGATTCATACGCAGATGTAATGCTACTCGTTGATGTTTCTTTGTAAGTGTTTTTGTTGGGGATCATAGTAAAAAAATGATACCGGAGAATGATGATAAGAACGAGCATACATTTGGGCATATCACTGCACGAACACCACTTAGAGCCTTCTTTAACAATGATCTGTCCCTTGCATCACCTGCTATTGGCTTCATAGCAGCTTAGGAACATTAAGTATTAAAATACTACCAAGTGTATGATACTAAAAAAGCGTATAAAAATGCCACCAACCTCAACATAAGTACCAAATGCTTCCATTGCAACCCGCTTATCCTTTACCAGAGCTTTGATCCGAGTTCTTTTGATTATCAAAGACAATATAATCATCTGTCCAAGATCATGTATAGGTGAAGTTGACAAAGAATGAGACGGATTAAAGATTGAGCTATATACTGAATCATTGAGGTAGGGCACTGTTAAGGAAGACTGAGCTATGACTAAATCATTTCAGTTGAACTTAGATGACGAAAGAAAAATTCTGCCCACTGCTTGCACATGCACATATTGTAAACAACAAGACATAAAGATTCTAGTGCAAGATATCCGATGCTAACATATACGAACCTGACCAATCTCATTATCTCCATCGGTAACTAAAACTGCATCCCTGACTTCATCTTCTACTGTTTGTGAGAAAAAAGGAACACATTGTTGATATGATATTTTAGAGAAGAAATCACATGCAAAATGATTACTAAATTCAGCTACCCGAAGACATATCTTCTTCTGAAAGGGATCCATCTTTTGGGAGGAGCTCGGGTGCCCCATACCATTTCCTTAACTTTGGACCGCCTGAAATCAATGGCATACATGGATGAAAATGTCAATGATTAAGGAGATGTTGTTTGATCAGCATTCTTTGAGAATTGAGATGTGCTAGAATACATCATATCACATAATTTTAGTAGGAAAGATTGACGTAATAAGCATTTACATTTTAGGTGTTAGTCCTTTTCTGTTTCTCTTTTCATTTAATGACGTCTTTTCATCATTTTAGGGCCAAACAAGTTTAAAGATTTTCTCATTGAAATCATGACTGTTTATGATACCAATGATATTTACAACCTCAGAGGCTAGAGCAAAAACCGTTAAATGAAACTATGAGTTGCCATCATCAGCCAGTAGAGATACTAAGTAGGTGTTTGGACATGCAATTTCATATGTAATGCAGAAGCCAGAGAACACAGCATTATAAATCGATATATAATGCAAAGGGGCCTTGCCCCAGACGTTTTGCAGTGCACCAAATGTACTGGTGCACTGAATCCTTAAGGAATTTAAAGAAAGATTAAATTTATACTTGATATGGAAAATGAGAGTTATATAAATCCTAAATTGGAAGAATTTTACACTAAAACATGTCATCAAAGTTCAAACCAGAGAATTTCCTGTTTGTCATTTATATTTCTCACGGAAAACATAGAGCTATCGCAGCTATAGGCAGATCCAAGATTTAAAAGGACTAGGTTCACCTCGTCATATATCTCGTTAGATTTATTATATGCTGGACCATAGAGGCATATGCAATCATCTTGAATTTCTACCTAACTATCTCCAGTTTAACGTAAACTGTTCCTATGTTATCTATCAGCATTACTGTAGCATTTGGCAGAAGAATCAATTAAATTCAGCCTTAGCCCTCCTAGGCTCTTAATAAAACAAGGGAAAAGGGTCTAATATACGCTTCAACTTACTTTGTCATTTAGAGCTCATATATTCTCGTTACAAAAATAGCACACATATACCCTTACCATTATAAAAATGGCTTACATATTACCCATACCGTTACAAAAGTCGCTCATAAATACCTTCTTATCTAACGTTAGCGGTATATATGAGCTATGTTTATTCAATCCCAAACAAGTTGGGGTCGGCTATATGAATATTGATGACTATCCATGTATCCCCATTTAAATTGCAACATTCAGCTATCGTAGCGCGACACCCAATTAACTACTGAACAACTTCTGATTGAAAATTGAGTGGTAGCTCAAGCTTTACATCCCGCAATGTTAATTGTCAGAGCATACAAAATTAAAAGTTTCAGTATCGAATTTCCCCAATTTTGTCAAAGCACAAATTAAACTGCTATCTGAAATGAATCATTCAAAATGAATATCTAAAGGATAATACTCAATTAACACAAATTGAAGTAAAGAAGTGAAATCAAACCTTCAATGTAATCTAGAATTTGGTCCATAAAACCTATTTTCTTCTGAGAAGAAAAGCAAGTGAGAGAACGCTTATTACTCTTCCAATTCCAATTTCTGCACCACAATTGTGGACATGGAGAGAAGCACAAGAATTTTGAAGGCTGATTCACACAAACAGATAAACTCCCCATAGACTCCATAAACGGTTGGTTTCTGTTATGTCAAGCATAAATTACTACAAGTGATTTTATGACAAGAAGATAGTAGTGTAATTTTATAAGTGAGGTATGAAAAATGTGTTTATTGTAAATTTGATATAAATTTTATTAATGTTAATTTGAATTTTATAATAGCGTTAAATCTATTCAGAACTCAATAAATAAAAAATTATGAACATATACACTAAAATTTTTGGCTCCGTCTTTGTTAATAGATAGTTACATCAACAATATATTATTAATAGCCGCTCATTAACACATATTTTTTTTTACCTATATACATTATTGCATGAAATATATATTGTGAAAAAATTAACTATAATGAAATAATACTATAGTCAAATATTAGAAAAAACCAAATAGTAACAAAATTGAAGAACAAGAAATCAAAGTGTAATTATCTAAACATTAGTGTACAAAATTAAAATTTAAACTTAGGTCCTCTAAGTTTGAAGAACTTTTCATTTTGATCCCACCTTATTTGCACCACCCTTGTTTCTCCATTCTTCTAGTAAGAAAGAGACTCGAGAGCATACACTATCTTCTACTTACACACCAGCCGCCGCATATAGTCGCCGGTACGGTCGCCGGAGTTTACAATATATTCTCGTTGTTCAGGTATACGCCGATATCTACGATTAAAATTAGCTGTTGTAGTGTTTTAACCTTGCAAATGATTCGAATCCTAAATTAGCTCGTAATTCTCTGATTGACGCTTTGATTTTTCACATTAACAACAGTGTCAAATGCATGATATGTTGCGTTCTGAATATTGCTGCTTAATTGAACGATCACCAGTTCTATTTGATTATCAGAATTTTACTCTGAATGGATTTTTGTGTGATTAGCTTCAACTATGATTTCTCGTAGTTGTTTTGATGTTTACAAGTTAATTTCCAGAATTTGTTTCGTATGTGATAACAGAGGATCATATGATTCATATAGCGGATCACAATTGATTTTTGATTGAGCAAATAGACTATCTATTGATTGATTGGTAGTGAAAAGATTCAACTTGGATTCATCATAGTTCTTGTGATTTTTGCAAGGAATAGAGGATTGATATAGTTGACTCTTGATTGATTGATTTGTTTGTCATGTGATAATGGCTTACAAAGTTGTTATAGTATAGTATCTACCTTTAGTATTACAGACCAATTTGCTGAATATTTCTCTGGGAAAAGAAATTATAATAGAAGGGCCACAAGTCCAAGCATGTGAAGTTGATTGCATCAGCTATAAAATTTTCATCATCCAATACTTGTTAAATAGAAGGTCCAAGTGAATTATTTAAACTTACAATATGGCATGGGATCTTTTTTTTTTTTTTTTTTTTTTTGATGAAGACAATATAGCTCGGTATCTTTGACTCTAGCTGGTAGCTGCTCCCTCCTTTTTGCTTATGTGTCTTTTGAGGGCAAACATGATTTTCATTCTTTTTTTCTGGTTGATACTTTTGTGAGTATCTCATTGTCAATGATACAGTTTCTTGACTATAGCTTATCTTTCTTTGTTTCTCATTGCAGGAAAACTAAGGAACCATGGGGATCGTAGAAAGGATTAAAGAAATAGAAGCTGAGATGGCTCGTACACAAAAGAATAAAGCAACTGGTAACTGTTTACTAAAGCCTTTTTGACAGTTGTGTTTCCACCATCATTATTTGGAGTGCCATTCACGTTACTATTAAGCATAACCTTGTCAACAGATACATTACCTTTTCTTTTTCTCCTGAGTCCTCCTGGAACCTTGTTAAAGCGATCTGCTGCCTGGAGGAGCAACTCTTGTTACTGTCTTTCAATTAATAGAAAGAGAGAAATATGTGTGGAATATTGATGTTTGTAGTTGGTCAGTAATGGCTTCTACAACTTTTTATTATTATTTGATGACTGTGCTTTCTTTCATGCCTCATATCATATGCCAAGAAAATGTTATCTTTGCGGTTTATGGACTTCCCTGGCCCCCCTCCCCCAAATGCATGTCAGCGCATCATAATTAACTCAATCATTACATACATACTTCTACAGTAAACGTAACTCAAATTTAATAATTTATAGTGACACACCCCAAAAAGCATTAAAATGAACTTATTTTGACTATTAGGACAGGCACGAGAACTCAAAATATTATCGGAAACTCTTATCAAAGGATTTGAGCTCTGCTTATGGTTTAACCACAACCACCATAATGTGTGACCATGATGAACTATTTTAGTTAATTTAATCTATCTTCTCTAAACAATAATCATGTAGATGAATCGACATAAGCCCTCAGGAGTCTCTAAATGATCTGGTTGGCAAAGCTAGAGCTAAAACTTAGAGTTTCTTAGTCAACCAAAGGAGACTAACCTCTTGTGGGAGCACCATTGGATAGTTGAAATTCAAAAGCCCTTGTGCTAGAAGTATGAACTTTACATGGATCTTGCAAGAATAAGAACATCCCTTATGGTTTGGCATGGGATGATATTAATTTGAGAGCAATTGTTTTAGAGCTTCGTAGTCACTCGTGATGATTCTTTCCTCTGCGCTTAATTCCTCTGTACATGTATTTTGTGTTATGAGGTATAGGCTTACTCCATGTATCTGTATGTCAACCTTTTCCCCAGATTTCCTCTGAAGCTTAGTGATGTACTGTACCTTGGATGTGCAGAGTATCATCTTGGTCAGCTGAAGGCTAAGATAGCAAAGCTGAGGACACAACTGCTGGAGCCCCCTAAAGTATGTGATTTTTGTGTTTTGGATTGTTAATTGGTGCAGTGAATTCTCCATGAACTTAAGTTTCCTCTAGATTTCATGATATAAAAGTTCACATTCACTTGAAACCGGCTTTCTCCTATCTGTCTTTTTTTCTTCTTTTAATAGAGCGATAATAATAACCTTCTGATTATGCTGATGCAACAGGGTTCCAGTGGAGCTGGAGAGGGTTTTGAAGTCACAAAGTATGGCCATGGACGTGTTGCACTAATAGGATTTCCAAGGTTTGACATCTCTTCTCTTGGGTTTAGATGTCATTAATTTCATCAGAAGGGAAAAGAAGATATAAGTCTGTACGGGTTAATTTTAAAAAGTAAAATATTTTTGAAGCATTGTGTGCTAGATATGGAATTTAATCACTTTTTGTGGCTTTTGCTGATCTTCTACATCATCTGATTTCTACCCTAAAAACAACAACAACAACAACATACCCAGTGAAATCCCACAATTGGGGTCTGGGGAGGGTGATGTGTACGCAACCTTACCCATACTTGTGAAATAATTTGAGTTAATAGCCTAAAATTTTGAAGATCTGTTATGTGAGATTTCTGTTGGCGAGGCCAAAGATGGGAATCTATTCAGGACATTTAACTACAGTTGATCTGATAATTATGGAAAAAAGTGGTTCTGAGTGTTTACTTGCTACTGTGTATATGTCTTTTCCCTTTGGGTGTCTTAAA
Source organism: Solanum pinnatisectum (assembly GCA_035578085.1). Taxonomy (NCBI): domain Eukaryota; kingdom Viridiplantae; phylum Streptophyta; class Magnoliopsida; order Solanales; family Solanaceae; genus Solanum; species Solanum pinnatisectum. The sequence goes on from CM069087.1 coordinate 7,535,140, forward strand.
GAATTTCATTTTTCAGTTATGTTAGCAGCAACTCTTGGTCCCCTAAAAACTTTGGTTTGTCTTTACAGTGTTGGAAAGTCAACACTCCTAACAATGCTGACTGGAACACATTCTGAAGCTGCATCATATGAGTTCACGACACTTACTTGCATTCCTGGTATTATACACTACAATGATACCAAAATTCAATTGCTTGATCTTCCGGGTATCATTGAAGGTGCATCAGAAGGCAAGGGGCGTGGTAGGCAGGTAATTGCTGATACTAATTTAGCAATTTGGCCTAGAATGGATAAAATACAGTTCCTGAAGTTCATGATCTTGATGATGAAAGCCTCTGAAGAATTTCTCTTTGATGACAGGTCATTGCTGTTTCCAAGTCATCAGACATTGTTTTGATGGTTCTGGATGCTTCAAAAGTGAGTGTTGGTCATTGTAGGTGATACTTTGATAGTATAGGTTTTATTAAAGCTCCTTAAAACGCGCTCCAGGTCTATGTGCTCTAAGCGCAAAGCACAATTATAAAGGATGGGCTTTAGTTAAAAAAGGTGCAATGAAGGAAAAAATTAGATCTGTAATGCAAGAAATAAGGAACAAAGTCATTCATAATGTTTTCCCTCTCTTTGCTGAGTAAAATTATCATTTAGTACTGAACGATTCAAGATAGAGTTCATGGGCAATGTGGTGCTTGCCTTAGTGCCTTGCCTGTAGAGAAGCACCCGTAAGCGAGACGAAGCGCCCTCCTGGGGCTTTTCTGAGCTTCAGGGATTAAGTGCGCCTAAAATGAGCCTTTAACGACATTGGTTTTCATTAGATATAAATCGTTCAATAGATGTCTGTTTTGATAGAACTCATTAGATATTGTTGTAATTGTTCTATGAATGGGTGATTTCGGTTATGATATTCTTTAATATTTTATTATTTAATATGATAACATGGTTATGATATTGTTTATGTATATTACTTCTATCAACAAAATTCTATTGCTTTCTCTTAATCCCTCTAACATTTTAGTGTGTCAGGATCTAACATGTGGCCCCTCCTTTCAACCCTCTCATACTTAAAATACTAGAAACTTTCAAGGTCTCATCTTATTACTTAGTGATTGTGATATTGTTCGGATTGTAGTAGATATAGCATATATATCTTGTGATTGTTGGATGAACTTTACAAGTCTGAGATTTTTTCTGGAACTAAGGCTCCTAATTGTAACAGTCTTGTGATACAGATAGATTCTATTTTTGTGAGAGTCAGCCATATTATAAAAGGGTCTCCTACAAGTTAAATCCATGGAATGCTGCAAAAAAAAGTAATATTATCAACTTGCTGTACCTATTAAATAAATATGGTAAGGTTGTCTCTGATATGCATATGCTTACCGAGTCAAATGTCTAGAACAGTGACCTTGATAATGTCATGCCCATCTTAGACTTGATTATTTGTCTAGTGGAAGAAACAATAACATACATTGTACTTGGACCACAACAATTATTCATGAAGTTAATTATGATGAAACAAAGCTGTAACGGCTTGTCTTGCTGTATATGTTGGGAGTCTGGAAATTTGGTGGTTAGTTGTACCTTTTGTTTGTATCCAGAGGACTTCCTATAACTATTAAATTCATCTTGTTCCCCTGGTAGCTGTTCAACAAACTATTGAATCGGCTGTTAAGCTATTGTTGATTAGAATTTTCATATTCTTGCACTTCCTATTGAGAGGTGACACACTTCTTTTCAATTCAGAGTGAAGGCCATCGACAAATTTTAACAAGGGAGCTGGAAGCTGTGGGACTGCGATTAAATAAACGACCTCCTCAGGTGATCTATTCTGTGCATAAATTATGTTATCATTTTAGCTCCTTCATTCTTATTACATTTTTTTTCTTTACCTCCTTTGTCTCTCTTTTTTAATTTGTGAAGATATCATTTGTTCTGGAGGATTTTCTCAATTATTGGTACCACAAGTACTGTTTAACATTATATGGGATGACCTTATAGCAGAGTACACCTTGACATTCGTCCTCAAGTTATTAGGTGGCAGGGTTCTTTCTTCATTTAATTTCTCTGGCATTGATATTATGAGACACTTATGGAGTTTATGCCCTAGGTAACCCTGTTTCAAAAAGGAGTTCGAGTAAGAATGGGGATAAGATAATGCTTTTATCATCTATATCAGTGGTTGGCAAGTCTAGTTTGAAAATGTTTCTTCCTCACAATATTTTGTCTGGAATCCCTGAGATTGTCTTTAAAGTGCAGTTTTAGTTTTTTTGCACGCATGCATTCATTGGCAATATGCTCCCCTTCAACAACTTCAAAATATGGATTTAATTTACATTACCAAATGGTTGCAGATATACTTCAAGAAGAAAAAGACGGGAGGGATTTCTTTCAACAGCACGTTGCATCTGACACATATTGATGAGAAGCTCTGCTATCAAATTCTTCATGAATACAAGATTCACAATGCTGAGGTACTCTACCCTGTTAGCCTAATATGCTGCAGAACATCATGTGGGAACTTATATTTTCTCACAAACAAAACTGTTGATTCTACTAACATTTTGTGGATTTCTGTTTGCAAGTTTACATCTGCCTCTTCCCCTTTTATATGTGCAAATCTCTGTAACTTTATATTCTTTGTTCACCTTGTTAGGTTTTATTTCGTGAAGATGCTACAGTGGATGACCTTATTGATGTTATTGAGGGAAATCGTAAATACATGAAGTGTATATATGTCTACAACAAGATAGATGTTGTCGGTATTGATGATGTGGACAGATTAGCCCGACAGCCAAACTCCATTGTCATTAGCTGCAACTTGAAGGTATTTTGTGCGAATAGTTATAAGAATACTGAAAGAAGTAAATTAACAGCTATGGCAAGTTTTTTGATGAATCAGAAAGCTTACTAATCTAGTCTAATGTTTTAGCAAGGTGCTACCTTTATTACAATTTACCGTTTCTTTGTATTTGCATATTGATTTTTAGTATGAATGCAATGAAGAGCATATTTAGGTGTCTTGAATGTGCATTTTTGGGACTGTCCACTAAATACAGTTGGTGGTGACAATGTCACATGAAGTTGCAATCTTTTCTTTTTGTGCGGTTCTGTATGTAGTGGCGTACACAAAATTTTCAGTAAGCGGCGTCAATATTCATAGAAGAAAGGATAAAATTTAATTATCACATTTATAAGTAAGATATATCCTTGACCCATTGGTTTAGTCTAGTTTTAAGCTAGAAGAGGTCTTGGGTTCAATACTACTTGACCAGAATTTTAAGCAATATAATATGTTATATGTTGCAAAAATATGCTTAGGTTGACATTCGAACCTCCAACCTAAAAGAGCAAAACCGTACACTGAATCAACATGCCAAGAGACATCTTTTGTCAAGCAGTGTCATTTCGTTCAATATATCTCTTTATGCATAGTATTAATATGTATATCTAGTAAAAAAATTCCAACGAAGCGGTATCGCTTGACACCCCTTCACTCAATGTGGGTGTACATCCTGTCTGTATGACTTCCAAGGCCTTATTTTGTTTAGAAGTCTTTTTTCTTGTAGTTTGTCCTTCGGGAAATAGTAAGAGCGTTACTTTTTCTAGGATCACTAGGATCTTCCCAGGTTGAATTGCTTCATTGTGAATATGGGTTCTGGGACCAGTAATTACATCTACTTCTTTTTCCTTTGTGAAGTTTGGCTTGAAAATCCAAAGGGAAATTGAAGACCGCGGGACGTGAATCGTTGGGCACATGTGAATGTCCTGTTGCTTGTGTTGGAATGGGGTCAAACTATCCTTACATGCTAATATGCTTTTCAGAAATCTTATAACCCATTGCCTTGTCTGCATATTAATATTGCTATCGAATTTGGAACAGCTGAATCTGGACAGACTACTTGCAAAAATGTGGGAAGCAATGGGTCTTGTCAGAGTTTATACAAAGCCTCAAGGCCAGCAACCAGATTTCGCCGAGCCTGTGGTTCTCTCTGCTGTATGTTGTATCACTTTATGCTTTTAAAGATTTTCCACTTGTGCGCTGTTACAAGAGAACCCCTCCCCCCCCTTATTTCTTGTCGCCGTAGCTTTGTTGATAAATCTTTTTCATGTATTTATGATTTCAGGATAGAGGTGGCTGTACTGTAGAAGATTTCTGTAATCACATACATAGGAGCCTTGTTAAGGATGTGAAGTATGTTTTGGTATGGGGCACGAGTGCAAGGCACTACCCTCAGCATTGTGGTCTCAGTCATCCGCTTCATGATGAAGACGTGGTTCAGATTGTTAAGAAAAAGGTAGCTAATTTTGCTTTGGGATTTCAACATATTCTCATTATTATATTAATATCAGCCGTAGCACCTCTTTGCTTTCATAACAGTTGTTTCCCAAACTTCACATATCTTTGATCTTTAAAGAGATGATGATTTGACATTTCACATGGCAACATGTTTGTTGGGAGTAGTTTTCTTACTTGTAAACTCAATCTGGGCCTTGAATATTGTGTCAATATATCAGCAAGCAACCAACCTGATCTTCCTGCTAAAAGTATAAGCAAACTTGTACTATGATTTCTTCACCATATCGGCTTTGGGAGTTGTCTCACTATGTGCTTCATGGAGATACACTTGATGCCTATGACATTCAAAGCATTCTCTTTTGTATTGTGCAGGAGGGGGAAGATGGTGGAGGCAGAGGCCGATTCAAATCACATTCTAATGCTCCTGTTCGGATATCTGACAGAGAGAAGAAGGCTCCACTGAAGACATAGTTTAATCTGAAGGTGAAGCTTTTATTTATGTGCTAATCGTTGAGACATCAATTTTTGATCGGAGAGTATATTGCAGGAAAGTAATGAGCTATTCTAGAGGTTTCTTCAGCTCTAAGGTGTGAAGCTAATCATAATTATGATATCAACACTATGCAGTGTAAAAAAATATGGACGTATGCCTTCCCTCCAAAGGGTAAGGTCTGTGTAGATCCTATCCTACCCAGACCCCACTTGTGGGATTGCACTGGGTATGCTGTTGTTGCCTTTCCTCCTAAGGCAAGATGTGCTGTTTAGAGTTTCCATCTATAAACCGTTCCTGGAACTTTAGATGTCAGCTTCCAACTGGTAGTACGTCTTTGTGAGAACTAATGTGGTTGAAATGGTAGAGGCCTGAGGGAACTTTTGTTACCCAAAATGTTTCTTACGAATCGAACACAAGAAAATAAGTAAGAAATTCACTTATTTTCCTAAAAAGAAAATTCCAAGCTTTCATACGGAACACACCCTTAGTTTTAACAGGGAAATTTCGGGCGTGACTCATTACTATGTTTACAATTTTTTTTTCTTTTCCTTTTTGTTTCTTTTTTTCATGTCACCTTGGTTCGTAATAATCTCAATAATGAATATGTTTGTGGGTAAGGATCAATTTTGATTAGTGTGGAAGTGGCCTAATGTCCAATCCATGGTGTCATATCTCAGTCGTTTCTAATTTACTTTAGTTCTTAAGAGTGAATTAAAGAGGAAAGAAGACACAAGAGTGACATATTGCTGTTTTGCTTTAGAAAGAGATATTCTAATCTAATGATAAACTAAACCCACCTTGTATGTACCAAGTTTTAGATGTATGCCTAACACTGAACTCCCTCCATTCGCTTATTAAATAAAATGATAATTTTATTATATTTTTTTTTAAATATATTAAATTTAATATTTGAGGAATTATTATAGTTAATATAATAAGAATAAATTAGGAATTATGTGATAAATTACATATTATTTTTTTAAATTGGACCAGTAAAAGTGGATGGAGAGAGAAATGTTCATAATAATGACAAGATATAATAGTAGTATTGTCTTTCTACTATTTCAATGGACTCCACTATCTTCACACTCTCTTATTTAAGGTCATGTCCTCAAGAAGCTCAGGAGGCGCTATGTTCTGTCTAATCATTTCCTCCAAATACTTTTCGGCTTACCTCTACATCTCTGAACACCGACCATTGACAACCTCTCACACCTCATCACTGGGCATCTATACTTTTTCTTTTTACATGTCCAAACCATCTCAACCTCGCTCCACTCATTTGCCCCCCTCCCCCCCCCCCCCCCCCAAACACATATAGGCTACTTCCAACTTGTCCTAGATATCTTAACTCCTAATCTTATCTCTCTAATATGTCCACACATCTACCTAACCATTCTTATTTCTGCAACTTTCATCTTTTGAACATGGGAGTTAATGACTCACCAACATATATACCACAAGATACAATTAATATAGTCTGTCTAACCATCGCCTTGTAGAACTTATCTTTAAGTTTAGGTGGTACCTTCTTATCACACAAGACTTTAGAGATGAACTTGTATTTTGCCCATCTATCATTAATATGATGTGTGAAATCATCGTCGATCTCCACATTATCTTGAGTTAAAGGCTCAAGATACTTCAAACATTCTTTCTTAGGGATGACTTGAGTATCAAGCCTCACTTCCACAGTAACTTCCTATGTTGCATCACTGAACTTGCACTTAAAGTATTTAGTTTTGGTCCTTTTCAGCTTGAATCTTTTAGACTCCATCTATAGTTTGCCTCCAGACCCCAACCTAGCGGATTAACTCTATTGCGAGTCTCGTCAGTTAGTACTATGTCATGCGAATGCCATACATATTCATGACACTTCACCTTGTATATACCGCGTCAATTCTTCCATCACCAAAGTAAATATAAACGGGCTAAGACTTGATTCTTAGTGTAACCCCATCATGGCCGAAAAGTGTTCTAAGTAACTTCTAACTGTCCTCACTTGATCTTAGATCCATCATAACTGTTCTACTATAAGCCATAAATATACCTCTGACATCTAAGCATCTCCATAAAAAACTCTCTTGAAACTTTATCATAAGCCATCTCTAGGTTAATAAACATCATATTTTATATTTATATTTGATATATTTAATGACATAGTTGGTTGAGTGATTTTATTGATATAAAAATCTAAGTTGAGTGATTTTATTGATACAAAATAAAGTTCAATGACTTTATTAGATAAATTATCAAAGTTGAATGACCTTTTAAGATATTAACTCATCCGAACACACTATAATGCCAACATTTGGTTTTCCCTTTGCATTATGAGCATTGAGTGCTAAATGTTGAGTAAGTAGAGAAAATAGTGTAATTAGGTATGGAAGATGTTGCAACTTGCAACTAAGGAGATTCAACCAATACCATGCAACCAATAGAATTATAGTAGAAGTCATTCAAGCAACATGCCATTTTTTTTTTCTCAAATAATAAGGAAAAAAGTGGTGATAATATGATATATGGTCTATTTTTTCAAGAAAGAAATCAAATAAAAACAAACATGTCAGTCCAATAAAATCAAATAATAGTATAGTCTGTTGGTGGGATGGTTTGTGAATTGTGTACTAAATGAATTGAACTTATTGTTAGTGTGGTGATTATGGCTTCGTCTCTTTTTTTGTTGTTTCCTTTTGTTCTTTCACAAGTATTGTTCCTTAAAACTAGCTTAGATTAAGACAAGTTTAAGCCACATGTTATGTACTTTGTTGATTTGTCTGATTAATTTTTTCTATGCAACCCATGGGGTCCAATACTAGAACAAAAATCTAAAGCCATGTTCTCCATGCATGACAATCACATCTTTACATTCACGTAGACAATTTATTAAAATGCAAACACCAATTTATAATACTTCTTAAATATCATAGCAAATGATGAAGATTATTTCAGTGTTCACAGTTGGGATTATGAGTATATTTACTTAATCTACTAACAATATAAATTAAATTACGTTGAGTATAGTGCTGGAATTAAAATCATAGGGCCATGATGTCATGCAGAAACTAATAAGGGAATGCAGAAACTAATAAGAGAAAAGGTACAAATATACTACTGAACTTGTTCCAAAAAAGTCAGTCACATGTTTGAGCTATCATGATGATCTATTTAACACCTTTATTATTTAAAATTAAATTTATTTATCCCCTAAAATTGATGTGGCAAAAAAATAAATAAGCGTGTTTAGTAAAAAATTATAAAGTAAAAAAATCAATCAAAATCCTTTTTCCACCACCATCCTCACCCCCACCCCCACCTCCACCCCACACATCTTCTTCACACCTCACTCATGTCTTTTTCTTGTTTATTTTTTAAAATTTTTTTTATCACCTTTCATATCCGATTTTTCTCTTCGACTTTGTTGGTCGTTGATAAAATTGATGATTGAGTTTACAAAATAAAATATAATGATGGATTTGTTGGTCGTGGGTGACAAAAAAAGAGAATTGAAGGTGGTGAAGAAAAAAAATCAATATTGATAATGGTGGTGGTGATATTTAGTGGGTGGTTTGTACCTTTTGTTGTTGATCGATGATGTGATTTTGGTGTTGAGTTTGGTAATGAGTGTTGAATTTTGTGGTGGTTCTTTACAATTTTGTGGAGACGATGGTGATAGTGTGATTTTATGGTGGGTTTGATCGTAGGTAGTGAAATTTGTGGCAACTATTTTAATTTTTAATGGTGAAATATATGAATTGGTACTGATATTGTGGCAATAATAGTAGTTCCATGGCAGTGTTCATTGAAGATGAAACAATTGAATGACATGAATTTCTTTTTTCGAAATCTGACATGACATCTGATGTGGCATTGAGATGACATTGTTGTGGTACGAGTGTAATACACCTCTCATTTGAGAGTGGTTTTATACATCTCTAGGGGTAAATAAATTCACTTTTGAGTAGTACAAATGTGTAATAGATTGTTACGATAATTTAAGCGTGTAACTGACTTTAAGAGAACACAAATAATCTCTCTCTAAACAAAGTTCTTTTATGTATGACTATATTGTGGATACTATTGTTTATAAGATTTTCCATTTACAAAAAATCAAATCTTCACGTGACATTCAAATATCTCTCACGCGCCTCAATTGCGTGGAGTCACAGAGTGTGCCACGTAAGATAAAATGTGTACAAAATTACAAAAAAAAATAAGTTCAGGAAGATAATAGAACCTTAGTTTAGTTAAAATGTGTCTCAGAAATTTCGATCATAGTCTAGGAGGATACTTGTGCCTTATCCTTTTTTTTTTTTTTTTTTTTTTTTCTCTTTTCTTCATGTTACCTTGTTCACAATAATCTCAATTTTGATCAGTGTGGAAGTGACCTTATGTCCAATCCATGTTGTGTCAGTTGCTTCTAATTTAATCAAGTTTTTGGGGGTGAATTAAAAGGGAAAGAAGACACAAGAGTGACATATTGTTGTTTTATTTAAGAAAGAGATATTCTAATCAACAATAAATTGAAGGCTTAAGTCATTTACAATCTCTTAAAGCTGTCTTTGTATTTCATTTTGATATTTTATTTAAGATTTGTTTCTATCAAACATTTTCATTCATCACGTTTCAAAATAAGTATTTATTAGACACTTTTTGTTAACATAACAAAAGAAGATGCAATATATATATATTTCAGCGTGTGATAAGTACTTTTAGCTAATTTTTTTTATTATTGCTTTGTTTGTTAGTCATAACTTCTTCAAACACCATCACCATTTCTTTTGTCTCTATTATTACCATCCACCCTACTCATTTCTTTATTTTCTCATTAAAATGAACTTCTTAAAACTGATCCTATATTCCATTTTGACATCTTATAATTAATACTTATTTTTAATGAATATTTATTAGATATCTTTTGCTAACATAACAAAGCAAATACAATATCGTATATTTAACATATGAATGATACTTTTAATTAACTACTTTTTATTATCTCTTTGTTTTGTTGTCATAACTTCTTCCAACATCATCATCATTGTTGTTGCTATCACCCCACCCCCCTTCTCATTTCTCTCTTTTCTTTAGTCACCTCACCCTCTCCCTCACTATAATATATCGTTTTCATCTAAAAACACTATTACAATTTACTCCTCCATGTCTTTAAATTAATTTGACAATCATTATCATCTTATTCACCGAAAAAATATGAAAACCTATATTATCATTATTCTATTTCTCCCTCCCACTCTCTTTCTACTTGCAAAAGATTATATCTATATTCAAATAATAAATCACCTCTCCCCCTTTTTTTTTCTTCATGTCTTGCTTGGATGATAATTATGTAATCAATGCCCTCGTTGGTACCTAAAATTAGAAGTGGTTCTTATAGAGTTCATGTATTGATCATTTAACTTCTTGGATAACTTTTTTAAAAATAAAAAAATGTCAAATCTAAATAACAAAATCGGACATCGGCTTAAAAATAATTTTTCCTTTCTTTTTTTTCTCCATAATTTTTTAATTGTTATTTGACTCAAAATGTCACGTGTATATTGTTATTTCGTCAATTAGCTATGTTACCACGAGTATATTACACATATTTTATATTTTTAGTTGATTATTGAAAAAAGTTTAAATGATCCAAATTTGAATTGACAAAGTTGTTTAATAAATACAAGGTCGGATTGAGATGTCCAAATATATATTAAGTGCTAAATAATATAGAGAAAAAAAAATATATGGTGGAATATATTAGGTATGGAAAATGTTGCAAGTTGCAACTAATTAATTAGGAAATTCAACGTGGCAATGCAAAAAAGAATTTCAGTCTGGTAAAAAATATAACAAGTGAATTACAGTGGAAATCATTTGAGCAACATGTCAATTTTTGAAATAATGAAAGAAAAAAGTGGTAATAATATTACACTTACGTATCAATCAATCAAACAAAACGATGTATGGTCTAATTTTTGCAAGAAAGAAATCAAATAAAAACAAACTATCAGTCCAATAAATCAAATAATAATATAGTCGGGTTGGTAGGATGATTTATGCACCAAATTATGAAGTTGAACTTATCGTTAGTGTGGTCATGTGATGGCTTCATCTCTTTGTTTTTGTTTCTTTTTGTACTTTAAAGCTAGATTAATTAGATTATTACAAGAAGCTACATGTTATATGCTTTGTTGATTTGTCTGATTAGTTTTTTTTTCTCTCCAACCACGTTTTCTTAGATGACCAGACTTTTACATTCACGTAAGTGATTTATTAAGATACAACTATCAATCATATATAATACCTCTTAAATATCTTAGCAAGTGATGTATAACATTTTAATGTTCATTATTGAGATTATGAATATATCAACTCAATCTAGGTTATATCATGTATGTATAATAACTTAAAACATAAGGTCCCAGGCCTATGTGTTGGTGTTTGGCCTAGTTAGTACTAAACACTTGAAGGTTTTGCCTTGTGTCCCCTCCATATTTGTATTTTTATCTTGATTAACCGAATTCCTCACTACCTCAGGAAGTTACCTTGGGAGGTTGGACTATAATCTGAAAAAAAAAAAAAAACTCAATTTACTAGCAACATTAGTTATATTAGGTTATAATGTTGGGATAGAAATCATAAAACATCATGCGAAAGTTAAAAATTACAAATCTTAATGATGATAATTAGACGATAAAAAAAAACTATACTAAAATAACATAATATTTGTTATGGCAAGATAAAGTGACCAACATATATTGTTCACTTCCATGAAGTGCACAAGATTAATGGAACACTGCATGCAGTGGCGTAGCTGCAACCAGCCCAGGGTGTTCAAATGGACACCTTTCGTTGGAAAATTATGTTGTATATATATGTCAAATTCTATATTTAATGAATAAATATTTAAAATTGGACACCCTTGACAAAAGTTATACATTTGGCGTAGTGGACGTGGTAATGTGTGTCCATTTGAATAAATGAGCAACTTCTCTTGTATTGCCGGAGCTTTTAAGAGAATAATTAACTGATTTTAACAGATTACAACCAAGGTACACCTCAACATATATATTGGAAATTCTAATGTTGAAAAAGCATAAAATCTATCGAGAGAACTCTCTCTTAGCAAATAAGGTAGGAAATTCAGGACAAATTCTAAAATAATTTTGATTTTTGTTCTTCACATAATATTCATATATCACCTGCTGCTTAGTATGATTAAAAGTTGATATGACTTAAAAATAGAAGTCATACGCGTTAAAAAAATGAGCATGAGTTATTAATATTGAAGAACAAATATGATTACAAATTTAAATTGTTGAACCAATAACTATATATTTTTCTTAGTCCACTGCCCATCAATAGTCATATGGTTATTGTTGATGTCCTCTAACAATTTTAAAAAAAATCTTTTTTGAACTTCTCTTTAGCATCATCATCAATAACTATAACAGTGCTAGAACCAACAATAGTGTTAGGAACATAGGTTCATCAAGCAAACATAATCAACTTCTAATTGTTCAAAGAAAATTAGTACTTTTTAAGATTAATGTTTAATATTATTTTCATCCAAAGCCTCAAGTTTTGATAAATTAGGCGGAAGTATTCTTTTTTAAAGAACTGATGATGTTTTTTTTTTACTGCAGATTCAATAGCATCGATTATGAACTCGAAAAGAGACGAGCACCGTCTACTCATACTGTCACATCGACAATTACTTTCTCTTCCTAATTAAATAGAAAGGAAGAGGTTGGATCCACCTTTTTCAATAGTAGAAGTTGGTACTCAACACTTATATTTTATTTCCCATTGTTTATTTCTTTGGCTTTCTAGAAATATCATAATACACAAAAGAAATTCATGCTGGTCGGATACTAGCGAAAATAAATGCTATCTGACTTGAATGATCGAATTCCATAAATTGTCATTTGATCAATATTGTATGTAAGAAATCGCTTTCAAATAGTACTCCCTCTGTCCATTTTATGTGACACACTTTCCTTTTTAGTTCTTTTAAAAAAGATTGTTACCTTACTATAATTAGCAACAATTTAACTTTAATTTTTTTTTTTATCTTTAATGAAATGATTCTAAGCCATACAAATATCTAAGAATTGTTTTAGGCTACTAGTTTCAAAAGTCTCCATTTTTTCCTTAAAAACTATGTCAAGTCAAAAGGTGCTATTTCAAAAAAACTATGTCAAGTCAAAAGGTGCTACGTGAAATAGGACGAAGGGAGTACAATTTAACATTGACCATGAATAATTAAAAATTGTAATAAATTATCACAAACATGTATAGTGGCAAGTCACTATCTTGAAAATAATTCGATCCGATTTGGATACAAATCCTTAAAATCAGTTACCCCTAAGGTTTCACCACTCTTGCAAATACATGCACACTCATGGTTAGTAGCTTAGAGTTGTACAAATACAATTGCCCAAAAAATTACCAAGAAATTAAAGAAAGTTAATAAAGGATACAATATTTATCTCTGTATATGTTATCTCTCATAAAAAGAAAGACATCAAAATATGTAAGTTTAGGAAATTCAACATTATGGTGAGTAAATAAACAACCCATAGGTTATGAACGTAATAGTTGAATAATTCTCATTAAGACAATACCTTAGAATTCTACACAAATCAATTTTATACAATATGAATATGATAATTTTTACTTTTGCACCCTCATTCATTAATAACTAAAAATACCAACATCAACAATAATACAATTTTACAAATTTTTTTAGAGTTACATAAGCAAATTAATTACCATTTGCATCAATGGCTAGATAATTAGTACCAAGATTTGTTGCTTCATAGACAGGCAATCCCATTAATCCATGGAAGAAAATATATCAAGCTCAAACAAATCAGAACTTGCATAACTTGCACCTTCATCATCATCTTCATCTTCATATTCTTCATGAACATAATTTCTATTAATTCCATTTATAGCCTCCACATTTTGTTGGTCCATGTCATAATTATTTTGTCCACATGGAGTACTAACAATATTTTTGCTTAAACTTAATCTAGAAAATGAAGAACAAGTTGATGCATTTGCTGATTTTATTTTTCTATCCTTATTATCATTTGAGGAATTTTTTGTTTTTTTTCCATTTGTAAAAAGTGAGTTCAAGAAACTTGATAGTCTACTTCCATGAGAAATAGGTTGCTTAGTTTTCTTTAATTCTCTAGAAATCTTCAAACCTCTTGACTTTGCCTTCTTAAAACCATCTTCATCATGTTTAGCTTTTTCCTTTGCTAGAGAAGAATCTGTTGAAAATTTAAATAGAGTTAGAGAATTTGTTTTACTAAATATAACTTGATATTGCCATAAAATAAATGATAAATAGGATAGGGAAAGAAAAAATCATAGACTAGACCAACTGAGACCAAATCTTTCTATCATCTATTTTCTCTTGTTGTCTCGCCTGTCGAGGACCTATGTTTTAAATGAGCATATATGACTATTTATAAGCTTATATATTAAAAAAAAAAAAAAATCCTTAAAGCTAAGCTACTAGCATAATTTAATTGAGCACTACTTTATTCTTGTTTTTGATTAACAAATTCTGAAGATTAGAACTATAGTCTAGCAACAAAATGAATAGGACAAATTTGAATTATAAATCTAACTTTATATACATCAATAATGTACAAATTTAAAATCTAATACAATCGTATCATTTGAAATATATTTACATAATTTATCAGCAAAAAAATAAGTGATATTTGTAATTTTGAAAATATTACTAAACGAATGAATTTTTGATGAGCCAATTACTGATGGGACACATCTTTGGCAATTCACATTTTTTTTAGCAATAGAATTATAAGGTGGATTACCTATTACCTACTCCAATATGTAATAAAAAGTGATCTGATAGTATAAAATAGATGTGATTATATATGGACATATATACTCACCATAAAAGTTGAAGTCTTTGGGATATTGGTCAATATGCTTGTGAAACTTTTCTTGGTTAGTTGAAATACTAGTTCTAATTGGTTTTGGCCTATTATTAAAATAATAGCTAGACGAGCCACTACTTGAAATAAAGTTTCTTGATTTCTTCTCTTGGCCAGCATGGTCAATGGAGTGGAAAATAGGCCTATTATAATAGGGTTTGACAAAGAGAGGGAAAGAGCATAGCATAATGAAATATGGATTTGGATACACACGTAACACCTAAGAAGAGGAAGGGAGGAAAATAATTGTGAGTGAGTTTATTTTTCTCATTCCACTTTGGTCTTTATATTATCTCCCAAGTTCCTATTGGAAGGGTAAATGAGGAACAATGGAAAATGGATTCAAAAGTTGTTGTTTTTTCTTTTTCTGTTTTTATTTTTAAATAGGTAAAACTATCTAATTAGACATATTCTACTATAGAGTAACTATACTTTTAAACAATTATATATCTTACCATTAAATAAGAGTTTTCTATCATATATTATTGTATTATTGAAGAAAAGACATTCAGATACATATGTCCTTAAATAATAGCCTAAATTAGTTATTTACACAATAAACCACCCCAAATTAAGGCTTTCATGTTAATCAACTTTTTCCCCCCTCTCTTGAACCTCCCACCCACGTCCTCTATCACCGTTCTCCCTCTTCCTTTCTTCTCTCCATCATGATTTTCACCATTAAATCTATGAAAAACAGGCATCACATGCTTAGATTTCTATCTATTTAATCATTACTCAAATTTCATCTCTGGCTTCAGATTTTTTGCCTGCAAATAGCCTCTGTGGCATGCTCGGCTGTGTAATTGATCTTCAGAAGCGACTTGAGGACCTTCTTCTTCAAATCTTTAGTAGTTCACGGTGATGAAAAAGTGAAATTTTTGGTGACTCTGTGGAGATCATTCGGACGAACAACAACGACAAATCAAAATGTGAAGCAAACACTTATTGGGCCAACTAAGAACAAAAAAGTTTCAATAAGGTGGAGATTTAAGCATGTATCTGACACATTATTGATGTAACTGACACATTATTGAGTTAAGATTATATGTATCTAGTTTTATTAGTGTATCTAATTAAGTGTATATGTATCTGATAAAATATATGCATATATTGGAAATTTTATTGATGTATCTAACACATTATTGAGTTAAGATTATATGTATCTTAGTTTTTATCAGTGTATCTATCTGATTAATTGTATATGTATATGGCAAAATATACGTGTATCTAAATAAGAGTTCATGAATCTAATTTAAGAAGTCTAAACTTTACTGAATTGCCAATTAAAAAAGAAAAGAAGAATCTTAATTGTTTTAGAAGTTGTGATATGGCATATCCTCTAAAGTTATTGCAAGCGTAATTTTCTCCTTAATAAATGTCTTTTAGTTGTATCCCTCAATTAGATTAATAACTTTTAGTTATACTCTTTAATTAGAGACAGTTATTAATATGTATATGCCTTACATAACAGATACATGTATCTGAGAGCCAAAATATGATAAAAAACACAATATTGTAAATTAGTGTGAATCTAAGTAATTAACTTCTACAATAATGAGATTTAGGTTAGTTATCCTTTTAAATGCTCCCTTTGTCCCAATTTTAATGGATTACTTTCTTTTTCAGCCCCAAGAAGAGCATCTTTTTCTATATTAAGTAAATTTTCTAATTTCAACATAAAAAATTTTAGACCACAAAATTATAAGATATCTTAGTCAAATGGCAACATGCATTGGGACATATACATATTTTTTTAATGAAATTTATATTCTAAGATTATTAAATACAAAGTGAAATTTACTTTAACTTATCAATGCCCTGTGTTACCCTGCATATGCAATGAATCAATGACCAGCCCTACCCCGGTGAATGGACCGGGTTGCCAATCAATGTGCGTGTGATAGGACGACACCACCACCATGTATTCGTCATCATTAGGAATAAGAAATGAACTAATTGAGTTAAATATGAGTTGATAGAAAATAACTAAAATAAAAATGAATAAATAATTGATTCGATTCATATTTTAAATGGATAAAAACAAGTTATCCAATAAACTATGTGGATAAACATAAATACTCATATTATAGTAGGAATCTGCTATAAACTTCAATAAGCAAAAGTTTTTACCCCACTCCTCACCTCTCATCACAACAAAAAATATATATATTTTTAAAAATTACTTTTTAAAAAAGATTAATTTTTATTTATCACCCCCACCCCATCCCTAACCCGGCCCCCAACCCACCCCTACCCCATGCCTAAAAAAAATCTATTTTTTACTACCCCCCCTCCACTATCCAAAAATGTAAAAAAAAAATGTTTTTCTATATAAAAAATTTAAATTTATTTTTAAGTTCTTTTTATCATCCCACCTCCTCCTTCCAGCCCCTTCCCCCAAAAAAGATCTTTTTTCTTATCCATTCTGCCACCTCTAGTCCTCATCAACCATAATGGCTACGTGTGATCCTATCGAGTCAATGCCGTTTCAACAAGTTTGGAGGCCTAAAGCTAAATTTCATATAAAAACCTTATTTTTAAATTGACATATATACATTTAATAATTAAGACATACTTGATGTGATCCTATCAATGAGGTTCGGAGGGGAAAGATTACACATACATTATGAAGTAAAAATGTAAATGTAAGAAATTACTAAGGTACAATGTAAGATTGGTACTGTAGCTTATTGTTGCAGCAGAGTAAAATTTGTAATATAGAATGTTTTGCAATCACTCTTTGAATCATTAGAAAATACAGATTTTGATTCACAAACTAAATGTCAATTTGTTTGTAGATGTTCATATGATGAAGAAATTTGTTTTCTTTTTTTGTTTCTCATATCTTTTTGCAAAAGGGTGAAACACAATTATAAAGAGTGAAAGTGGTAGTTCAGTAGTTACCCTGTAACCGTTTTCACCCTTTTTAAAATTGTATTTATCTTAATTTCAGAAATTTTATCAGGTTGGGTTAGGTCGGATTGAGTCTACGTAGGCGATTCATAATCTAAAATTTACAGTAAACAATGTAAATTTTCAATAAAAAATATATAATATAAGGTTAGAATATTAAAATTTGACTAAAAATGTAAAAATACATCATGTCGAGTTACACTATTTTTTAAAGATATTTATTAAGAATAAGTTGATAAAAAACACCTATTTACTAGGATTAGTACTTCTACTTGTTGTCATTGTCATGATAAGACACCTGTCATTATTTGACAAAAGCAAAGTCGATGTCTCCTTTTCTGCGTTTCTATTTATACTTCTCATCACGAGGGACACTTGTTATAACCAGACCAAGTGGAATGACACTTGTCAAAAATGATTTTATCTTGGTCATTTGTTATCAGTACCTATTCAAGTAGTCAATAATACTGCACAAAATCATATTGCCAACAGTTTGTGCGTAAAGATCAAATTTTGATTAGCATGGCAGTGGCCCTAGGTCCAATTCTACATTTGAAAATGAAATGAATCAATAAGAAGAATATATGTGTTTGTCTAGATTCATTCGATCTCTTAATACCATTCATATGAGTTATATAATTCAAGTTGACCATCCTTTTCATAAGCCTTTTATAACAGATAATTGATTCCTTATCCAATGAAACCTATGATTTCTTGAATAATTATTAATTGACCATTAAATGTATATTAGAGGTGATATCTTTTTCATGAACACCGGTAAGGAATTAACCAAAGCTTAAGGCGTGTCATTCATTATTCTTAAGGATATTTCACCTAATATAGATGTATTCCTTAAGATTCAACAAGCTTTTCTAGTACAAAACTAGGAGTCAGAATCTACAAAGATTATAGAAAAGAAAACTCAGCATAACAAAGTATAGACGGAAGAATTAGAAGAAAGAATTTGTGTCAAGAGTAGGTCTTTGGACTGAACTTGTTGCTATCCTTGATATATGGGAAACACCTACAACCAAACATCTTTAAGCTGTTGTAATCAGGTTGCTCACAATATAACTTAACAAATGGAGTCGCCGTCTTTAAGAATAAGGAGGACAATCTATTAGTGAGGTATACAACAGTGAGAAAAGCATCAATTCATAGGAACAATGGAAGATTAGCATGAAGTAGGAGAGTTAAGCCAGTCTCAACAAGATGCCTATGCTTTCATTTTTGAGACTCCATTTTGTTCATATTTGTTAGGAAAATACGAAATGTTCCTTATGATGCCACAATCTTTAGATGTTAAATGAAATTTGTTTTAATGAATTAATCACCATCTCCATCACATTAAAATATCTTAATCTGTTTTAGAAAATTATTTTTTCATCATTTTCTGAAATTTTAGAAATATTTAAAATATCCAGACTTCCTTTTTTAGTAGAGGTAGCCAAGTATATCTTGTGTGATCATCTACAAACGCTACATAATATCTCATATGCAAAGAAGATTCAGTAGGAGTAAGTCCCCACAAATCACAATGTATTTTTAATAAAGATTCTTTTAAAATTTTATTCCTCAAGCCAAATGAAAGCTTATAACTTTTTCCTAACCGGCAACTAAAACAAACAATACACATTTTATTCCAACTACTAACATTAATGCAACTATTACTATTCAAAACTTTTAACAATTTCAAATTAGGATGTCGTAATCTAGTATGTCAAATGTTGTTTGATGTCTTCCGGTCTTGTGTAGCAGTTAGAGCATATATATTATTATCTTTCAAAGCATAGAGTCCACTTCTCTTAGATCCCTTAGCCAGTGGTGCCCTTGTCTTCTTGTTCTTTACAACAAAGTTATTTTCATCAAATTAAAGAGTGCAACAATTGTCTTTTGTAAGTTTACTAATTGAGAGTAGATTCTTAGTAATCTTAGTCCAAGAACCTCTTGTAATTTCAGAGCTAATCTAGTTGTATATTCAACATGTGTTATGGATAACTGTGATCCATTCCCAACAATGATTTTATCATATTCATTGTAGTGTTTAAGTTCAGATAGAATGCCTGAATTATTTGTTGAAGTTGAAGTGTTTCCTCTTCGATCCTCTGGGAGTTGAAGTTGTTGTTTCCTCTTCTCTGAGAGTAGTTTCCTCTTCCCCTTCTCCTTTAAGAAGAGAATGTCACGTTATGGTTCTGTTATGGCACCTTTTCCTTGTCCTCTCTTGTATCAAAAGCCCTGAGAGTATTAACAAATTAATTAAAGGTGGGATATGGTGCGCTTACCTAGCATGATAGTCCTGAAGGTCTTGTACTTATGACCTAAACCTCTAGAAGAATTGATTACTTTGCTATCTTCATCCACATGTTTGTGAGTGGCTTCAAGGCCATCACATATGCCTTTGAATTCCTTAATGTGTTTATCAATATTCTTGGTTCTTAGCCTAACACTTTGCAATAATTGTTTAAGCTGAAAGTCCTTATCTTTAGTTGCTTGAAGATAGACTTCTTCCAAGTATTCTCATATCTCTTTAGCAGTTGAGCAACCCACACAATCAGATACATACTTTCTTCTGTCAAGGTGCCTGAGATCCAACTCCTTAGCAATACATCTTTTTCCTCTAGTCATTAATGCGTCCATTATCTTCTGCATCTTTCTCAATAGTAGTAGTTGTAGCTTTCTTAGCAACCTTTCTAATGGAATAACCACCTTTAGTTGGTTTATTCTCTTTGATAAGATAAGTTAATCTCATCGATCACCTGAATCAACTGCATTATTTTTGTCCGCTATATAAGATAGTTTGTTGGGTTAAGTTTAATAAAACAAGAGGCAATGAGGTGGTGAAGAGAAATAGTGGACATGGTATGAGAGAAATCAAAGATTATATTGATGATTGTAATATCTCACAATTTGAAATAGCTAGGAAGAAGCTAAGAATTTGAAATAGTCATATTTGGAAAGAACGAAAATCTGAAAATTTACTTAAGTTAGGAAAAATGTGAGTTTTTGGTCAACTTTAAACGGACATAACTCCTAACTCAGGATGCGTTAGGTGTACTTCTAGGTATATTTGGAAAGCTCTTGGAACATCTTTCCAACACCACCAAGATTGCGCGAATCCGAGTTCGTATGAGTGAGATACGCACATTGGAAGTTGGGCAGTTAAAATTTGGAAATGTCCAATCCGGATTTTTGAAGGGTATTTCAGTCTTTTGCTTATCCAATTAATTAAATTCGTTTTAGTGAATTAAAGGGTCTAAACTGAACTTGTTCAGTTTTACTCTTTTGGAAAAGAGTTTGGGTTTTAGAGAAGAGGAAAGAAGAGGAGAAAAGAGAAGGAGAAGCAAGGAAATTGTCAAGTTTCGTCGAGTTTAGCTTGTGGATTTCGTCGGGGGTGATCCCTACAAGGTATGTGAGATCACATACCGTTGGGTCAGTTTACCCACGCGCCAATCATGATTTATTTCAGCGAATTTAAGTTCTTGAAAGCTTAGAAATTGAGTTCTTGATGGGTTTGTTGAAGTTCTATTAAATTATTGGTTTGTTGAAATCGTTGAGGAGTTGTTTGATTTGAATCCGTGATTTTAGGTTTGATTTAGAGTAGAATCTGATGTACTTTGAAGAACATTTAATCGATTCTATGTGTTTGGGGAAAGAACCCATGGAGTTTAGAGGGTTTAGAACTGGAAAACGAAGAAGAAATTTCGTTGGTTGAAATCTGGACATGCCTCCGCGCCGCGGACCCATTCCCCAAAACTGAGAAAAATCTTTTCGCGTCGCGGAGCGGTCATAGACCGTTTTGCCTCAAAAGTTATTTTCGAAACCAAAAATTAAATATGTCTCCGCATCACGGACCCACCCTTAAATATTGATTTTTTTTGTCTTTTCTCATATTTAGCTATCTAAAATCATTCCTACATATCATGAGATCTTTTCTATCACAAATTTCAATCCTTGAATCCATAATTCAATTCAAGGATCAGTTATTAGTCAAGTCAAGATCAGTTAAGAGTCAAGTCAAGAGAAGTGCATAAAGTTTTCAAAAGTCTTTTACAAATGTTTTAACTTTGTTGTAAGGCTTGAGTTTTGAGTTCAGTAAAGAGTAAAGTTGAAGTTCATTTCTTCAAAAGTATATGGGGATTATGTATTCTCAGAGAGTTTAAAATGTTTTCACATTTAAACAAGAAAGTAAACCTCGATTTCCAAAGAGCCTTCGTGCTAGTTTTTAGAAAAGAGTAAATGCTTTCATAATTAAGCAAGAGGGGAAACTTTGATTTCCAAGATAGCCTTTGAGCTAAGTTTTTGAGCAATTATCTCAAATCACATAAATAAATATGTTTTTAAACATAAAGAGCTAGTATCAGACTTTGGGAGTAATATTAGCACCGATATGGGGGAGCGTTCAGAGAACCCACAGCCCCCATAAACCATGTAGCCATCATGGGTAGAAAAGGGTCATACTTTTTAGATGAATCCTTTAATGCTTTTTAGCATAGACTAGTGGATCCACTTAATGAGTTAGGTCCTATACCCCCGGCAAGGTATATGATGGTCCTTGGCAGCGTGAGGTAAAGTGCTGTATCATCACTATAGCTCTTAAGTGATGGTTGTCGATTAGAGAAACTCCTACAACAGTATTTTGTATTTTTATATACATCAGTTTATTTGTATTTTTACATACCTCTCAGAGTAATACGTATCTTTGCATACACACAGAGTTGACATCATGTTTTAAATAATTTTTCTTTATATTGCACTTGTTTTTAAACTGCTTTATATTGAAATGAGTTCAATTATGTTGAGTTGCATTGAGCAAGGTAAGTTCTTCAGTTCCTTTCAGATTCTTTTCAAGCTTAAGTTGTGTTTAGCATTCCAACTCGCATACTCGTACATTCAATGTACTGATGCCAGTTGGACTGTATCGTCTTATGATGCAGACGCAGGTAACCAGGATCAGCATCTAGTGCATCGTTGATCCAGTTGAGCTTCAGAGTTGTTGGTGAGTCTCCTTACATTCCGAAGGATCCACTTTTTTTATTACTTTATCATTTTAGTTCATTAGGATGTCGTGAGCCTGTCCCGACTTCCATCTCATCTTAGTTGTTTTAGAGGCTTTATAGATAGTCAGTCAGATGTTAGTTCATTCGTCATCATTTTGCTATTGGCTTATGTTCATATTTGAGTTGCCATTTTGGCTAAGTTAAATTTTTATTTTTAAAACATTATGAGTTCAGTTTGAGACATGTTGAGTTATCTTGTATTTGGATTCTCTTTCTTATGTCTAAGTCTTCCGCTGAGTGAGTAAGACAGACCAAGGGTTCGCTTGGGGTTAACAATGGTTCTCGAGTGTCAGTCTCACCCAGGGTGTAGGCTCAGGGCGTGACAATGATGACTCTTCAAGTGAAGGCTTTGTTATAGGAGTGATCTTCCTATTGTCAAGGTTGAAGGACAACTTTCTTGGTGTGTAGTTGTAATAGTCCTTGTAGAAAGTTGACACACTCCACAAAATCATCTATCTCATTAAAATCCATATTTAGCAAGACGACTTCCAACACATCACTCACATTAATTGTTGCACTTGTGCCATCAATGATGACATTGGTTGAGTGTTTCCATTCCCAAAGTCTTGAAAATTGAGTAGGCCACCAAGTTGATACTAGCCCCAAGGTCACACAAAGCTTTTACAAAATTAAAATTTTTCAATAGTACAAGAAATAGTGAAAGCTTCAGGGTCATCAAATTAATCTAATTTCAGGAACATGGAATGAATAATAGCACTAACTTGATCAGTGACCTTTATGGTTTCAAAGTTTTCCGATCTCTTCTTGGTCACAAGATCTTTCATGAATTTTGTGTAATCGATTATTTGTTATAAAACATCCACTAATGGATAAGTTCATCATGTTCATAAACTTTTTGATTTGCTTTTCTCTATATTTCTTATCAAGCCTTTTGAGTATATGGGGATTGTGGCTTAAGTAAGGGAATTCTGCTGGTTGCACTATGTCAATAGTGTGTTCCCTAGACATGTTCTCCTCTTGATTTTTTTTTCAACATCATGTATATTTATTAACACTTGATCTACATCCACTCTAATTACCTAATTTGCACAAACTAATTGGATTACTTCAATAACCTAAAACAAACCATTAGAATTCTTAGTTTAATTAATCACTTTTGAATCTCAAAAATTAGAGTAAAAGGTAGTTATAAAGTGGTATTTTTCACCACTTATCATTAGAGTGATAGTATTCAAATTAAAGTAAGCCCTCCAATTCCTAACTTAATTGCCATCATTTTCTCATTAATCCTCCTAATCTCTATCACTTGCTCCCTAATCTCCTCACTACTAAATATCTACTCTATTCCTAATAATCGAAACTCCTGAGTACCACAACTTATAGTACTCGTCCACATTCCGAGCCTTATTTTTTACCCATTTAATTTTTTGAAAATAAACTATATTTATCCTCTCCTTCTTGAGGCCCTATGGACTTACCTATTAAAGTCCCTATTTTTCAAAAAAAAAAAAAAAAAAAGAAGTTATAATAAGATATCAAATTTGAACCTATAAATTTAAATATTGAATTCGCATTTGCACAATACATAAATGCTAAGCCTTCTTTCTTTTGCATTATGAGCATCGAGTGTAAAATGTATGAGTACGTAGAGAAAATGGTGAAATTATGTAGGGAAGATGTTGCAAGTTGCAACGTACTAAAGAAATTCAACCAATACGTCATAATGCAAAAATAATTTCTGTCTGTTCAAAAATATAACAAGAGAATTATAGTGGAAGTCATTCAAACAACATGTTAGTTTTTCAAATAAATATTTATTATGTCTTTCAGTTTTAGGTCTTAACAAGTAAACACTTAAATTTGTAGAAAATTGAATAAATAGACATACATGTCGTATGTGACATAATACACACATGACATCATGTAGGACTCCACTTAGGACGAGTATGTCTATTTCTTCAATTTTATACTCCTTCCATTTTAAAAAAGAATGACCTAGTTTTTTTTTTTTGTCTGTTTCAAAAATAATGACCCCTTTCCTTTTTCTGCAATATTTTAATTTTAGTTTTCCACGTGACATGTTTAGGGTCAGTAGATTAAAGGACATTTTGGTACGTTTAATATAACTTTGATTTAGGACCACTAGATTGAAAAGATTTCTTTATTTTCTTAAACTTTGTGCGCAAGTTAAACCAAATCATTCTTTTTTAAACGGAGATACTATAAGTTTAAGTGTCTACTTCTGTACATCCAAAATTAGAAAATATAGATATTGATTAAGACTAAGTTAAAAAATATGTTTATGTATTATGCCTATTACTTGCATTTATCAATCAATAAAACAATGTATGGCTGTAATTTTTGCAAGAATAGAATCAAAATGTCAGTTCAATAAAATCAAATAATAATGTAGTCAGTTCAATAAAATCAAACTATGTATGGCTTCATCTCTTTGTTTTTGCTTCTTTTTGTTCTTTAAAACAAGATTAGATTAAGACAATAAATTTACTTTGTTGATTTGCTTGATTATGTTTTTATCTGCAACCCGTGGGCTTCCATTAAAATACAATTATATTTTCATTATACCTCTCGACTATTTAACAAATGATGAAAGAGCATTTCAATATAATTGTTGGAATTATGAGTATATTTACTCAATTAACTAATAACATAAGTTTTATACATACATACATACATATATATATATATATATATATATATATATATATATAAAGATATATATATATATATATATATGATGAAAGAGCATTTCAATATAATTATTGGAATTATGAGTATATTTACTCAATTAACTAATAACATAAGTTTTATACATATATATATATATATATATATATATATATATATATATGTATGTATATATCAGGTTGAGTATAGTGTTAGAATTGAAATCACAAAGCGTTATGCGAAAGCTAATAATTACAAATATTGAGAACGATAAGTTAGTCAGACGAAGAATAACAAAACCTTAAAAAAAAATCACAAAGAGTTTTCAATTTTTATATATCGATCTTGGACTTGAAAGATAAGTCCATAAGTATACCTTTTGAATGCAAGTTTTGAACAGAGTCTTTAAAGGAAGAATCAAATGATTTCATATGTACTATTTGACAGTTGAGAAAGAGAAAGAGTATAATTAGAAAAGTAAAGTAAAATAATAGTCCCTTTCTTTGTAAAGGGTGATTGAGTATAATGAATATTGAATATTTTGGGAGTAGTATTGAGCACCGAATTGGGTAAGAGTCTATTTTAACTCAAGTCCCATAAAACTACGTAGCCAGCGTAGAATAGGATCGCACCGATTTGTCATGTGACTCCTCACTGCCTTTGAGAAGGTCTATTAGATGGATCCATAGTGACAGTCGCATCCTATACCCCGACAAGGAATAGGACGACCCTTGCAACGTGGGCGAAATATTGTATCATTACTAGGCTCATAGTAATGGTTGTCGGTTAGAGAAACTCCCCATAGAGTAAAGTATATTATTTTCATATTTCTTTTATTGCATATCTTATTGTAAGGCTTAAATGGTTTTCACTTCATATTCATGTATTGATTCAGTTGAGTTGCTTTCCGTCCTTCAATTTAGTTATGTAACACCTTCCTATCTAAAATAGCTAAAAATAGAAAGAATCAAATTTGGAAATATCAAATCTGAAAATTTTGGCAAGTTATGCTAAGTTTGAGTTTTGGGTCAACTTCAAACAACTATAACTCTTAATGAGTTAGGTGGGCTACAAGGTATTAGATGAAAGGTCTTGGAATCCTCTTTCCAACACCACCAAGTTTGCTAAATTTCAAGCTCGTATGAGGGAGATATGTCTGTTTGAAGTCGAGCTGTCCATTTAAGGAAAGTTACCTGGATTTAAGAGGGGTATTTTGGTCTTTTCCTTACCCTATCAGATTTAATTCATTTTTAGTAATTAATTAGGGGTCTAAACTGAATTGGATCAGTTTACACAATTACAATTCACGCTAGGGTTTTTAGAAAAGAGTTCAAGAGGAGAAAAGAGGAGAAAGGTCAAGATTTCGTCGAGTTCTTGAGGATTTGGTTGCGGATTTCACCAAGGATTTAATCCCTAAGAGGTATGCGAGTTCACATAGCATTGGGTTTGTTCACCCATGCACCAATCATGTTTATTTCAGTGAAATTCATTCTAGAAATTAAAGTTGAAAGTTTGATGATCTTGAATTGTGTTCTTGAAATTGGCTTTCGTTCTTGAGTTAGGATGGGATTGTTGAGTTCTTGAGGAAATCGTGTCGATTTAAAAGTCGTTTATGAGTATATTCTTGTGTACGTGTGTTGGGTATCTGAATCTAAAGAGAAATTGAGAAAAAAAAATCGAATCTAGGTAAATTGGGGTTAGAAAACGAGGAAGAAAAAGTCGGACAGAAAATAAGTACCAGGTCCGCGTCGCAGACCTGTTCCTTCAGAGTGAAATTTTCCTCTTCGCATCGTGGAGAGATCTCGGACCCCATTGTCTCAAAAATTATTTCACGACCAATTATTAAAATGCATCTCCGCGTTGCGGACTTGCTTCGAGACAGTGTTTTTTTGATCGTTTCTCATGATTAACTATCTAAAAACACTCTTAATCATCACGATATCCTTCTTATCACAAATCATAACTTTGAATTCATAATTCAAATTCAAGGTAGAGTTAAGAGTCAAGTCTTAAGAGTTCTTCGAGTCATTTCAAAAGTCTTTTACAATTGTTTTAAACCTGTTTTAAGACTTGAGCATTCAGTTGAGTAAGAGTAAGAATGAAGTTCTTTTTCTTCAAAAGATTATATGGGAACTAAGTATTTCCAAGGAGTAAATTTTTCACATTTAAACAAAAGAGGAAACACCGATTTCCAAGAAAGCTTTTGAGTTAGTTTTTGCGTAATAATCTCAAATCACAGAAAGAGTTATGTTATTAAACATATGAGCTAGTTACATTTTGAGAGTAGTATTGAGCAACGATGTGGGGACGAGCTTGAGTTCAGATAATTCAAAGTCTCCATAAACCGTGTAGCCAATATGGGTAGAAAATGGACATACTTTTTAGTTGATTCCTTAATGCTTGTAGCATAGACTAGTGGATCCACTTAGTAGTTAGGTTCTATACCCTCGACAAGATATAGGACTGCCCTGGCAGCATGAGGAAAGGCGATGTATCATCACATAACTCATAGTGATGGTTGTTGGTTAGAGAAACTCCCATAGAGATATTTTGTATTCTTATATACACAAAGTTACTTGTATTTTCATATACAAACTGAGTTATTGTGTGTTCTTCAATACACTGAGTTGTAATTTACATGTTTTAAAGCTTTTCTTTATATTACATCCTTATTACTGCTTTATATTGAAACGAGTTGAGTTGAATTGAGACAAGGTAAGTTTCTTCAGTTCCATTTCAAGCTTATGTCTTGTTTTAGTATTCCCTCACATGCTTGTACATTCCATGTACTGACGCCATATGACCTGTTTCTTTTATGATGTAGATACAGGTAACTAGGATCAACATCTAGCGCTTCGTTGATCTAGTTGAGCATTTCAGAGTCAATTGGTGAGCCTTCTTGCTTTTCAGAGGATCCCTTTATTATTGCTTTATCATTTCAATTATTAGGATGATCGGGGGTCTTGTCTCGACTTTTCTCTTAGTATTAGAGGCTTCGTAAAGAGATAGTTATTAGTTCATTAGTCTTGATATTTTAGTTGTTTTATTATATGACTTGAGTTGCCTTATTGGCCAGTTGAATGTTTTCTTTTATGACATTCTAGTTTATTTCATGAACTTATCTTTGTTGAGTGAAGTCTTCTGCTGAGTAGTAAGCCAGACCAAGGGTTCGCTTGGGGCCAAAAATGGTTTTGAGTGCCAGTCCAGCCAAGGGTGTAGGCTCAGGCTGTGACAAGTTATTTGATTATTCAGTTATATTATATACTTGTACATTAAATGTACTGATATCATTCGACATGCATATTTTTTTATGATGCAGATACATAGATACATGTGTTTGGGATCATCAACAGACGCTCCGTTGAGATCATTTCACACTTCTTGATAACTTTTGGTGAGACCTCCTTGCTTCCAGAGGACTCCATTTTATTATTTTGTTTAGTAGATATTGAGGTGTCATTGGTCTTGTCCCGACACCTATTTTGAACAATTGAGACTTCATAGATAGGCAGAGTTAGATGTTTTTTCATGTTTTTTCTCCTGATGATTTTATTGGAACTTATTCATGTTAAGTACTTCAAGACAGTGTTTCAAAGCTTTTATTTAAATGATTTAAATGTTCATCTATTTAAGACTTCCGCATATCATATTGAGTCTTATGACTATAGTTAGCCAGACCAAGTGTTCCCTTGGGGACCATCAATGGTTCTCGAGTGCCGGGATCACGTCTAGGGTATTGGCTTGGGGTGTGACAATATGGTTCAGGATAAATGTTATTCTCCCAATATTTTAGCATATTCAATTTGAGAAACACTTAATATCTTATTCCTTTTCAAGTATATGTTAAGATCATATATAAGTAGTTTTCACTGGAACTACATCAAAATAATACTTTTAAAAAATATGTATGATGAGAGTGACACAAAGAGAAACAATTAACATTTCTTTTGATTTTCACGTTCATAGGGACTTCACTGTAGCGATAAGAAAAAAAATCACTCAATGAATTATTGGATCACACACTTGGAGATAAGGATAGGGGCATGCTATACTCTTTAGAAAGTACATTTCTTCTGCGTTTATTGATGATACTGAGGCGGATTTCACTTCAACGGATATTGATAGACTGTGAATTAATTCCTATTTCAGTATCAAGGGAGTTGTTGACTATATCGTACCTTAAATGAAAGTGGCTCACCTTATTTGTGTTTGCCTTTAGTTTAAGTATCTACTTGTGCACACTCAAAATTAGAGAACATAAATGTAAGTCAATACCAAGTTAAAAGGTAAAGTATTCATGTATTATGTCTTTTTACTTTGCATTCTCATTCATTAATAAAAATCCAACAACAATAATACAATTTTCTCAATTTATTTAGTGTTACAAAAGCAAATTAACTACCATTTGCATTAAAGGCTAGATTAGTACCAAGATTTGTTGTTTCATACAGGCAATCCCATTAATCCAATGGAAGAAGAAATATCAATCTCAAACAGATCAGAACTTGCACAACTTGCACCTTCATCGTAATCATCATCTTCATCTTCAATATTCTTGTGGAATTTTAGATGATCTTCATGAACATAATTTCTATTAATTCCTTTTATAGCCTCCACATTTTGTTGGTCCATATCCAACTTCTTGTGTCCACATGAAGAACAAGTTGATTTTGATTTTTTATCCTCATCATTTGAGGAAATCTTTGTTTTTTTCCCATTTGTAAAAAGTGAGCTCAAGAAATTTGATAGTCTACCTCCAGGAGAAATGGGCTGCTTAATTTTCTTCAAAGCTCTTGACTTCTTCTTCAAATCATCTTCATCATGTTTAGATTTTTCCTTTGATAGAGAAGAATCTGTTGAAAATTTAAATAGGGTATGAACAAAGTTTAAGTAAGTGTTAGAGAAAAGCTAATACTTGATATTGTCATAAAGAAATGATAAATAGGATAGGAAAAGAAAATTCATAGACGAGACCAACTGAGACCTATGTTTCTAAAGTGAACATATTATGTCCTTATTGTTTACTAGCAAATTGTGATTAAAAAAAATAGTAGTCTAGCAACAAATTAATAAATAAGTCAAACTTTTAAATTATTGGCTCGACGTAATATCTTTATCAAAAATCCCTTAAGGACGAGCCAATATCTAATGAGACGCCTCTCTTGGAAATTCACATTTTCTACTAGTGAAATTATAAAGTGAATTACTTGCTACAATATGTAATAAAGGTGATCTTATAGTATTAAAAAATGAATGTTAAATATATATGGACATATATACTCACCATAAAAGTTGAGGTCTTTGGGATATTGGTGCTTGTGATCAAACTTTTCTTGGTTAGTTGAAATGCAAGTTCTAATTGGTTTAGGCCTATTATTAAGACCATAGCGAAAAGAGTCACTATTTGAATTAAAGTTTCTTGATTTCTTCTCTTGGCCAGAATGGTCAATGGAGTGGAAAATAGGCCTATTATAATAGGGTTTGACGAAAAGAGGCAATGAGCATAACATAATGAGAAATTGATTTGGATACACAATTGTGACACCTTATAAGAAGAGGAAGAGAAGAAAACAATTGGGAGTGAGATTATTCTTATTCCACTTTGGGCTTTATATTACCTCTCAAGTTCCTATTCTAGGGGTAAATGAGGAACAATGGAAAATGAGTGCAAAAGTTTTTTTTTTTTTAACCTTCGTTTGGTAGAGTGTATTGGAAAATATAATGCTTGCATTAGCTTGATGTATTATTAGTACCTTGTTTGGTACACTGTTCTAACCTATTCATAACTAATGCTTGTATTAGTAATACACTCTATTGTGTATTAAAGAGTTATTACTAATACCATCTATTTCTATGCATTAGTAATGCAATGAGTTCTAATGCATGCATTAACATTATTAAAGACACAATTGCCCTCAAAAACTTTTTTTACATCCTTTCCACTATATTTGTGGAGGGTATTTTTGTAAACAAATATTTTTTCTAAAAAAATTATGTAATGCATAATATTTTTAGTACACCAAACCAAACATTGCATAAAAAAAATATCATCATAACTAATGCAAGCATAACTAATACAACCATTACTAATACACTATATTTTGCATTATTCTTATACACTCTACCAAACAACCCCTTAAAAGTATTTGATATTCGAAACTCATTATTTGATTTTATATATATATATATATATATATATATATATATATATATATATATATATATATATATATATATATATATATCCTATTATATATCTATAGTACTCTAAAAGTATGAAGGTCATTGAAATGTTAATTAATTTTTTTGTCCACATTAAATACTAATGTTAAAAATTTTAAAATATTTTAAATAGATATATATTATCAATGTCATCAAGAGTCTTTTCCACTTCTCAATTAAATATCCATACAACATATACCCTTAAAATGATTACTCCTTAATATTTATGTTTAAAATTTTAAAATATTTCAAAATAAATGATATTGAAGTCATTGTTAGTCTTTTCCACTACTCTAATAGGAGTGAGAGGTTAAAACTCATTTAATCTATCTTATTTTATGGAGTTTCATATCTGAACTATTGGGAGTGTGAAATTTCTACCTAAAGTGTCATTCAGATTTAGAAAAAACACTCCTAGACGTTGACTAGACCAACTATTTGTCTAGAAATACTTTTTAATTATCCGTAAAATTTTCATCCACTTGACATATATAACAATTCTATTAGGTGACACATTAATTTTTCTAATTTGTTTTTAATTGAAATCTTTAAAACCCTACGTTCTCCCCTTCCAAACTAGAGATATATATTGACATCATGACAAAGATGAGACCACGACTCATGAAAAGGTGGAGAAAATAAGAAACCTTTGAACACAACTGGAAAAAAGCATAAAGGTCAGTAACATGGAGGCATCTTTGTTGTTCATGTACAGAAGCAGTGAAGAGAGCTAAGGCGAAGAGGCAGAGATAGCGGCGAAAAGACAAACAGAAAATAAGGGAAACTGTTTAGGAAATCCTAGCTTAGAATAGATCCCATATCAGGTTTAGGAAAGGGCCTGGTCTATTTGTTGTTTTTTCCATTTTTGGTAGTTGGCTTGTCAAGAGCTGTTGGGGTGTAAGAAGGTCTAAGCTATGAATAAAATATCCAAAACTTAAACCAAAAAAAAAAACATGAAAAGGTGGAGAAGAAAATGGTGACGGTTGAAATAAATTAATTTATATGATGATAATTTTAACTTTTAATCTTAAATTTTTACCTAATATTAATTTATTTAGAATTGCTACGGTGAAATTGTTTTTCCATGTGGCAAAATTTTTAAATAAAAAAGAGAGTGTAGTACACACATATTAAAAAATTAGTCGAGGTGTGTTTCACTAACTATTGGGTGATATAGTCGGGTAGGAAACTCACACTCTCAATAGTTAATGTATGAAACCAAAAAAAATAAAAAGAATAGTTCAAGTGTGTTTTTGACCTTTAACTCCTCTAATAAAAGAATCTATTAAACTAGAAAACAAGACCACATTCCTTGATGATTATCAACAACTTGGGATATATGTAAATACTAATTTAATTTTTTCATTTGCTATAATTAGTTTTGTATTAGCTATCTTAACACTTACTTAAGTGATCTTTCCAATTACTTCTCCCCTCTCTTAATTCCTTTGCTAAGCTTGTATTAATTATATATAATCATAACCCTCAAATATTATGTATGTATGGCACCCTTTTATGAGTCCCGCATATTCTTATATATAAGTTTATTATTCTATAAGAAAATCAAAATAGGAATTTCTTGAAAAAATTATTATCTATTTCACGAACTTGATTAAATTGGCTTGCGCACACATTATTTGTGCATTTTGTAGTGATGTGATGAGAAATTGAGAATATAAGCACTTACTGTTGTTTTTATATTTGTAGGGTTATATAGTTGAAATTGTAAAGCATTGACATATTTTCATATATTTTATTCCATTTTTGAGTTTGAAAGATTGAATATTTTAGACATCCAAATTCTTGATGATTATGAAGTATTCTTGAATGGTTGTATTTATAATTAATCTTGATTTTGTTTTTGTTTTCCTCAGCTCCGTTGAGGTCAAGGATAAGATTTCAACTAACCTTAACGGATCTTTCACGCTTCAAGTCAGTAAAATCCCTTTAGGATTTGTCAACCCTAAATTCCTAATATATAGTTGAAGGATTGTCACAAAATTGAATCTGAATAACTATCTGTCTCACTTTTCTTTTTTAAATAATGATTTTATTTGAATTTCTTTAATTACATGTAAATTTGATTATTATTTTGTTTTATACATATATAATTTTGAAATAGGTATCTAATATTATTTTCACTTGTCACCTTTTCATATAGTGGAAAACAATGTAGTAGTCCTTCCTATCCCTACACCCAACCCTCTAGCTAATGTCTTACAATGAAATACAGCCAATGAGAAATGATACTTATATAGGGACAATCAAACAAAACCAACATAGTCTAGAACATGTCCCTTTATATAAAATTTGCTCTAAATATAAATTTTTAGGATTCATTTCACATTTTTGCTAATTGAATTTTCAATTTTCCCATAGTTAAAATACAAATTTTAAGAATATTTGTGTGGTTTATAAACTTTTTAGTTTGTAACGTTATATATATGATAGAATTTCCGTTGTATCGACTATCGACGTGAATCGTAACATGTGATTCATATGATAAACGTATGGGGGACAATCTTTTCAATAATTAGTATATATACTAGTACCTAAAATTTAAACATGTGATTCATATGATAAACTTTAATTTTGAGAGACCATGCATCTTCTCAATGATTATTGATTAGTATTGATGCCTAAATTTTAATGGTGTATCGACTATACTTTCTTTAGTTTTTCCTCTTTGTCTCTTTTTTTTTTCTCTCATAATAATCGCAATAATGAAATGTGTATGCACATATCAGGAAATAAGGTTTAAAATGTAATAATAAATATATAAATTAATTTGAATCGCACTAAGCTATGAAATATTATATGTCCCTTTATAGTTTATAACAAAACTTGCAAGTCGATAGGTAATCAAGTAGGTATATAAAAGTATTTATCAAATGATTGATCTCTCTTATGAAAAATTGGTTACAAGAGCCATACTAGCACGGACCCAACATATGATATTTTTTTGTCTCAATTTATGTGATATAGATAAAATATTAAGAGTCAATCAATTTTTTAATATGATTTTTAGATGTTTAAAGTTGTTAATTATTTAAATTAATAACTTTTTTTCACTTGGTATAGACATAATTTGAAGAGTCAATCAATCTTTTAATAAGACTTTTAGATATTTAAGATGGTTAATTATTGTAATTTATAGTATCTTTTTTTAATATAATTATTATAATTTATAGTATCTTTTTTTTTTTATGTAACTTTAATAATATATGTAATCTCGTTGTCCCAATTTATGTGACATTGATAGATTTTTTTTTATCTGTTGTTAAAATTCAAATTAGAGGAGATTTGAGTTGGCCTGAAGTAAAAAAAAAAATAAAATAAAAAAAAAAAAAAAAATATATATATATATATATATATATATATATATATATATATATATATATATATATATATATATATATATTGTTAATTATTATGATTTATAGTAAATATTTTTTTGTAATTTTAAAATACATGACATACTAAAAAGAAAGTAAGATAAATAAATTAAAATAACGGAAAGAAATATGTGAAAAAAGTTATTCAAATGAGCCCTTCTTTTTTACTACGAAATGGTGAAGTGTAGAAATTTTATTTTAGTTGTGTGGAAGTACACAGAAGGACGACCAAAAGCTCCTCTCTTTATTGCCTTATTAATTTAAAAAAATAGTAATACTTTGGACAATTTATGTAAGTATATATATATACCTATAAAGTTGTGTGTGATGGTAAAATATTTGTCATTATTCCATTGAAAGTGGGAAGGTCTTATGAAATATTTTTAAATAACAATACATACATAATTCAAAACAATAATTGAAAGATACAATAGTACAATACATAACATAATATAAAATGATATATTATAAGATGATGTAAAACAACAATTCATATAGATTATAAAAGTAGATGAGCAATGACTGAGTCGACTCCTCAAATGATCATCTAAGTTATTCTCGTATGTTTTACATTATTTATTTAAGAGAAAATACATAAAATCCCCCTAAATTTGGCAGCTCAACTTAATTTAATAATTAAACTATACGGGCGTTTAAATATCATCCTTAACATTTTTGAAGTGATTTTATTTTCCACCCTGAGATCATAACACCATTCTCACCCGCCACATCATAGCCACATAAGCGCCACATCATAACCATGTAGGCACCAGGTCATTGATTTTTTTTTTTTACTTATTCACCATTTTTTCAAGCACTTTTTAAAATTAATTACACCAATTAATTAATTTATAAATACATACCTCCTTCTTCTTCCTTGGTGTTCACCATTTCACCTTCTTTTCTTCTCCATCACTATTAAACAATGTTTTAAATAACTTTAAAGAAGAAAATTCATTATAATATTCACATTATCTTCTTCGAATCCTCCTCACGAATTTATCCTTTTGGGGAATAAATTTTTTTGAAAGCCAATTTTTTCTTGACAACTCAAATAAGAAATGAATTTCATAAGAAAGGTTATCAAAAAAATTTAAATTCTATGAGAAATGTTTGAATGGATCTAGAAATCAAAATGGGTTACTCAAAATTCAACAAAATTTACATTCGCAAAGTCGACATCACTATTATAAAGTGAAATCGATGTCAATAAAATGACGTTGGTATTGAATTTTATGAATTATACTAGTGGATGGAGGTGGAGAGAAGACAACAAAATGAAAAGAAATTTTCTTAAAGAAATTAAAAAAGGGACCCACAAATTTCATTTACCTCTAAATAAGAAAATTTACATATTTTCTTAAGAGTTAATATATCAAGAAAAATCATTTAAAATATTCGTTATCTATTGACCAATAAAAAAAGGTCATGTGTAGGACTTTGTTTTTCTTTTTTCTCACGCTCTTTACACTCACTCTCTCTGTCACATCATCCCTTAGGAGGTTTTTAAATCACTTGAAAGATGTTAAGGGATATTTAAACGCTCGTATAATTTAAGTGCTAAAGTAAGTTGTACTGTCAATATTAGGATTTTTTTCCGAGTGTTTTCTCTTTATTTAATATACACATAGTTTGATAATCTTCGTATCTAAAAAAAAATTAGCATATTAATTTGTGAATTATTTCTACGACTTGAATGATCATAGGAGGAATTGACCCAAACAAAGACTTTGACTTCCAAAGTTGAATTAACGCATATCCATTTTGGTGAAGGTAGATAAAGTGTTGGATTTAAAGCGTAAGCTCCAGGTTGATTTGAATTCAATAATTTCAATGAAGATCTGTGTATATAATATTATATATTAAAATTAATTGAATCTAAAGAATAAAATATATTGTATAAAATATCAAACTAGAATTTATAAATTTATATATTGAATTCACATTGTCTGAGCAACTAGAGCAAGTGGCTGAATTAGGCATGGAGGATATTCTTCAATTTTTTATTTGAGGTTCGATATTCGTATTGTAATTTGATTAAAATTAAATTCATGTCATACCGGCCCTATTTCTGAGAGGAACACTTTTAACATAATTTTTTTCATTTTCAGAAGCTCAAATACCAAATTTCTGATTAAATATAGAGAAATTTCAACCATTCCATGACAATTCATATTGATGTGGAATAAATTCAACCAATACTGCCAATGCAAAAAGATAATTTTTGTGTGGTAAAAAATATAACAAGAAAAAGTGGAAGTCATTCAAACAACATGCCACCTTTTCAAATAATGAAAGAAAAAAACAAGGTAATAATATTACTAATATACCAATCAATCAAATAATATAATGTGTGAGTCTAATTTTTGCAAGAAGGCAATCACATAAAAAAACAAAGTGTTTAGTCCAATAAAATCAAGTAATAGTTTAGTCGGTACGTTGGTGGATGGCTTTTCAAATTTTTATGAGAAATGTATGTAATTAACACATGTTATATACTTTCTTTGATTTGTCTGATTGATTATTTTTCTCGACAACATGTGGGCTATCATACTAGAACAACAGCTAAGCATCCAGCGCTCGTGAAGATGTGGGGGGTGGGTGTCCAAAACTTGTTGGACTATATACTATGTGCATCAAATTTTATGGGGTTAGCGTGAATTGGAGGATCCTATGTATTATATGTACAAGTACCAACAACATATCTAGGGTAATTTCATAAATGAAATTTTGATAGGATATAATATACGTAGTGTAATCATACAAATAAAGTTTGGAGAGTATAGAGTTTATCTAGATCATACCTCTACTTTGAGACATAAAGAGGCTATTTTCGATATATAGATAATTGGCTGAAAAAAAGGTGAAGTTGTGGCAAAATACTATGGAAAGATAAGTGAGAGACATGCTCAAATATCAACTAACCTCCCACCTTAGTCCATATCTTCCTAAACCTTCTATCTAGTATCATGTCCTTGGTAAGTTGAAATTGTAATAGGTCATGTCTAATCAGCTCTCCCCAATACTTCTCGGCTTAACTTTACCTCTCTTGAAATGATCCATAGTCAACCCTTCACACATCCGCATTGGAGCATCCATGCATTTTGTATCCACATATCCGAACCATCTCAATTTTGCTTCCCGCCTCTTGTCTTCCACTGATGACACTCCCACCTTTTTCCAAACATCTTCATTCTAATTATATCACTCCTAGTAAGACCACACATCCAACACAATATCCTCATGGTCGCAAATTTTATCTGTAAACGTGAAACTTCTTGACTGACCAACACTCCACCCCATACAACATAGTAGGTCTAACCAACTCTATAGAATTTGCCTTTATGTTTACGTGTCACCTTCTTTTGACACATGACTCCGGATGGAAGCCTCCAAATCATCCACCCAACACCAATTCAATGTGTGACATCACCGTCTATCTCTATATCTCCATGAATAATTGACCCAAAGTACTTGAAACTCACGTTCTTTGTGACTGCATGTGTATCAACTCTTACCTCCACACTAGTCTCATGTTCTACATGTCACGCTCCAAGCCTACACCCTAAACGTGGCCGACACTCGACGCCATTGTTGTCCTGAGCTTACCCATAAATGGCATACATGAGCATACATTTAAACATGAGTGGAAGAATACATTTGAAGGAATTTGAAGAGACAAGTTTCATAAGAAAACAAATTTCATAACGTAATTCATAGAAATTCAAAACCATTGTCAAAAGATACGTAGGTTCAAATGTAATATAATTATTTGTCTATTGATGAAGCCTCTAAAAGTAACTGAAAAAATACCTACCAGGACAAGACCCCCGGTATACCTTAAGCACATAAACATAACATACTGAAAAGATATAGACTATGACCCAAGAAAATAGAAAAGGGCTCACCAATAGAAGAATATATGGAACCTAGCGAGTTGGTTGATCACGTATCTGTGTACCTAAACTTGCATCAGTAAAAGATACATCATCCTTAGCAGAAGGGATGAAAGTACATATGGAATTGTATTGTATGTAAAATGACGGAATGAAACATAAACATACATATCAAGATCAGTAGAAGAAGTTAACATAGCCATAATCGTAACATATGGAGGTTAGGAGATGAAGTAGTTCAGACTGCCTTAAGGATACTTCTTTCATCATATATTAGTTAAATCTAAGAGTCTAATAGTGTAACCGATATAAATCACCATGTGAGCGCATGAAGACTGATCTCTGCCCGATCAACTAAGTTATCTCATACCCTTTCAGGTATGAGACATACGTCTACATATCATGTGAATCTATAACTAATGCTATTTCATACCTTGAGCATTGAGCGATGAATATCAAATAAAAGTAGAGAAAATGGGTAAATACTTATTTGTATCGAATGTTTTCACTCGGTGTATAATATTTAATTGGAACCTGATTAAATTTAAATTTGTGTATTACAGAATTTGAAAATGACGCTCCCAACAAGATTTTTTTCATTTTCAAAATATCAGATATAAAGCTTCTACCGGATGATGTTGCAACTTGTAATTATAGAAATCCAAAAATAATTTTTTTGTCTAGCCAAAAATATAACAAGATAATTAGTGGAGGTCATTCAAGCGCGTGTCAATTTTTCAAATAATGAAGGAAAAAAGTGATAATAATATTACTTATGTATCAATCAATTAAACAAAACAATAGGGAGTAGTCTGTTGGTGGGTTGGCTTTGCCGGGTTACGTAGCATTGTGTGCTGAATGAATTGCTAAACTTATTTGTTGGTTGCTGGGTTGGCTTCATCTCTTTGTTGTTGTTTCTTTTTGTTTTCTTTCATGAGTATTCTTCTTTATAACTATAGACAAGATTAAGTAGGATCAGTAGCGGAGTCAGAATTTTTACTAAGAGGTTCAAAATATGAAGCATGAAGAAGTCAAATGTGGTTCAACATTTAGTATTAATACATAAGAAATAATTTTAATCATATATAAATAATGTAATTTTCTGTTGAAGGGGTTTCGGATGAATCCTCTTGGCACTACTGGGCTCCGCGCGCCCTTGGATATGCATGGAGTATTTGTTCACTCCCTACGTTTCAATTTGTTTGTCTTACTTTCGGTAGTTAGTTCATTACAAAAATAATTATTTCTTTTCTTTTTAAAAACTTTAATTCTAATTTTGCACATGTCATGTTTAGATCACGTGATAAAATAATATTTTGATACATTCTATATATGGATATATCTTCAGTTTAAGAGCACAAGATTGGACACTTCTTTTACTCTTTTAAACTCCGTATTAAATCAAAACTATGCAAACAAATTGATACGGATCGAGAGTAACAATTATAGGGTTATTTGCAAATCTGTTGCATTCTTGAGCCAAGTTTGATCTATAATAGGGTGAGTAACAGGCAAACAAAAATTCTTTCTATGCTAATAAGTTTAGATATGTATATTAATGCAAAATAAATAACGGTCGTAAAAAATTGGGGAACAACAAACAAATAATATTTAGATTTCTTTCATTTGATTTTCAAACTTAAACCTCAATAATGATAATGAGATAATGTTTGCAACAAACTGCTACCATGTCTTAACTGTAAATGATAGGGGGAACATCAAAGTTGTTGGGACACTAATAAAGCTCGTTGTTGCTAAAATAGGTCGTCTCATCAATCGTTTCTACTTTTAAGCTGCCGACATAAAATACATAATCTGTATTAATTTGAAATTTGTAAAGATATAACACATAGACCTAAATCAACCCCCAAAAGCTAGCTCATGCATGAGGGGAGCTAGTGTCGTGCAGTAATTTTTCTAGTTTTAGAAAAATCACTTTTTGAAATGTTCTAAGTATAAAATAATTTGAGAAAAATACTTAGAAAAGAGTCGCCACTTAATTTATTAAAGATATTAAGAAAACTTATAATTTTCAAAGATTTAAATAGAAAAAAAACATTTGAAAATACCAAAGAGGGTTCGGGGTTCAATTTACACTTCAAGAAGGGTTTAACCATTCGAAGTGCCCGCTAACATGCGGTTGACC
This sequence comes from Solanum pinnatisectum, assembly GCA_035578085.1. NCBI lineage: Eukaryota > Viridiplantae > Streptophyta > Magnoliopsida > Solanales > Solanaceae > Solanum > Solanum pinnatisectum. The sequence goes on from CM069087.1 coordinate 7,576,181, forward strand.
TGCGACTTGACTAAAACATATTTGACTATTTTTTAGGAATATGATTTAACATAAAAAAATATATAATAATTTACAATATTCGATTAACTTTGAGGAAATAGTTAAACAAAGAGCAATTTTTCTTATTATTATTTTTTTAATTTTAATTTTATTTTTTAGAGAAAGGGACCTAAAGATGGGACATTTGAATTGAATACAAGTGATTAGAATATTAATAAAACTATATTAATTAGAATTTATTAATTCATTTTTGAATTAATAATTTAAACCAATTTAATAAATTAAAGCATGAAAATTATTTTAAATTAATTGACTAACCTTTTCGAGAAAATGACTAAGTAAGTATTCTTTAAATTAATTGAAAAAAGTTTTGACTAACATTTTTAGAGTTTATTTAAAAAAATATTTTAACATAAAACAATTTTAAAATGAGTAAAAAAAAATTGTGATTTAAGTGAAGACCATTAAAGAACATATCTTTTTTTTTTTTTAAAAAAAACAAAGATTTAACTTAATTAAAGATATAAAATTTGATTGGTATACTTGATATAAAATAAATGAACACAAAAAAAAAAGTATTAAAAGTAAACTAACACGAAGAAAATAACTCATCTTTTGGGGAATCTACGTAAGTTAATTAATAGTTCTAAAGTTAGAGTTAAATAAAATTAGTCAAACATAATCAAACAATTAGGAGAGTAAAAGAGAAAATGAAATTTGGGCCCCTTCTTGGGCTAATTTCGCTGCAAGTTTTTGGGTTTTAACCCAATCTCATTTTTGTATATACTTTCTGTATATCAGTGTATATCGGATGTATATAGGGCATTTTTCTGCTTTCTGAGACCTCTACATCAAATCCAAAGACTTGTTCTTCGATCTCTCAAGGTTGGCTGACTCGATAAAAGAATTTGAGCCTTTATGGCGCTCTCTCGAAATGCAAGAGGAAGGAAATAAAAGTTCATGGTGAACCCGAGCTGATTCCACATGCAAAAGAATTAGAGGAAATAATTAATATAATCCAACTAGGACAAATCAAGAAAAATAAAAAAGAAATAATAATAATAATAATAGTAAAATATGCTAAATTATATAAAAAGCAAGAAGAAGCCATATATGATAGCATGCAATCCAGACTAGAGGGTACGCAGTTATGGATCGGAGGAATTAAGGACATTATTCATACTGTGGAAGCATCAATAAAGAAGTAAACTAGCCGCTAGCTCTCCATAACAAACAATGCAATATTTGCTAGAAATAATGAGCATGGCAGTAACTAAGGAAATAGAGGAATGAACAAGAGTGGGATTTTTAACACTTTTCACAACTTCAAATAAAGAAAGAGGGCAGGCACAGACAACAAAACATAACAATCAATCGATTTAAAGCTTAAACAAAATATGTATATTCATATTCACTTGCCACTTTATTTAGAACTGAAGTAATATGTCTACTGATGAGAGAGGAACATTGTATTTTTTGGCATCCTAACAGATTGACTATTGAAACTCAACATTAATCAAACTATTTGGATCATAAACATAGACAAGATATGGCCATATTAGGGTCATGAAACTAATGGAGAACAAGGTAAAAACTCGCTTTAACAAAAGGAAAACAACTTGTGCTGCAAGACTCGACTCTATGGCAACTTAACTTGGACCGACAAAATATAATAAAATATGCATTTCCATAATTATCAAGCAACAGAGAAGTGACATAGACAGTCTAACAATGCAACTTTCAGAAAACAGCGAGCAACAAACCGATTAAGAACTGGCAACAAATACCTATCTCACCAAATCAGACATGGATCTAAAGATAATGAGTTAAAGAAATAGGATGTATAAGAGTTAAGAGTTTTCACTCATCCGAGCCTGACTCTTTGAGAGATGCTAAAGAACAGTTTCAAAGATAAACTATTTCTCATTAAAACAGGTCCTCGGTTGGAAGAAATAAAGCACACGAAAGCATACACAGAAACTGTATATCATGTATTAAGATGAAATTAAAGTAAGTGAATGCAGGAGAGAAAAGGAAGTTGAAAGAACGAAAGATATAGGCATAAGAGTAATTTTCTACTAAACTTGGAATCATGGCCTAAGAGAATGATGAGAAATAACAAAACCAATGACTATAAACAACTAGATAATCCTTTTATACTCAGCTAAGATCAGAATAAGAAAATAAACCATGAAGAGTTTATGGTCGAGCAACAGTGAGATCTAATATGCTAACGACTAACACTAAACTACTCCAAAACGGAATGTATACGCAGATAACTATAAAAAGAAAAGATATTAGTAACTAATACTCATTAACCAAATCCTAACATATGGAGACCAAAACAAGGCTAATACATAAACAGAACACAAACACAGCCAAGAACACGTCATAAACAGAACAACATAAAAGAACTGGGAATTAAACAAAACCAAGAAAGGATTTACCTCTTTACGGGCAGCGAATGGAGAACAATGAGCAGAGAAGCAGCTTTCCAGGACCACAACGAGATTTTGAGAACTCCGACGAGCTCCGACGACGCCTGAAAGAAGAAACAGAACTAAAATAAAACTCAAGTCCTTTTGGATGCTATTTGACAATGCTTTTTGTTCAAATATTAACTCTCTATATGCAACCTTATAAAATCTTTGTTTTTTTATAAACTATGGTTCTCTTTATCCTTTTATCAGTGCTGAATGACCCCTCCTTCCCCTCCCCCCATCTCTCTTTTATAGTGACTAACAAGGAACTATTTAGAAGGGGAATTGGGGGAAAAGGGTAGAGTCAGAATTTCAAAATTCCACTCTCAATTTGAATTTTCTTCTCTAAAGGATGGGGAAAAGCTGTTTGGTGCAATATTTCTTCCAAAATTCCAGGATATCCGGACGACAGGCAGGGTGGATGGCTTGATGAGGGCAGACGCGGTTGCTTCTTTTCGTGGATTCCGCCGTTCGACTGCTGCTGCGTCGACGCTAGAAACGTCTGGAGATGCAGCTGCGTCTTGTCGTTTGCCAGCTGCTGTTGACGTTGAGCATATGGGTTCTTTTGAACATGAATTTGTGCCAGGTTGGGGTAATAAATGTAGGCTGGGGCGCTGGGATTAAAAGGGGAAAGGGTTGCTGGAAAACTGAATTATTGGGATGAACAGAGGCCTAATTTTGGTCTCAAAATGAATTAAGGATAAGGTGAGAAAGTGGCTAGCATTGCAATTACACAATAGCCAAATGAATTTCGATTGTAGCCAAATTGAATTTAAGCGGTGAATTTGGCCAAAATTGAGATGGGATGAATTAATACAAGCTAATTAATGAGCTTCTTAACTTCAACGAAATAAGATAATTAACTTAATTGTAAATTAAATAATTACTATTACAATAATTAACCAAATATTTAAATAAAACAAGATATCTTTGAGTTGATTTTCGAATATTCATAAAATATACTACTAATTATGTAAAACAAATATGTTATCTAACAATTATAAAAAAATGACAAAACTATTCAATACTAACTTGAAAAATATTTGAAATTTTATAAAGTTAATTATTTTAAGTCGTTTGAAAATTAAGGAGCTCAGAGATTAACTATTATCGAGGAGGGTCAAAATTGGGTGTCAACAGCTAGGATTGCCCAAGTCCATATAAGCAGACCACCAGTCCATTTCTCAACCAATGTGGAACTTTTACCCACTCTAATACCCCCTTCACGCCTAGGCCAACTGGAGTGTGGACCGGAAGCTCAAACGGGAATGGACTTGGCTCTGATACCATGTAAAAATATGGAATCTTGGCCTAACTTAACCCCAAAAGCTAGCTCATGAAAGGAGGACTGCCCAAATCCATATAAGTAGACCACCAGTCCATTCCCCAATAAATGTAAAACTTTTACTCACTCTAACCGTAACCAAAAGCAAATTTCAACAAAAATAACTGGAAGAAAATATGTCAAGCATTAATTTAGGAACTCGTTCCATGTTTTTTGCTTCATGTTGCTGCAAAGCCTATATCGAAAGTTAACGTAGCTTAAATGCTTAATTGTATATAAGTTAATCTTTTGTTATGTTCTTGAGCTTTCGTCCTTTCGACACTTTTTAATCCGAACTTAAAATGAGACAAATTTGGTGGCGTTGAAAATAAGACTTAAGCACCTTTAATTTGATAGGTCATGGACCACCTAATTCATTATATGCTGAGAGATATGATCGTTTGAAGTTGACATAAGTAATATCTTATGTCAAAACTTAATCGGTAAGGAAGCTTTCAACTCAAATATGTGTTAGGGGATTCTAGTGATCTTAATTGATGTAAAAAATCATACCTACACTAATGAATTGACCTTAGCATCTAAGAACAATTAAGAATCATTCGGTACGACCTTATATACAATTCAAGAATGGTTTGGATCTTAACTTAGAAATTTTTGGAGTGTTACAATATCTCCCCCTTGGGATCATTCGTCCTCGAATGACGGCTGGATTGAGAATGGAAAGGAAAGGAGTTACTCTTACTATCTTTCATAATGGTTTGGATCTTAACTTAGAAATTTTTAGGGTGTTACAATATCTCCCTTTTGGGATCATTCATCCTCGAATGACGGCTGGACTGAGAATGGAAATGAAAGGAGTTACTCTTACTATCTTTCTGACTTCTGAACTTGCATACTAACGTATGCAGAACTGATTCATACTAAGAGTTTGAAACTGTCTATAGCACATAAGTCAAGAACGATATTGTTTTGAACATAACCATGCTCTATCTACATTTATCTTACATGAAACAAAGATATATGGGCATGAAGTAAGAATAGGACTCTTATGCCTTATGCAATACAACTGCTAGCTTTCAATCCTAGAAACACCTCTAAACCATGCCCCCCCCCCCTTATGAATACCACACCTCATTAGCTGCAACTCATAACTCTTGGGTTTATGACTACTCTTACCAAGGTCTAAGTTTTATTGTCTGCTCTTACTGTGTTCAAGCCTAATCTCTAAATTGCAAGATGATAAACATGAGATGTTTATACTAATCTAAACCACAAAATTTAGGTTTTGTGCCTCTTAGGAAATCTCATCCCATGAATATTATTCCTCACCGCTACATTCAACCAAACATCAAGTCCTAGTTAAGAAGCATCTAATGCATCATGTATTCATCCACATGTAACAATACTACATTCAAGCCTAGTACTATAGGCAATCCATGGACTCCTACTAACCAATCCTTCTAATAATTCCTCCTCCTCTCATCATCTCTATCAATAGAAATCTCGTGCATTACTATCAGGAACTAACTAATTAACTACTCTCGCCTAACTATTGCTCATATTAAAACTTCATCCTTCCTTCACATTTATAACCTTACATGGAATAACCACACTACTGCTACCAACATAAGAAACATCAACCTTCTCCTTCTATCACCACCCAACTACTATTATCAACATCACTCTCTAACTAAAATGAATTACTAAAAGATCTTTAGGGCGAAGGCTCTAACTAAAATGAATCACTAAAAGATCTTTAGGGCGAAGGCTCTAACTAAAATGAATCACTAAAAGATCTTTAGGGCGAAGGATTGTAAACACGATTCATTAAAAAATTTTGATATAAGAATATGCATGACATAACATTATGTTGCTATCCATTGAGAGTAAATCATGAATTCGCGAGACTGAGCATGCTATGAGACATGAGCGCTTATATGAATAGGTTTATATCATGAGGCTGATATCCATAACTATATGGAGTAAGATTGAGATCAATGGGCTAAAGACTTTGCCCCTCATTTTGGAAACTGAGTGTAAATGTGAATCTGTCTGAAGTGAATGAGTATAAGTCATGAACACAAATCTGATATTCGAGACATCAACATACTCGTCTTTGAGGAATTCACTAGAGTATGAATAGATCGATATATCACTTTAACTCTTTATGAACACATTACTATCTAATTCTCAATATTTGACTTGATTTCTCATCTTATCATCTCCCCCTTGGGTCTGAAGCTAATACTTTAAAGTTATGGATTTATTTCAGCATCTCTAAACTAGTCTATATTCAATTTACTCTAATACTGAAGAAAGGCCAATCTCATGTATATAGAACTCTCTATATATGCAAGTACTAATATTCCTTCTAGGACTCCTTTCTAAGTTGTTTCTCGTAATTTCTTCCTGCTTCTATAGAAGTCTTTCTACAATCATTACCCGCATTAACTATATATGATTCCCTCGATCAAACTGTTAAGGGTAATAAATAATGCTTACATCAGCCTATCCCATATTGACAACTCAAGTATACTATCTAGGCACACATGAAAAAAAAATCATAAACTGAATTTGAATCTCGTCTAACTACGTATGATCTCGGGTATACCCCTTAATGCTCTTGCTAATTTAATGGCTTAGTCATACTTCATTTCTCTCATCTAAGGGTAATAACATCATACTTGAACCATTCACATGCATTGCGACTAACACCTTAATTCTTCACTTATCTATGTTAAACGTACTAGATCATATCTTAAAACTAACATCATCACCTTCATGTTGTCATCCTTTTTATCACGATACTTGTCTTAATCTCAAGCTTAGTGTCTAGTACAATACACATATAAAAATATAATTTCTCACATTTATACTAAGTTATGACTCCTAGATAAAATTGATAAACACTCATCCACTTTAACTGTTTATGAACACATTACTATCTAATTCTCAATATTTGACTTGATTTCTCATCTTATCATCTCCCTCTTAGGTCTGAAGCTGATACTTTAATGTTATGGATTTATTCCAGCATCTCTAAACTAGTCTATATTCAATTTACTCTAATACTGAAGAAAGGCCAATATCATGTATATAGAACTCTCTATATATGCAAGTACTAATATTCCTTCTAGGACTCCTTTCTAAGTTGTTTCTCTTAATTTCTTCCTGCTTCTATAGAAGTCTTTCTACAATCGTTACCCGCATTGACTATATATGATTCCCTCGATCAAACTATTAAGGGTAATAAATAATGCTTACATCAGCATATCCCATATTGACAACTCAAGTATACTATCTAGGCACACATGAAAAAAATCATAAACTGAATTTGAATCTCATCTAACTACGTACGATCTCGGGTATACCCCTTAATGCTTTTGCTAATTTAATGGCTTAGTCATACTTCATTTCTCTCATCTAAGGGTAATAACATCATACTTGAACCATTCACATGCATTGCAACTAACACCTTAATTCTTCATTTATCTATGTTAAACCTACTAGATCATATCTTAAAACTAACATCATCACCTTCATGTTGTCATCCTTTTTATCACGATACTTGTCTCAATCTCAAGCTTAGTGTCTAGTACTAAACACATATAAAAATATAATTTCTCACATATTATACTAAGTTACGACTCCTAGATAAAATTGATAAACACTCATCCACTAAGACCTCATGACAAGTAGTCAATCTTTATCTCTTAGTCTACATACTTATAGTTTACTGTCACATTTTCTTTCACAACTGAAGTACTGTTTACCCATTCACTATACATTATTTCCAAATTAGTTTTATAACCCTCTGAACATCATAGTTCTCCCTAAAATCACAAGTCTACCTTAGATCTACCACCTTATGAATACTCTGCTCTTTTAGTCAACACATATATTTGGTCTTCACTAACATAATGTTACATTGACATAAATTCCTTTCTGGTTAAAGTATACTCTAGCACATCCATACTAGTAACTCTTACTCTAGCTTCTATCATGAAATCTAGACAACTCATCACTTCTTAGTCTACCCATAAGGGAAAATTCTTCATTAATAACTTACTAGGTGCATGACTGCATCAACATAATTTGCATCATCACTATCTTCCTTTCTTATATTACTATACCTTTGCATGCATTCTTCTAACTCTGGGCACTTTTACTACTATTGTTTATAACATCATAACTCATACTATCTTTTCGAGTGAAGATATTGCCCAAACTCTAAAACACACTTCCTCATAAGGGTCTCAACTGAAATAAGGTTTAGAGAAGAGAGTCTGGGAGTAAATTTCTCTTTTAGCTCGAGCGTACGACACATATAAATAAGAGTGCATTCTTTCAAATCTCAACACTTAAGCTTACTCACGGCTTCTGTCAATCCCCTCTGTAGTCTCATGACTTTCAGAAGATTTTTGCTGAGAGTAACTCATCAATAAGGATCTGAATTTCTTTTTCAACCACCTTGAGTATGAGGGGTAGTCGAATAGATTTGAGAAACGCAAGAGTTTGAATACCTTTCTTATGACACACTTCTATTACACAATTTAAAGTATGAAACAAGGGAATTTTTTTTAAATGTCTGTAATCCCTCATTTATAGGTGAGAGGAGGAAGATTGCCAGGTTTCTACTTTTTTGCAAAACTATAAAAAATAATAAAGAAAAAAAGATTTTAAAAATAAAAATAATATTAATTATGTGTCAAAATGCGTGTATAACACATTGTGACGCAAAAATTGAGAATGTCTTCGAAAGGGGGTATTAATATCATTTTAAACAAGATTAGGTGTGTAATAGGTCGTCATGATACTTTAAACATGTAACTGACTTTTCGTGACAAGTTCAGGGGGGAATTTATGCATTTTCCCTTTATAAAATACACTTTAACTCTATTTGGAGATTCTCTAACCAACAACCATCACAATGGGTTGCATGATGATACAACATCGTGTCCATGCTGCTTGAACTGTCCTATATCGTGTGGGGATATAGAAACTCTCAACTAAGTGAATCCACTAAGCTCTGCCCTAAGGCACTAAGAATTCATCTAAAAAGTATGATCATGTACCCATGTTGGCAAGACATGATTTATGCGGGTTGTGAGTTATTTGAACTCTCCTCCATATCGGTGCTCAATACTACTCCCAATAATATATACTCTTGGTCAAATGTATAAGAACATACTCTTTCTCTAGTTTGAGATAATTGTTCAAATATCCTCTTAAAAGAGGTAACTGCTCTAAAATATCTCTGAGACTCATGCTTAATTAAAAAAACAATGTTTTTCTTTGCTCAATGTAAAAGTACATTCTGGGTTGAGATAATTACTCAAAAAAGCCTCTTTGAGAGGTAACTGCTCTGTACTCAATCTTTTCGAAAACTCTTTTACTTTTCTAAAAATAATACTCTCTTTCTTCATGTAAATATGAAACATTTAGGAAATACTTAGTTCCCTTATACTCTTTCTCAAACTCCTTTTTACTTCCTCAAAAACTCAGTTTAAAACTCAAATGTTGGCTTTACAAGATTCTCAAAATTTATAACTCAAAATAAGGTTCATGCAGCAATATAAACATGAACAAATCAACTCAAAGATCTCAATAACAACATAAAAAAACTCAATACTCAAAACTCAAGAACTCAGAACTCAACATCAACTCATCTCAAGAATACTCAAATATAAGGATAGAACCATTGATTAATCTTTTATTGATTTGAAAGTAGATGTAGGGCGTGAGGACGAACTAGGTCAACACTATGATAGGCTTACATACTTGATTATGAAGATATTAGACTAGAGTTTTTGTATCGACTTGATTTTATTTTGAGCTTAAGGAGGAACATTAGCTTTTTGGAGGAAACCTTTGATCTTGAAATCTTGGTGCTTGCTCTTGATAAAAGAAACTCTTTTATGAAGTTCTTAGAGTTGAATAACATGGGAAAACGTTGGGTGGAATGATTCTCTTTGTATCTTGGATTTTTGACTTGAAGGTCTTAGGGTTCTTGTTGGAGAAGAGGAACCCTACGTGAGTTTTAAGAGAATTTCTAAATACTTGAATTTTTTGATTGATAAAAACTAGTTAGTTGAATGATATAATCAGTTAAAACACACAAAAATGACTTAGAAAGGATTAAAAGCAATATAGGGGAAAGACCAAAACGATCCCAACTTAAAAACTGATGGAGTCCCTTAGAAGGGAGGTTTCACAGACTGTTTAGGGCTCCGTGGTCCATGAAACACTTCACCATCCGTATAGCCATCTGTGAAGTTTTGACTGTTTGATATGGTTTCATTAAAACGGGCATAACTTTTTAGTCTGAACTCGAAATGAAGCAAACTTGGTGTCGTTGGAAATATGACCCAAAAACCTTTAATTTGATAGTCCATATACCACCTCATTCATTATGTGCTGAGAGATATGATCGTTTGAAGTTGACCTAAGTAGAATTTGGGGCATAAGCTCCAAGCATAAAAACGTAAGCCTTGGGAGTAAAAACGTATGCTCTGGGCCTTTTTTTAACTTTTTATTTTTGAAACTTTTTTACTTTAAATCATATGTTTATTATTGGTGTAATGATATTTCTCAAATAGTAATTGTAATACTTTTTTTCTTCATTATTGGTGATTAATACCTTTCTCAAATAAAAATCATAATATTTATATATATATATATATATATTAAAGGTTATTTGATAAAATTTGTTTTTTAAAATAATTGAAAGTTTTACTTTTACTTTCTTTTAGTAATAAAATTATAAAATTGAATATACATGAGACTATGCCCATAGATCCATAAGACTTACGTCGTATGTCTTGGGGCAGACATCTCGCCCCGTACTGCATAAAATGTCTCACCTCACACCCTCACTTTAAGAGTTACGTCGTATGTCTCGGGGCTTACGTCTCGCCCCGAATGCATAAAACGACTCGCCTCACGTCCCTGCCTTTTAAAGCACGACTCTTGTGTATTATTCCTTTCGACACCCAACCAATTTTATATATATATATATATATATATATATATATATATATATATATATATATATATATATATATATATATATTGTTATTATTGTGGTATCTCATGTATTTTTCATGCATCTCAACTAATTTCACGGTATATTTGTAACCTCCCACCAGCCATATATATTAACTCTGCTAACTAATACTAGGATAAATGACAAGAAATCATCTAGCGTTTTTTGTCAGAAATCTGAACATGGGGTTGCTTAACCACTATTTTTATTTTTAAAAAAATACTCCCTCTGTTCCAATTTATGTGACTTACTTTTCTTTTTTAGTCATTCTCAAAAAAATGACACATTTCTATATCAAGTAACAATTTAACTATAAAATGTCTATTTTACCCTTAATGAAATTATTTACAGCCACATAAATTTCTATCATTTATTTTGGACCACAAGTTTTAAAAGTCTTCCTTTATTTCTTAAACTCCGTGCCGAGTCAAAATACCTCACATAAAATAGAACGGAGGGAGTATCATTTTTGAAATTAAAACTTGATATCCAAGACAAGTACATATATTATCTCAAATTAAAGGCATTTGCACACACAAAATTACATATTGTGACTTGAACAACAAATTTCCCAAATTAGTGATGAATATATTGTGAATGATCAATTTTCCTTAGACGTTTTTGGTCGAGAAATACAAACCAACGAATTGTAACGAAACTCCCCTTCTATTACAAAATGTAGTAAAAAGAAATAACAAACTTCTCCTCCAATAAAATATTCCGACCAAACTTCTCCTCTCTGAAGTCGAAGTAACGATAATTTCTCCTCCAATAAAGTATCCCATTGGCAAAAATACAATCTATACATTCTTTGTTAATAGAACGAGAAAAAAAAAATCCACGACTTACTTCTATTTTTCTATGGGAATTGGTTCCTAGAGTTAGAATTTCAGCCTCTAGCTTCCAACTATTCATATTGTATTTAAAAAAAATGTAGCAATTTGTATTTTTACATGACGGTATCGAATCCAAGATATAACATTATCGTGTGCCCGTAATAATTTATTAGAGGTTTGGTATGAGAACGAGCAATGTGAAAATTGATAAAGTTGGAATCGTGTGTGTTCCAAGCTTTGAAAACACAGGTGAATCGCATGAGGACTTGGCGGGCAGCCATGTGAGCCATGTGAGTATCTCGAATACTATATCATCTCCACATTGAACAATGAAACTAATATTTTTAGGGTTTCGTTCCATGTTTGATTGTTTGCGGCTGCCAAGCATATAAAGAAAACAGGAAGAAATAAACCTAAAATTAATTATACTGCCATTAATTATATTTATAGTCTTAGAAAGTCAAATTTATAGTCAAATAGGTTTAGTACTTTTATAAATAGTATTAATAAAAAGATGGGTATTTTTCTTTCTTCTTTTAAGGAAATAAAAGGTTTTTTCCTCTTTTAAACTAATAAATAATTTAAGAGAAAAGACATAAAGACACCATCAAAGTTGTCCCGTATTTGCATAAAGATGCCTTAACTTTCAAAGTGTCCTATCACCCCCACAAAATTATTTAATATCATTGTAAATGGACCATTTTGACCCATTCCTTCGTTTGGGTTGTTACCACGCACGTGAGGCGCGTCATGCAGTGTTTTCACTGTCATGGACCAGTTTAAAAGTGTCACGTGTCATTTTCTTTCTTTATTATTAATAATTTAATCAATTTATGTCATCTTCCCCAAATTTAAACCCAAAATAGCCATTGGTAGCCCTAATTTTTCGATTTCATGGTTTTTTCCATAGCAAGATCAACGTTGGTGCTCTCTGTTTGATGACTTCATCATCTTCCCCAGGAAAATAACGTAGGAATTCGTTTTATCTTTTAATTTCCAGTCGAAAACGTTAATTTAAAGTTTTTATGGTTTAATTTCTTCTCAATTTTGTGATTAGGTTTTGATTGAAAATGTCAAATGCAATGTTGAATCGTATTTGTAATGATGAGAATGATCCGATGTTGCGAGTGAAATTGCAATGCAAAAATGGTGACTTACTATCAATGCAAACTTCATGGTCGTAGCATAATCCAGCTCGAAGATTTTGGTCTTGTCCACGCTATCGTGTATGTTTCCTAATTCTTTTATGGAGGTCTTTTTTTATGTATTTTTCTTTAATTTGTTTTTTTTGCGTATTTTAGGAGGATGCGTGCAACTTCTTTAGATGGAGGGATCGTGAAGATGTTGATATACGATCCAAGTATGTTATTCTGAGATTAGCAAAGAGAATTAAGGAGTTGGAAGAAGTATTTGCATCTTATGAAAGGCGTGTTGAGTAACCAAGTCGTGATGAAGCAGAAAAAGAAGAGCAAATGTTGTAACTTGAAGCTAATTGTCTTGATCATTATTGTGTGGTTTCTATTTTAAGTCTAACCAAGAATGTGAAGGATGGAAGTTGTAGGTGTGTGCAACCAAAATTGCCATAGACATCTTTAGTTACTTTCAAGTTTTTGAAGTCGTAGGTGTGTGTCACTTGAAGGATGGAAGTTGTTGAATGCTCAAGTTATTGCTGGTCTTTGTTGTCGAAGTAGTTATGATTTGAAAAAGTTGTTAATGTATTTGGTTCTTTTGTCTATATTATTGTGGCAACCATTTGAGAAACTTCAAAAATATGTTCAACTACAAATAAAAAGCCAATAACAAAACTGATCAAAAAGAGGACTTCATTTGCAACATAATCATTCAAGTTTTGTTTGGTTACACGCAAAATTGAGTTTGATTCCAATAAAAAACAGCACCAAAATATACATAATTAAATTTTGTTTGTCAAAATGAAAAAGACAACATCAAAATGCCCTACTTCCATGGCACAAAAGTCTTCCTACTTGAAGTTGTTTGGCTTTGGCTATTAGCAGCAGCAGCAACTACAGACCTAGTTTGGATAACCTTTTCAGCCCTTATTCTTTCTAGGTTGCTCTAGTCCTATCTCTTCTCACTGTTGTCCTACCAACATTAATATCCAACTCCTTTCTAATAATGTCATGCAACAACACAATGCTGATGTTTCGCTGTTGAGTTATTCTTTCTTTGTATTTGGTGGCCAAAAACTTTGAGTTTCAAAGATAGTTTTTGAGTTGATGTCAAACAATTATGGACAGGGTTGTATCTTTTAACAATGAAATCTCCACTAGTTCTATCCTTACTTGCACACAACAACCAAGGACAAGTATCATTACAACATCTCACTCTAACCCTGCCAGGCTCATTCATATATTTTTCAATTTGAATATTTTCTTGGACTGCATATCTTGTCACTGCCACTCTAAACTCTTCAACAGTTCCAAAAACCAGTCCTAATTCCCAAACAATCTTTTCAGAAGTTGCATCAAACATAACTCTATTTGGGGTTTTCTTCCTCCTAACAGGTTTATGCACTATTTGCTCAACCTCTTCACCATCTCCCTAACATGTTTCATCATCTATTTCAAAGCTAGGAGCTTCATCACTTAGATAGTAAGGTTCATCACCTCCTAGCTTACTAATTAAGCTTTCCCTAATATCAATATTTGTCTCATCATACCCTATATTTGGACCTTTTTCATCAACATTAATCTGATATGAAGTAGTACCTCTACTTCACCTTTGTGACCTTTTCAAATGCCTCTTGGTTGCCCTTATATATATATACTCTTGATGGACATCACTGCCAACCTCAATATCTTCAGTAGTATCCCCTTCATATCTTGAGTCATCTTTCACTTCATCATCAGTTGGATCATTATCTATTATAGGATCAGATGAATGTACAGATGAAGGAAGAGGCACAATAAAAGGAGAGGGTGGAGGCATAGTGGAAAAAGGAGGCGCAGTAGAAGGAGATGGTGGAGGCACAGAAGAAGGAGATGATGGAGGCACAATAGTAGACTGGTCTTCAGATGGAGTGTTGGAAGTTTCAGAAGGACCAGTTATAGGGATAGAAGGAAAAGAAGAAGTAGGAGGCTGATTATTAGGGTTAGAAGCCTCATTAAAAGATTTCTCACCTACCCCACTATCACTCAGATTGGGGACAAACACCAATTCAAGTGGGGCCTGATTAGCTTCACTAACCCCATGAAAAACATATACCTCTACTATATCCCCAGCATTTATCATATTGAAAAGGTCAACGTAACCTTATCATTATCAAGAAGGACCAATAACCTATCCCACTTGATGTAAAATTCACAATCTACTGTATATCCTAGTTCCTTTATGTTGTCCCTCAACTCAAAATAAGACATCCTATCTAGGAGTTCTGTCACATGCCCCCCAATATATTTAGGTGGGGGACCAAATTCTATTACCCCCCATGATACCATCTTAGAGTTATCAGAGTAAAAGTCATCCTTAAAAAGCATGTAACAAAGACAAACACAATTCAAACACACATTTCAAGAACAAACTCTAACAAGTTGTACACAAACATAATCACTAACAAACAACAGTAGCAAAAACACTAACTAACAAGAGTAGAAAAAGTACTAACACTAGCAGTAGCACTAACATTTAGCCCCATCACTAATAGAACAAAAGACTGTTTACAAATGTATAATGTACAATTTGAAGTCTATAAATGTATAAGCCCCAACACTAACATTTAGCCCTAACAGTAACAACGAAAGTATAAGAGACTAATAGTACTAACATTTAGCTCCATCACTAACAGAACAAAAGCACTAACAGTAGCAGTCGATAATGTACAAATTGAAGTCTACAAATATATAAAAGACAAATAATAATATTCAAACTAAGTGGATAACATCAAACCCTAACCTAAAACACAATCACTAATAGTTGCACTAAGTCGATAACACAAAACTCTAATCACTAACAGTCGCACTAAGTCGATAACACAACACCCTAACCCTAACAGTAACAACGAAAAACTATAATATCCTAACAATATCCTAACAATGGCAACTATAGTAGGTCGATTCCAACACTTTTACACTACAATAATCCTTAAAATCATAATAATCGAAAAAAGAAAAGATCTTTATCATATGATGTAGAGCCCTAACCTGTTAGACCTTCAATCTCCAAGAATCTTCACCAAGATACATCAACAACGAGATTATCAACAGCAACACGACGAGAAAACTTTTCTATTTCTTCAGATTTTAGGGAAAGTTGAAAAATAAGAAAAGAAAAGGAGAAGACGATTTTTCTTCAAAGAATAGGTTCAGGTCGGGTTGAATTCTATCATAGGGAGTGAGCAACACGCGCGACTACATAGACGAGGGAATGGATCAAAATGGCCTATTTACAACGATATTAAATAGTTTTGTAAGGTAATAGGACACTTTGCAAGTTAATGTGTCTTTATGCAAATACGGGACAACTTTGATGGTGTCTTTATGTCTTTTCTCATAATTTAAAAGGTTTTATTTTTTATTAATTTAGATTATGTCACATCAATTGGTTCCTAGAGCTAAAATATCCCTCTTTAGTCGACCATTGTAGTTAGAAATATGAAGCCAGAACATGTATGCCATTTGGGGACGAGTGTGCCCGTAACAATTTATTAGGGAGGAGAGAAAAACATTGATCTCCCTCATGGTGATATTGTATAAGTGAACTTGAGACCTATATAAAAACCACCAAGGCCATTACAAAATCTTGTATCTGAATTAGGGGTGTTAAATGGGCGGGTTGGGTTGAAATTGAAGATGCTAAAATGGATCGAAATAGGGATCAGATTGGGTCATGACCCCCCAAGTTTACTTTGGGCGCAAATGAGCTAAAAATTGGGTTGGGTCACAACCCCCTTAATCTCAATAATTTTAACGTATTGTTATTTAACTTTATTGACCACAATTTGAATTTCAACTCAAGAAACTTAAAAGAGAAAGTAACAAATGGATAGATGAATCCTAGAAGATATAAAATAGATAGAAATTCATATCTTCAACATAGCAACATACAATACATCAATGCAAATAAAGAGTCTTAAAACGGATTGAAATTGGAGATTAAAATGAGCTCAATTAAAGATTCTTTTAAAATGGGTTTAGGCTTGAATGGATTGGGATTGAACCCAATTTTAATTATTTTGAGCCCAACTCATAAAATTCTGGGCGAGTTAGGTGGATTACCTATAATTGGACTCATTTTTGACACCCCTAATCTGAATAATGATGAGGCGCGAGTTGTAGAGAATATTTTTCTTATTCATGTGCTCTTGGGTACTAGGACAATAGTTAAAACAAGAGGCAGGTGGCTGAGGGAGAACGAGCAATGTGAGACTTGACAAAGCCGGAATCTTGTGATATCAAAGCTTTAGAAACACAAGTGAATCACATCAGAGAACCGTTGAGGGGTGCTAGGTTAAATGCTTAATTGTATATTAGTTAATCTTTTGTCATATTCTCGTGTTTTCTTCCTTTGGACAATGGAATAATGTTCAAGTCCAAAACTTCTCCTCTCTGAAGTCTGAAGTAACTAAGAGTTCCCCTCCAATAAAGTATCCCATTGAGGAAAATACAATCTTGGTCAATAAAACGCGAAAAAGAAAATCCACGAATTAATTCTATTTCTCTAGGGAAGTTGGTTCCTAGAGTTAGAATCTCAGCCTTTAGGGGGCGATCATTTATGTATTTTTTTCATGACCGTATCAAATCCTAAAAACAATTTACTAGTGAGCCCGTAACAATTTATTAGAGAGGATGGCAGAGGCACATGAGAGACTTGGCAGGCAACCATGAGATATTTCGAATACTATATCATGGAACTGATTTTTTTAGGGATTCGTTCCATGTTTGTTTGTTTGCTGCAAACCCTATAAGAAAACAAAGAAGAAATAAACCTAAAATAAATTGTATTGCCATTAATTATATTTATAAATAATAAAAGTTTTTGTATGCTACAAGGTTTCTCTTTATTTGGTTATAAATAGGTAACTAACCAGTAACGTTGAAAAATTTATTTTAAAAAGTTGTAGAAAGTCAAATTTCTAGTCACATAGATGGGGCAGCACAAAGGGGTTACAAATCTTTGAATTAAAATGACTTTCAATAATTTTATTAAGTATTGAGCGGTTTTAAATAGCTAACATAAAATACGTAATTTGTATAATTTGTAATTTAAAACAATGTAAAATATATCAATAATCTAACTTAAAATTCAAAATTCAAATTTATCTTAAACTTAATAACTTATTTTGTTGGGATAAGGCGCAAGTACCCCCTAGACTATGACCGAAATATCAGACACATACCTTAACTAAATTAAGGTCCTATTACCCCCTGAACTCATTTTTTTTAAATTTTGTACACCTTTTGGCTTACGTGGTGTAATTCGTGACTCCACGCAGTTGAGGCGCGTCGGAGATATTTGGATGTAACGTAAGCTAAAAAAGTGTACAAAATTACAAAAAAAAAATGGGTTCAGTGATGTAATAGTACCTTAGTTTAGTTAAGGTGTGTCTCTGAGATTCCGATCATATTCTACGGGTATTTGTATCATATCCCTATATTGTTAAAAACAAATTTCAACAAAAATAACTGGAAGAAAATATGTCAAGCATTAATTCTATTTCTCTGTAGGAGTTGGTTCCTAGAGCTAGAATCTCCATCTTTAGTCGACCATTGCAGTTAGAAACATGAAGTCATTTGTATTTTTGTATGAGTGTATCAAATTCGAGAAACAAGTTACAAGTGTGCCCATAACAATTTATTAAAGAGGACAGAAAAGCGTTGATCTCCCCCGTGGTGACATTGTATAAGTAAACTTTTATGACAATAATTCACGTCTAATTTAAGGGAGAACGAGCAATGTAGGAATAGACAAAGTCGGAATCTTGTGATATCAAAGCTTTAAAAACACAAGTGAATTAAATTCTTGAAAACCTACTAGCTAAAAACAAGTTCTACTATTCTACCTCATGGCGAAGTATAAAAAAAAAACTCAAAGAAAACAACGTAAGGTGTTGAAGGTAAAAGAAGATGAAGTTATTATTGAACATTAAAGATTTTTTTTTTACATCAATTACTAGTAAATCAAGGCCAAAAATAATCATTAAAAAAATTGTGAAGAATAGTCAAAAGTTTAATTCATCAACTAGTTGGCTTGACTACAAAATGAAGAGCAGAAAAACAATTCAAAGGATCTTGATCAGATGGGTGATAATTGGTACTCTATAGTCTATACCACCTTCAGAATAGGACAATACGACATTTTAGATTCCATTCCCAATGATCTAGATGAGTTATTATGGGATAAATATATTTTCTTTGATTTACGAATATTTCAGACTTGTATAAATAAATATTAGAGTTTTGACTATTGTTAATAAAATTATTATTATTATTATGGGATAAAGATATCGTCTTTGATTCTTTTTATTAATTATGTCTTAAACTTTTAAAATGATAAATAATTTGAAATACTTGTATTTTTAAAAATCATGACAAATAATTTGAAATTGTGGGAGTATAATTACCCTAAAAGGAGAAAATATTTTCCTTCATACCAAACTCACCTAAAAGAAGAAAAAATATTTAAAAAATCTTATAATGAAAATATGTATTTCTCTACGTAATAAAAATCAATGAATAATATGGGAGGGTATACCCATTTTTATCCATATTTTTTGGTGAAAAGAGAGTATTATTCATAATATACTAGGCATCAATACAAGACCGATGGACTGAAATACATCTAGCAGTTGGGTGCCTTACTACATTATCACTGCTATTCATACTATCCGAAACTACATGCGGCATTTTATGCTCAACAAAAAGAGGTCTATCCCTATCTGTAACACCTCACAACTTTATTTTTAGAATTCGAATCGATTGTCGTAAGTGTATCAACTTGGATCGGGTGATATACTTCTTGTTCATATATGTTAAGGTCCATTTCTAAGTATTAGAAGTGTTATGCATGTGAGTTAAGGTCATAATGAACATTTAGCACAAAGTCGAGTTGAGAGGTCCCCTAAAGATTAAGGTTTTCGCATTAGTTCATTCAAGGATCAACTTCAATCAATCATACCTCCTAATATATGAAGAGTTTTGTGGATTACTACCAACCAAATGAAAGGCCTTGCTTCTTTCAATCGTTTTTTTATCGTTTGTCAATCTGGGTTATGTGCTAAAAGTTGTGCCTATTTTTCTGGGCACTACGTAGTTTGCGCGAACTGAACATCCGCCGCGCGGCAAGGTCAGTGTTACTGTTAAGGTTGCACAAAGTGTCACGCCAACTAAGCTTCAGCTTTGCGATTGCGCACGTTACTTCGGAATTCTTTTAGTTTTTTCTTCTTTTCACATTTTATGAGGGGTGTTTATGTCTTTTCCTCATTCCAAAACCCAATGACTACTAATTTCTCCCAAAAGCCAAAGTCAATAAGTTATGATTGTTTAAACCATCTCATTCAAAAAGAAATATATGCTCAAGAACTTCAAGTAACACCAAAGCTAGGATTTCAAGGTTTCAAAGCAAGTTCTTCTTCAAGCTTCTTTAAGAACCTTATTCTTGGGTATGTAAGGTTCAGTGAGAGTATTTCTTTCACTCTCATGCCTAAAGTATTTTTATTCTCAATAATTTCACAGATTATTAGAAGTAAAGTTAGGGCTTTCATGAAATTATGATCTTTCTTCAATAAGCTATGTTTTTCATTGTTTCACTTTGATTTTGAAACATTATGGTACTGACTTAGCATGATTTTTATGGTCATTCAAAGCATTATGGATTTTAAGCATGAAAACAAACATGATATGAATTACAACTTAAATACTTGTTATTATTTTAAGATACGACTTTTTATCTTTGCCTCATATATGATTCAAGATGATAAGTGATTTTCATACCTATGAGCATTATACGAATATATGTTGTTTTGGGAGGACTATTTAGTACCGAGAGGATGTGAGTTTAAAAAACTCAAGTCCTATAACTACGCACCAACTTAGGATTATGATGACATTATCCATAGCCTACCTATTTTTAAGGAAACTGGCTTGGCAAAGTCCTATGAGTTTACCTGTTAGCTATGATCTTTGTAATTATTTTGTAAGTAGTGTTGCAAAGACTTATGGGTCTAAAATTCTTAAGGCTTGATGCATTTTGGGATTAAGCACACATTAGTGGTATTTATACTTGGGTCAATACGTTGCTTAATTCAAGGCTTTTAACAGAACTCTATTATTGTTTGTCCAACTATATTAAAAATAAGTTGAGTAGAATATTTTACCCATTTTTACTTTTTACTCGAACTGTTCATTTGCCACCCATAATTGTATATATTATCACAAATTAAAGGCATTTGTTGAGGCACTAAAACTCCAGTGCTTTTATTATAAACAATTTATTAGAGATGATGGCAGAGATTTGGTCTCGAATACAATATCATCTCCACATTGATCTATGGAAGGGGTTCGTTCCATGTTTGTATGTATTTTGCTGCGAAGCCTATAGAGTAAACCAGAAGAAATAGACCTAAAATTAATTGTATTGCCAATAATTATATTTATATGAAATTTTTATGTTGTATATTTTCTCATAAACATAAGAATTCCATAAATTGTAAAACTATTAAAATAGCCCCAATTTTTTATTCAATCTTATCAAATAAACAAAAATTTATAAAATCGCATAATAAATTATTACAAAGCTATTTGTTCTCCACTTAAGTAACTGTTTCATCTAACTTTAATTTATCAAACTTTAATTCAATAAAAAAAAATTGAACATAAATTGTAGTGTACTAGTCTTTAATATAATCATCTCACATAGTACGGACAATTTCCTCACGTTGAACTTGCATTTCTTGATCATGTGACCGAGAAGACGAACCAGCATTGTTACTTTGAATTGTAATAAATACAAAACAATATAAGTAATAAATTAGGTGTTGGAGTAAATGAAGAGAACAAATTTATTACTCAACAATCGGTTGGTGTGAGTTAAGTGACTATATGTTGGTGAGAAAATAAATTTTATGTCAGTGAGAATAATAAATTTTAAAAAGTAACGATGTGATTATAAATTTTATTAACATATGAAATAAATGGTTAATAGATATAAATGTGGGGTTGTTTTTAACAAAATATAAACTTATAGATCAATTTTTGTATTAAAAATATCTCAAATCATGATATGAAATTCTCATATCATGGTTTTTGGAGAATCAGGGGCAGCTCAACGTAATTCGGGACCTGAAGCAAAATTTCAATTTGAGGCCTAAAATATAAACAAACTTCGTATATATATTTATTCAAATTTTATTTCTATAAGTAATAAGTTGACAAATATTAAATAAAGATAAGAGTTAGAACCATAGAATCTCAAGAAGTTGATGACTTGGTATACCCCATTTTAATATGCTTGACGTAATGGTTGAAACTAAAATTTAAAAAAAAAATAAAAAAGAATTTGTAATGCACTTTGTTCAACACTTTTCACTATTAATTCTTATTTTTAACAAAGTACAAAGGATGTTCAAGTGGGTAAAATAATATATTTTTAAAATATTATACTTTTAATCATAAATAATCAATTTTTTCTATAAAATTTTCAACACGTAATTTATTCTTGATAAAAATTTGGGGGCCTAAGACATAAGCCTTATTTTATAAAGCATAGAGCCGCCCCTGTGGAGAATATGGAATCACATCTAATGATATGAAATCATGAGATGGAATCAGCATAGAATCATATGTCCCAACGTTGATTTCATCCCATGACTCCATATCGTGTATCGCATGGCCAAACGCCTACTAATTAAGTAACGATGTACAAATGACATGCAATTATTAAGTATGTTTCAAGCTACAAGATACCAAACAAATATGCATTATACAATACTCCTTTTGTTTCTATTCATATGTCGTCCTTATTGAAAATAGATGGTCCTTACTATTTGTTATTTTACAAAATCAATGCATAAATGAAATTATTCTTCATATTTTACCCTTGCGAGTTATTAGCCTTGAAAATATACATTTGATCAACATAGAAAAACTAAGTAAATAATTCATATTCATTAGTCAAATTAATTAATCAAAATAAATTAATTCATATTCATTGATTGAAAACTTGATATTGAAAAAACATTGAATAAGGGTAGGATACTAAACTTACTTAGTTTCTTAATGCACGTGAAATTTAAAATAATGATGTACAAATAGGAATGATTCGAGCAGATAATTAATGATCTTGTGCATGAATAATGATGAGACGCGGGAAGTAGAGAATATTTTTGGTCTGCATGTTCTCTTGGGTAATAAGACAATAAATTCGGGATCTTGTCATATCAAAGCTTTAGAAACAGAAGTGAATCCCATCATAAACTTGGCAGGGAGGGGGAGCCAGGTTATAGTATCTCGAATACTATGTCATCTCAAGTTACTTGAACTCTGAAACTCAATTTTTTTAGGGATTAGTTCCATGTTTTTTTGTTTCATGCTGCTTGCAAAGCCTATAGAGAATGTAAACAAGAAGATTAATCTCTTGTTATATTCTCGTGCCTTCTTCCTTTCAACACCCAACCAATTTTATTTTTTTATGATCCTAGTGTCAGACCAATAACTTTCGTGCACCTCAAGAGTTAATATCTCAGATGGTCACTCAATTATGGATTTTTTTTTCTCAGAAAGTCACTCAACTTTGGTTTTTAACTCAAAAGTTACTCAACTATGCATTCTTTTCTCAGAAAGTCACTCAATTATAGATTTTTTTCTCAGAAAGTCACTCAATTTTGAATTTTAACTCAAAAGTCACTCAATTATGAGTGTTTTACTCACAAAGTCACTCAACCGTGAGTTTTACTTACAAAGTAACCCAACCTATTCAACTAATTTTTTTAATGTAAATTTACTTTAATGAAATTTGTATTCCTAAGCAAAAAAAAAAGTATCCATTTGTACTGCCAATTATACTATGCTTAAAAATATCAAATTTCATCGTCAATATACAATACTTCATTTTTTTTTCAAACTGAAACGATGTTCCTATAAACACATATCAAACATAGTGTAGAAAATAATCATAAAACTCATGGAATTTAAAGGTTCTTAAAATAATAAATCCTAACTATTATATTTGGGGGAGGTAAAATAAAAGGATCACTATTATATTTTTAGTGGATCGAGTCAAGTAGGTAGGTAATCTTTTTATAGTTTTAGTTAGAAATAAAAATTTTGTAAATTTTAATTAAAAAAATTAATTGAATAGGTAAAGCTAAAGCTGGGGCACCAATAAGGCTCGATGTTGCTAGAGCCAATGTACCTCGTTTTTCGTTACTCGTTACTGATTCAAGCTGCAAGGTGGCAACCTTCTCAGAATTTATAATTAAATAGATTTCTAGCTACATGAATATATTTATGTAGTCATACTCTTCAGAATTTACTACTCCACTATATTTGTTTTCTACTAATTTGAAAGAAAAAAAAATTATCTCTTCAAATTCCCTCCAAAATTTGAATTTTGCATTGATTTGCTGAAATAATGTCTTGTTCACTTGTGATATTTTAGGAACGTGACTGTGATTTTCATCATTACTAAAATTTATGAGTTACAAAGGTTTGAAAGAAATAATAAATGTGAGAAAGACAAAGTTTACTGCTGCAATACTATTCACTCAATTTGAATCATCATTAACATTATATAAATATTCCATGAAATAATGGAGTCCATATATCTGGTGAATATTGAACCAGCTTGTCCTCCGAAGGTGAAAGAATTCCAAACTTTTCATCTCTGAAGTCCAAGTATCCGATCGAGGAAAATAGAATCCTTATAAACTAAAGGGTCAAAAGACAATTCCTTCATTAATTCTATTTCTCTAAGGGAGTTGTTGGTTCCTAGAGTTACAATCTCAACCTTATATTTTAAGTCACAATCACAATGTGGAAATTCATAAAGTTGGAATCGTGTCGTATTAAGCGTTCCAAGCTTTAGAAACACAGGTGAATCGCATGAGGGACAGCCATGTGAGTATCTCGAATACTATATCATCTCTACGTTCAACTATCAAACTCATTCTTTTAGGGGTTTGTTTGCTGCTGCGAAGCTTATGGAGAAAACAAGAAGAAATTGACCTAAAGTTAATTGTATTGGCATTAATTATATTTATATTTATAAATAATACGAGTCCTATGCTACAAGGTTTCTCAATGTAATCGTAGGGCCATTAAAAAAAATCGTATGGCCATTAATTATGGTATTTGCTTGTTAATCTTAATTTATCTTTTTATATATAAGATTAAGAAAAATATAAGAGAACTAAAAAAACTGAGAAAAGAAGAGATATGGGGACATGGGATCTTTTTGTCGGTGTGAGTACCCCGGCTTAAGATAAGAAGTCTCACGTCGGTAAAAATATAGGTTAGATATTGGGTATATAAGTAGGGAAAAGTACGCGATTAAGCAAACATATATTAGTAATTATTTAACATTGCTATAGTTTGAAGAAATTACTTTTCGCCACTAACATATAACCATATTTAGGTGTGTCACGTCCAAAATTTGTATAATTCGGCCCATAATTGTATAAATTCATAATTTGTATAATTCAGTTCATAATTGTATAAATTCAAAATTTGTATATGCTTTCCCTAACTTATATATCATTATCATGTTTATACATTTGATTTGTATAAGTTCTGAAAAATTCCTAAATGTATAAATACATAATTTGTTTGTACTTATCATGTTTGTATATTGGCAAGCAAATTATACAAACGGACTTACCCTATTTGTATATTGGCAAGCGAATTATACAAATGGAAATACTCATAGCAAACGAAACTATAGTTATGGGGTGTAATTAGGCAAACTGTAGCTAAGGATGCTTATTTAGTTTAATCTCTTTGCTATTTATGAAATTTCCTTATTAAAGTAAGCGGACCTTACCAGCTAGTGACGCATTTTAAAGTCGTGTAAGCGTAGACCCAAAGCGGACAATATCACTAGTGGATTGGGTGGTTACAGTCGACAATCCTATCTTTGCTTCGAATGGTGGACTGGGAGCACCATTGATGTTAATGGAGTAGGTTTTTATGGTGACACAAGCCATAATCCACTGCACAAACTTACTTGGGAATTGCACACTCACCAAGATTTGTTTTATGTAGACCCATTCTATGGAATCATTAAGAATTCAATCTCTAATTTCAATCCGTTTTAAGATTCTTTATTTGCAGGTGTATGTATGTTCCTATATTGAATGTATGAATTATTATCTATTTAATATTTTTTAGGATTTATCTATCCATTTGTAACTTTTTTTATAAAAAAAATCTAGAGTGAAATTCAAATTGTGGTTATAATAAAAGTTAAATATCAATATGTTAAAATTATTAAGATTAAGTGGTCAAATTGGGCGGGTCAAGATCCAACCCGTTTTTAGCCCATTTGAGCCCAAAATAAACTTGAGCGGGTCAACCCAATTTCTATTTTAGTTCATTTTAATATCTTCAATTTTCACTCAACCACCCATTTGACACCCCTAGGCAGAACTGTCTCTAGGGAGATTTGGCTTTTCTGCTAAGTTTTTGTAAGACTGAGTTGTGTGCTTTTTTGTGGCACGAGTTTGATACAAAGTTGAAAATCGATTCATGTATGCCCGTGTTGTTAATTTTGTATGTCTAAAATATTCTAAAGTGTTTAGTGGGAAAAGATGGTTGAGTCATAGGTGTGTGACTATCGTGAGGAGTCCAACCAGAAAAAGTTGATGCCATAATATAAAACTACACACCCGATGAGAGACAAGTTCTCCACCAACATCGAGAGTGTAATTTTTTCATACTTTTTCAATATACTTCTTCCGTTATCTTTTTCCTATCATATTTTGTTTTATCAAGAGTCAAATCATATGGAGTATGACCTACATTTTAAGATGTATTCTTTCATCATATTAAAAGATCGCAACTTATAGTATTTTTAATATAGTTCTTTAGAATATATTAAATAATTAACCTAATTCAATTTAGGCTCAAAGATTAGTCAGATTAACTCTCATAAGATAAAGTGGCAAGTAAAAATTACGGAAAATATAGTATAATCTATTATATAGTGAGTTACTTCATATGTGTATTAAGTTAGCAATTAACATGGTCGAAGTGCACCAATAATTTTGGGATCACCTTTTAAGTCATATCATCACTTAATTAATTAAAGCTCCAAACACAATAAGAAATAAATTAGGAAAAGAATAAAACAAGAAGACCTTACGAATGGTACAAAAGAAAGATATATATACTAGGTCAAGGAAAACATAAATTAAATTTCAAAAGGTAAATTTCGAAATTTATTGAGAGTTACAAAAGCAAATTATCATATGCATTAATGGCTAGATTACATATTAATTAATACCAATATTTGTTGTTTCATAGGCAGAATATTCAATTGATCCAATGGCAGAAAAAATATCAAGTTCAAACAAATCAGAACTTGCACAACTTGCACCCTCATCTTCATCTTCATCTTCATATTCTTCAATCATTTCAATAATATTCTTGTGGAATTTTAGGTCATAAATATAATTTCTATTAATGTTTTTTATAGCCTCAACATTTTCTAATTGGTCCATGTCCAAATTCTTGTGCCCACATGGAGTACTAATAATATTCTTTCTTAAGCAAGTTGATTTTAATAGTCTATCCTCATCATCATTTGAGGAAATCTTTGTTTTTTCCCCATTTGTAAAAAGTGAGTTCAAGTAACTTGATAGCCTAGGTTGCTTAACTTTCTTTAATTCTCTATAAATCTTCAAACCTCTTGACTTTGTCTTCTTGAAACCATCTTCATCATGTTTAGCTTTTTCCTTTGCTAGAGAAGAATCTGTTGAAATTTTTAATAGGGTATATATGGACAAATTAGTTTAGGAGAGAGTTATAAGGTTAACATTGAATTATGAATTTACCTTATATATATCAACAATAATATAAAAAATTTAAAATTAACACTATCAAGTCACCCAAAAAATATTTACACAATTTACCAGAAAAAAAAAGAAAGTGAAGTTTGTAATTTTAAAAATACTACTAAATGAATGAATAGTTGATGAATTATTGGTTTGTTGGAAGACCTTTAATCGAACTAATTTCTGGTGGGACACACGTTCCTTCGAAATTTGCATTTTTTAATAGTCATGAAATTATAAGGTGGATTATAATAAAGGTGACCTGATAATATAAAATGGATGTGATTATATATGAACATATATACTCACCATAAAAGTTGAGGTCTTTGGGATGTTGGTGCTTGTGAAACTTTTCTTGCTTACTTGAAATGCTAATTTTAATTGGTTTAGGGCTATTATTAAGACCATAGCAAGAAAAACCAATACTTGAATTAAAGTTTCTTGATTTCTTCTTTTGGCCAGCTTGATCAATGGAGTGGCAAATGGGCCTATTAAAATGGGGTTTGACAAAGAGAGCAAAAATGCATGACATATTGAGAAATGGATTTGGAAGAAGAGAATGAGTAGAAAACAAGTGATCAATGAGTTTATTCTGCTTAATAAAAATAATAATATATTCCTCATTGGACTTTATATTGTCTCCCAAGTTCCTACTTGAAGGGCAAATGAGGAACAATGGAAAATGGATTCAAAAGTTGTTATTTCTTTTTCTCTCTCTCTCTTTTTACATTTAAGTATCTAATATTCGAAATCAGGATGTTGAGATAGATTTGTGAGTATACTGAAAAGATTAAATTAGAAAAGAAAATATATGAGGTAAGGTGAGAGTAATCACTAAGGTGGAGAAGATTCCAGAAGCGAAATTATGAGATAGTTCGAACATGTAAAAAAAGACATTACAACACAATCTATTTTTAGCTACAAAATATAAGCTACAAATTCAAAAATTGTGGCTATTATTTAGCAATAGCTACAAAATCTAGAATTTTATAGCTATTTAAAAATTCATAAATTTTCTTAGCCACAAAAATTAATTTGGTGAACATAAATCCTCAATTTTGTTACAATTGCTAATAATTGTGGCAATAATTATATGAATAGCCACAACTTTATTGCTACAATTCAATTTTGTAGCTGGTTAAAAAAATTGGCCACACAATACAAGTTACTGTAGCAATAGCAACTTTTTAGCCACAATAAATTATTTGAAACAAGATGATGTAGCTAAATAAATACTTTTGCTTCATGTTATAAAAATTTGTGGCAATAGTTAAATGATATAACCACAAGTATTTTGCTATTGTAAAATTTTGTAGCTAATTATTAATTTTTGCCACGAGTTGAAACTTACCATAGTAATAATAACCTTTTAGCCACAATAAATTATTTAAAATAAATTATTATAACTAAATAAATTTTTTTGCTTCAAGTTGTTAAAAAATGTGGCAAAAGTTAATGTTTTAGCTACAGATTTACTGCTTTAACAAATTTCGTAGTTAATCTTTTTGGGTCACACGTTGAATTCTTTTGGTATCAATGATAATTATTTTATCCATACATGTTTAATTAAAACAAAATATTATGGCTAAGTAAATATTTTGTTTTGCGTACTAAAAAGCGATGAAAATAGTTGGGTGAATAGCTATAATTATTTGTCATGACGAGATACTATAGCCACAAATATATCATTATGTTAAAATTTTGTCGCTTATAATTATTTTTTACTGCGGGTTCAAATTGTTGCAACAATAATAATCTTTAGCAACGTCAAAATATACCTTTCTTGCATCTAAATATAACTAGAGTTATTAATCAGTCAATTCAATTTTACACAATCTTACTTGGAAGTTTCAAATATAGTTCAAATAAATAGGTCATTATATTTAAATGATTTTAATTAATTAGTCATATCAAATTTAAACAAAACTTCACGAAGTCTCACCTTAAACTTCATCCTGATTAAGTGCTTCCATAATTATTATTTGTCTCAAACGTGTCCCATTGAACTAATACATTTATCGACCTATTGTAATTAGATGTGTTAATCATTCGATACAATTTAATTTTATATATGATTTAATTTGAATAAATAAGTGATTATATTAACTTTGATTAACCAAAGTTAATATAAAATAACCAAGGTGATGATAAAATAACCAAAGTCACCATGGATCACATTCTAAAAATTTCTATCCTCAGACAGAACAACATTGAGACTTAGAGTACTCATGGATCACATTCTAAAAATTTCTATTAAACATGTCCTAAAATATTGGGAAACAATTTAGAGTAAAACAATAGTGAAATTTTGTTTGAACATATTGGATATAAGGTTAAAATATAATAGAAATATTATTTATTTATGAACATATATATACAAATTAACTTGAGTTATGTTAGACACTATTTTAAAATATATTTTTCTAATATAAAATGTTTTGTCAAGATTAAGCAAGCCTACTAGCAGCAACAACATATTTTCAAAAATAAAACTAGCAACTCGATTGGAAAAAAGAGTAGGTGTATAAGAGTTACTCATCTATTTCAATCAATGGCACATTTTTCATATTTTGAAATTCAAACATCTTAATTTCGACCATCTGTTTGAATATAGAATTTTTAAATTTTTAAATTTTTAAAAATAAAATTTACATAATTAATAACTACGTTAAAAGCATTATAAATAATAATAATAATTAATAATTTAAAAGGTTTATATAAAAAAACTATGATTAAAAACCACTTATTTGATTCTCAAAATTTGAAAATCGTCACATACGTTGAAACAGAAGGAGCAATTATCTAATTATTGATCTTTTTATGAAAATCTTGAAAAAAAATTCAGAAATAGTTATAGTTTGAGGCCGAATTCCCATATAGCAATAGGTTGGATAATTGTTGAACATAGCGATAATTTTTTTAATTCGTTTTGCATCAATGATATCAAAATTTTGAAATCACTCTACATCATAATCCAGAATGAATAAGTAAATTTTAGATAAATTCAGAAACTATTAAAATATTTGATAAATATAGTGTATAAATTTATATGATTAAGTAATAATTATTCCACAATTCTTTGGACAATTTATGGGAGTGTGTCGTGGTTGAGTTACAAAGGGTGGCAAATCAGAGATTGTATTTAAATATGACACGTGTCATGATATTTGTCATGTCTCAGTCACTTCTAATTTGTAATATAATTGCTGAGTTATTTATTAATTAAGAAATGAAAGAAGTTTTTCTTAATGTTGTATTTGGGGCCAACATGTCATGATGTATGTTTTTCAAATAATGAAGGAAAAAAAAGTAATAATAGTACTTATGTACCAATCAATCAAACAATATAATGTATGACTCTAATTTTTGGCTTTTTGCAAGAAAGAAATTAAATAAAAACAAACTGCCGGTTCAATAAATACAAATTAGGAAATAATAATAAAGTCTAAAGCCTAGGAATAAGATAGCTAAAGCCTTATTTAGGGCTAATGAGATAAATGAAGATATTGATGTTGTTGGTTGGTGGCATTGTGTACAGAATGATGTTAAACTTGTTTTGCTGTTTTCTTTTCTTTCGCAAGTATTGTTACTTAAAATTAAATCAGATTAAGACATTATTTGATTTTATTAAGATTAAGATGTTTGAATATGAATGTTGTGTACAGAATGATGTTAAACTTAGTTTGCTGTTTTCTTTTCTTTCACAAGTATTGTTACTTAAAATTAAATCAGATTACGACATTATTTGATTTTATTAAGCAACTTACTGTTTTTAGTGTTAATACTATTTTTACTGTATTTTCTGTATTTTCTGTGTTTACTGTGTTAACTGTTTCTGTACTTACTGTTTTTAGTGTTAATACTTAATACTATACTACAAACTACATACACTACATACTACATATACCTCTACCCCCAATATATCTAAGTGTCCATATATTTGGTATCAGAGCGAGAAGTTTTTGGGATAAATAGCCTATGAAAAGACATCCTTCATTTAAAAATATAAGGTATAAATATTGGCATTTATATAAAGAATATAAAATTAGACAAGTAGCTATAGAAAAGAAAAGATTACTAGAAAATAAATTTAATATAAAGCATATAGAAGATTTAGATAAGTTAAACTTAAGTGATTCAGAAATTATTAGCAATACAAGGTGGGATATATCAAGTTACGATATTGACATATACTGGTATGATAAAAGAATACAGTTAATAAATAAGAGTATTAAAAAAGAAGCAATTTTTTTTGGATAATTAATGCAAGCCATAGCAAGAAGCTATAGACAAGTAACTCAATGGCTCATAGAAGAAAAATACCATAAAACATACATTTTAAACAGAGAATTAGAACTAAGAAAACAAATAACCTTAGAAGACCCATATTACGACATAAAATATCTAAATAGAGAATTAGAATATACTATAAGACAAGTGATAAACTCTGAAAGAAGAATAAAAATATATAAAAAAACACTTAACAATATACAATTTGGATAATATACATGCCTCTAGAATATATTAGAAGAATAAGATTAAGATATAGTTGGCTTTACAAAGAAATACAATATAAGATAGAGCTTGAACATAATCTAAAAAAATCAATAGAATTTTTAACCTGGATAGAAAAAGAGTTAGAAAAAGAACATATAAGCGAATTTTTAATCTGGTCAAAAGAAGAATTAGCTAACGAAGAAATACCTAAAACTTATACAATTGATTTTTTGAACAAAGAAAAAGATAAAGTAATAAAAGAAATTAATCACATAAAATTAAACATTAAATATACTAAACATAGGATATATCACTATAAACTAATATGCCCAATTAGAAGTTCGATAGGATAGAAAAATAGATTCTCTAAAACAATTAGAATATTTAGATTTAAGAATACTCCCAGAAAAGAAATATAGATCACTACCCAAAAATAGTATTTTAAAGTGTAATTTTTCAGAAGGAGAACATATATTACATTCTGCAGATAAACAGTATAATACTTTAATAGATTTAATAATAAATCTTAGTGAAAAAACTCAACAACAAGATCTAACTATAATAAGACTTTTAGAAACTATAGAAGAAGTACAAAATAAGCAATTGAAAATATCAGATAAATTAGAAAAGAATTTCGATTTCTTAAAAGCACAAGAACTAGAAATAGATAGAAAAGTTCAATATCTAAATACTAAATTTAATTTAGAACAAATACCTACAAAATTAGAAATAGAAAGGTTGGTAAAAACTATAATAGAAAAACCGAAGGAATTAGAAATCAAAAATAACCAAGTAACAATAAAAATCATAGAACAAGTAGAAAAAATAACTAGTGAAATTAGTAATTTAAAAGAAATAATTAAAAGACTAGAACAGATCTCACTCTCATGAGTGAAGAAGACATAAATTATAAAAAAGTATTAGAATATACGAAAAATTTCCATCAAGAACCAGTAGGATTTTCAACTCACATTCCCTCTAGCCAAACAGACAAAATACTTTTCAAACAAAATAATACAATAATAGCCTTACTAATAGAATTAAATACAAAAGTAGATAAAATACTAAAAGAAAAACAACCTGAACAACAAGTTAATACAGAAATAGATAAACTAATAAATCAACTTAAACAAGTAGAAATAACCCCTCAACAGGAAGAACAAAAGGTAATTAAAAGACCACAAAAATGGACTTTCTTTCAAACAGCATTTAACAAACCAAGAAAGTAGACCTAGTTTCTCAGAAAATAGAATAGACAATAACATAATCTCTAGAATATTATCCAAAAGAACATCAACCATAGAAGAAAATCAAGAATTAAATGAAATAATCGATATAGACAAAGATCTACAAATATTTCAACAAAATTAACTTAAACTATTAAATCCTAGAACATTATACAATACAAAATACTTTTCAAAAAATAATCAACTATACCGACACTATAGAGAAGAATAGATATCTGCTATAGGAGAAGACTTTGCAAGCCTAAATTTGGTAAACCCTGCTTTTATAAAGACAGTCAAAAATCCTAAATTAATGCTAATGCACATGGGATTAATAGTTATAGGAATAAAAGGATTAACTAGAAAGAATTTAGGATCTAAAGTAATGGTAGTATTATATGATGACCGATGGACAGACTTAAAGAAATCTATCATAGGACTAACAGAAGTAGATATGACAAATAATGGTGGAATATTTTATATTAGCCCAAACTTTTTAATAAATCTAAAAGAATTTGGTAAACATATTAAAATAGGAATCCAGACCAAAGGGTATGAAGAAATGAATAATGGAAATAATTTATTAATGTGTGTAGGTTTTATAGGAAAAATGACTTTAAGTAGTAATACAAAATTTAAACTCCAAGTAAAAGATGTAGTAGAAGTAATGGGTAATAAAGGAATAAAATTAATAAAACCAATAAAGATAAATCCAGAAGAATATGCAGGATTAGAATGGAATTTAGATAAACTAAGTAAACCCAAAGTATTTGCGCCAGAACAACACTTAATGTACACTAGCTCAAAAGGAGAGACATCTATTAGGTTTACAAATTATAATTATACAAATCAAAGAGAATTAGAAGATAATGAAACAGAAAGTACCATAGAAACAGAACAAGAAGAACTTATGAATATAGAGTTAATACAAGAAGGATATGAAGTAGACAGTGTTATAGAAGAAGCAAAAAGACAATACACGGAAAATAAAAATAAAGTTTTCAAATGTAAAGGATGTAAAAAAGGAAAGATGGATATAATAGAAACAATAGAACACTTTAGATTGTGTGAAGAAAGGGATGATAATTTAGCTTATAGAATAGATGAATCCGAATACATGAATGAGGAAAAAGACGACACCCTATCCTTAAATAGTTATAAAGAACTAATGGATGAAGCAACTAGTTCGTATAGTGCAAGTCCGTTTCAAAGAACTACAGCAGCTCCGAAGATAAATTATAGTACAGGAAATTTACCTAGAAAACCATGGGTTAGACATGATCAAGAAATAAAAGATAACGTTAAACCAGCAGGAAAAAGAATGCCAATAGAAGAACCCATTAGATTACAAGAAGGAGGAAATAAAGGAAAAATATTAAATATAGCTGCACATGATCCACAAATGTGGAATACAGTAATAGACTTATGGAAAGGAATAGTAGTAGCAGATTTTATTAAAAACTATCAAGAAACAGACGCAGAGACTATGTATAGATATTTAGAAACCTTTTTAGGAGAATCATGTAAAGCAGTATGGGAATCTTATAAACAGACTAAACCACAAGAATTCCAAGGACTAATAGAATTAGGACCAAACCCTTACAATTTCACAAACAAAATACATGTGTTATTAACAGGAGAAGACCCAAATAGTGGCTTACTTGCTCTACAAATAAATGCTTTAATAAAATTAGAACAATTAAGTATATCAAATTGGATACACATAAAAAAGTTCGTTAATGACTATTTTTACTATTGCACTATTAGTGGAAATACATTTAATGAAGAATTAGGAAAAAAGCTATTTAACAAATTACCAGGAGCATTAGGAAGAGAAATAGAAGAAAGATGGTATAAAAGAGAAGGTGTTGCTCAAGACCCTACTATATTATGGTCTATAGGACAAAAAGTAACACACATAATGGAAATACTAACAGAAAAATGTACTAACATACAAATACAAAAACAATTAAAACAAAAAGAAATGAATTTTTGTAAAACAATGATATACACTACACAAAGTTATGATAAAGAACCCAGTAGACCAAGAAGATATAAAAGAAGAATAAACTATAACCAAAGACCTTACAAAAATAAAAAATACTTTTTGAGAAAATCTTCAGCAAGAAAACCTTACTTAAACAGAGATAGACATGTTAGAAAATACAAAAAATTTATATATATATATATATATATATATATATATATCATTAAGATGTTGTCTTTAGATTTGAACACTGAATAATTACGACTGTTTGTTTTTCAATATTTGAATGTGCATAATTTATTTATTTGTAAACATAATAAAAATACAAATCAAACAAAAAATTATTTAAATATTTAAAATATATTAATTTAATAAAATAAAATTATTATTTGATTAAAAAACGCTAGTGATAGTTTAGATGGTTTGTAATAGTGGTGGTGGTGATAACAGTTGGTTTCAGTGGCTAGTAATGGTGGTGGTGATAGTTCTGATGATTGAAGTGCTTGGTGTTGTTGTGACTAGCATGATAGTGGCGATTGATATAGTGGTGATAGTTGTGATCGTAAAGTTGGATGATGTTAATGGTTGACAATGTTGATTATGGTGGATGGCTGAAGAATGTATAGTGGTTGGCGACAATGTTGATGGTAGTTGGGAGGTGCCAGTTGAGATGGTGAAAGTGGATGGCAGTGGGGATTAACCATAGCAGTAGTAATTGTTGATAGTGGTCGTTGAGGTGGTGGTGGTACTAACAATACTGATGGTGATGGATAAAAATGTGTGGTGGTTGATAATGTGTTGGTAGTAATTTGTATTAGAGGTAGTCGGCAGTTGGGATTGACCACAGTTGTGATAGTGGCAGATAGCGGTCGTGGAGGTGGATGTTCCAATGAAGACGTTGGTGATGATGGTTGAAGAATGTGTGGTGGTTAACGATGTATTTATGGTATTTAGCAGTGGTGCTAGTTGTGATAGTAGAGTTGAAGGCAACAGGGATTAATCATAGTGTTGATAGTGGCGGTGATGACGTGATGGTGGTAACAATGAATATAATGATGATGTTCATGTCCCTTTGTTGAGAAATACATGTCTTGTACATATATTCTTGTATATTTAGTTTCCATATTAGTAGATCAAATCCCATTAATTGGGATTGACACGATTTCTTACCTAAAGCTAGGCTAGATTGATTTGTATCAAGCTGTATATATATCAGATTGTGAATAAAGAAAATCACTTCAGCAAAATATATTGTTCTCTTCTTTTTCAAGATGGTATTAGAGCTTGATCAATCCAAAAGTCCAAACACTAGCAATAAGAGTAACAATATGAATTCATCAAATCCACATTTTCTTCAACATTCAGATCATCCCAGCCTCATGATTGTTCCAATCAAGTTGAATGGGATCAATTATCCATCCTGGAGCAAATCAATTATACATGCTCTCACAGCCAAAAACAAACTATCGTTTATCGATGGATCAATTGAACCTCCGTCGGAAATTGATAAGCCAACAGAGTATGCGTTGTGGAATAGAAAAGGTCATACAGAGGATAGATGTAAGTTTAAAAATGGCACTTGGTCTCCCAGCAACTCAGGAAGCCAAAATAATCGACAACAACGCGAATCTCAGGGTAACACTTCTCATGTTGCTAATGTAATAGACACTCATCAATCTAAGAATGAGATTCACTCGCAAGACACCAATGGTTCGCATGGATTTTCAGCATAACAACTCCAACAGATTGCTCAGGCAGTAAGTCTGTTCACGCAAAATACTAGTTCTGCCGGTAATAGCGACGCCTATGCAAATGCAGCAGGTTTATCTCTTTTTCATAATGTTTCAATTAATTCTGCATTCACTAGGCAATGGATCTTGGACAGCGGAGCAACTGATCACATTACTTCCGATTCCACATTCTTCACTCAAACAAAATCTCCATCTATACCCATTATCAATTTAGCCAATGGATCACCAGTATCAATTCATTCTACTGGAACAATACCTTTTAACTCAAATATTACCTTAAACAATGTTTTACATGTTCCCTCTTTTCGATTAAATTTAATGTCTGTTAGCAAACTCACTAATGACTTAAATTGTTGTGCCCTTATGTTTCCCACTTTTTTTGTATTACAGGACTTGGCTACGGGGAAGATGACCTTAATCATCAAGCAATTTTTTAAATTTGCCAGTGAGATACACATTAAATACATGTCGGTGGTAGGGATAGCGGTTAACACTAGTGGCAATGGTGTTACTTGCTAGTGGTGATTGTTATGATAGAGATTATACCACAACAAATATGATATTTAGCTACGTAATTATTAGGTACGATACATAATTTGTCACTAAATATTCACTTTTTGTGACAAAAATTACATTTTATGTTTAAATGCATGAGCAACATCCGTTTAGTGACGAAATTACAATTTCGTAGCAAAGTTTTTTCCTCTAAAGTTTTCCACTAAAAAATAATTTGGCGTCATTTATTATGTGCCATTAGTGACAAAGTTTAAGTTATCAGTGACACATTATGTTGTCACTAATAATGCATTTAATTTGTGACAGTATTATTCGACTTAAAATTTGTAACAATTTTGGACACGGAAAAATTTTGTCACAAAAATAAGTTGTTGCAATAGCTACAAATTAGAGTTCGTCGATAAATTTTTAAATTTTAACTACAAAATAGAGTTCATGATTAAATATTTTAAGTTTTAGCTAAAACATAGAGTTCTTCGCTAAATATTGTAATATTTAACTGCGAATTCTAATTTGTCACTTTTGCAACAATTCATTTTTTGTGACGAAATCTTTTAGTGTCTAAAATTAGAACTAATTCTAAGACAAATAATAATTTGTCACGAATTGAATACATTATTAGTGACAAAAATATGTGTCATTGATAACTTAAAATATAATATCACATTTGTCATAGTTCATATTATAGCGTGTACTTTAACCCGCTATATAGTTCTTTTTGTGGCGGTCTTATTTTATTGGTTATGATAATCTCCGCAAATTAC
This sequence comes from Solanum pinnatisectum, assembly GCA_035578085.1. Lineage (NCBI taxonomy): Eukaryota > Viridiplantae > Streptophyta > Magnoliopsida > Solanales > Solanaceae > Solanum > Solanum pinnatisectum. Next base: position 7,614,571 of record CM069087.1, read on the forward strand.
ATTAAATTGTGGAGATTTAATATTTAAATGACACAATTCGTGGTTGTTTATAATCCCCACAAATTTGTAACTAACTCAATGTAGTATTAGTTAGAGAATAAATTAGTGTTGGTTAGATAAGAAATAGTGAGGCAGTATATATATATATATATAACGACTTGTTCTCGTCGTTATAGAAAAGTTAACGGGAAAAAATTTTGGGCCGAAAAACTTTTTCGTAGTAACTTGAGATTTTCCAACCTAGTTCAGATTTGGACGAAATCGGAGTCTGTGACGTATAGGGAAATCTGGTAGCAATTGGGTGATCTAGTTATGAATTCGATCACATGAGTAGATAGCTAAGATGTTAAGGAACCCGTACGACTTTATGGAATTGAATTCGAGCGAGTAGAACTCCTGAAATTGATCTTAGCGTGAACGGATAGCTTATGAGTGTCGTTGGTTGAAGGTATGTTGTGAAATGGGATCTTGGAATTATTAATTTTGCTTATTGTTTCCGTGCAAGCCACTGAGGAGGGATTTCTACCGCCAGGGCGGAACTGCTGTAGCGGGGTGAGTCCCGCCACGGCGGGGCAGACGCGACTTAAAGTCGGAAATAAACCCCAAATATATTTTATTCTGCAATTTTTGAACTTGAGAGCTAAGGAACAAACCCAAGGGTTTTCTTGACAGTTTTTCACCATTCTTGAGGCTAAATGTAAGATTTTAACTCCCCGAATCCGTTTTCAATCCGTAGAACGTAATTTAATGGGTAATTATCGATGGGGAAGGGTTTCGATCTGGAAATTATGGTGAAGAAAGCCCTAATCTGGGTATAGGGATCATGAGTATGATCTAGGGTTGATAGAATTGTTAGTAATTCGGGTAACTAGTTATTGTTTATTGATTTCCGTGTTAAATTAATTGTTTGTAGACCAAGAACAAGCGGAACGAATCCAAAAAGAGAAGAATCAAGTTTCTTAGTCGATTCAAGCTTGTTTCGAGGTAGGTGATGGTTGTGATTCCATATTGTGTGATGTATGTTTGTTCTTGATTCATTATAATACGTGTATGTTTGCGAATATTGTATTGTTGATCACACTTGTTGTAAATGAGGATAGATAAATGATGAATGCCATGACTCATGACTTAATTGTATGATTATGATAATGTACTTGTGATTGTGGCTTATTGAATGGATCAGGTATTGCGTTTCGACACACTAACTTGGATCGGTTGCCACATTTCGGCATAAATATGGGATCGATTACCACGTTCCGACATAAACATTGGATCGGGTACCACGTTCCGATATGCTAACTGTTTGGGATTGAGTTCCATGAGAGGACCAATGAGTTGACATAATTGTGTATCTTGAGAAATGTGAAATTGTATGTGGTTCGTAAATGATTGTGATATTGTATATGTTTGGTGGATGCATGTTATTATTATGTTGTATTGCCTTATGTATGTTGCACTTAGTGGGATAGCCGTGTGATCCTACCAGTACACTGTGGTTGTGTACTCATACTACACTTGCTCTTTATTTGTTGAGTACAGGGCATTTTCAAGCGGCTATTGACAAACCTCGTTTAGAAGATCAATGATCATTCAAATTCAAGGGTGAGCCAATTCTTTCGAGATGCCATGAGTTTTCTTTTTGTTTATGTCCATGTTTTGGACTTAGACTTTCTAGTTAGTTATTAGTACGTTAGTTTGGGGTTGTAACCCTTCTTCTTTAGACTTTTGGTTCATTGTTATAGTTTTGGTACATTGACTTTCAGGTTCTAGGCATATTTTTCGCATTGTTTTAGTTGTTGAACTTTTGTTTGGAGTTTATAGGAATTCCCTAATTCTTTCTTTAGCATTTAACTTGCTTCCGTAAATTAAATACTTCAGTATTTTGATTAAGTTGGTTAGCTAATTAGTATTAATGGTTCTCCCATCGAAGGATTAGTGTGGGTGCCAATCACGATGGTCTGGGTTGTGACAAAGTTGGTATCAGAGCCCAGGTTCGTTGATCTCGATGTACCAAAACGAGTATAGTAAAGTATTGCAGAATGGTATGGAGACGTCTGTACTTTTCTTCGAGAGGCTATAGGACTTTAGGAAATGTCTATGTCTTCTCTTGTCTCCTTTCGTACTATAACTTGATTCCAATTGGTATCTGGCGATTCAAATTGGTATCTAACCTCCTTCACTCTTCTGTCCGCAGATGATTAACACTAGGTTCAACGGTGTCAGGTTCGTAGCTCTCGTCAATGCTCCAGCTGAGGAATCTGCAGCGAGAGGCCGTAGTTGAGGCAAGGATAGAGGAAGAGCTAAGGGTAGAGGCCGAGAAAGGGCAACACCTATTAGGGATGGAGCATCGATTGGAGATGCTACCAGAAATGAGGCCCCTCCTACGCATCATGAAGAGGTAAAGGAGAATGTAGAAATTGAGAAGGAGGAGAATGTTGGACAAGAGGAAGAGGTGCAGGCTGAGACTACAGGTATTCCTCTCATAGACATAGTGTTAACTCAATAGATCATGTCGTTCTTGAAAGGATTGGTTGGTCCTGGGGTGCTTCCCTTTGTTCAAGCAACTCAAGCTCCCGCCAATCCTCATATTTATATCACTGTCCCCAAGGTGGGAGGGAATGCAGGTAATAATGTTTTCTTTCATCCTTTATTGGGTCCTGTTATGACTGGTAATGAGCATGAGATATTGACCAAGTTATTGAAGTTGAAACCGCCTAAGTTCCATGGTTCCAAGAGTGAGGATGCATATGAGTTCATCCTAGATTGCTATGAAAGGCTTCAAAAGTTGGGAATTGTCCATCAGCATGGGGTTGAGTTTGTGACTTTTAAACTTCAAGGTGAGGCTAAGCAGTGGTGGAGAGCTTATGTGGAATGCAGATCTTCAATTTTACCTCCACTTACTTTGACCCAATTTCATGCTCTGTTTTTAGAGAAATATGTGCCTAGGACTTTGAGAGAGAGCAAGAAAGATGAGTTCATGGCTTTGGGGCAAGGTGGTATGTCTGTGGCTGCTTATGAGGCTAAGTTTCATGTCTTGTCTAGATATGATACTCAATTAGTGACTACTGAGGAGGAGAGGATCCGTTTATTTATTAGGGGTGTAAATTCTGAGTTGCAGGTATTATCTGTTCATATGACCTTTGTGGGGAGGAGCTTTAATGAGGTAATAGACTTTGTGAAGAAAGTGGAAGGGGTGAGGCGAGACGGATAGGCTAAAACATTGGCTAAAAGGGCCAAGAACTCAGGTAACTTTCAAGGTTCTTACTCTAAGGGGTCAGGGATACCAACACTTGCAGCCAGGCCAATTCAGTCCACTATGCCCACCTCTACATGTAATTACTCGGGAACTCCACCTCATAATTTGATTCAGGATAGCCAGAGAGCCGCACTTCGGCTGGTATCAGGCCATCTTTTGATCGTACATGTTACAACTATGGTGAACCTGGGCATATGAGGAAAAATTGTCCCCACCCGCACATGTTGGATTCGCAGCAACAGACTAGAGCAGTGGTACCCACGGGAAATGGTAATAATGGTCGAAGGTGTCCACAAGGTGGGCGAGGAGGAAATCAGCGAGGCCGCGGAGGTAGGGGAAATGGTAATGCAGGCAGAGGTGCAGTGCAGCCAGGTAGGGAAGTCGCCCGTCAAGATGACAGGGCTCAGTGTTATGCCTTTTCGGGCAAGAACGAAGCAAAGGCGTCTGACACAGTGATCAATGGTACTATTTTTATTTGTGACCGAATGGCTAATGTGTTATTTGATCTGGGTTCTACTTATTCTTATGTACCTGTGCGATTTGCCTCAAAATTTGCTATGATTTGTGATATACTTGATTCCCCCATCCATGTTTCTACCCTAGTTGGAAAGTCTGCCATAGTCACACATGTCTATCGTGTTTGTGCTATTTTGCTTATGGGTTTTCAGTATTGGGCTAATTTGGTGATTTTGAATATGACTGAATTTGATATAATCTTAGGCATGACTTGGTTGTCCCCCTATTATGTTGTACTTAATTGTAATACTAAGTCTATAATTCTAGAAATTTCGGGAAGGGAAAAATTAAAGTGGAAAGCGGTGTACAAGCCTAAGCAAGCTAATATCATATCCTCCATTCGGGCTAGGAAACTATTAGGGGTTTTTTGTCTTACTTGGCTCATATTCGGGATATGGAGGTTGAGTCTCCATCTATTGAGTCTACTCATATGGTGTCAGAATTTAGAGAAGTGTTTCTTAATGCTTTGTCTGGTATGCCTACGGATAGAGATATAGATTTCTGCATTAATTTGGAACCTGGCACCCGCCCCATTTTTATCTCTCCATATCGCATGGCCCCAGCGGAATTAAGAGATCTTAAGGCTCAAATTCAAGAACTTCTTGATAAAGGATATATTCGTCCTAGTATTTTTCCATGGAATGCTCCAGTTTTGTTTCTCAAGAAAAAGAATGGTAGTATGAAGATGTGTATATATTACCGACAATTGAATAGGGTCACCATTCAAAACAAGTATCCATTGCCTAGAATATATGATATTTTTGATCAATTGCAAGGTGCATCAGTTTTCTATAAGATTGATCTAAGGTCTAGCTACCATCAGTTAAAAATTAAGCCTGAGGATGTTCCTAAGACGGCATTTAGAACCTGTTATTGGCACTACGAGTTCCTAGTTATGACTTTTGGGTTAACTAATGCGCCTGCAACTTTCATGAGTTTTATGAATGGGGTGTTCAAACCCTTTCTCGATTCGTTTGTGATAGTCTTCATTGATGACATTTTGGTCTATTCGAGACGTGTGGAAGAGCATGCCGACCATCTTCGTATTGTTCTGGGTGTTCTTGGAAAACAAAAGTTATATGCGAAATTCTCTAAGTGTGAGTTTTGGTTGACTTCAGTTGCATTTTTTGGGCATGTAGTTTTGAAAGAAGGGGTAATGATAGATCCCCAAAAAAATTGAGGCGGTTAAGAATTGTCGGCCTAGCTCTGTGACGGAAGTTAGGAGTTTTATGGGCCTCGCTAGCTACTATCGTCAATTTGTGAAGAACTTTGCTTCTATTGCCACTCATTTGACAAATATGACCAAAAATGAGATACTATTTGAATGGACTGAAAAATGTAAGTAAAGTTTTCAAAAGCTCAAGATTCTTTTGACCATCGCACTTATTCTAGCACTACTAGTTGAAAGTAAAGATTTTACTGTTTATTGTGATGCTTTACATTCGGGTTTGGGTGTTGTGTTAATGCAGGATAAAAATGTCATAGCATATGCATCGCGACAGTTGAAGGTGCATGAGAGAAATTATTCAACACATGATTTGGAGTTGGCAGCGGTAGTGTTTGCTCTTAAGATCTGGCGGTATTACCATTATGGTGTTAAGTGTGAAGTGTTTACTGATCATTGTAGTTTGTAGCATGTGTTCACTCAGAAGGATCTGAATTTGAGACAGAGAAGGTGGATGGAGCTACTTAAGGATTATGATGTCACCATCTAATACCATCCGAGTAAGGCAAATGTAGTGGCAGATGCTTTGAGTCAAAAAGCGGTGAGTATGGGTAGTCTAGCTTGCTTGAGTGTAACCAAACAACCTTTGGCTAAGAAAATTCAGACCTTAGAGTATAAGTTCATGCAGTTGGAAATCTCATAAAGAGGTGGGGTGTTAGCTAGCATTGAAGTAAGGGCCACATTCATTGAGGAGATCAAGGTCAAACAGTTCGAGGATGAAAATTTGAATGAACTTAAAAAGAAGACTGTGATTGGTAAGGCACAAGAGACCACTTTTGATGCGGAAAGTGTGCTCAGTTTTAAAGGAAGAGTTTGTGTTCCTCGAGTTGATGACTTGATTCACAAATTGTTGACAGAATCTCATGGTTCGTGATATTTCATTCATCTGGGTGTGACCAAGATGTACCGAGATTTTAAGCAAATTTATTGGTGGTCGGGCATGAAGAAGGATATAGCGGAGTTTGTGGCTAGGTGTCAAAATTACCAACAAGTAAAGTATGAACATCAAAGGCCTGCTGATAATGTCAATTTCGGAATGGAAGTGGGACGGGATAGCTATGGACTTCATGGTTGGTCTACCCAAGACTTTGGGGAAGTTTGATTCTATTTGGGTAGTGGTTGACAGATTGACTAAATCAACCCATTTTATCTCGGTAAGAATAAATTATAATACTGAACAATTGGCTAAAATGTATGTGAAAGAGATAGTGAGGTTGCATGGGGTGCCACTTTCTATCATCTCAGATCGTGGTACGCAGTTTACCTCCAAGTTTTGGAGTAAATTACATAATTAATTGGGCACACAACTCACTTTTAGTACAGCCTTCCATCCACAGATGGACGGACAGTCAGAAAGGATTATTCAAGTGTTAGAAGACATGTTGAGGGCATGTGTGATTGATTTTGGAGGGCATTGAGATAAGTTCTTACATTTGTGTGAGTTCTCCTATAATAATAGTTATCACTCCAGCATAGATATGGCACCATTTGAGGCACTTTATGGGAGGGGATGTAGATCACCCATAGGATGGTTCGAGGCTGGAGATGTGAAACCTTTGGGGGTTGATTTAGTGAAGGATGCTCAAGATAAGGTGAGGAGCATCCAAACTAAACTTTTAGCAACCCAGAATAGAAAGAAGAAGTATGCAAATCATAAGGTGAGAGACATGACATTTCAGATTGGTGAGAATGTCCTTCTTAAGGTATCACCCATGAAAGGGGTGATGAGATTTGGCAATAAGGGCAAGCTAAGTCCGAATACATTGGTCCCTTCGAGATTCTTGAATGTGTGGGGCTAGTGGCTTATAGATTGGCTTTACCTCCTAACCTATCGAGAGTTCATCCGGTATTTCACGCGTCCATGTTGAAGAAATATCATGGTGATGAGGATTACATCATAAAATGGGACTCAATTGTGTTAGACAAAGAACTCTAATATGAGGATGAACCGATTGTAATTCTTGATCGTGATGTGCGTAAATTAAGGACCAAGGAGATTAAGTCTATGAAAGTTCAATGGAAGAATCGTCCAGTCGAGGAAGCAACTTGGGAAACTGAAAGGGACATGCGAGACAAGTATCCCCAATTGTTCGTCGATTCAGGTACTACTACATTTCTTCTTTAGCTTATTTTTCTTAAGTTTTGTCACTCGAAGACGAGTGATGGGTAAATTGGTATCTATTGTAACGACTTGTTTCCGTCGTTAAAGAAGAGCCAACGGAGAAAAATTTTGGGCCAAAAAACTTTTTTGTAGTAACTTGAGATTTCTCAACCTAGTCCAAATTTAGACGAAATCGGAGTCTGTGAGGTATAGGGAAATCTGGTAGCAATTGGATAATCTAATTATGAATTTGATCACATGAATAGATAGCTAAGATGTTAAGGAACCCGTACGACTTTACAAAATCGAATTCAGGCAAGTAGAACTCCTTGAATTGATCTTAGTGTGAACGGATAATTTCTGAGTGTCGTTGGTTGAAGGTGTGTTGTGAAATGGAGTCTTAGAATTATTAATTTTGCTCACTATTTCCATGCAGTCGAGGCGGGATTTCTCGCCCAGGAGGAGCCGTTATCAAAGTGAGTGCCACTGCCGGTGACGCGACTTGAAGTCGAAAATAAACCCCAAAGACATTTTATTCTGCAATTTTCAAACTTGAGAGCTAAGGAATGAACCCAGGTGTTTTCTTGATAGTTTTTCAACATTCTTAAGGCTAAATGTAAGATTTTAACTCCTCGAATTTGTTTTCGATCCGTAGAACGTAATTTAATGGGTAATTATCGATGGGGAAGGGATTCGATCTGGAAATTATGATGAAGAAAGCCCTTATCTGGGTATGGGGATCATGGGTATGATCTAGGGTTGATAGAATTATTAGTAATTTGGGTAATTAGTTATTATTTATTAATTCTCGTGTTAAATTAATTATTTTAGACCTAAACAAGCGGTACGAATTCGAAAAGGGAAGAATCAAATTTCTTAGGGGATTCAAGCTTGTTTTGAGGTAGGTGATGGTTGTGATTCCATATTGTGTGATGTATGTTTGTTCTTGCTTCATTATAATACGTGTATGTATGCGAATGTTGCATTATTGATCACACTTGTTGTAATAAGGATAGATGAACAATGAATGCCATGAATCATGACTTGATTGGATGATTATGATAATACACTTTTGATTGTGATTATGGCTTGTTGAATGGATCAAGTGTTGCGTTTTGACACCCTAACTTGGACCAGTTGCCACGTTCTGACTTAAATATACATGGGATCAGTTGCCACGTTCCGGCATAAACATTGGATCGGGTACCACGTTTCGGTATGCTAACTATTTGGGTTTGGGTTCTATCAGAGGACCAATGAGTTGACATAATTGTGTATCTTGAGAAATGTGAAATTGTACGTGGTTCGTGCTTGTTATCGTGCATATTAGTATGTCAGCTGATTTTATCGTGCATGTTAGTATGTCAGCTGATTTTATTCCTTGATCTTATCGTGCTTGTAACATTGTGAAGTACGTTTGACGTTTAAAGTTATTTTCAATCGAGTTTCTTATACCTTATGTCTATTCGTGAGCTATCATCCTGAGAGTGAGACTGAAATACTGAAAATTGTTATGTTATACGTAAGAGAGTTGTTGAACCATTCTTTCTCATTAGAGGCTTTTACAAAAATGTTATTTGAAAACGATTTTCAAACTAAATTTTGTACTCTATTCTTTTGGTTGTATACTTGTCAAGTAACCTTGTTTCTAAAATGGTCATACTATTACCAACCTCAAGTCATTTATAATAAATCAAGTCAGCCTCCTTTTGAGTTACTAAATAACTAATTTGTTAAGTTGAAGTTGAGTTAAGAGCTTCGATACTATTATGAGTTTTGTAGGCCTAAATAATCGTACTCAAGAAGATTTTTTAAATACTTTATGAACATCCTTTGGGTTTAAGTTACATTTCTAAAGTCGAGTTAAGTCTTCAAGATTATTCTAAAAGCCAATGGGGTTCTATAAGTCGTTTACATGTTATATGAAAGTGATTATGAATTTATGCGAATTAGGGTATCAAAGAGCCAAGATTGGCTATGTTCTTGTTATGGAGCTACTATGTGCATTCAGAGTTCATATCATGGCATATATGTATTTGCTTCAAGCTATAATCGGAGGGTAGGGGTCTATTTGTCCAGATACTATGTATATTGTACAGATGGCCATAGGTTGGCAAATATGATACCGATTAGCTATCGAAAAAGACCGTCATTGGTAGCATTTGGTTGGGTATGTCACAGACTTGCATCTATATATACATATTCACGACATACTGTTGACACCCAATTTGACCCTCCCTGATAATAATTAATTTTCGAGCTTCTTAAGTTCCCAAAGATTTGAAATCATTGACTTTATCAAATACAAAATATTTTCCAAATCATTTTAAGGTAATTCCATCATTTTTATGATCTTTTAAACTAATGTATACATTTTACAATTATGTGTATAATTATGTCATTTTGCGAATATTCGAGAATCATCTCAAAATAATTTATTTTTTAGTTAAATATTTTACTTGAATTAGTTTGGTTTAAATTATGGTTTTTATTTTGAGTCATTTAAGTTTAATTGAGTTTATTATTTTATTTCGTTGAAATAAAGAAGCTCGTTAGTTGTTTATATTAATTCGTCTTATTTAAATTTTAGCCAAATTCACAAGTTAAACTCAATTTGATTAATAAGTTAGCTAATTTTGTAATCCATTTGGCCAAGTCTTAATTCCAAATCTAGCCTTTTATTTACCCTCACCTTTAAACCCACTTAAAAGACCAAATTTTAGGTCTGCTTACTTTTTCAGCAGTCCAAGTTCAATTTCCAGCATAACCCAGCAACCCAACAACCCCCCAGCCCACACTTTATACCATATTTCAGCCCAATTCTCCTAACACCCCGACCCGGCCCAGTTTCCAATTCTAAAAGGAAGCTGCCCAACGTTAATAATACTAGAAGCACGTCAAATATACAGCAACAAGAAGCTGTGTGGACGACAATTTCAACGCCAAGAGACGGCGTCAATCATGTTTGCCCCAAACGACAATCCAAATAGTACAAAACGACTCCTGCTCGATTAAACATCTTCACGGAGGAGACGGCGATAGACGGAAAAGCAACGAGAACGCGGAAAGCAGTACTCTGCAAATTTTGTTTTCTTCTTCCCATCCCTTTCAGTCGGTAGTCGCAGCAACACTCGTTTCCGTCCTTGTAGCGTGAGATCGAGACATGTCGCGTCCAAGGACGAATGAATCGATCCCAGGCGTCCATCCCCCTTTCCCCTTCTGGAATGGTTTGAACCTTCAAAAAAAGGTGACTCCCCTGAATTGTGAAAGGTTTTTGGAATTCAAATTTATGGGCCTTGAATCCCAAATTGCCCTCGTCCCTCTTCCCTCCAACGTGAACCTTAGTTTCCCTTATATATATTCCCCTCTTCCTCACTGTTGAGGAGGTTGAAAAATTTATGGTCAATAAATAGAGAGCAATTTAAGCAAAACGGCTAGAACATACTATGAAATCCCATCAAAGAAAAACAGAAAGTTCTTAGATTTCAGAAGGTAGTCGTTCATTTGAGTTCGAAACTTCTGCTGGGATTTTTTGTTCGTAGTTTTCGCTTTCGTGGTGGAAGGATCGCAGTTGCTAGCTTGTTGTCCCTGTTTGCTGCGCCTTGAAAGGTAATGTTTCCTCTATAATATTCTTTTCATCTTTTTCCACTGTTATAGACCGTTCTCAGTATAGTAAGATCATTGCTTTGTTGTTGTATTTCTGTCATTTAGCATTGGTTATTAATAGCTGGTTTATACTTTACTGGTGAGCTTAAATGACTTTTGATCGAGTCAAAAGCTTTGTCGTTTTAGTATTAGTTTAGTTGATTCTCCACTTCACCTCTTAAGTTTATTTCGTTCCGACAATATTGCTGGCATGTCTGTGTTGCTCTATGCCCCAAGTCTGTTTAGTTGAGTACGTTTCATCCATGATTTTGTTCTGTTTTCAACATCTCCTTCTATTTGTTTACCTATCACTTTAATAAAATTTGTCTTTTCCTTCCTTTTTCCCTTCAATCTTGTAACATTTGTGTCATTGTGTTATTCTTTGGTTAAATAAATGTTCGTAGATGGTTCCTTGAGTTTCATTTTAAGCTTGAAATTTTTTTCTTATTTGCTTTGATCTCGCCAAAGATCAGGTGTGCCTTGTGAAATTGAGTGACTCGTTTCTTTAATATCAGTTAGCTTTGTGGGTTAATGGAGGTTTGAAGTGTGATTACTTTGGGAGGGTAAAATGTGGTGGTTTGAGTCTGGTTTAATAAAATCTTAGTTTAGCGACGCATTTTCCTTTTCCTCAAATCAGTAAGTTTCTTTCTTTTTTTTTGCAAATGTTTAAAGGCTTGTTTCAAATTAATTGCTCCAAATGTCCAATATGTTCACTGAAATTTTGTTGTTTATGCTTCTAATTTTAAGTCAACTACTGTGCTAAGCATTATTTTTCTTGATGTCACGACCAAAAAATGGACGTGATGGCACTCATCTTATCCCATCAAGACAAGTCAGCCTAAAACTCAACCATTACAATAAAATGCGGAAATTTCATAATCAATTCAAAAATACCCCCAAAATTTTGTTGTCACGTGTATAAGCCTCTAAAGTATTACAATTTATTCAAAAGAAAAACACAAGTCTCAAATGACCTTGTTTCTAGAATAGAACGAGATCATAAATAGGAGTAAGAAGGTCTGCTGAGATTACAAACAACTACCTCACAAATCTCCAAGAAGGCTCGGAAAATAAGAGAATGGAAAGTATCACAAAATCCAGGCTCGTAACCTACAAAAACATTGTAGAAGCAAGGGGTGAGTACCAAACCACACGGTACTTAGCAAGTAAACCTCTAAACACAAGCTAAGGGCATAGAATACGGGTACTCCTAACATCCCAACTGAACCTCCACAACTACAACCTACATAAAACCAGCCCAACCTAACAATTCACAGTTTACAAATTACATATCCTCAACAACAAACTCAATATTTATCAATCACAACTTCCACAAAAAGGCACTCACAAATATCAGCAACACACAATGTCAAGTTCATCAAATAGAGGTAATCAAATATCAAGTACTTTCCAACCACCCATAAAACACATAATCATCAAAATGAAGGATGTCATGAGATGCAATGCAATATGACACCATGAAATGATATACCTCAGAATACCAAGTACTCTCTCAACCGAATATACATGATACTCCTCGAAAATACATCGAGAGTTCATGACCCATGGGAGACTCGCGAGGTCCATATACCGACACGGACGATCTCCACGTATCTGTGTGGACAATCTCAACGCACTATCATAAATCAAACAAATTTCGTACGGACGATTTTCACGTGCCCAAATTATAATTTTAACATCTCACCATCCCCAGCACGGACAATCTCCACGTGCCCAACTTATACTCAATCTCTTGTCAATGCATATGCACAATATGATTTCAATAAAAGGGATGATGCATCTCAATCAAATATCAATATGATATGTAATCACCTCAGCTATCACCAGTATACGGGTTCAATAAAGAACACAATCACACATAATAAATCAAGTCAATAATATATCAGCTAATGCCCTTTTGCTTTGACATTCTTGGATTACAATCCGCATTCTATAGTAATAAACTTTCCCTTATAACATCGGTACTCGTACCAATGCCCGTCACAAACAATTCTCAACACATCACACACAAACAATTAATCACATTGCCTTTTATTACCCCTTTTTCATTATTAGAATTAATCAATGTGGACAAGTTAATCCATCACCAAGTCTCAGTACCCCCAAACACATATTACAAGGAAATACACACATTCCATACACTTAACAAGGGTTTAGAAATTCACTTGCCTCAGTTTATAAAGCAACCACTCCGGGACTTGAGCATTCCCCTTTCGTTGGGCTTCCAAATCAATACAATCTATCCAAATAAGTAGCCACAATAAGATTTTGAAACTAACAATACTTATATTACCATATGTTTAGCCTAGACCCAGAAACTCTCCCATATCCATAATCAAGTTCCTACGTTTCAAGCCTAGAGTTAAGTTCTAATTCCTCCAATACCATAATTATAATAATATTCATATTATACAATATACGTAATATTTAATTACTTATCTCAATATATCAAAATTTAAACTTTTATACAATAATCGTAAGAAGAAAACAAAAAAAGAAAATCAATTGGTAAAGTTACAAAAATAGTAACTTGACAAACTTGACAAAGCATTAAATCACTCATCCTACCCATTTATCATTATCCTACCATATATTAATCATCACTTAATGTATCATCAATCATTACCTCCCTCACTTTTTATCCAAAATTTCAAGCATACCAGTGAATAAAACTCACGCCCCACCCCTTTTTCACTTTCAATTTTTCTTGACACTCGCCAACAATATTACTAATCAGTGATAACTTCAATAATTTCCTCACAATTGCCACTAAAAATTATCCCCCAACTTCAAAACAGCCACATTAATAGAATGGAACAATAGATTATAAAATCAATATAATACTATCTTAATTTATATCTACAACATATGACCTTGTCTAAAACAAAATGCCTAATTGAATTCTTACCTGAATCGATTATTTTTTTTTTCCTTTCGATTGCCGCCGCGTCGTAAGTGGTTGTTTTCCCATTGTTCAATTTATGATTTATAAATATTAAACCCTTTAACTTACTTCAACACATGGGTCAAATAGTATAGAATTTTAATTAAATTATGGACTTAGCCCATTAGCCACCAACTAAAATTAATTATTTAAAATTACCCGTCAACTAAACAATCGTAATTAACAAGTAGCTCAAGAATTTCCAAATATGATTTTCCGGGTCATTACATTATCCACCACTAAAAATCATGTTCGTCCTCGAACATAAGGAAGAAGAAGACCTAAGAACAATTGACATTACAACAAAACCTGAGGTATAATTTCCAGAGTCAATGTTTATCTCTCAAAGTGAGCTCCTCCTTAAGACCATTTCATCAAGATCGACTACTAAGCATTGAACTTTCGAATAAAACTTTGAAAGATCTATAAATCGAGAGTGATTATCAAGCCATTGATTAATCCATGAACCCAATCTAAGCTGAAACCCACTAGACCATAACACAACCATCATGACAAATCTTTTCTCACGTAACCAAGATAACATTTTGAATCGATACCGACTACAACTAGAAGTGAACTTGAAGTCTTGTGATCTTAATTTTTGTGAAATATTGTGGAATTTGCTTGTTTATTTGTTGATTAGTCATGAATTTATTTTGTTTGTAGCTAGTTTGCCCCAATCTCTTATCAAATTTGCTAATGAAAAAAATGGAAATTAGTTGGAAATGTTGGGTTTAAGCTTAAAAGTTTGATTATTCTGTTTGCTTTCAGTTTTTGGTCATTTATGCGTATTTTGCTTGGCTTATGGCTATTGTTAGCTATTTGTTATTTTTGTTGAGTTGCAAATTGGTTGATCATCATTGTCATTTAGTATTTTGGTTTTGAGACATTACTATTGGTCACTAATTTTCGTCATTTTGTTACATGCGACACCAACTCGAGTCGCTTGGACTCAAGTTTTTCCCTTGCATCTTCGAAATGGGCCATGAAAGCTCAATGTCACGGACTTAGTATGGTGGCTAACGCTCCGTGCGGCAGTTGACAACTTACTCACTGTTCTTTCAAGATCTTCTAAGCTCAAGTAAGCCTTTGAGACTAAGATCGCTAAGAGAATTCAAAGAAAGACTTAGAAAGAACAAGAGAGCTTTTTGGAAGAAGGCTTTGTATTGCTTTGGAAGATTGCTTACAACTTGAGCGATGCCTTGCAAATGATTGGCACCTCTATTTATACTACTTCCTAAGGGCCTAAGTGTAAATAATATTTACTTTACAAGTCCCTAAGATATTTACACATTGGTCCTAACTCTAGAATTCTCTACACACTCTAGAGTTCTCCAAAGCCTTCTTGAAAAGTCTAAAGGTTTCTAAAGTTCTCCGCAAGTCTCTCCTCAACTCTAGAACCTTTCGTCCCTATCCGAACGCGGATTTTGGCTGATCTAGTGGCAAGACGCACACGCTCCCCCACCTGATGATGCGACGACCGCAGCGCAGTGCTGCAGAAACTCCGAATTTGGTCTTTAAATTGCCATAAGTCTTCATATCTCTCCCATGTGGCCTCCTCCGAAGTTTGTCCCTTCCAATGCACAAGGAACATGGCGCTGGCTTGTTGACCTTGCTTCCGTTTGGCTTGGTAGTCTATGATAGCTTCAATCTCTAGATCGTGCGAGGCGGTGACAGTAATGGGTGCCCGTCGTGTTTGGTTCCAGCTAGGATCTTCCTTGTCCTCATGGTACGGCTTGAGGACTCTTGCATAGAACACAGGATGGATTTTAAAGTGTGGAAGCAACTCCACCTTATACGAAATCTTGCCCACCTTAGCAACGATCCTGAACAGACCCTCATATTTTCGCACTAAGCTTTGATGAACGCCCCTTAGTGCCTTGAACTATCTTGGATTGAATTTCACCAAGACCATGTCACCTTCTTTGTAGTCTGTAAGACGCCGTTTGCGGTCGACAAACTTTTTCATCTTTTTAGCTACCTTGTCCAAGTAGGACTTGGCAGTGTCAAGCTGTTCCTCCCATCCCTTGGCAAAATGGTAGGCTCCCAAACTCTTCCCTTGGAAAGCGGATGGTAATGAATGCGGAGTTTAGGGTTGTTGGCCTGTTACCAACTCAAATGGTGTGCGCCCGGTGGACTCACTCCTTTGCAAATTATATGAAAACTGTGCCATATCTAGGAGTCGGGCCCAATCCTTCTAGTGCGCACTGACGTAGTGCCTCAGGTAGCACTCCAATAGGGCGTTGACGCGTTCGGTCTGGCCGTCAGTCTGTGGGTGGAAACTAGTGGAGAAATGAAGTTCTGTGCCAAGTATCTTGAACAACTCCCTCCAAAAGTTCCCAGTAAAGCGGGGGTCTCGGTCACTAATGATATGTCTTGGCAACCCCCAATACTTTACCACGTTCTTGAAGAACAATCGAGCAGCCTCCTTTGTGGTGCAACAGGCTGTGGCGGGTATGAAGGTAGCATACTTTGAGAATCTGTCCACCACGATCATGACCATACCCATCGGACTTGGGTAAGAAAGTAATGAAGTTCATGGTCACGCTCTCCCATGGGCGTTCTGCTACTGGCAGTGGCTCCAGTAGTCCTCCCGGTTGCCTTTGCTCTACCTTGTCTTGTTGGCACACAAGACAAGTCTGCACATAGCGCTCGATATCGTCTCGCATGCGCGGCCAGAAATAGATAGCCTCGATCAGCGCCCTCATTATTCGCTGCCCTGGATGTTCGGCCCACGGTGTGTCGTGGCTTTCCTTAATGATTCGCCGCCTAATAGACCCGAACTTGGGCACATAGACCCTTCGACCAGATGTGAGCAAAAGGCCTTCTTCTACCCAAAAATGCCTTGTCTTACCTTGGGTGGCTATCTCCATCAGCTTTTTGGCCTCGGGATCATGCTGCATGCCATCTTTGATTGCATCTTGGATGTCACAATATGCTGTCATGATGGCAGCAAGTTCGGCCTTCCTACTTAGCGCATCGGCCACGACATTGCTTCTTCCTGGCTTGTACTCCAAGTCGTAGTCAAATTCTGCTAGAAAGTCCTGCCACCTAGCGTGCTTCGGGGTGATCTTTTTCTGCGACTGAAAGTAGCTAGTGGCCACATTGTCCGTCTTGACCACGAACTTGGAGCCTAGCAGGTAGTGTCTCCATGTGCGCAGACAATTTGTAAGCTCAAGTAAGCCTTTGAGACTAAGATCGCTAAGAGCATTCAAAGAATAGTGAGTAAGTTGTCAAGTGCTGCACGGAGTGTTAACCACCACACTAAGTCCGTGACATCGATCTCCTTTTCTTCCCGAGTCAATCCCGTCGATAGGAAGCTAACATACAGGTTTTCAAAAGCTCAAAATGAATTGGATACGAGTCATACACGGCAATATACGTATGATATACAAGAAAGAGGGCAAAAAATCTAAGGAATTACAGCAGCGAACTTTGATGAAAATAGGCCCAAATCCTTATTTGATGTTACTGCAGGTCCTTGGAAGAATTGAGCCCAAGTCCATTACTTGGACTAATTTTTAGACTTAGGACAGGTTCAAAATTTAGAAATTTGGGCCAAAGGCCCAAATTTGATACTTCTTTCCTCACTCTTATTATTTACTATTGTTGGCTAACAATTTATTTGATTTTCGGTTTGACTTGATTAATTCCAAAGATAGCCATTTTATTTTTTTATATATATATTCAAAAAAATATAAATGTTTATTTCACGTATATTTTGTTACTTAGCTTCTATTTTTTAATATTGATCTTGTCAACACTTAAGTTATTTCCCTTTAGAAAAATTCCCCTTTAGTTCATTTCCCCTTTAAGATAATTAAAATGATGATGATAATAATAATAATTCCCCTTTAATAATAACGACCACAACAACAACAACAACAACAACAACAACAACAACAAGAAGGTGAGACATCGATTAGGTTTACAGACTATAATTACACAAGTCAAAAAGAATTAGATGATAATGAAACTGAAAGTACCATAGATACAGAACAAGAAGAATTTATGAATATAGAATTAATACTAGAAGGATACGAGGTAGAAAGAGCTATAGGAGAAGCAAAAAGACTATACCAAGAGAATAACCATACAGTTTTTAAATGTAGAGGATGTAAAAAAGGTAAAATGGAAACAATAGAACATTTTAGAATATGCCCAGACAGAGATGATAGTTTAGCATATAGAATAGAATAACCAGAATACATAAGTGAAGATAAAATAGACACTTTATCCATAACTAGTTATACGGAATTAATGAATGAAACAACTAGTTCACATAGTGCTAGTCCGTTCCAAAGAACTACTGCAGCCCCAAGTATTAGTTATAATACAGGTAATTTGCCTAGACGGCCATGGATTAGACCTGACCAAGAAATAAAAGATAATATTAGACCAGCAGAAAAAAGAATGCCTATAGAAGAACCTATTAGACTACAAGAAGGAGGAAATAAAGGAAAAATATTAAATATAGCTGCACATGATCCACAAATGTGGAATACAGTAATAGATTTATGGAAAGGAATAGTAGTAGCAAACTTTATTAAAAATTATCAAGAAACTGACGCTGAGACTATGTATAGATACTTAGAGACATTCTTAGGAAAATCTTGTAAAGCAGTATGGGAATCATACAAACAGACTTACCCTCAAGAATTTCAAAACTTAATAGAATTAGGATCAAACCCATACAATTTTACAAATAAAATACATGTGTTATTAACAGGAGAAGTCCCTAATAGTGGCTTAGTAACATTACAAAGAAATGTTGTAATAAAATTAGAACAATTAAGTATATCTAATTGGATACACATAAAGAAGTTTCTAAATGATTATTTTTATTATTGTACTATTAGCGGGAATACCTTTAATGAAGAACTAGGAAAAAAATTATTTAATAAATTACCAGGAGCTTTGGGAAGAGAAATATAAGAAAGATGGTACAAAAGAGAAGGCGTAGTGCAAAATCCTACACTCTTATGGCCTATAGGACAAAAAATAAATCATATAATGGAAATACTAACAGAAAAATGTACAAATATACAAATACAAAAGCAATTAAAACAAAATAAAATGAGCTTTTGCAAGGCAATGATATACACTACCCAAAGTTATGATAAAGAACCGAGTAAGATAAGAAAATATAAAAGGAGAACAACCTATAACCAAAAACCTTATAGACATAAAAAATATTTTTTAAGAAAATCTTCGGCTAGAAAGCCATATTTAAATAGAAATAGACATGTTAGAAAATATAGAAATGATAGAAATTATAAAAATAAATTAGAATGTTACTTGTTGAAGTATAGAACACCTAGCAAATACATGCCCCAAAAAGAATAACATGAAGACTAGAAATTCTCAATTAATAGAAGATTTTCAAGAAACATTATTAAATGTAGACGAATACATGTCAGACACAGAAAGTATATACTCAGTAGTAAGCATAGATATAGAAGAAATAAATACTCAATCAGACTCATCTGATTCAGAAGATGATAATTTAATCAATGAAATAGGTGTAGAAAGAAATGAATATTTCTTAGATAATATACTAATAGATACTATGATGAATACTTCTCAAGACTGTAACCATGAGTTTGAAAGACTAAAAGGAATAGATAGTAACCAATGTAATATATGTAAATGGTATCCTAGTAAAATAAATAGAGCAAAATGCAAAAATTGTTATATGGAAGCTTGTATTAGTTGCATAGAAAATAAGTTAAAATAAAGAGTAAATAAAACTGAAGAACAAACCCATACAAAAGATCAGGCTACTAATCTAAGACTAATAACTCTAGAAACAAGAGTAAATAACTTAGAACAACGACTAATTACATTAGAAAAGGGAAAAGAAAAAATATACCAGGATATTACACAGTCACAAGGTACAATACATTTAGATTAAATAGAAAATGAATTAATGAATGTAGAAGAAAATAATACTAGTTTGATATGTAATGAAGATAACAAGTTTGGAACAATAAAAATACTAGTAAGAATAAAAATAAAAGATGTAGAGAAAGAAACCTTAGCCTTAGTAGATACAGGATGCACTAGTTGCCTCATTAATAAAAAGATACTACCACATAATTTATTATATACTCTAAAAAATTTTAAAGAACCTATACAAGCAATACAAATGGATGGAACATATAATCTTTACGACCAGTATATAGAAAAAACACAAATAAGTTTTATAAATACTTGCAATGAATTATATAAACCAACATATAATATGCATAAGATATTACTCAGAGATCTTAATATTAAAACTAACTTAGTCTTAGGTTTAAAATTTCTTATACAAAATAATGAAAGTTGTTTAATTTCTAGAGACGGAATAATGATATTTAGGAATACAACATATACCCCGATACAAATTAATAAAATCCCTACCAAAGAATTGCCTAATAATAAAGAAAATAAAATAAAGACTGCAATTTCATGTTGTGACGACAGTGGCAATAATGGTAGTTGTTCTTCAAAAAACCTATATGAAGAAAAACAAGAAGAAAATTATATAGAAGACAGATACATAAAAGATATAAAAAAAGATTATACTTTAATAAATATAGAAACAGAATTTTACAATTTTCAAAAGGAAATAAATACTATACGAACAATAAAACATCCTAAAGGCTTAGAAAATATAATAGCAATATTAGATGAAATGAAAATAATAGGAGAAAAGCCTGTAATACATTAGGGAAGTAATAAAATTATGTGTAAACTAGATATAATAAACTCGAAATATACAATAAAGACAACAACTATAGAAGCAAATAATGAAGACAACGAAGAATTCGGTAAACAGATTAAAGAATTATTAAAATTAGAAGAAATAAGAAGATCTACATCTGGACATAGATCAGCAGCTTTTATGGTTAGAAATCATAGTGAACAAATACGAGGAAAAGTTCGTATGGTAATAAATTATAAAATGTTAAATGACAATACTAGAACATATGCATATAAATTACTAGACAAAAACGAGTTAATCAATAGAATACAATGTAAAAAGATATTTAGTAAATTTGACTGTAAATCAGGATAATGGCAGGTAAAAATGCACCCGGAAAGCATAGAATGGACAACATTCACTTGTCCTGAAGGACATTTTGAATGGCTAGCCATGCCTTTTGGTTTAAAGACAGCTCCGCCTATCTTTCAAAGAAAGATGGATGATATGTTCGGAGATTATAAGAATTTTGTATTAGTATATGTTGACGATATTTTAGTATTTAGTAAAAATATACAAGAACATTGAGGACACCTACAGACAGTATTTATATTATTTGTAAAATACGAAATAATAATTAGTAAAAAGAAAATAGAACTATGTAAAACACATATAAATTTCTTAGGAGTAACTTTAGGAGAAGGAAAGGTAAAATTACAACCACATATAGCTAAAGAAGTATTAGACATGCCAGATAAGCTAGATAAAATAAAAGAATTACAAAAATTTTTAGGATTAGTAAATTATGAGCGAAATTTTATTCAAGACCTAAGAAAAATAGCAGGTCCATTATATGCAAAGACAGGTAGTAAAGGACAAAAACACTTTAATATAGAAGACATCAAATTAGTTCAACAAATTAAGAATAAAGTTAAAAATATACCAGACTTACAAATATCCCTAGAGACAGATTATTTAATAGTCCAAACAGATGGTAGTAAATTAGGATGGGGAGCCATCTTAAAATCAAGACCAAACAAATATAGTCTAAAAAATGAAGAAAAAATATGCGCCTACCAAAGTGGACAATACAAAAAAAAAGGTAATATGAGTAGTATAGATGCAGAAGTGTTAGTTGTAATATATGGATTAAATAGTTTTAAATTATACATTTTAAACAAAAATGAAGTATTAGTAAGAACAGACTGCGAATCAATAGTTAAATTCCATGAAAAAATAAATAGTAAAGCTAATAGTAAACGAAGATGGTTAAACTTTATTGATATAATATCTATGTACAATAATATTATTTTCGAATATATTAAAGGTAAAGATAATGATTTAGCAGATAAACTGAGTAGACTACAATTAAAAATTAATTAAATTTTATTTCAGTATGAGACCAAGCATGAGACCAACTGGCCAAACGCCAGAAGACAAAGGCAAGGGCATCGCCCAGTCAGATACATATGCTCAGACATTATTAGGAAGACAAAATTTCAGACCATTAAGCACAACAGACAACTTAATGGAGAGAATTTATTTTGGTAAGTATAATTTAATTTCATATCCTAAGTGCAATTTATCATTTAGAGTAGTTCCAGATTGTAATTTAGACAAGGCTCAATAGTGTTTAATAGATAACTTATGGATTGCATACAATAAAAAAGACACTAAGTATTTTATAGCAGCTTCTAATGTTTTATGTCAATCCTTTTCAGACAAAAATAAAAATAATAAATTTAAATATTATGTAGTTATACATGGTAAAATCAAAGGTATTTTTTCAAACTTGGATAGAAGTAATAGATTCTATAAATGGGATAAAAAATTTGCTTTTTAAAGGTTTTAATAATTTCACTGAAGCTTTAGACTGTGCAGGAGGAATACTTGGGCCAAATTATTATATTTCATCAACCCTTAGACAAAACCCAAACCAAATACCTCAATACAATATCCAAAAAGATTCAGAAAAAATAATATTTTGTGATCATTGTACATCTATGACTGAGGGTTTCAAGAGACTCAATGCCAAAAATAAAATCCTTATTCAAGAAAATATGAGACTAGTGAAACAACTCGAGACATTTCAGAGCAAATACTCGCCAAGAACAGACGAAGACATGAGTTCTCCATCTCACTTAAAAATGGATGAGACGGGTGTGCATTCCCCTCTGAATGCTAAGAACTCTACTGTATCGGAGCATGATACAGCAAGTATGGTTCAAACGGTGACCAATAAAGACTTATCAAACCCGTTGATGGCTGTCACTTTTGCCAAAAAGTGATATAGAGGAGTCTTCATCCTCACGAAGGAGATTACCTAAATATTTTCAGAAAGACTCATTAAGAAAAAATAAAGTATTAAAAAAGAAAAAATTAGAAAAAATAATCAAACAAACTTTAGAAAAAAATTTCACGACAAAAGCTAAGACAAACATATTATCAAAGACATTTTCAGTAATGGCTCAGAAAACAATAGTCATAGTCCTTCCCTATCAGACGAAGAACAGATAAATAATATTCAAGACTCACAAGACCCTTATGAAGATGATGACTCAGGCATGAATTTTGATACTATTGCATTACACAATCTAGACACTTAACTATTTTATATTACTTCATTTCATACACTACGAATATAATTGAAGCAAAGACAAGTTACTACAAGGATAAAATGAAAAAAAGAAAAATACTAGAAAGGCATGGGAATGGCAAAAAAGACAAGGATATACAAAGTCAAGAATGGCAATACAAAAAAGATAAAAAGTTATGGGCATGAAAGTTGATTGAAAAAAGTAAAAGAATGACATAATACAAAGTCATGAATGGCATGACAAGACAAGTCATAATAACAAGATGCAAAGAAAGTCGGAAGGTTGGCAAGAAAAGATAGAAAAATTGGCAAGAAGTTATGGGAACAAGAAGACAAATGAAGAAAATAAGAAAGAAATATTTAAAGGTGGGGATACCCACTACGTGTCTTGTAATATTAGTAGTGTTAGGTGGGAATACCCACTAAGTGTCCTGTAAAAAAGAGTGTGTTGTCACTTTATCACTACTCTCCAAAAAGAGGGAAAAATTATTGACATAGCACGCGTCTTTTTAATAATTGAGTCTATAATATTAGTCCAAAAAGATTAACTTAATAACGCATGTGACGATGGGGTCCAATGAGTATCCGCCTTGCATTATTAAAAGAAACTTATCAAGTTGTCGGCCATTAATAATTAAGGCCATGTAGCAAGTCTAGAACCATCCTTTTGGTTCTTCTCAGTCCTATATAAAGATAGTATTAGAATTGGAAAGGAGACAGAGTGAGAAAAATCAGAGAGTGAGAAAGTGGAAAACGTAAGAAAATTTTCCCACATCGTTTCCTCCCTACATACTCCCCTATGTAGCAAAAATTCTTTATTGTATATTAAAGCTTGTGAAATAAAATAAGCGTGTTTGTGTTTTAAAGTTTTTGAAGTTTTTACAAAGTCCCTCGGGGGTTTCCGAAAAGAAAACCTCTCTCAGTTTATCATGTAAATTTTTATGATGCTTATTTTTTGAAATTTCCCTAAAAAATATGTTCTCTTTTTATGTTATATTTTAAGTTGTTATTTAATGTAAATTGTTGTACATGTGTTAAAAAATTATCCTAAGTATATGGTTAGCTCCTTAACTTCTTAATAACGATGGATTAACCTGTAAATTCCTAGAATTCTTGGCCTTTATAGTCCACTTGATGAAAGGACAAATTTGCTGCCAGACTTTATATCTGGGGTGTGGTTAAAGATGAAATTGTTAAGAATACAGGTTAAGAAGAAGATATGAACTGGGTAAGATAAAAAATAAAAACAAAAATAAAAAATGAAAACAAAAATAAAAAATAAAAAATAAAAATAAAACATGGGAAAGATAGAAAATTAAGTCATAAATTAGCATGATTTAACTAAATGAGAGAGGGAGTACTGAGTAGGATTTACAATATATTTGAAACAACTCTTTATTTATATACTCTTTATATATTCTATTGCACTGTTCCATTTTCACCACTTTTATTATTATATTTTTGGTATCTAAGTGTTATATATATATATAAATCATATTATATTTATATTATTATTATATTTTTGGTATCTAAGTGTTATATATGTATATAAATATATATTTTTAATATCTAAAGTATTACATATATCTTTTATCTGTGTTAATATTATTATCTGTGTATTTACAGATTTTTTTGTATTTGCTATTTTTACTGTATTTACTGTTTTTACTGTATTTACTATTTTTACTGTATTTTACTATTTTTACTGTATTTGCTGTTTTTACTGTATTTACTATTTTTTTGTATCTATTATTTTTACTGTATTTTATCATATTTGCCAGTTTTTAGCGTATTTATTTTGCGATATCTAAGCGTATTTTTATTTCCATATTTTATCTAAGTGTTTATTTTATATCTAAGCGTAGTTTTATTTTTTATTTTATATCTAAGCATATTTTTATTTTGATATCAGAGCAAAATATCTTGTAGATTTAGTAATAGTTGTTATCTATTAAATATTGTTGAGCCTTGTCTAAATTACAATCTGGAACTACTCTAAATGATAAATTGCACTTAAGATACTTACCAAAATAAATTAGATTATTTGTAAAATACGAAATAATAATTAGTAAAAAAAAATGGAACTATGGAAATAAAAATATGCTTAGATATAAAATAAACACTTAGATAAAATAATAGTATATCACAAAATAAATACGCTAAAAACTGGCAAATATGATAAAATACAGTAAAAACAGCAAATACAAAAAAATAATAAATACAGTAAAAGCAGCAAATACAGTAAAAATAGTAAATACAGTAAAAATAGCAAATATAAAAAAATTTATAAATACACAGATAATAATATTAACACAGATAAAAGATATATATAATACTTTAGATATTAAATATATATATTTATATACGTATATAACACTTAGATACCAAAAATATAATAATAATATAAATATAATACGATTTATATATATATATAACACACTTAGATATCAAAAATATAATAATAAAAGTGGTGAAAGTGGAACAGTGCAATAGAATATATAAAGAGTATATAAATAAAGAGTTGTTTCAAATATATTGTAATTCCTACTCAGTACTCCCTCTCTCATTTAATTAAATCATGCTAATTTATGACTTAATTCCCTATTTTTTTCATGTTTTATTTTTATTTTTTATTTTTTATTTTTGTTTTTATTTTTTATTTTTGTTTTTATTTTTTATTTTTGTTTTTATTTTTTATCTTACCCAGTTCATATCTTCTTCTTAACCTGTATTCTTAACAACTTCATCTTTAATCACACCCCGGATATAAAGTCTGGCAGCAAATTCGTCCTTTCATCAAGCGGACTATAAAGGCCAAGAATCCTAGGAATTTACAGGTTAATCCATCATTATTAAGAAGTTAAGGAGCTAACCATATACTTAGGGTAATTTTTTAACACATGTATAATAATTTACATTAAATAACAACTTAAAATATAACATGAAAAGATAACATATTTTTTAGGAGAATTTTGAGAAATAAGCATCATAAAAACTTACATGATAAACTGAGAGAGGTTTCCCTTTCAAAAACCCCCGAGGGACTTTGTAAAAACTTCAAAAACTTTAAAACACAAACACGCTTATTTTATTTCACAAGCTTTAATATACAATAAAGAATTTTTGCTACATAGGGGAGTATGTAGGGAGGAAACGATGTGGAAAAATTTTCTTACGTTTTCCACTTTCTCACTCTCTAGTTTTTCTCACTCTGTCTCCTTTCTAATTCTAATACTATCTTTATATAGGACTGAGAAGAACCAAAAGGATGGTTCTAGACTTGCTACGTGGCCTTAATTATTAATGGCCGACAACTTGATAAGATTCCTTTAATAATGCAAGTCGGGTATTCATTGGGCCCCATCGTCGCATGTGTTATTAAGTTAATCTTTTTGGACTAATATTACAGATTCAATTATTAAAAAAATGCGTGCTATGTCAACAGTTTTTTCCTCTTTTTGGAGGGTAGTGATAAAGTGACAACACACTCTTTTTACAGGACAATTAGTGAGTATTTCCACCTAACACTACTAATATTACAAGACACGTAGTGGGTATTCCCACATTTAAATATTTCTTTCTTATTTTCTTCTTTTGTCTTCTTGTTCCCATAACTTCTTGCCAATTTTTCTATCTTTTCTTGCCAACCTTCCGACTTTTTTTGCATCTTGTTATTATGACTTGTCTTGTCATGCCATTATTGACTTTGTATTATGTCATTCTTTTACTTTTTTCAATCAACTTTCATGCCCATAACTTTTTGTCTTTTTTGTTTTGTCATTCTTGACTTTGTATATCCTTGTCTTTTTTGCCATTCCCATGCCTTTCTAGTATTTTTCTTTTTTCCATTTTATCCTTGTAGTAACTTGTCTTTGCTTCAATTATATTCGTAGTGTATGAAATGAAGTAATATAAAATAGTTAAGTGTCTAGATTGTGTAATGCAATAGTATCAAAACTCATGCCTGAGTCATCATCTTCATAAGGGTCTTGTGAGTCTTGAATATTATTTATCTGTTCTTCGTCTGATAGGGAAGGACTGTGACTATTGTTTTCTAAGCTATTACTGGGAATGTCTTTGATAATATGTTTGTCTTGGCTTTTGTCGTGAAATTTTTTTTCTAAAGTTTGTTTGATTATTTTTTCTAATTTTTCATATTTTTTCTTTTTTAATACTTCATTCTTTATTAATGAGTCTTTCTGAAAATATTTAGGTAATCTCCTTCGTGAGGAAGAAGACTCCTCTATATCACTTTTTGGCAAAGTGACAGCCATCAACGGGTTTGATAAGTCTTTATCGGTCACCGTTTGAATCGAACTAGCTGTATCATGCTCCGATACAGTAGAGTTCTTAGCATTCAGAGGGGAATGCACACCCGTCTCATCCATTTTTAAGTGAGATGGAGAACTCATGTCTTCGTCTGTTCTTGGCGAGTATTTACTCTGAAATGTCTCGAGTTATTTCACTAGTTTCATATTTTCTTGAATAATTATTTCATTTTTGGCTTTGAGTCTCTTGAAACCCTCAGTCATAGATGTACAATGATCACAAAATATTATTTTTTCTGAATCTTTTTGGATATTGTATTGAGGTATTTTGTTTGGATTTTGTCTAAGGGTTGGTGAAATATAATAATTTAGCCCAAGTATTCCTCTTGTATAGTCTAAAGCTTCAGTGAAATTATTAAAACCTTTAAAAAGTGAATTTTTTATCCCATTTATAGAATCTATTACTTCTATCCAAGTTTGAAAAATATCTTTGATTTTACCATGTATAACTACATAATATTTAAATTTATTATTTTTATTTTTGTCTGAAAAGTATTGACATAAAGCATTAGAAGCTGCTACAAAATACTTAGTGTCTTTTTTATTGTATGCAATCCATAAGTTATCTATTAAATATTGTTGAGCCTTGTCTAAATTACAATCTGGAACTACTCTAAATGATAAATTGCACTTAAGATATGAAATTAAATTATACTTACCAAAATAAATTCTCTCCATTAAGTTGTCTGTTGTGCTTAATGGTCTGAAATTTTGTCTTCCTAATAATGTCTGAGCATATGTATCTGGCTGGGCAATGCCCTTGCCTTTGTCTTCTGGCGTTTGGCTAGTTGGTCTCATGCTTGGTCTCATACTGAAATAAAATTTAATTAGTTTTTAATTGTAGTCTACTTAGTTTATCTGCTAAATCATTATCTTTTCCTTTAATATATTCGAAAATAATATTATTGTATATAGATATTATATCCATAAAATTTAACCATCTTCGTTTACTATTAGTTTTACTATTTATTTTTTCATGAAATTTAACTATTGCTTCGCAGTCTGTTCTTACTAATACTTCATTTTTTGTTTAAAATGTATAATTTAAAACTATTTAATCCATATATTACAGCTAACATTTCTGTATCTATACTACTCATATTACCTATTTCTTTGTATTGTCCACTTTGGTAGGCGCATATTTTTTCTTCATTTTTTAGACTATATTTGTTTGGTCTTGATTTTAAGATGGCTCCCCATCCTAATTTACTACCATCTGTTTGGACTATTAAATAATCTGACTCTAGGGGTATTTGTAAGTCTGGTATATTTTTAACTTTATCCTTAATTTGTTGAACTAATTTGATGTCTTCTATATTAAAGTGTTTTTGTCCTTTACTACATGTCTTTGCATATAATGGACCTGCTATTTTTTCTAAGTTTTGAATAAAATTTCGCCCATAATTTACTAATCCTAAATTTTTTTGTAATTCTTTTGTATTATCTAACTTATCTGGCATGTCTAATACTTTTTTAGCTATATATGATTGTAATTTTACCTTTCCTTCTCCTAAAGTTACTCCTAAAAAATTTATATGTGTCTTACATAGTTCCATTTTCTTTTTACTAATTATTATTCCGTATTTTACAAATAATCTAAATATTGTCTGTAGGTGTCCTAAATGTTCTTGTATATTATTACTAAATACTAAAATATCGTCTACATATACTAATACAAAATTCTTATAATCTCCGAACATATCATCCATCTTTCTTTGGAAGATAGTCGGAGCTGTCTTTAAACCAAAAGGCATGGCTAGCCATTCAAAATGTCCTTCAGGACAAGTGAAGGCTGTCTATTCTATGTTTTTCGGGTGCACTTTTATCTGCCAGTATCCTGATTTACAGTCAAATTTACTAAATATCTTTTTACGTTGTATTCTATTAATTAACTCGTTTTTATCTGGTAATTTATATGCATATGTTCTAGTATTGTAATTTAACCTTTTATAATTTATTACCATACGAGTTTTTCCTCATATTTGTTCACTATGATTTCTAACCATAAAAGCTGTTGATCTATGTCTAGATGTGGATCTTCTTATTTCTTCTAATTTTAATAATTCTTTAATCTGTTTACCGAATTCTTCAGTGTCTTCATTATTTGCTTCTATAGTTGCTGTCTTTATTGTATATTTCGAGTTTATTATATCTAATTTACACATAATTTTATTACTTCCCCAATGTATTAAAGGCTTTTCTCCTATTATTTCTATTTCATCTAATATTGTTATTATATTTTCTAAGTCTTTAGGATGTTTTATTGTTCGTATAGTATTTATTCCCTTTTGAAAATTATAAAATTCTGTTTCTATATTTATTGAAGTATAATCTTTTTCTATATCTTCTATGTATGTGTCTTCTATATAATTTTCTTCTTATTTTTCTTCATATAGGTTTTTTGAAGAACAACTATCATTATTGCCACAATCATCACAACATGAAATTGCGGTCTTTATTTTATTTTCTTTATTATTAGGTAATTTTTTGGTAGGGATTTTATTAATTTGTACTGGGGTATATGTTGTATTCCTAAATATCATTATTCCGTCTCTAGAAATTAAACAACTTCCATTATTTTGTATAAGAAATTGTAAACCTAAGACTAAGTTAGTTTTAATATTAAGATCTCTGACTAATATCTTATGCATATTATATGTTGGTTTATAGAATTCATTGCAAGTATTTATAAAACTTATTTGTGCTTTTTCTATATACTGGTCGTAAAGATTATATGTTCCATCCATTTGTATTGCTTGTATAGGTTCTTTAAAAATTTTTAGAGTATATAATAAATTATGTGGTAGTATCTTTTTATTAAGGAGGCAACTAGTGCATCCTGTATCTACTAAGGCTAAGGTTTCTATCTCTACATCTTTTATTTTTATTCTTACTAGTATTTTTATTGTTCCAAACTTTTTATCTTCATTACATATCAAACTAGTATTATTTTCTTCTACATTCATTAATTCATTTTCTATTTGATCTAAATGTATTGTACCTTGTGACTGTGTAGTATCCTGGTCTATTTTATCTTTTCCCTTTTCTAATGTAATTAGTCGTTGTTCTAAGTTATTTATTCTTGTTTCTAGAGTTATTAGTCTTAGATTAGTAGTCTGATCTTTTGTATGGGTTTGTTCTTCAGTTTTATTTACTCTTTGTTTTAACTTATTTTCTATGCAACTAATACAAGCTTCCATATAACAATTTTTGCATTTTGCTCTATTTATTTTACTAGGATACCATTTACATATATTACATTGGTTACTATCTATTCCTTTTAGTCTTTCAAACTCATGGTTACAGTCTTGAGAAGTATTCATCATAGTATCTATTAGTATATTATCTAAGAAATATTCATTTCTTTCTACACCTATTTCATTGATTAAATTATCATCTTCTGAATCAGATGAGTCTGATTGAGTATTTATTTCTTCTATATCTATGCTTACTACTGAGTATATACTTTCTGTGTCTGACATGTATTCGTCTACATTTAATAATGTTTCTTGAAAATCTTCTATAAATTGAGAATTTCTAGTCTTCATGTTATTCTTTTTGGGGCATGTATTTGCTAGGTGTTCTATACTTCCACAAGTATAACATTCTAATTTATTTTTATAATTTCTATCATTTCTATATTTTCTAACATGTCTATTTCTATTTAAATATGGCTTTCTAGCCGAAGATTTTCTTAAAAAATATTTTTTATGACTAAAAGGTTTTTGGTTATAGGTTGTTCTCCTTTTATATTTTCTTATCTTACTCGGTTCTTTATCATAATTTTGGGTAGTGTATATCAGTGCCTTGCAAAAGCCCATTTCATTTTGTTTTAATTGCTTTTGTATTTATATATTTGTACATTTTTCTGTTAGTATTTTCATTATATGATTTATTTTTTGTCCTATAGGCCATAGGAGTGTAGGATTTTGCACTACGCCTTCTCTTTTGTACCATCTTTCTTCTATTTCTCTTCCCAAAGCTCCTGATAATTTATTAAATAATTTTTTACCTAGTTCTTCATTAAAGGTATTTCCGCTAATAGTACAAATAAAAGTAATCATTTAGAAACTTCTTTATGTGTATCCAATTAGATATACTTAACTGTTCTAATTTTATTACAACATTTCTTTGTAATGTTACTAAGCCACTATTAGGGTCTTCTCCTGTTAATAACACATGTATTTTATTTGTAAAATTGTATGGGTTTGGTCCAAATTCAATTAAGTTTTGAAATTCTTGAGGGTAAGTCTGTTTGTATTATTCCCATACTGCTTTACAAGATTTTCCTAAGAATGTCTCTAAGTATCTATACATAGTCTCAGCGTCAGTTTCTTGATAATTTTTAATAAAGTCTGCTACTACTATTTCTTTCCATAAATCTATTACTGTATTCCACATTTGTGGATCATGTGCAGCTATATTTAATATTTTTCCTTTATTTCCTCCTTCTTGTAGTGTAATAGGTTCTTCTATAGGCATTCTTTTTCCTGCTGATCTAATATTATCTTTTATTTCTTGGACAGGTCTAATCCATGGCAGTCTAGGCAAATTACCTGTATTATAACTAATACTTGGGGCTGCAGTAGTTCTTTGAAATGGACTAGCACTATGTGAACTAGTTGCTTCATTCATTAATTCCGTATAAGTTATGGATAAAGTGTCTATTTTATCTTCACTTATGTATTCTGGTTCTTTTATTCTATATGCTAAATTATCATCTTTGTCTGGTCATATTCTAAAATGTTCTATTGTTTCCATTATATCCATTTTACCTTTTTTACATCCTCTACATTTAAAAACTATATGGTTATTCTCTTGGTATAGTCTTTTTGCTTCTTCTATAGCTCTTTCTACCTCGTAACCTTCTTGTATTAATTCTATATTCATATATTCTTCTTGTTCTGTATCTATGGTACTTTCAGTATCATTATCATCTAATTCTTTTTGACTTGTGTAATTATAGTATGTAAACCTAATCGATGTCTCACATTTTGAGCTAGTGTACATTAAATGTTGTTTTGGCGCAAATACTTTGGGTTTACTTAATTTGTCTAGATTCCACTCTAATCCTGTATATTCTTCTGGATTTTTCTTTATTGATTTTATTAATTTTATTCCTTTGTTACCCATTATTTCTACTACATCGTTTACTTGGAGTTTAAATTTTGTGTCATTGCTTAAAGTCATTTTTCCTATAAAACCTATACACATTAATAAGTTTTTTCCATTATTCATTTCTTCATACCCTTTAGTCTGAATTCCTATTTTAATATGTTTTCCAAATTCTTTTAAATTAATTAAAAAATCTGGACTAATATAAACAATTCCTCCATTATTTGTCATGTCTACTTCGGTTTAGCCAATTATTGATTTCTTTAAATCTGACCATCTATCATCGTATAATACAATTAGAACTTTGGATCCTAAATTTTTTCTAGTTAATCCTTTTATTCCTACAGTTATTAATCTGATATGCATTAACATAAATTTGGGATTTTTGACCGTCTTTATAAAAGCTGGGTTTACTAAATTTAGGTTTGCAAAGTCTTCTCCTATCGCTGATATCTGTTCTTCTCTATAATGTCTGTATAATTGATTATCTTTAGAGAAATGTTTTACATTATATAATGCCTTAGGATTTAATAATTTTAGTTGATTTTGTTGGAAAATCTGCAAATCTCTATCTATATCTATGATTTCATTTAATTCTTGACTTTCTTCTATATTTGAGTGTCTTTTAGATAATATTCTAGAAATTATATTATTACTTATTCTATTTTCTGAGAAATTGGGTCTGTTGTCTTGGACTGTTCGCCTATTTGAAAGAAAGTCCATTTTTGAGGTTGTCTAATTATTTTATGTTTGTCTTTTTTAGGTGTTATTTCTACTTTCTTAAGTTGAGTTATTAATTCGTCTATTTCTGTATTTTTATGAATTTGTTCAGGTTGTTTTTCTTTTAATATTTTATCTATTTTTATGTTTAATTCTACTAGCAATGTTATTATTGTATTCTTTTGTTTAAGGATTACTTTGTTTGTTTGGCTTGACGAAGTATAACTAGAATATCCTGTAGGCTCTTGATGGAATTTGGTTGTATATTCTAATGCTTTTTTATAATTTATGTCTTCTTCACTCATGAGAGTGAGATCCTTTCAAGTCTAATGATTATTTCTTTTAAATGACTAATTTCAGTATTTATTTTTTCTACTTGTTCTATGATTTTTGTTACTACTTGAGTATTTTTAATTTCTAATTCTTAATGTTTTCTATTATAGTTTTTACCATTTTTTCTATTTCTATTTTAGTAGGTATTTTTTCTAAATTAAATTTTGTATTTAGATATTGGATTTTTCTATCTATTTCTAGTTCTTGTGCTTTTAAGAAGTCTAAATTCTTTTCTAATTTATCCAATATTTTAAATTGTTTATTTTGCACTACCTCTATTTCTTCTAAAAGTTTTATTATAGTTTTGTCTTGGTGTTGAATTTTTTCACTAAGATTTATTGTTAAGTCAATTAAAGTATATATTGCTTATCTTCAGAGTGTAGTATATGTTCTCCTTCAGAAAAATTACACTTTAAAATATTATTTTTGTATAGTGATCTGTATTTCTTTTCTAGTTGTATTCTTAAATCTAAATATTCTAGATGTCTTAAAGAATCTATTTTTCTATCCTAGTGAACTTCTAACGTGACTTATTCTTTTATAGTATTTTATTCTATTAGTAGTATATTTTATATCTAATTTAATGTTATTTATTTCGTTGATAAGATTAGCTTTATGTTATACCAATGAGTCTATAAGATGTTTGTTTTCTATTACTGAATCTACAAGATATTTATCCTCTATTAGTAATTTAGTTAAATGTTCTTCTGTCCAGTCTAAATATTCTACTAATGTTTTAAGAGTATTTTTAAGGTCAAATCTATATTGTATCTCGTCGTATAACCAACTATAAACTAATCTTATTCTCTTAATATATTCTAGCGGCATATATTCTATCCGAAATGTATATATTTAATTTTTTGTTCGTAATATCTTATTCTTAGTTTAGAATTTTCAATCTGTTGCTCAATAGAGTTTAATTCCCTATTAAGATAATTTATGTCGTAATATGATCCTTCTACGGTTAATTGTTGTTTTATTTCTAATTCTCTGTCTAAAAGATATGTGTTATGGTATTTTTCTTCTATAAGCCACTGAGTTAATTGTCTATATCTTCGAATAATATTTTGCATTAATTATCCTAATAAACAAGCATCTTGTTTAATACGTTTATTTATTCAATGTATTCTTTCATTATACAAAATTATATCATTATCATAACCTATTATGTCCCATCTAATATTACTACTAACTTCTAGATCTATTAAACTTAACTTGTCTAAGTCTTCTATATTTTTTATATTATATTTATTTTGTAGTTGTCTTTTCTTTTTTTATAACTATACTTCTAAGATTGTATTCTCTATATAAATGCCAATATATAGATCTTATATTTCTAAAAGAAGGATGTTTTTTCATAGGCTATATAAGTCCCAAAAACTTCTCGCTCTGATACCAAATAAAAATTCGCTTAGATATAAAATAAAAAATAAAAATACGCTTAGATATAAAATAAACACTTAGATAAAATATGGAAATAAAAATACGCTTAGATATAAAATAAACACTTAGGTAAAATAATAGTATATCGCAAAATAAATATGCTAAAAACTGGCAAATATGGTAAAATACATTAAAAACAGTAAAAACAGCAAATACAGTAAAAACAGTAAATACAGTAAAATCAGCAAATACAAAAAAATCTATAAATACACAGATAATAATATTAACACAGATAAAAGATATATATAATACTTTAGATAATAAAAATATATATTTATATACGTATATAACACTTAGATACCAAAAATATAATAATAATAATAATAATATAAATATAATACGATTTATACATATATAACACTTAGATACCAAAAATATAATAATAAAAGTGGTGAAAGTGGAACAGTGCAATAGAATATATAAAGAGTATATAAATAAAGAGTTGTTTCAAATATATTGTAAATCCTACTCAGTACTCCCTCTCTCATTTAGTTAAATCATGCTAATTTATGACTTAATTCCCTATTTTTCCCATGTTTTATTTTTATTTTTTATTTTTGTTTTCATTTTTTATTTTTTATCTTACCCAGTTCATATCATCTTCTTAACCTGTATTCTTAACAACTTCATCTTTAACCACACCCCGGATATAAAGTCTGGCAGCAAATTCGTCCTTTCATCAAGCGGACTATACAGGCCAAGAATCCTAGGAATTTACAGGTTAATCCATAGTCGTTATTAAGAAGTTAAGGAGCTAACCATATACTTAGGGTAATTTTTTAACACATGTACAACAATTTACATTAAATAACAACTTAAAATATAACATAAAAAGATAAAATATTTTTGAGGGGAATTTCAGAAAATAAGCATCATAAAAACTTACATGATAAACTGAGAGAAGTTTTCCTTTAAAAAAACCCTGAGGGACTTTGTAAAAACTTCAAAAACTTTAAAACACAAACACGCTTATTTTATTTCACAAGCTTTAATATACAATAGAGGATTTTTGGTACATAGGAGAGTATGTAGGGAGGAAAGGATGTTGGAAAATTTTCTTACGTTTTCCACTTTCTCACTCTCTGGTTTTTCTCACTCTATCTCCTTTCCAATTCTAATACTGTCTTTATATAGGACTGAGAAGAACCAAAAGGATGGTTCTAGACTTGCTATGTGGCCTTAATTATTAATGACCGACAACTTGATAAGATTCCTTTAATAATGCAAGTCGGGTATTCATTAGGCCCCATCGTCACATGCGTTATTAAGTTAATCTTTTTGGACTAATATTACAGACTCAATTATTAAAAGGACGCATGCTATGTCAACAGTTTTTCCTTCTTTTTGGAGGGTAGTGATAAAGTGACAACACATTCTTTTTTACAGGACACTTAGTGGGTATTCCCACATAACACTACTAATATTACAAGACACGTAGTGGGTATTCCCACCTTTAAATATTTCTTTCTTATTTTCTTCTTTTGTCTTCTTGTTCCCATAACTTCTTGCCAATTTTTCTATCTTTTCTTGCCAACCTTCCGACTTTCTTTGCATCTTGTTATTATGAATTGTCTTGTCATGCCATTCTTGACTTTGTATTATGTCATTCTTTTACTTTTTTCAATCAACTTTCATGCCCATAACTTTTTGTCTTTTTTGTAATGCCATTCTTGACTTTGTATATTCTTGTCTTTTTTGCCATTCCCATGCCTTTCTAGTATTTTTCAACCATACCAGTATGCAAATAATTATACTGATTTTTATAAAAAATCACATCTCGTTCATTTAACAAGCGAATAGTCTGTTAAGAAGAATTTAAAGCAAGAGACTGCTCAATTGTTTTAATCAATTGTTTTGAAGAAAGTTTATCAAACCAACCATAGTCATATATAGTTTTAATAGGGACTTTAGGAATCGTCCATTTATATAATAAGTCAAGATTATGAGGTATATCTACCTCTTCTAGTCTAGTACTTTTAGTACTTGTATCTCCTAGATCCATGGGTGAAAGATTAATATCTATGTCGAATATTTCACCTCTATCTCTTATATATTCCATGAAAAGAATTAGGCTCTGATACCAGATTTACAGGATCAAGGACCTGGCCGTAGTCCGCCCAGTCATAGATTAAGCAAGTCAAGCATCCTTAAGCTAGCGGTAGTCCGCCTGTGAAAGAATCAAAATATACAAGAATTTTGGCATAGTTTTTCAGACTGCATGGTAAACCTTTTACCCGAGCAAAGGGTCTATCAGAATCTAATACATACAATTTATTGAGCCCATGTGTCTGGCAGTTCTAACCGGGTATAAGGTGCCTTACTTATCAAACTCATTTTTCAGGCTAAAAACCACGGCTAGCCAAATGAAGTCACTAAGACAAAGCCAATAAGAGTAGTGCTAGATTTGAGTGTACCTCGATCTCTGAACCAAGTCGAAAAGTCATACTAAAATTTCTTTATATTTAAATAAAGCTTAGATTCGATCATGGTCTATATAGGAGAGAAGTTAGTTATTCGACATAGATAATCTTGATACCAGATTTACAGGATCAAGGACCTAGCGGTAGTCCGCCCAGTCATAGATCAAGCAAGTCAAGCATCCTTAAGCTAGCGGTAGTCCGCTTGCGAAAGAATCAAAATATACAAGAATTTTGGCATAGTTTTTCAGACTGCATGGTAAACCTTTTACCCGAGCAAAGGGTCTATCAGAATCTAATACATACAACTTATTGAGCCCATATGTCTGGCAGTTCTAACTGGGTATAAGGTGTCTTACTTATCAAACTCATTTTTCAGGCTAAACCACAGCTGGCCAGACGAAGTCACTAAGACAAAGCCAATAAGAGTAGTGCTAGATTCGACTGTACCTCGATCTCGGAACCAAGTCAAAAAGTCATACTAAAATTCCTTTATATTTAAATAAAGCTTAGATCTGATCATAGTCTATATAGGAGAAAAGTTAGTTATTCGACATAGATAATCTTTAGCCGGACATAGTCCTGGCTAGGAGAAACATACTAAATAAGAAACTAAAAGGAAAATAAATACCTTATAAAGGACGCTTGTCTTCAAGATCCAATACTTTGAAGAACTGACGATTTATTTATTATGATAATCAGAACAGTGCTTCGGAGATTACAAAGAGGAAAGCAAAACAAACTTCAAACTTAAAACAAAAGAGAGAGCTCTTAATTTTTTCTGATGCTCTTCTCCAAATAAGCTAACACTTATATAGAAAAAGAAAAAGACATACGGAATCTATGTACAGTACAAAAGGGCCCTCATCTGGGTCCTGAACAGTAAATCTACTGTTTAGTGGGCCATTCTTCACATGTCTTCACATTGCTTATGTCTTTTTTGTCTTTTTGCCTTTATCTAAGGCTTGCATTTGCTGTAGAAAGTCTTCCACATCTTGCAATTCAGTGGCCGACAACATATGTTCTGATTCGGCTCACTATGAATCTTCCATATCATTACTTGCTTCACTCCTCATTGAAGTGTCTGACTTATCAATCTGAGTTATTGTTTGAAGTAGATTTTTTATTACTTCATCAAGATAGTCTTGAATCATCTGTTCTTTATTTCCTTCTTGAAAGGAGATTTTTCGAGCAATATGCCTCACTGAAGTATCTTTAACAATATTATCTGGGCGAATTGTTTTATAATCAA
The DNA here is from genome assembly GCA_035578085.1 of Solanum pinnatisectum. Classification (NCBI taxonomy): domain Eukaryota; kingdom Viridiplantae; phylum Streptophyta; class Magnoliopsida; order Solanales; family Solanaceae; genus Solanum; species Solanum pinnatisectum. The sequence goes on from CM069087.1 coordinate 7,653,171, forward strand.
CAATATTGTCTTTAATCGTGTCCATAAGTTCTTGACCAATTAATTGCTTGATCTTAGGATCTTGTTTTAACAATTTATCCCAGAATTTATTAAAGTATGTCCTATACAGACAAGGAATAATAATATTAGTAATAATAATAATAATAAGAAGAAGAAGAAGAAGAAGAAGACTAATAAGAATAATAATATTAGTAATAATAAGAAGAACAACAACAACAACAAAAAAATGATAATAAAAAAAAAATAATTATAAAAAATGAGTTTTCTTACTTAGTTAATGTTTTTTTCTCAAACTTAGTCAAAGTCATTTTAGTCAAATCGCCGGTCAACCACAAGTTAGTGGACATTTCGAGGGCCTAACACCTTCTCGGAATGTACATTGAACTCAAACTCTTTTTCAATTGATTTTATCTGTTTGAGTCTTTTGAAAACCTTAAGTTTTTTCTTGATTTTTACTAAAAAAATTAAGTGGCGACTTTGTTTCTTTTGGAAATTCGATTTCTCTTAAATCATAAGTTTAATCGATTTTTCGAAAACTTAGTCATTTTTCTTTTATTTTATTTTTCGAGTAAAACACATACAATTACATGAGCACACCATGCATATTTGATTATTATGAGTTTAGATGTCGTCCATGAAGGTATCAGAGTTTCAGTTTCAAGTGGTACCTTTTTTATTTTTTTTATCGCAACGATTTATGATTTTACTTTTTGTCTTACATACCGGTACATTTTCATTTGTATTGATGTTTCATTGTGTGGGGACATTGCATTCATGATACAAGTTCAAACAAAGGTCCTGATAAGCCTTGCAATTGGGGTGTTGTCTCAACTGAGGATTGATAAGTTTCATTCTTCTTGAAGTTGTTAATTGTCTGTATGTTTTGCATATTTGAATTTTGTATATAATTATTGATATCATTGGGGACTTTTCCTAACCATTTGAGTTGTAGTATTCGTAGAGACTTATGGACATACTTTATTGAGTCTATTCAACTTTTCGTTTACAGCCTTATCGGCTTATTGTATATATGGCTTCAGTTGCAACCTTGTAGGTGTAAAAGGAACAAATAATTTTTTAGAATATAACAATTTTGGATAGTTACATAGCAAGGTCTTTGGATACCTTATATATTATCGGAAGAGCACGATCACTTCAATTGAAATTTTAGTATTATTTATTGTTCTGGCCCTTAACGAGTTAATAACTCAGATGGTCACTTAACTTTAAATTGTTCACTTAGAAAGTCACTCAAGTTTGAACTGTTCACTTCAAAAGTCACTCAACTTTGTTTTATAACTCAAAAGTCACTCAACTATTAATAGTTCACTTAAAAAGTCACTTAATTATTGATATTTTACTTAGAAAGTCACCCAACTAATTTAAAATAATCTTTTCATTAAATTTTGTAAAATACAAAAAAAATATTTTTTTTAAAAATTAATAAGATGCTTATTTTAATTATTTTATTGAATTTTGTTGAAATTTTTTTTTAACCTATTTTTAAAAAAATAAAAATAAAAAAATTGATACTATTGCGTATTTTTTTTATTACTTCTTATCAATTCCAACTTCTTCTTTTTTGGATCATTTTTTAACATATTTAATTCAAGTTATACAATTACAAAAACAGAAAAGGTATTTTTAGAGGGTCAGTTGCTACTGTACGATTTTCAAAGAAATTATAATTAAATAATTCGGATTAATGAAATAATTAAAATAGATATATTATTATTTATTCAGAAAAATAGTTTAAAATAAAAATTGAGTTTCAAAAAAAAATTATGAAAAAATTATTTAAATTGATTGAGTGACTTCTAAGTGAAATATCAATAGTTGAATGAATTTCTAAGTAAAATGTCAATAGTTTAGTGACTTTTGAGTTATAAAACAAATTTAAGTGATTTTCTAAGTGAGAAACTCAAAATTGAGTGACTTTATAAGTGAACAACTCAAAATTGAGTGATTTTATAAGTAAACAACTCAAAATTGAGTGACCATCTGAGATATTAACTCAGCCATTAACCTTCTATATTTATATGTTGCTTGACAAATTAAACTATAGGTTTTAAATAAGTTATAAGCATTTTGATAAAATTGTTGTCATTTGAGATTTGCTCAGGAGAAACTACGGGATAGTTTCATTTTTTTGTTTAATATGGAGAGTTGTAGGCTTTAAATATAGTGAATGAAAGGAGAAAAGCAAGGAAAAAATAGTTAATCGGCTTATTTCTGGACTTTATTTAAAATTTAAGGGAGTTTATAATGTCATATAAAGAACTAAAGTGCAATGGTTGGATTCCAAATTCAACCATTATATAAATAAAATATTATTATTTAATTAGATATTTAATTAAATTTTGTTATATTGGAGAAGTTGGTAATCTAATTTTAAAGATAGGAACTTTCCACTTTTAATAATATATCAGGGGCGGCTCTATGCTTTGTAAAACAAGGCTTATGCCTTAGGCCCCCAAATTTTGGAGGCCCCAAATTTTTATCAAGAATAAATTATTTGTTAAAAAATTTATAGAAAAAATTGATTATTTATGATTAAAAGTATAATATTTTTAAAATATATTATTTTACCCACTTTAACATCTTTAGTACTTTGTTAAAAATAAGAATTAATAATGAAAAGTGTTGAACAAAGTCAATTACAAATTCTTTTTTATTTGTTTTTAAATTTTAGCTTCAAGCATTACAATACAAGCATATTAAAATGAGGTATACCAAGTCATCAACTTCATGAGATTCTATGGTTCTAACTCTCATCTTTATTTAATATTTGTCAACTTATTGCTTATAGAAATAAAATTTGAATAAATGTGTATACGAAGTTTGTTTATATTTTAGACCTCAATTTAAAAGTTCGTGTTAGGCCCCAACTACATTGAGCCGCCCCTATAATATATGATTTATAAATTTAAATCAGATTCAAAGTGCTCAAGAGTATTCTACTCTGATTTTCATGTGTTGCTACCTCTCTTTCATGTATAGCTTCATGTTTTAAAATAATAAGTTTTAAATATATATATATATATATATATATAAAGCACATCTGGTTAGGTGACAAGAAAAATGCAAAACAAATATTGTCTATAAGGTAATATTAGTGAGATAAGACTAATTACATGATTGGATTGCATTTAACTAATAAAAATTTTCATTGACCATCTTTATAGGTTTGCATGAATAAGAGATATATATGATAATCCACATTGAACATTCACAAAAGAATATGCAATATTATTTTTTGCTAAGCTTATTATTCAAATCTTTGCTTAAATAAGCAATTCTATTTACCATAATGTATATTTTTGAAATTGGTAATCACGTGCAACGCAAGGAAGTATTAGGTTAGCGACTCTTTCAATCTTCATTAGCGTAATCAAGTTGGAACAAAACTAACATATTACATGAAGCTAATCAAAATGTCTTTGGTCATATTTATAGGTCCGGTTGAAAAGGAGACGAGCTCACCATCAGAATGCAACTTCTAAAGGAAATACAGCTATTGTGAAAACTTTGATATTGATAATTAGGATACGAATGACTTCAAACTCCTGGAAGGTATCCGCTATTTTGAAACAATGTCATAAACATAACCAAATGTAGCTTCGAGCAATATTACATATCCGCTTATTATTTTGAGCTTTCACACCATTAAATGCATCTAATTCAAGATAATTTGTTTGACTAAATGGACTATTATTTATAAACAAATATTTGCTAACTAAGAAACATCCATATATACAAACAAATCCCTTAAGACATATGCCATATATTGAACAAAGAAGGTGTGCATGCTTTACTGCTTCACAATTGTAGGCATGAACTAATACTTAGTAATTAAGAAATATTCATACCAACAAATTCCTTAAAGATACATTCTGTAACACCCCTAAATGCTAACAAGAGTTGCATATCGATTTACCGTCGCTAAATTACTTCAATATGTTTTATTCTCATTTTGGGAACTTGAAATGTTGTGATAATTGCTAGCTTGCTTAGCATAAATTATATCGTAATTTATGGGATTGTATTGGGTTATTTACGTAATAGTATAATTAGAATATTGTATCCTTTAAAAGGAGGTGAAGGATATATATATATATATATATATAGGTGTATATGTATGCATTTTGGGCAGCACAGAACACTGTTTTGGGCAGCCTTGGGGGACAGCTGAGGTTTGGGATAAATATCACTTTTGAGCCTATTTTTTTTTCATCTTCTCTAGTGAATTTCGGTTCCTTCAAAGCCTAAAAACCTTAGAACCTAAATTAACCAATTGTTCATCAAAATCACAAGAGAAAAACTTGGTTCTTTTGGCTGGAATTCGAGAGACACGCTATTTTTTGGTAAGTAGTCGAAATCTGTTTTGTAGCTGAGAAGTGTGTATAAATTTTAGAATATCTCGTTCTCTAGAACTCATTTTTTGGTGAATAAATATGTTTTGGAAAGCTAATTCATATACCTACAACTCTTATGTTTATGTGAAAGTCTAATTTAGCTGTTATGGATTCGAAATACAGGACGCAACACAGGACAAATTCTGTCCAGATTTCAAATTTAGAAATCCTGTATGAACAACTGTTAGTGTATCGATGATATCTTTTTGTACAAAATGTATATTTCGGTGATTCTTGTTGTGTTGCAACCTTAAGAGATGTATCTACATCTTTCATGAAGGTTATAAAGTCTAATTTAGCTGTTATGGATTCGAAATATGGGACGCAACACAGGACAAGTTCTGTCCAGATTTCGGATTTAAAAATCCTGTATGAACAACTATTAGTGTATCGATGATATCTTTTTGTACAAAATGTATTTTTTCGGTGATTCTTGTTGCGTTGCAACCTTAAGAGATGTATCTACATCTTTCATAAAGGTTATAAAGTCTAGTTTTGCCGTTTTCCTGTTCAAATCTAAGTTACAACATGGGGTACTAGACTGGCCAGAATCACTGTTTTGGGAGCATAGTTATATCTGTGCAGGCTGAGCCTACTTGTGATGATAATCCTTTTTTATTTCAACATTATTGAGATATTAGGAATTAAAGAAGTTATTTAATTGTATTTTTAAGGTTGTATATACTTGTGAACAAGTTGAGGACCTTGATACGTTGGTTGGTCTATGGTTTGAACTCGGGGAGTTGTGTTGGACTGTTGCTACGCTAAAGTATTGAGGTTTGTGTATAAACTTGTACTTGCACTCTTTTAACTGTTGGTATATCTGAAAGTTGATATTGATACCTTGGTTACCTCTTGTCACTTTGCATTGTTGTGTTGGTATGACGCTTGTGTAACTCGCCCACTTGTACTGATTGTTTGATCACTTGGCACTCTTGTTGGGACCTTGTCCTTCTTGTGGCTGTGACTCTGTCACTATTGGAATGCCTCTTGATTCGGATCATTTGCCATCTTGACTTTGGATTTTTAGTCCGTCTTAAGAATGGAAGTTGTCCATTTTAAGTACGAACTAGAAAGCCATTTTTAATATAGTTCTTGGTTCTCTTGATTATTGGGCTGTGACCCTTCTTGATTCAGGGCGTTGACCCTTCTTAATACTTGCTTGTGCTGGGTGTGACGACATGAGGTATATATTGGGCGATCCTTGTTATTGAATCTCTTGGAAAATGGTGTTATAAGCGTTCTTGACATTTGTATCTTTGAATATTGAACTTGATACTCGTTATATATTGTTACTTGATTTATTTATTATGTTCAAGTATGCTGCTCATTGACTTGAAAAAAAATAGCTTGGTGAGTTTTGAGGACTCTAAACCTATAGTTTTTACACCACTAAGCTATATGCTTAGTGATAGTTGTTTCTATCTAGGGAATGATCGAGAGGAGGCATGAAGCTGGCCATTGGAGATGGAAATTTTGAGAACTTTAAAGAAGATCACATTTACATATAGGCATCTATATTTTGTATAAACTTTGGGACTTATACATGACCTATGTGTTGCATATTTGCATGAAATTTTGAGGACTAATCGGATCATGGCACAATGGTTTGTAATTTAAGTATGGCTACTTGTTTGGTTCTTTTGGGGTGTGTAAACCCAAGTCATGTAATATATTAATTTTACTACTTCTTTTGAATGGTTGTATGAAGCTTACTCGGACATTGATAATAATTGTTGTATATCATGTACTAGCGTGAGGACAATATATGCGTAAAAATCTCGTGAGTTATTGGTTTAAGTATTTCGGAAGGATCGTTACATATTCCATATATAGAACAAAGCGAGTATTCATACTGCACTACTTCATAATTGAACGCATCACGAGAGTAGGCAACCACGTGCAACGCACTTGCGGTGAATCTAATATATATAAAAGAGAATTGCATTGTGCAAGTTTTTGTTTTTGATGATTGTACCCATATATCAATACATAATTTAAATCCAAAAATACCAAAGCATGCAAATCTATGTGTTTTAAATTTAGATTTGTCAGAATATGCAATGAGTTGGGATATTTAAGAGGAGTTGTTTTGTACGGGATAAAGTACACGATTTAGTTTGGGATAACATTTATATTGTATTTGATTGATGGTACAAATTTATGTTATGACAAAGAACATTAGAATTTACGAAATCATAATTATCATTCCACAATGTCGTATTTACATATAAGCCGACATACAACTGAGGATTCATGATGAAGATGCCGCGCCAACGCCGATGAACATAACAAAAGCTCAGGTTCAATACGGCATACAACATACAGCAAGCAAATGATGAATCATTTAGTTTTTCTTACCCAATTCATAAAAGGGTTTTTGTAATATCGAGGGCTCAATGTCTTTAAAAATGAGACATATCCAAATTCGTAGAGGCCTTTTTTTTTTTAGTAATAATAAAATTATTATAAGTTTTTTAACAAAAAAAAATATACTATATTTTTTAGTTTGTTTCGAAACATTAAAGAATGTTTCTTTTTTTGGATTAATTTTTAATTTTAACTTTCACGTGATATGTTTAAGGGCACAAGATTAAAAAATATTTTAGTATATATATCTTTAGTTTAAGACCATAAAAAAAAATATCAAAAATAATTTTGAATCTCATATATAAAAAAATAAAAATAATAATTAAAAGTCAGACCTCTAATTTATTTTTGTGTTTAGCCACTAATTAGCTTAAGCCGCGTATCCGGCCTGTACAGCCAAAGTCTTCCGCCAGACCTTAGCATGTTAAAATTCTCTTTTATTAACCTCTTCCTCCAATTGCTTAACAACTTCATTACGTGTCATCCGGAATTTCTTTCGGATTGTTAAAAAACATCTTTTTCTGCATTGTAAGGTGTTCACCATTTACGCCAACTTTCCAAGCTTGGATTTCCAATTGAACTCATTTCTTTTTTATAAATTCATTTCATGTAATGAAATTGTGACGGATGATCTTAGTATTCTTTAAAAAACGAAGATAGTTTTTTTATTAACTCACTCAATCTTTTATGTGTCCTCATTTTGGCAAAGATACTTCAGAGTGTAAGCAGAACTAATTCATATATCTCACTTTGTATGAATAACATAAAGTATAAATTTTTGAGAAATATGAATAACAGAAAGTAGAAATTTTTGAGAAATAATTTTTAGCTGATGTTTGTTTTGTCTTGAAAGATAATATAACTTCCACTACTTAAAAACAAATATACAAAAATTGTATTGCTATTTGACACCCTGTTTAGAATATAATGGTATATATCTATTCTAAATTAAAATAAGAGAAAATAATATACTAAAACTTAAATAGAAAGGTAAGAGAGAGAATAATGGTAATTTTTCTTTCAATATTTTGAGTCGTAATTACATGTGCAAGTTATTTATAAGTAACTTGAAAAAGTCAAATTTGCTACCGTGCATATGTTTCATTTCTACCTTTTATTTATTGAATTTAATTAATGTATAATTGAAACAATAAAACTATATTGGTGGAAGATATTCAAATATTCTAGATTATTCCTTTTTAAGAACTCAAGGAACAATAATTATTATTTTAGGAATTTAATTTGAGAATAAGTTGATAATTATTTTTAGATAATTCCTAATTAAAAAATACACAATATTTATTTTTTATTAAATAGAAGCTAACTTAATAAATATACCTTATATTTTTTATTTAGTGAGTGTAAAAAAATTTAAGCACAATTGGTGAAATGGTGAAAGGACTCTTGATCACCTTTAATCACATGTCTCAAATATATTTAAACCTACAAAATAAGTCATATACACCAAATTTGAGAGTAAATTTCTTAGATAGTCACCCATATTTGGGAATTTGCCTCATAATATTATTTTTGTATTTTTTTAGGACCACAATATCACCTCAACTATTTTTATTTTCCTCAAAATATACTTCTCTCTCCTAATGGAATGTCATGTCACATTTTTTTAATAATATAATAAAGCATTTACCCCATTTTTGAATTTTATAAAAGGTAATGAAGTTTTAAATTAAATTTAACTAATAATGATTATTTATTTGTCAATATTTTTTTAAAATAATTATAAAGAAATTATAAGTAAAGAAAATATACAGACTAATTTACTAATAAAATTATAAAAAAATGATAACTCGCATTAAATTGAACTATATATTTCATCGTGTAAGAGTTTCAATATGTAGTATTTATTTAAAAGAGTACTATTTTTATATATTCTTTTAAACAGATCTAAAACAGGTTCAAAGTGTTCAAAAGTCTTCTACTATGATTTTCATGTGTTGCTACTTTTCATGTTTTTGAATAATACGTTTTAAAGACATGTACATATATTCTAAAAGAGATTTGCATTTTGCAGGCTTTTTGTTTTTTATGATTGTACCCATATATCATTCCATAATATAAATCCAAAAATACCAAAGCATGCAAATGTATGTATTTTAAATTTAAATTTGTCAGAATATGCATGAGTTGGGATATTTGAAAGGAGTTGTTCCGTACGTGATAAAGTGCACGGTTAAGCTTGTGATAAAATTTATATTGTGTTTGGTAGATGGTATAAATTTATCCTATGACAAAGTTATACCGTCAACTTAACACAAATGTGCTTAACCTCACAAGGAAAATGGATAGTGTAGGGCTACTTGACCATGAAGACAGTAAACAGGGGGGAAAATATTAACATTGAAGCATTGATTTGGAAATACTATGTGCTTCTCATTCCATAAGAAAATGAAAATTCTATGGCTAAAGTAATCCCACATAAAATAGGGCCAAAATTAAGAGACATTTATTCATTCTTCAGAAGTTCCCTGTCCAATTCAGATGACCCAATTGAGGTTGCTGATACGCACCCACTTGAGCTCCGGGAGCAGCTGCAGCCATACCAACCCCGACATTTCCTGCCATGGCACTGCCCATATGATGAGGGTTAGCCATTGCAGCAGGCTGGGCTGGATGATACAAGCCCGGAAACTGCACATGGGATGATTGTGCAGCAGCAGCTGCTGCTGCAGCATTGAAAGAAGCATGTCCACTGTGAGATGGGAGATAGGTGGCATGAGGAGTTTGCCCAGACATGCTGTAGTATGATCCTGACTGCATAGTAGAAATATCCCTTGGATTCATCCACATTTCAGATGTCTCTGCCTGTCAACCAATATTCAAAGGACCATAACAATATCAAATTAGTAGCCTCCATAGCAGAATATTCGTGAAAGATGGTAAATACGTCTCTGTGGTTCTAACAGCAATAAGACATCGGTCGGCAGTCTACACATTAACACACTTCGAAAAAAGGAAAATGTCCCCGTCCTACATTGTCCTACCTTGGCATTAGCAAAAATGACAGGCAGACACAAATTTTAAACCAAATGAATACGCATTTGTTTTAAACCTTCGTTAGACTGCCTAAGCTTTAAAAGCTTAACCACTTTACTTGAGTCAAACCAGTATTTAAACCCTAAGGAACTTTGACTATACCATAATTTGAACCCTGAGGAGCTTTGACTGGTTAGACCAAATCTTAAGACTTTTAGGCCAACCCAGACACAATTTGAAATATTATTGTCCATGTGGGTCTCTCGAGTTCTCTCCCCTTTCTAGCCAAGTACCATAAAATTGTTCTCCATAGTTTCCTCTGTTCAACACGATCCCTTTGGTCCAACCTCCCTCAAGACCTAGGGCTATTTCTGTATAAAAGGTGAGCTCATCTTCTCTAAGCACTAAGAAGACCAGAATTACAAAGAACAAGATAGAAGTGTGATTAAGATATTGCAGACATTACAAAGGTTGTTCTTAGGATGGGAAACGAAGGCGGTGGAATCACAATAAAATTACTTGGCAGCAAGGAAATTAAAGAAAAATCTAACCAATAATGTATATAGCACGGATACTTCTATGAGACCATTGATTTTTCTCCTTTTATTCTTTGGGGTAAGTAATTGATGGTATGGAAATGGGTATTGTTGTATACCATAAATATCAGACCATGTGAAAAACTGTAGTTGAATCATAAAAGTGAAAGGAAAAATGGATATTTACCTGTGGATTAGGAACATAGAGATTACCATCCTTGTACTTCATCCGAGATGAATCTTCAAGACCTGTTGCACTGCCAATTACACCAGGAGTGTTTATAGCATAGCCAGTTGGACTAGTAAAATTTCCAAACCCTGAAGCACTGCCTGTGGCAACAGGCTTGAACTGCTGGATTCCATACTTGAGTCCATTTGGGCTAAGATGGGAGCCACCACCAGGCATCAGCAAGTAGCTGCTACCGTTTGGCGGATGAGGGTAAGCAGCATTACTAGAATAGCCAGGCATAGCCATTGGAGGAACATAGACAGGAGAGAAAACATGGCGGTATGGCATAAGATTAGCATAATGGGAAACATGAACTTGGGGATACATCTGTGCAATTGGTTGGTGCTGTTGTACTTGCTGCACCATTGGAATTGACGATGCAGGCATGCTATTTGCAGCGTGTGAACTGAGGGCCTGAATTTCAGAAAACATAAAATATTGTAATATCACAGAATAAAGTCAACCTAAAGTACAAATGAATTCATACATGCACTCAGATAAAAGTCCAAAGGTGTGATTTATCCAAAAAAAAGGTCCAGCAGTGTAGGTTATATGATGGATATATCTCTAAGTCAGGACCGCAAGTTGGCACCTAAAGAGAAGAGAGGCATAATGATTGTTAAGCAGTTAAAAAGAGTGAAAATTCAATTTTACCTCTTGGGGACCCTGGTCACGAAGAGCTTCATCTACTGCAGGTCTAAAATATGGTATATCATACCCAGTTTGGGGATCATAGGCCTGCTTGCATCCCATGCAAAAGCGCAAAAATAGAAGAGGAGAAGGATCAGAGAAATAAAAAAAGAACATTAGAAAAAATAGTACAAACCGAATTACATGACCAAACCAAAGAGAACAAAACTCACCGAGAAACTTGATAAATTAGAAGCATTTTGCTGCTGTTGAGACTCTGGGGGAGTATATGATGCACTGTTATCTTGAACCAACCCAACATCTGCATAGTTACCCAAATCCTCGGGACTTGAAGACTCTCTATTGTCTGATAGCTTCTGATCTAAAATTACATCAGATCCAGGAGAAGTAGACTCTGGAATCTGAATGCGATCATCAGCCAAATCTAATTGCTTGCTCCCAACAGGATCATCAGTGAAAGATTCAGAAACCAAAACCGACAGTCTACCACAAAATTTGAATCATTTCCACAATCAGTAAACATCCAACGTTCAAACTTAACAAGGGAGGAAACAAAAACATCCGTTCGCAATTTCCTATTGAAAGACAAAAGTACTGGATTTGAAAACAGAAGGCATCAAAGATCATTGCAGCGGCGAATATATGCATGTATGCTCCTTATAACTGCCTATACTGTCTGGCGGATTACAATGGGTATTTAGGCTGTTACATAGCTTGCTAAATAAAATGACAGCCTTCTCCATTCCCTTCTATAAGGATACTAGTAACGATAGACCCATACTGCACACGGGCCCAAGTTCTACCTTTAACATTAACCTGATTTGTTTAATCTTCTTTTTGTACTTCTTTTTTTTAAAAAAAAATCTCTTCTTTTTTTGTCTTTTTGTACTTCTGTTTCGTCATATTTTATTAGGTTATCGAAGCGCAGTTCAACATTTTCTGAAAGGATAAACTGAAAATCATACTTATCAAACTTGAGAGTCTAATAGCACCGTTTAGCTGAAACACTTTATTAGAAGTTGAGGTGCTCAACTGGAACACAGCTTAGGAGTTGGCTATGTATTAAGTCTTATTATACTCCTAATTCACAGTTGAAGGTATTTTGGACATTTGGGGAACCAAATATGTAGCTTTCTCGTCCTCTCCTTTTTTAGAGAAAAAATGTCTAACAATGGACAAATTGGTCTTTCAACTTTATAGTTAAAGGGCTTCCCACTTTCACAATATTGTGGAAGCATAACAAGTTTTAATGAGAATCACATATGCTGATCTTATGTGACTAAGAATACTTTTAGAAAAAATCTTCCTGCTAATTAATGTGTATTATAAGGTGATCGATACAAATATCAAGTTGATGCTATCGTGGTCATGTACATTTTTGAGTCATGTATCACACTGGGCTAATAAGTTTGGCTTGACACTACATGTTTTCTCCATATATAGTCCATTCTCGATTTTTTTTTTTTGCTTTGTATCAAAGTTAACAGGAATAAACAAATTTACCAGGACAGAACAGTATGACTTATACATCACTAACCTTGATGACTCGGTCTGTGATTCTTCTTCCAAATCTTTCACAGATTTAAATTCAGCTCCAAAGCTGCCAAAGGTCAGGCGACACCGGTCAGTCTCAGAAACACGAATATGTTCAGCTATGATCACATTCTCTGAGATGTTTAGCCTTGACATCTTATCTTGCAACTGAGATCCTTCTTTTTCCAAGTCTTCTGACTTACTAGTTAAAGAAACACCTTCAGAAGGTTTTCCAATAACCCCGGGATCTGTAACGCTTGACTTCTTGGTTAACTTGGGCTTCCACTGAACAGCTATATACGGACAAAAAAAGAAAATGTAGTAAGGTTGATCAAGAAAATAAGCACATGCAGAAAGAGGCAGGCACAGCGCACCATTCAGAAACAATTTATGCACTAAATCAGATGGAGATGGTAACTTTGAGAGCACTCCCCCCCCCCCCCCTCTTTCTTCCTATTCTCCTGCTTACTTTAACCCTATTCTTCACACATGAGTAGGAACTGAACGACCTTTTCTTTATTAGGATGCCCCAAAACCAATTGAAACAATAGCAGCAAGAAAAAAAAAAAGATTCAAATTAAGATGAAGCACCTACCTTTCTGATGACCCACAGATTGATGCAGTCTGTTAATATGTTGATTTCCCGAGAGAGATTTGCTCATTGGCAAGTTGGATTTAGGGGAATCAGATACTCCACTCTGGTCACTTCTAGAATTTGAGCTCAAAGGTCGGAGTGATCCTTTAGAGTTACCAACATCCTGTCGGGCCTGCTCCATGTGAGAGTTTGAAGATGACCTGCTTTGTGAAGATGAGGACTTGGCAAAAGTTTCAGCGGACTTGCGACGAGCACCCACCACCCCTACCTCACGCCTAATAGCACCAACTTTTGCAGCCGGTCTGGAGTCAAGAGATGGTACATGAACGGGATCTGAAAAAGACGAATAAACTCCAATGACAGAATTGCTAGATGATGTAATAGAATGTGGCCGAGAACCATTTGGCTTCACCCCTCCTATCTGTGAAGCAGCATTTGAAACAGATGCATGCATTTCTCCAGACAAACCTTGACCATTAGTGCTACTTAAATTAGCATCATTAGAGTGTGTATGTTGAGAATTCCTATTTGGAGCTTGAGATGAACGACTCCCAGTGGATAGAGTATTGCCAGAGGTCCCTTTTGAACTGCTGCACATTCCAACAAGAAAAACATATACATTACTAGCTCAGACTCAACACCCTATACCATATGTACAGCAAATGCAGTAAAAATGATCACAAAACATCAAAGAAGATATGTTGGCAATGCCGAACCAAAGAACTTTTAGGAGTTTTAGGCTTTAAAGATAATAGGTAAAAAAGCAAAATTCTAAGGTACATGAATAGAGGTATGATTCTCATGATAGTGTGGCACAGTGATATTTAAGGTACAATATATCTGTGAATAGTGAATGGCCAAAGTAGGTCGAAAATCAACAAAAATTAATGGTTATACGATAAAAGGTGTCTACATTCATTCAATTTGAGTAGGATAAAAGGATAACAGTCAATATGCAACGATGGCCTCTGGATATCTTAGAAAAAGAGTACCAAAAAATGTATTAGACATGACATAGATAGGGAATCATTACACATGCAATAACAACAGTAAACAAGCACATGTCAATTAGACTACGTTACCCGTTTAACTATTATGTTTAAATTTGATTAATTCCCTGTTCAACTATAATTTTAAATATATTAATCCCACAGTTCAATATTTCTTAGTGTTCATGTTAGTCATAGGAATTAATCTGATTTAAGATGGAAATAGTATATTATCAAGGTAGACCCACTAAAAATTAATTGGGAGAGGTGTTCAATTTTCCTTAATTCTAAATGCAAAGAAGATTGAAATATGCAGAACTGACAAACAGGTTACACATACATGAACATAATTGGCAGGTTTATATTGCCAGGAGCCCCAAAGTTGTGCCAAAAATAAAAGGCAAAGGGATAAGAGGGGGGTAAATAGCTGTTAACCATAAGAAATTGATCACCATTTAACTCAAACATCAAGATATGAGCCATGAATATTGTAGGAAAAAAAACCTCAACTTCCAAAGTAAACATCTCACAGCATTCAATCAATTCCAGGTCCACCTTTTAATTTAACAGCTCACTGGATATTGTCTAACTTAGAAAGCGAATATTTGATCAAAATATCATGTGAAGGTCAATGTACTATACTTGTGTTACTTTAATCAGCCAGCGCTCTCTAAGTATGGAAAGTATTACTGCATTATAAACAAGAGAGCACAATATACCTCTGTACAGAAGTATTTGAAATCGCTGGTTCAGCAGATGTAGAAGTCTGGACAGCCTTTACCACTCTATTGACATTTTGGTTAACTCTATTATCTCGCACAACACGGAATTCTCGAGTAAATCCTGCATCTAGAGATAAGTCAAACAACTAATAAGTATGTTATAGGATCACCAGAAATTAACTGAAGAAAAGGAGATACAGTTATCACTAGTGCTATTGTCAAAAGATGCACTTAAGTAATGCTTAAGCATCACAAGAAAATCTAGCTGAAAAAGTAAAACATTAATTGTTTCAGAAATATATAGGAAAATAATGTTGGATAAAACAAAAAAGAAATATGTTTTCAATTACGAAAAATTAAAAGTCTCAAGCAGTCGGAACATCTTAATTAAGAAATTAAAAACTACAGTACAGCATTAGCACATCTTTGACATGGTTTTTACTTCTTATATGTTTTTTTACACAAGTGCTAATTAATTTTACCACGAAAAAAGATAAGAGAATGGTTTTACTTATTTCAACTAACTTACAGATTTTTTCTTCTTATTTTAATGGACATTACACATTTGTATCTTTGTCCATACAATTCTTGTTTGTATGTGTAGTTTTTTTTCTTTTTGCATTATACCTACATATACATAAAAACACAAAATGCTTCTCAGTTTCTTTACTAGGGTGTGCACTTCAATTAAGCTCTGCCCTAAAGACTCCTACTGACATAACGTTTCTGCACTTTTGACTTTTGACATCAATGACTGGTAGTTTTCTTTTTTGTGGTAATATCAAACTATCAATGAGTGGTAGTCCAAAAGAGCATGATATTCAGTTAAAACTAAGAAAACTACAAAATTCACAGGAGATACAGGGTACGCAGGAGAGTTGAATATCATAGTGTCAGCTCGCTGATTAGAGCAGCTAGGGCTGGGTTTCCTAATGATCTGATGTATCCTAATTGTTATTTTAGTCAGTACAATACAAGTCTAATTTACTTATCAAAAAAGGTTGAATTTAACAGTGGGGTAGTGTAGAGTGCTAACAAGAGAGAGCAGACGCATTAGAAACATAGTATGTATAGATATATGAAATACAAACATCAGAGAAGGAAAGTATTTGACCGACCTCAATACCCATTTGACATAGTCTAGCCAACATTGCAACAACATCCAATACAAAAGCTGACTTCTCTAAGCAGCTAACCATGTGAACAGATATTATATAATCTATTCACTTCCAGCTTCTTGAAGAGAGGTAATGAGGAAATTTTCAATTAAAGGATTCTTTTTCTAAAGTCTTCCATACGTAGAATGCAAAAAACTAAGAAAATAAATCAGCCAGCAATTACATATTGCCACTAAAAGCACTTATGACTGAGATTGCAAAGACCTTAATCCCTGTCTCCGCACCGATATAAACTACATGTACATCTGATTACCACCTTAAGACATGGTTCTCAGCACAAAATCGAGCATGCACAAAGAAGCTTTCTTCATACAACTGATGCACTTCTAATGCCCTTTCCTCCACCAATAGAACAACATTTACAAACATCTAGAAGCTCATGGCTGCTTTAAAACACTCTATACGAGATCATCCTTCAGCAACTAAAGTGTTATGTATTCTATTGCATTGCAAAAGGCTCAATGTATTCTACCCCACAACCAGCACCTTCCCAGGAGATCTAGGACCTTACGGTACTACAAAACATTTTTTTGATAAAATAAGGTATTTCATTCATAAAAGGGCATTAAGATTAAGGTAAACATAAGAAACTTAAATCTGACATAAGATCAAATTACCAGGTAAAGCAGTTCGATTGTAGCTCCCTCTTCGGATGTTATGATTGATGTGTGTGTTGACCCTCATTTCCTGTGCACCATGCTCTGAATAACTTCCATTTTCTGGAGCAGTAGAACTTTTATACCCATGGTTCTGAAGCAAGACGAAAGATAGTTTCAGTTAGAATAAAGATAAAAACTGTAGTAAAATAACAAAATAAGTGCAATCGACAAGTGTACATTGTTTAGAGGACACTATCAATCTTAGAGATCAACTTCAACAAGAGAAAGAAACATGCAATTTCCTTGGAGTTAGAATTGACTGATTTTACCCAAAAAAAAAAAAAAAGTATCAAATGTTTGCTTGACAGCAATGGACATCAACAATAATAATCAGCAAAGCGCATCACATAAGAACTAGAACCACAGAACAGTTTGAAAATATTTACCTCTTTCTTTCTGTCTCTTTTTCGCTTCACCTCATGAAATGGATCTGAAAGAAAAAACTGAAGCATTATGCACACTTCACATCAGAGAATTAAGAGAGAGATGATGATTTTTTCTGGTGAATACAGATTGTTCCATATTGGAGAAACTGCAAAGGCTTAAACCAGCACCAAAATGCAGCAGTCTCAATGATATACATCAGAACACCAAAACCCAATAACAATAATAATATGGAGTAATAATAATCCATGGGCACATCAGTTTTCTACTTTTCTAGGAAGAAAAGTTGAACTATGATTAAGCGATTAACTTTTATGTACTTATGGTGGAAAGAATATTTACCATCTTATAGGAAAGAGCCAACTAAAATACAAGTGTGGATTGATAATTTGAAAATTTAGGAAGGTAAACTATATACTCTCAACCTCCAAGAGGTAGAGGTAAGGTATGTTACACTCTACCCTCCCCAGACCCCCCCTTTGCGGGATTCAACTTGGTATGTTGTTGTTGTTATAAACTATATTGCATACAATGACATGGTATATTACTTAAATCCTTATAACTAACACCACATCTCCCCTTTCTGATGCATGTAAATAATTACAGTAGCCCATTATATATAAAATTAACTTGCAGGAACTTTACATCAACGATGAAGTACACCAATGAGCAAATAGTCAAACCTAACTGCTACAGAACATTGATGAATATAAAACCATTCCAAGCTACTGACAATAGTACCAACAACACACCAAGTGTAATCCCACAAGTGGCATCTAGAGAGGGTAAAGTATGCACAAACCTAACCCCTAACCTCATAGAGGTAGAGAAGTTGTTCCCGATAGACCCTCGGCTTAATATAAAACAGTTCCCAGCATTTTGAAAAAAGAGAACACAGAAATAAGGCAGTAACACAACAAAATAATGTGAAATGGAAAGATCGGTAATGACAACAAAATAACGCGATAATCGAAGCACAAAAAACATAGGTGGTAACCAAAATTGAAGAATAAGAAACTACAAGAATAGTACTAATACCATTGGTAAGAAAGAAGGTCCAAATACGACCACCAAACCTATCCTATAGGAAAGTCAACAGAACCTCAACTACCATAATACTCAACCTCCAAACACTACTGACAACAATACGAAAGCCTCCATTTCCCGCTCTCCAAGACTTCCAAAAAAGGCAGTGGCCGATGCACCAATTTGACAGAACATGCAAGCTCTAACAAAGAAACACATATTTGAAAATGTCCTAATGCATTTGCATTAAATCCCTAGTCACTACCCATTAAACAAAGTATTTGGGTTCATAATCCAAGAATGGCCTCTAACAAAACTCCTACTACCGGGCAGCAAACACTAAATGAAATGCAACACCAAAAAGTTAAGTCCTTTTTTATATTTTGGCCCAAAAACAGGTTTGAAGCAGATTTTGGGATTTGAAAAACTAGCCTCCCAAAACTAGACAAAACGGACATTCGTCCCAAAAAAAATGCCTCTAAAATCTATGGCCAAAAAGGTCCTTGTACTAATTTGATCAAACAAAATGCAGCATAAGCATAAACAAGTAATCAAAAAACCAACTTTTCAATCACAAACTAGTCACAATAGGCTTGTACAAATCCTCCATACCCATTCAGCTCTAATTAAGCATAAACCAACAAAAAAACAAAAAGGGGTCGAAGAAAACACCTTGATTGAGCAATTTTTGAGCAGTTTCATTAGGGTCCATGTTGGTTTCTTTAAGAGCCACATATATATCAGCATCGGAGTGATTTCCAACAACTTCCTTGATAGATTCTAGTATTTCCCGCACGCCGGCAGATAGAACATGAGTCCCACTTTCCGGTTTAGAACTCGATACCATCTTCCCCTCCAACCAAACCAAATTCACAACTGTTTTGAAAAAATATATGCTAACGAGTTAAACAGTTAATCAAATTCTTTGAAAAGATGAGAAGATTGTGTTATGTAATCATTTTTAGGGTTTTTGGATTCGGTGTGGCGGAGAAGAGAAGTACAGAAAAACGGCTCTCACGAGGGTTTTAAAGAGCGTCTAACTTTACCATTTTTATTAGGGGTTTTATTTGGTGTGATTATACCCAAATTAATGCCTTTTTTTTCTTAAATATTATTCGGTAGGTAAGATTTATGGAAAATAATTTTTTTGCTTTTATAAGATAAAAATTAAAGTTGTGTACATGTTATTCTTTCTTAACTTCACTTGTAAAATTATGCCACTGCATATTATTATGTTGTTGTTCTATATATCATTTAATTAGTTGAAACGTGTGAAGGTTGAAGATTAGCTTGAAAAAATGATTTGATAGGATTTGGTATAAGAACAGTAGAAAGGTGGGTGTATTCTTTTTCATTTTCATAGTATTGGTTTTTATTCTTCATGTTTTTCCTTAACTTTAGATTTTTATATCACGTGTTATTATTGAGCTTCATTATCTTGTTTCTTGTTGTTGCTTCTGCTTGTTGTGTTGTATCCTTTTCATCTTTTGTTAAGTCGAGAGGGTTTATTAAAAACAATCTTTCTACTTTTTCAAAGGTAGGGATAGGATATGCGTACACTCTAGCCTCTTCATTTTCACATGTTGGATTACATTAAATTTGTTATTGTTATTGTTCAATATATTATGTACTTCATCCGTATGAGTTCATAATACAAGACTGAGAAAACTGTGTATTTGATTTTGTTGTGTCATTACGAAAAATGAAGCTTAGATAAATTTCATAAATAGCTACAGTTTGGACCATAATTATGATTAATAACTACATTGTGCCTAATGACTATTCATAGCAACAACTTTAAAGAGGAAAGAAGCGAGCAAGATCGAGATCGAAAGATAAGAGAAACGAGTGAGATCAAGAGAGATAGATAAGAGGAGGCGAGCAGGTTGTATCTTATATACAACGTGTATCTCGATTGAAACTAATATACGCATTTACACAATCTCTTTTTTTTTTTCTCCCAAATCTCGTTCGCCTCTCTCCTTATTCTCACAATCTTGCACATAAATACATATATTAACCTTGAAACTAAAACATAAATACAGTGATACACTTTGTATCAGCCCTAATATAAATATATAAATACAGTTTGTATCAATTTTTTGTGATACACAAATGAAACAAACATTGATATAGTGTTTAAATATTGTATTACCCCTAAAATAAATATACATATACAATTTTTTTCTAGAAATAATTGTCTCATTCATATAAAGTTTATCTGATACATAGACACAATTGGTTGTATAATATATATCTCAATCGAAAAGATGAAATTTGATAATAGTTTATCCGTTTTTCTGATATACAAATTAAAAAAATTATGATACATAAATATCATTGATTGTATCAATCTAAGAAGAAGAAAAAAAAAATAAGGATTAAACAAATTAAGAACCCAATATGAGAATTTTGATTTAACATCGTTGATCCATCAAAAAAATAAATCAACAATCAACAGCTAAAAAAATTGAAGAACAAGAATCACATGTTTAGATAAAAATAACTCAAGTAAGACTTTAATAAGATTTCGAATTGGTATAAGAAACATAGAGGAAAAAGGAGAAAGATTCACATAATGAATTAAAAAGAGGGAAAGATAGAGAGAGCAAAAAGGGAACGTGAGAGGAGAGAAGAAAGAGAGAGAGAGAGAGAGAGGCGACCAAAAAAGAAAGAGCGGGGAGAGATTTTCTATAAAAACCCTAAATATTGTTTTATTAGATAACTGTTTGAAAGTATTGCTAGATTATGTATATATAGTAGCTATATTTACTTAGGTAGTTTTTTCTAATTTTCTAGACCTCCCATCAAGTCTAATTTGTAACACTGCCTATAAAAGTTAATAATACATTCCTTTTTTAATTATACTCCATCTATTTTAAAATAAGTGAATTCTTGAAATAATACACACCTATTAAGCAAAAAAAAAAGTTTAGGACATAATTTAAACACCACTTTTCACTTTGTCACGATCCAAAAATAGACGTGATTGCACTTGTCTAATCCCACCAAGACAAGTCAACCTCAAGTCCAATAATACGAAAGGAATGCAGAAAATAAATCAACACTAGCATAAGAGCGGAAAACTTAGTCATTCTAAAAAGACCCCAAAATCTTATTGTCACGTGTGCAAGCCACTAATATAATAATACAAAATTGAAAGATAAGTACAACTCTCAATTTTTTTTCTCGAACAGAATAAAGCATAAAATAAGGAACAAGAGGTTCAACTGGAATGACAAGCAACTACCTTTTAATGTATCATCTGAAAGCCTCGGAGAGATGAAGAAGAATGATCACACGGGTCCGGGCTCGAAGCCTACACAAGTGCAGAAGCAAAGAGTGAGTACCAAACAACATGGTACTCAGTAGTTAACCAACTAAACCAGGTAAAACTCCGCAGCTACAACCTGCATAGAAATCAGTTCAACCTAACAATTTACAATACATATCTCACAAGGCATAACAATCATAGTCCAATAGTCAAATTTCAATAATCAACAAGTATCAAGTGTGTCAATTGTAATTATCAAGTAGATTAATCACAAGTGTCAAGTAGATCAATCACAAGTATCAAGTAGATCAATCATATAATAGTCAAACACTTGCCGGAATCATTTCTCATCGGCTTTACATAATGTCACTTGCTAGAATCATTTTCCATCGACACGATATTAATAGTTGGAACCATTTCCCATCAGGTTTATATAATATCACTCGCAGAATCATTTTCCATCGGTATAATCACTACATGTCTCATCATAGCATTACTAAAATTAATGCAAATAGGCAATTTCACACCATAAGGAAGAGACAATAAACTCAAGCAATTCAAGATCACATTGATGTCATCAAAGCATTTCATCAGTGAATAAATTAGGATCAACATCAAGGTAATTCACAAAACACAACTATTGACACATTTCTTGTAACACCTTGGACTTCGAGAAAGGACTAAAAATTAAAACGGGTAAGACCACAAATCCAAAATGGACTATGGACACTTCACGGCATCCTAGACGTCCGTTTGGGGGTCCACGGCCTGTTAAGGGCTTTGTGAGTTACCATCCAGGACTACCCTAGCAGGGGTCACCTAGACGGTCCGTCTAAGGGTTCACAGCCCGTCAAGGGCATTGTGAACCACTCTTCAGGGGATGCGAAGTCACTTAGACGGTGCCTTTGACGGCCCGTCAAGAGGTCTATACAAGTCACCCAAATAGTGAGGTTGCAACCAAGGCCACTGTGAAGGACCACAGAAGTCTAGACAGTCCGTGAAGCTTCACACAGACCGTGAAGTCATCCATGAAAGAGACTTATTAGACTTTGAGTTTTGGATCAACTTTAAACAATTATATCTTTCAGTATAAAATGAATTAGGTGGCATATAACCTATCAAATTAAAAGTCTTCAAGTCCTATTTCCAACGCCACCAAGTTTGCCACTTCTGAGCCTGGAGTAAAAAGTTATGCTAGTTTTAGTGAAGCCATGTCAGACAGGGCAACATGACAACCCACTAGATGGGCTATCATGCCTTAGATGGTCCGTCAAGCCCCTCGTGAAGGTCACTTCGTCAACTTTAAGTCAGGGTCGTATCATTCTTTTCCCCTATGCGTTTAGTACTTAAATTACATCATTTGGTACTTAAAGCACGTCATTTTACTTAGTCTAAGCCTAAGTAATTAGTCAGAAACTACCTAAAACCCTCATTCTTCTAAAATCATCTAACTTAGAAAGAAATGAAGAGAAAGAGGTGATAGTTTCTCCCAAGAACAAGCAGAGGTCTTTTTGAAGTTCAGCCTCAAAATCCAAAGAATTTCTCCATAGTTTTCGTCACTAGGTATGAGGGATTTCACTAGTGGGTTCTTTTTACCCATTAGGTCCCTAGAATTCAGTCAATTCTTCAGTTTCTCCATAAAAATTCAAACCTTAGGTCCTAAATCTTATGGATCCATTGCAATTCAGTTGCTATGGTCTCTATAATGTTAATTACATGTTTCTCAGAGAATTAGTGTAGTCCCATGTATAGAACTCAGAAAAACCCTAGCTTGTGTTAGTTATCAGTATTTCATGAATTATACTTGCTAGGTAGATTAGTCAGACAATCATGCTTTAGAATTCGAATACCATATCTTTCGTTATATGTATGTTGCATTCTCAAATAATTATCAGTATTTTGAGCTACTCAGTATTTCATTTGTATTTTAGCTTTACCTTCCGTTGGAAGTAGACTTAGGACCAAGTTGGACTAGGGTTAAACGTACCCTCAAGTACCAAAACTACATGCCCTTGTAGGTTTATAAGTCCCCTCTGTTAGGCATCAGTTTTAGTGATCACACCAAAGTCATGCCTTTATTCCCCGGCAAGGTATATTGGGTCATCTCGATGAGGCGTATATATCAGACTCCACATTTAGCTCGCGTGGTTTATGTCGGTTAATAGTATCTCGCACAATCAGATTCATATTGCATTGACCATGTATTCAGTATTTACTTCAGTATTGTTATCTTCATGATTAGTACTTTGTCATTGCAATTAGCTTAATTTCCAGTTATGTTTTAGTATATCTATTTCCATGTTTAGTTGTTATATTGTTCAGTTTAGCATATATACTGCATGCTCAGTACATTCAAAGTATTGACTCATACTTTTACGCTACATCGTTGTATGATGTAGATTCAAGCTCTCAGCATCCAAATCGCGCTTAGCTCGATTTCCAGTTTGTACTCAGCAACTTTAGTGGAGAGTCCTCACCATCTGATGACATTTCATTATGCTTTTAATTTAGTTAGTTTGTTACTATTTTCAGTATTTTAGAGTTAGCTGGGGACTTCTCCCAATAGCTCGTCAGTATTAGAGGCTTTCAACATAAAGTCAAACTCAATTGTTTATTTGGGTTGTTCCACATTTGAAATCAGTTATATTCTCAGTTGATTTCTTTTAGATTTACTCATCTATCATTTATGCTTCCGCTTACTTAGAATTATTTCAGTATCCTTGTGATATGCCAGCTTCAGGGTCAGCTTGGGGTCACTTGTAACCCTAGGTCCCGTGTTACGTCTAGGGGCTAGTCTCGAGGCGTGACATTGCCTTTTTCAATCAATCCTCTTTTCCATTCATTAATATCAATCAAATAAAGTAATTGAACCTATTACCTCATTTTCATTACTTTGCAACATACACAATGAAGGAAAATACAAGATTCTACAATTTTTACAAGGTTTATAAATTCACCTGCCTTAATTCAATCAAAATTCAATCTAACATTTGAGCCTTTTGTTTTTGAACAAGGTCCAAATCCACACAATCTAATTCAACAAGTAATCACAATAACATTCTGGAAATAACAATACTCATATCATACTCTTTGAAAAATGGATCAAAATGGCTCCAAATCCAATTCCAAAAATGAGGTTTGAGTTCAAAAATCTTTACTTGAAAAGATTATCCCAGACATTTGAAACTCATTGGTGAAAATCATTTAGAAAGAGGATTTAAAATCAGTTCACAATCGTCATTTCACCTTAGAACTCAAGTTCTTGAAAACCTTGTTAATTGCCAATCAAAAATCTCAATTTTTTTTATGTTAAATCCACAAATGATAAAAGGGAATAGAAGTTTAAGGGTCACAAGGACTTACCCAAAAAAATTTGGATTTTAGCACAAGAAAACACTTTAAAATCACCTCCAAGAGTTTTCCAAAACTGAAAATGTGGTAAGACCCTGAAATGGTAGGCCAAAGACCCTATCTGAAGTTGATTTCGTGAACCCAGGGTTGTTTACGTGATCATCGCGATCGTGACCTTGGTTCACAGAATCGAACCCCGTAAAAAATGGCCTATTGCTTTCGCGACTCGGTCTTCGCTAAAGAGAAGGTTGCGGAAGTGTATGAGTGGGTGTTTGATATTCGGTTCGGGATTATCAAATTTCGTGTTCGGTAATATGGTAATTGGTAGTTAAAAGTAGATACCAAATACCAAAATTTAAAATTTTGGTTTGATAATCCAGTAATCGATAAATTAAATTTTAATTTGGTATGGAAATACCATATTTAAGTTGTAATCAATTGTATTACAAACTTAATACTATTTTTCCAATCAATACTATCTTTTATGTCGAGGCACAATATAATAGAAGATCAATAAGTAAGAAGACATCAAGAAAAACAAACTAATACAACTAAAAGACATGTATTTGAGTTGTTTATGTTCATTCTTTAACTTTCTTCTTTGGACTTGTACTAATGAGTAATGGACATGTTGATACATGATCTTCATTAAGTAAATAATTCAGTATTCTGGAAATACCAAATATCAAATGGTACTACTGCCTCATACCAAACTCAAATCCGAAACCATAATTCTAAAATTTTACTCCCGAATATCATTCTGAATACCCAAAGTACCAAAATTTATTATTCAATTCGTTAATTTAGTTTTCGATATTTTATGCCTAGCCCTACGGAAGCAGTTAGGTGTTCACCAAAGTGAACAACCTCTCACTAACACGAGCACATCAAATATCAGAAAATTCAACCAAACTCTCAATTCATCGAAAAGACCCTCGAAATTCGTTCAAAACTCTGTACACACAAACCAAATATGCTACCTAACTAAACTCAATGCTCCGAGCTCAATGGAATGATCGAAATACGAAGCTAAGGTCTCCTTGACCTAAAACTTGTGAAAGTCACAAAAAACAAACATAACACCTAAAAAGTTCAAATCAAGCTCGGAACCTTGAAAAATTCAATCAAGACCACTCCTAAGCCTAAAATCATCCCCCCAAATCCAACAGAACTGTCCAAAATTTGATTCGAGCATCCGAACCTCAAATATTGACCAAAGTCAACCCAAAAGCTAAAATTTCAACAATTTCAAACTTAGGACCTCAAATCCTCAAAAGGACTCCGAATCTGAAATCGACGACTCTCATAGACCAATTTCCACATTTTGAAACTGCTGTAATCGACGAAATTCCATTCTGAGATTGAAAACTCCAAAAAAAAAAACCCCAAAAACCACTTTTCAACAACTTTAGCCTTTCAACTTCCAAACTTTCCATAATTCATAAGTTTTCACTCAAAACTCGAAATCAATTTCAAAACTCATTCAAAAGTGACTAGGGGTCAATAGTGGGAGGGAAAAATGGTAATTTTATGAAAATTTCTAAAAATAGCCTACCGGGTCATTACATTTTTTCCTTTTGAGTTATTCTCAAACTATTCTTATAAATGTAAATAATTCAAAGTAAAATCATAAATATGAATAATTAACTCTATCAAATTTAGGGAAAAAGGTCTGAAATATATCCGAACTTTGACCAAAATTATTGTAACAATCCTAAACTTTGGGCATGACCTATTACCCCCTACACTATTTAATAGCTTTAACCTTAATTGGAGTTGAAATTTGTTACAAATCTCAAGTAGAAGAAGATTCACGGCGTTAAAGTAAATGAAAATTTACACGATTGCTGCTAAATTATGTATTAGTAGTAGTTGTTGTAGTTCCTGACTTATTGAGATTGATCTAAATTCGAGTCTGTTTTAAGAGCCTGTTTGGATTGACTTTTCGTTTCATATAAGCCAAAAGTCATAAGTTAGAAGTACTAACTTGTGGCTTATTTTTAGCATTTTAGCTTGCATGTTGGTACTTGTGGCTTATTTTTAACATTTTATGTTAAAACTAAGTGCTTATTAAGCACTTTTTTGACTTATTCTCACACTCCAAAAGTGCTTAAAGACTATTTTAACCTAAAACACTTAAATAAGCTAATCCAATTGTGTTATTAAATTTGTGAAGTGTTTAATTAGTTCCCCTGCTGTTATTTTGACTAATGATTCTGGATCCAATTGATGTGGAGAAGTTGTTTAAGCTTTAGTACAATAGTCCTGAAGTTCTTGAAACAGAGTCGAGCTTGGCCTGCTATTTTTTCCCTTTTGCACCGTCTTGATGGCCAATGCTTTAACAAGGTATGTGGCACTCTGTTATTACTGCACTCTACATTCACTACTTAAAACACTTCTCCCATTTCAATATATAATCGCCACAGATATTTTGTCAACAGTACACAGTTGCAGCAGTAATCAAGAACGACATGTCAGCCACCAACAAAGTAACCGACTGCGTTACTATATTACCTTTTACTGGTACGATTTTTCGTGAACATTTGTAAATGATGTATAAAACATTTGTAAATGATGTATAAATAGCGCAATCACGAATCTTATGTACAAACAATACATGTGTATGTATAAATTTGCCATCTTTAACTAATTGTCGCCTTATATGTGTAACTACTGTCCTCCAATATACAAAGGGCTCGTGCGTGCACGGGCAACCACCATCTAGTACAGATAGAATATAGAAAGTGACCCTTGCTATTCTTTGTGAGTTTCTTCCTCCTCCTCCTTTCTAAGGGAGTATTTGGATTGACTTGAAAGTTGGTCAAACTTACTTTTAAGTCAGTTTTTTACTTTTAGAAGTGTTTGATAATTATAAAAACTAACTTAAAATAAGTCAAAAATAACTTAAAATAAGTTAGAGAGTGTTTGAGGGGGTTAAAAACAACTTAAAATAAGTTAAAAATCAAAAGTAGGTTTCCCCTACTTTTTATTTTTTGATTTAAAAGTCATTAAATTTAATTTTTTGTTTTTGACTTAAAAACTACTTTTTAAGTCAATCCAAACGGACTAGCAATCTTTCCGCCACTACCATATCCATTAATTATAGAAATAAAAAATTCAAAAAGAAAGAGAAGCTTAATCACGAAGCCAATTGATTTTTGGTTAGCTGAAAATTGATAGACCTTTATCAAAACAACAACACATGATAAATATTTAAATCAATAACATAATACAATGAATAACAACCATTAAAATAAGGCCAATTATTAGAAAAAATACTATTTTTTTTAAAGAATTGTATCCGGTCGATGAGGATCAAGAAAAAGTAGTACTCTGGGTGTGTTTGGTACGAAGAAAAATGTTTTCCATGAAAAATGTTTTTATACAAAATGTTTTCTTGAAAAACAAGTGGATTTCTAACTTATTTTCTCATGTTTGGTTGGTGAATATAATTTTTTTTTTAATGTTTGGTTGGTGAATGAAAAATATCTTTTATTTTTAGTTTGAAACTAGAAATTACGCTTTAGGAAAATAATTTATGATCCGAAAATCAACCCCGATATTTGATCTAGGATCCGACCTTGACATGCGAACAAGGACAAGACCCTGATGACCGTTCCAAAATCCGACCCTGAGATCTAACTCAGAAAAAAAATCAAAAATAATTTTTTAAAAGAAATA
The DNA here is from genome assembly GCA_035578085.1 of Solanum pinnatisectum. Taxonomy (NCBI): domain Eukaryota; kingdom Viridiplantae; phylum Streptophyta; class Magnoliopsida; order Solanales; family Solanaceae; genus Solanum; species Solanum pinnatisectum. Next base: position 7,681,758 of record CM069087.1, read on the forward strand.
ATTTTGACAGGGGTGGCAGCCGGGGGAGGGTGGAGGCATAAAAAATGAAAATTTTTAATATTTAAAATATTTTTCAAAAACAATTGACGGGGTGGCCTAAGTGGGGGTTGGGGGGGAGGGGGTAGGAGGGTGGTGTAAAAAAAATTAAATTTGAAATATTTCAAAAACAATTTTAATTTTTTTATGGAGGTGGCCTGGGTGTGGGGGGGTAGGGATGGGGTGACATAAAAATGAATTTTTTAAATTTGAAATATTTTAAAAACAATTTTAATTTTTTTATGGAGGTGGCCTAGGTGGGGGAGGGGGGGTAGGGATGGGGTGACATAAAATGAATTTTTTAAATTTGAAATATTTGCTAAAAATAATTTTTTTTATAACAATTTGACGGGAATAGCCTGGGTGGAGGTGGCAATGAGAGGGGGGGGTGGCATAGAAAATGATTTTTTTTAAAATTTGAATATTTTTCAAAAAAAAATATTGACAAGGGTCGGGGGTCAGGGTATGGGTGGACTAAAAAAATGAAATTTTAAAAATTTAAAATATTTTTCCAAAACAACTTTTTTTTTTTGTGTGTGTGTGTGGGGGGGGGGGTAAGGAATGGTAGGAGTTTGGTGAGGTCTAAATGAAAATTAATGTCAATTTTATGCGGTCATCAATGTATTCTATCAATATATATATATATATATATGTCTTTACTGGTCACCGTTTGAACCGGACTAGCTGTATCATGCTCCGTTACAGTAGAGTTCTTAGCATTCAGAGGGGAATGCACACCCGTCTCATCCATTTTTAAGTGAGATGGAGAACTCATGTCTTCTTTCTGAGTTGTACTGTCCGTTCTTGGAATATATTTACTCTGGAAAGTCTCGAGATGTTTAACAAGTCTCATGTTTTCTTGGATAAGGATTTCATTTTTTGTATTGAGTCTTTTGAAACCCTCGGTCATTGAAGAGCAATGATCACAAAATATTATTTTGTCTGAGTCTTTTTGGATATTGTATTGTGGTATTTGGGTTGGACTTTGTTTCAAGGCTGGTGAAATGTAATAATTAGGCCCAAGTACTCCTCTAGCATAGTCTAAAACTTCAGTAAAATCATTAAAACCTTTAAAAAGTGGGTTTTTTACCCCATTTATGGACTCTATTACTTCTATCCTTGTCTGAAAAACACCATTAGTTTTACCATGTATTACTACATAGTATTTGAATTTATTATCTTTATTTCTATCTGAAAAATACTGACACAATGCGTTTGAAGCAGCAATAAAATATTTAGTGTCTTGCTTATTGTATGCTATCCATAAATTGTCTACTAAGCATTTTTGAGATTTGTCTAAAGTACAATCTGGATTTATTCTAAAAGATATATTACTCTTTGGATAAGAAATTAAATTATACTTACCAAAATGTATTCTTTCCATTAAATTGTCTGTTGTATTTAGAGGTCTGAAATGTTGTCTGCTTAATAATGTCTGAGCATAAGTATCTGGCTGGGTGATGCCCTTGCCTTTGTCTATTGTCTGTTGACTTGTTGGTCTCATGCTGTAATAAATATTAATTAGTCTTTAATTGTAATCTACTTAATTTATCAGCTAAGTCATTATATTTTCCTTTAACATATTCAAAAACAATATTATTATATATAGATATTATATCTATAAAATTTAACCACCGTCTTTTACTACTAGCTTTACTATTTATTTTCTCATGGAATTTAACTATGGCTTCGCAGTCTGTTCTAACTAATACTTCCTGTTTATTTAAGATATATAACTTAAAACTATTTAGTCCATATATTACAGCTAATATTTCTGCGTCTATACTACTCATATTTCCTTTTTCTTTATATTGTCCCCTTTGGTAGGCACATATTTTTTCTTCGTTTTTTGGACTGTATTTATTTGGTCTTGATTTTAAGATGGCTCCCCATCCTAATTTACTACCATCTGTTTGAACTATTAAATAATATGATTCTAGTGGTATTTGTAAGTTTGGTATATTTTTAACTTTTTCTTTAATTTGTTGGACTAATTTAATGTCTTCTATATTAAAATGTTTTTGTCCTTTACTACCTGTCTTAGCATATAATGGCCCTGCTAGTTTTCCTAAGTATTGAATAAAATTTCTAGCATAATTTATTAATCCTAAGAATTTTTGTAATTCTTTTGTATTATCTAGCTTATTAGGCATATCTAAAACTTTTTTAGCTATATATGGTTGTAATTTTACTTTTCCTTCTCCTAATGTTACTCCTAGGAAGTTTATATGTGTTTTATATAATTTCATTTTCTTTTTACTAATTATTATTCCATATTTTATAAATAGTCTAAACACTGTCTGTAAATGTCCTAAATGTTTGTACATGTCTTTACTAAATACCAGAACATCATCTACATATACTAATACAAAATTTTTATAGTCTCCGAACATATCATCCATTTTTCTTTGAAAAATAGGCGGAGCTGTCTTTAATTCAAAAGGCATGGCTAACCATTCAAAATGTCCTTCAGGACAAGTGAAGGTTGTCCATTCTATGCTTTCTGGGTGCATTTTTACTTGCCAGTATCCTGATTTACAGTCAAATTTACTAAATATCTTTTTACCTTGTATTATATTAATTAACTCATTTTTATCTGGTAATTTATATGCATTTGTTCTAGTATTATCATTTAACCTTTTGTAATTTATTACCATACGGGCTTTTTCTCGTACTTGTTCACTATGATTTCTAACCATAAAAGCTGCAGATCTATGTCTAGATGTAGATCTTCTTATTACTTCTAATTTTAATAATTCTTTAATTTGTTTACTGAATTCTTCAGTGTCTTTATTATTTGCTTTTATAGTTGCTGTCTTTATTGTGTATTCTGGATTTATTATATCTAATTTACATATAATTTTATTACTTTCCCAATGTATTAAGGATTTTTCTCCTATTATTTTCATTTCATCTAATATTGCTATTATATTTTTTAAGTCTTTAGGATTTTTTATTGTTCATATAGTATTTATTCCCTTTTGAAAATTGTAGAATTCTGTTTCTACATTTATTAATGTATAATCTTTTTCTATGTCTGCTGAATATGTATCTTCTATATAATTTTCTTTTTGTTTTTCTTCATATAGGTTTTTTGAAGAACAACTTTCATTATTTCTACAATTGTCGCAACATGGGCTAGAAGTATTTATTCTATTATCTTTGACTTTAATTCCTTTTGTTAGGATTTTATTGGTCTGAACGGGAGTATAGGTTGTATTTCTGAATAACATTATTCCGTCTCTAGAGACTAAACAACTTCCATTATTTTGTATAAGAAATTGTAGTCCTATTACTAAATTAGTTTTAATATTTAAGTCTCTTACTAGAATTTTATGCATATTATAAGTTGGTTTGTAAAATTCATTACATGTATTTATAAAACTTATTTGTGCTTTTTCTATATATTGGTGGTATAAATTATGAGTTCCATCCATTTGTATGGCTAATACTGGTTCTTTTAAATTCTTAAGGGTTGGTAATATATGTTGTGGTATTATTTTATTATCAAGAAGGTAGCCAGTGCAACACGTATCAATTAATGCTAAAGTTTCTATTTCTATATCTTTAATTTTTATTCTTACTAATATTTTTATAGTTCCAAACAGTAAACACTTAGATATAATATATGGACACTTAGATATATAGGTATGTAGTATATGTAGTATTAATTATTAACACTAAAAACAGTAACAGTATATGTAGTATTAAGTATTAACACTAAAAACATTAACAACAGTAAATACAGCCAAATATACAGGAAATACAGTAGGTACAGAAAAAACAGTTAATACACTAAAAACAGTAAATACAGAAAAAACAGTAAACACAGTAAACCAAATATAATACTAAACCAAATATATACTATAAGACAACTTATAAACTCTGAAAAAAGGATAAAAATATATAAGAAAACACTTAACAATATACAATTTGGATAATATACATGCCTCTAGAATATATTAAAAGAATAAGATTAAGATATAGTTGGCTTCACAAAGAAATACAATATAAGCTAGAACTTAAACATAATCTAAAAAGATCAATAGAATTTTTAACCTGGATAGAAGAAGAGTTAGAAAAAGAAAAAATAAGTAAATTTTTAATCTGGTCAAAAGAAGAATTAGCTAACGAAGAGATACCTAAAACTTATACAATAGATTTTTTGAATAAAGAAAAAGCTAAAGTAATAAAAGAAATTAATCACATAAAATTAAATATTAAATATACTAATAATAGAATAAATTACTATAAACAATATGCCCAATTAGAAGTTCGATAGGATAGAAAAATAGATTCTCTAAAACAATTAGAATATTTAGATTTAAGAATACTCCCAGAAAAGAAATATAGATTACTACCCAAAAATAGTATTTTAAAGTGTAATTTTTCAGAAGGAGATCATATATTACATTCTGCATATAAACAGTATAATACTTTAATAGATTTAATAATAAATCTTAGTGAAAAAACTCAACAACAAGATCAAACTATAATAAGACTTTTAGAAACTATAGAAGTAATACAAAATAGACAATTTAAGACATTAGATAAATTAGAAAAGAATTTAGATTTCTTAAAAGCACAAGAACTAGAAATAGATAGAAAAATTCAATATCTAAATACTAAATTTAATTTAGAAAAAATACCTACAAAAATAGAAATAGAAAAATTGGTAAAAATCATAGTAGAAAAACCTAAGGAATTAGAAATTAAAAATACTCAAGTAGTAATAAAGATTATACAACAAGTAGAAAAAGTAACTATTGAAATTAGTAATTTAAAAGAAATAATTACAAGATTTGAACAAATTTCACTTTCATGAGTGAAAAAGACATAAATTATAAAAAGGCATTAGAACATACAACAAAGTTCCATCAAGAACCTATAGGATATTCTAATTACATTCCCTCTAGTCAAGCAGACAAAATAATCCTAAAACAGAATAATACAATAATAGTCTTACTAATAGAATTAAATACAAAAGTAGATAAAATACTAAAAGAAAAACAACCTGAACAACAAGTTAATACAGAAATGGATAAACTAATAAATCAACTTAAACAAGTAGAAATAACCCCTCAATAGGAAGAACAAAAGGTAATTAAAAGACCACAAAAATGGACTTTCTTTCAAACAGACGAACAGCCCAAGAAAGTAGACCTAGTTTCTCAGAAAATAGAATAGGCAATAACATAATCTCTAGAATATTATCCAAAAGAACATCAACCATAGAAGAAAATCAAGAATTAAATGAAATAATAGATATAGACAAAGATCTACAAATATTTCAACAAAATCAACTTAAACTATTAAATCCTAGAACATTATACAATACAAAATACTTTTCAAAAAATAATCAACTATACCGACACTATAGAGAAGAAAAGAAGTATGGAAAAGAAAAACCTGAGTGAGATAGAGAAAGCGTCCAACATCCTTTCTTCCTTCCATACTCCCTTATTTACCAAAAATCCTCTATTGTATATTAAAGCTTGTGAAATAATATAAGTGTGTTTGAGTATTAAAAGTTTGCGAAGTTTTCCCAAAGTCCTTCGGGGGTTCCCGAAAGGGAAACCTCTCTCCGTTAATCATGTAAGTTTTTATGATACTTATTTCCCGAAATTCCCCCCCCCCCCAAAAAAAAATATGTTATCTTTTTATGTTAAATTGTTAAATTTATGTAAATTTTTGTATGTGTTAAAAAATTTACCCTAAGTATATGGTTAGCTTCTTAACTTCTTAATAACGAGTGTGGATTAACCTATAAATTCCTAGGATTCTTGGCTTTTATAGTCCGCTTGATAAAAGGACGAAGTTGTTGCCAGTTTTATATCCGGGGTGTGGTTAAAGATGAAGTTGTTAAGAACACAGGTTAAGAAGAAGAGATGAACTGGGTAAATAAAAAACAAAAACAAAGATAAAAAATAAAAATAAAAATAAAAAATTAAAAAATAAAAATAAAACATGGGGAAAATAGGGAATTAAGTCATAAATTAGCATGATTTAACTAAATGAGAGAGGGAGTACTGAGTAGGATTTACAATATATTTGAAAACTCTTTATTTATTTACTCTTCCACTTACAATAGATATAATATTTTAATATTTATCATACTTTGTTGTTATTATATTTGAATTATTACATAATATATATATATATATATATATATCTAAGTGGGTTGGCACGCCACTTGCCCATACTTTCCATATATTATATATATATATATATATATATATTATATTTGTATTTGTATGTTAGTACATTTTTCTGTTAGTATTTTCATTATGTGTGTTACTTTTTGTCCTATAGACCATGATATATTAGGGTCTTGAGCTACACCTTCTCTTTTATACCATCTTTCTTCTATTTCTCTTTCTAATGCTCTTGCTAATTTATTAAATAGCTTTTTTCCTAATTCTTCATTAAATGTATTTCCACTAATGGTGCAATAGTAAAAATAGTCATTAACGAACTTCTTTATGTGTATCCAATTTGATATACTTAACTGTTCTAATTTTATTAAAACATTTCTTTGTAGAGCCAGTAAGCCACTATTTGGGTCTTCTCCTGTTAATAACACATGTATTTTGTTTGTGAAATTGTAAGGGTTTGGTCCTAATTCTATTAGTCCTTGGAATTCTTGTGGTTTAGTCTGTTTATAAGATTCTCATACTGCTTTACATGATTCTCCTAAAAAGGTTTCTAAATATCTATACATAGTCTCTGCGTCTATTTCTTGATAGTTTTTAATAAAATCTGCTACTACTATTCCTTTTCATAAATCTATTACTGTATTCCACATTTGTGGATCGTGTGCAGCTATATTTAATATTTTTCCTTTATTTTCTCCTTCTTGTAATCTAATGGGTTCTTCTATTGGCATTCTTTTTCCTACTGGTTTAATGTTATCTTTTATTTCTTGATCATGTCTAACCCATGATTTTCTAGGTAAATTTCCTGTACTGTAATTAATCTTTGGAGCTGATGTAGTTCTTTGAAACAGACTTGTACTATACAAGCTAGTTGCTTCATCCATTAGTTCTTTATAACTATTTAAGGATAGGGTGTCGTCTTTTTCCTCATTCATGTATTCGGATTCATCTATTCTATAAGCTAAATTATCATCCCTTTCTTCACACAATCTAAAGTGTTCTATTGTTTCCATTATATCCATCTTTCCTTTTTTACATCCTTTACATTTGAAAACTTTATTTTTATTTTCTGTGTATTGTCTTTTTGCTTCTTCTATAACACTGTCTACTTCATATCCTTCTTGTATTAACTCTATATTCACAAGTTCTTCTTGTTCTGTTTCTATGGTACTTTCTATTTCATTATCTTCTAATTCTCTTTGATTTGTATAATTATAATTTGTAAACCTAATAGATGTCTCTCCTTTTGAGCTAGAGTACATTAAGTGTTGTTCTGGAGCAAACACTTTGGGTTTACTTAGTTTATCTAAATTTCATTCTAATCCTGCATATTCTTCTGGATTTATCTTTATTGGTTTTATTAATTTTATTCCTTTATTACCCATTACTTCTACTACATCTTTTACTTGGAGTTTAAATTTTGTATTACTACTTAGAGTCATTTTTTCTATAAAACCTACACACATTAATAAATTATTTTCATTATTCATTTCTTCATACCCTTTGGTCTGGATTCCTATTTTAATATGTTTACCAAATTCTTTTAGATTTATTAAAAAGTCTGGGCTAATATAAAATATTCCACCATTATTTGTCATATCTACTTCTGTTAGTCCTATGATAGATTTCTTTAAGTCTGTCCATCGGTCATCATATAATACTACCATTACTTTAGATCATAAATTCTTTCTAGTTAATCCTTTTATTCCTATAACTATTAATCCCATGTGCATTAGCATTAATTTAGGATTTTTTTACTGTCTTTATAAAAGCAGGGTTTACCAAATTTAGGCTTGCAAAGTCTTCTCCTATAGCAGATATCCGTTCTTCTTTTCTTCTGTCTTTCCAACTCTACTACTACTGTCTTATATAGGACGTAGAAGAACCCAAAAGAACTGTTCCAAACTCACTACGTGGCCTTAATTATTAATGGCCGACAACTTGATAAGATTCCTTTAATAATGCAAGTCGGGTACTCATTGGACCCCATCGTCACATGCATCATTAAGTTCATCTTTTGACTTATATTACAGACTCAAATATTCTACCGACGTGTGCTCTGTCAACAGTTTTTCCCTCTTTTGAAGGGCAGTGATAAAGTGACAACATACTCATTATTACAGGACACATAGTGGGTATCCCCACCTAACATTTTGAATAATATACAATCTTCCTACCATATTAATTTTTGTCTTCTTGTTGGTCTATGCTTCTTTTGTCTTTTTCTAATTGTGACTTGTGACTTGTCTTTGATGAAGTTTCCTTGTAATGAAGTCTACCGAATTAATTCTTCACACCATACCATTGTTGAAATTTTTGCACTTCTTTTATTTGTTGTTCTTGTCTTGTAGGGTAAATTGAATGATTTGTCTTGTTACACTTCAGTTGTCTTTCTTCCTTGTGGTCTCAAATGAAGTCTTGAAAACATTTGTTAAGTGTCTAAGTTGTGTAATGCAATAGTATCAAAACTCATGCCTGAATCATTATCATCATAGCGATAATATAAGTGTGTTTAATTATTAAAAGTTTGCGAAGTTTTTCCAAAGTCCTTCGGGGGTTCCCGAAAGGGAAACCTCTCTCCGTTAATCATGTAAGTTTTTATGATACTTATTTTCCGAAATTTCCCCCCCAAAAAATATGTTATCTTTTTATGTTAAGTTGTTAAATTTATGTTAATTTTTGTATATGTGTTAAAAAATTTACCCTAAGTATATGGTTAGCTTCTTAACTTCTTAATAACGATTATGGATTAACCTGTAAATTCCTAGGATTCTTGGCTTTTATAGTCCACTTGATAAAAGGACGAAGTTGTTGCCAGTTTTATATCCGGGGTGTGGTTAAAGATGAAGTTGTTAAGAACACAGGTTAAGAAGAAGAGATGAACTGGGTAAATAAAAAACAAAAACAAAGATAAAAAAATAAAATAAAAAAAAAATATATATATATATATAAAGGTATTTATGAACAACACATGAAATTTTGTTCTCATAAATATTAATTCAGACTAACCAACTCAACATATTATTAATGAAAATCATATCAAAATACATGTTTGTAGCATTATTGAAATAATTTTTTTTAAAAAAGTCAACACCTTATTAATATAAATTTAAACTTACTAGAGTTTTTCCTAATATATCTATAAGTGATAATTTAGGGTGAATCATTTGTAATTTGAATTTTTCAAATTTCACACTTCAAAAGATTCATATCTTATTGAGGATGAAACTTCAATTTCTAATTGATTCAAACGATGATGCATATTATAACTAGTTTCATGTAATCAAGTTTCAAATATGAACACTTCATCTACACTGAGCTGCTCAATAGACTCCCACCAATCTTTTTGTCTTGTCATTTGTTCATAAGAGCTTTTTTTAGCAATCACAATGTCTTTTATGGCATCCAATTCTTCAAGCCTATTTTTGAGTGAATTCACTTTATTTCTAGCAGCATTCGCTTCTAGATTTGTATTTTCACTTAACTGCATATTAGGATTCTGAAAGCGAGAAATAACTGCATCAACAGTAGGGTGAAAAAATGAATGAGGCTTACCAGCAGGGGAAATCATCACTATTTCAATGTCAACATTGCATTATGTAATGAGTTCGCTAGCTTTTTTATACAAACCCTCACGACGCTTTGTAAATGTAGCTAACATGACATCCTTATTTTCAATTTTTTTCATTGGTATCTTTTGACGCCCTTTAGTCTTTTTTCTCTCCATGCCTAAATGAAACGTTTTCAGCAAATGATACTTATGAAAAATTGACATCGCACTTATTTATATACATCAATTTTTTTATTAAACGATATATAATTAATTTTTTAGTCAAACGATACAAATAAATATAATATTTTTATCATGAGAAAATTAGGAAATTAAGTTAAAGTTAGAAAATACATTTATAATTTTAAAAAAGACAAAACAATACTCCATTTAAAAAATAATAATTATATGATAAACAAAACAATATAGTAACAATAATAAATATGAGAGTTATCTATAATAGGAAATATCTTAATATTTTACATAAGTAAATTAAATTCAAATAGACAATAACAAATAATTGATTATAATAACATAAATTGCAAATTTAAGTAATTTTAAATTTAAAGTAAACTTAAATTATTTATATGCAGTAGCATTACATAAACATCGACTTGAATAAGATTCAAAGATTTAACTTTAATAGGAAATAAATTAATGAAATCCAATAATATAAAAGGAAATTATATAATGAAATAGCAAGATGAAGTTAACAAAGAATATAATTAGCTGTAAAATAAATCACATACCAATTTTTTTTTAGTTTTTTTTATGAGAAGCAAAATCAAAATCCTAATTTACTTTATTACAAAAAAATCTAAAGCTTAACCACAATAGGAAAATATATTAATGTTCTTACATAAATTGCCGTGCTACAATATTTAAATTTTTACGTAAAATCAAATCATTCATATGCACAGTAAATAACCGTTGACTTAAGTAGGATTCAAAAGTCTAATCTTAATAGGAAAATATATAAATGACGTACAACAATAAAGAAATAATATATATATATATATATATAGGGGAGGGGGGGGGGGCTGTAATGTATTTAGAAACATATTTATGTAATAAATACATGGTGTGCGGAATAGTTCAATTAGGCTGTATGTAGGACATATTGTTTTAATATCCTTTTAACAGTTTTATATTCAAAATACTTTTGTATTCTGATCATTTTTATCTCATGGATTGTTACTATCATAGATGTTGAATTCATGCTTACAATCATATAAGCCTTTTCTAAATCTTGTATAGATTTATCTAGATTATATAGAGCTTGGCGATGTTTCCATGCTCTTTTCCTTACTTGATACAAGTGATATTGTATATGTTTCATTTTTGAAACCTATTTTTAAACATACTTGTTTTGATCATAATTTATTTTAATTCCCTGTAGGTATTAAGTATTTCTTTTAATGTTGAAAGATATGACAAAAATATAATATAATTTGTGTTTAAAGATAATACTTATGAAATATAGAGTTTTAATGTATATACCTTTCTCTCTTTTGTTTCACAAAAAAGTTCCTATCACCACCGCAGCAGTTCTCCTTTCCGGCTATATACAATTTTTCGCCTCCATGACCTCAGTCTACTCAGCTACTTTCTTACTGTTTCTCCATTAGGCGGAAGATCGCAACCTGCACTTTGAACTCAACTTTGAAAATATAGAGAAGAGAGGTATACAAACCAAACTTATTATTTCATAATATTATCTTAACATACAAACCATACCTATTTTTGCATATCTAAGACTTAAAAGAAAATACTTTTCCCTGGCAGGAGAAGTTTCTTACTCACTTAAGAAGGTACCTAACATTTTCTCTATTGGGAGAGTTATAGGGAAATGTAGTCTACCTTACTAGTGTGTTTTTCATCTCCTTTTATCGATAGAAGAAGGGACTAATTATTACAATTTTATTTTGCAAGGACCTCCCACAAAACTTTGGTAATTCTTCTTTTAGTCCTTCAATCATCTTTGTGAAGATGCTGATGGCCGACAATAGTGGGTATCTCTTTTTTACTAAAGAGATAAGCTTTGGGAAGAGATAAGATGTTTTTCTCTTTCTTTATGACGTAAGTGCTTACGTCTTCTTCTATCTGCTACATTATTGTCTCTTTACAGTTGTCTATTCTTCTTAGAGGCTTTTATTCTGATAATTCTTCTGTCGGTGCTGAATGTTTATGTTCTAGAAACTTGCATGCAAGCTTTCAGGTTTCTTCCGTGGCTTCAATTCTGTGAAGCTCAATATCAAGAATCTTCTCCTTTAGTATTGAAGATTTGGTCTCATTAGGACCCAATAATCATGATCAATGACTTTGTAATTTTCATTGTAAAATCGTTTGAGAATAAAATATATTGCTTTTATTCCTAACGCTCTTTTGGTTTGTATCCATTTTTTATTAAGGTGTGGGAGTTTTTTATCAACTCCTGTTGCCTTGATATTAAAGTCCTTTAATTTTTCCACCGTTATATAATGAATCGTTGGAAAAAATAGTTGCAAGTCCTTGCTTTCCATGGCAATGCTGAAGAATCTACAATAGACTCCATCGCCTTGTGCATAATTTTTAACTGAATTTATCAGTTGTTTTGGTAACTTGGATAACTCCTGGAGATCAGGTTTTGTATAAATCCTGTCAAGGTATCCAAGTTCGAATAATTGGGCAGCAAATCACGGTGATCTGTTGGAAAATATCGAAATTCTTGGAAATAGATTGCTTGTTCCCAGAATTCCGAATGTTTCTCCACTTTCTTCAGGGAGACCATAAATATATCTTATAAAGGCAAGATATTCTTCTTCCTTGGGATTCTGCTTTCCAACCTGGAAAGAAGAAAACTTTGGTTCCAGATGGAAATTTGTTAGTACTGCTTTTTGGTTTCCCAGAAACGATTTTTTCAACTTTCGTTGTGGATGTGCCTTTTTCATCCCTTGAGGGATTAGCATCTTTTTAGTTGCTAGGCTTTTACCTTTGTCTTTAGACTCAGGCTTCGGCATATCCGACCTTACCGATGAGATGTTTGTGGCACTAGATGCTAGTGGGACATCTCCTGCCATTTTATTGGGAGTAATATCCCCGGCGGATTTTGAATTCCCTCTTGGACATGTGTCCAAATATTCACACAGTAATAAAAATTCATTCATATTCTCAGCCTGATCTTCGCTGAGCTGATTGATTTCATACTGCATTTTTCTTGCTTGTTCAGAAAAGCTTGCTAGTTCATCTCTGATGGTGAATAATTTGTGGCTTTTATCATCTATGGACTTTTCCACATTTTGTATTTTTTCATATATCCTGTTAATCAGGATCTGTGTTCGATTGTCCATATTGGACATTCCTGGAGAGAAAATCTGCAAAAGAATTATCAACTCTTTTAATATGTTCTATTTTAAAAGAATAGAACGATAATAAAACCTGCCACCTATGCAATCTCCTGTATTGCGGTTCTAATGGAAGTTTGTTTGAAATTAGACCTGACACCTGTGTATTATCAGTTCTAATAATAAATTGTTTAGGTAGAAGGAAAGCTGAAAATTTCCTAATTCCCCTAACAATAGCTAGTAATTCCTTTTCATTTGTGGAATATCTTGCTTGCAATAATGCACCCCAATGATAGTCTGAAACATTCGTTTGTAGTACCAGATTATCACTTTCTTCTGGTAATCTTAATTTAGGTAGTTTGGAGCATTCTTCCTTTAGTTGTTTAACACATTGGGTGTGTTCTTCAGTCCATCCAAGTCTATTGGATTTCCTTATTAATTTTTGCAAAAAATTCCTTTTTCTTGTTAGATCAGGAATAAATTCTCCTGCATAATTTAAATATCCTAGGAATTTTTGTATTTCCTGTTTAGTGGTTAATTTATCAGGAAATTCTACTATCTTTTTTTGAAATATGGGATTGTAGTTCAATTCCATTTTTGAAAATAATCATTCCTAAGAAATCTATTTCATTTTGATTTATTTCTGCCTTCTTTTGGCTTAATATTATTCCATTTTTCAAACATATGTCTTAAAATTCTTTTAGATGCTTTAAATGTTCTTGGTAAGTTTTAGAACATATTAATATATCATCTATATAGACGATTAAATATTCTTTTTCAGAAAATATTTTGTCCATTTTTCTTTGAAAAATTTGTGGAGCATTTTTTAAACTGAAAAGCATAACTAACCATTCGTAATGTCCATTAGGCGTACTAAAAGCCATTAATGGGATTGATTCTTCTGATAAGTTTATTTGCCAAAATTTACTTTTGTAGTAGAATTTTGAAAAATAAGTTTTTCCTTTTGCAAGATTTATTAAATTGTTTTTATTTGGGATGAAATATCCATCAAATATACAATTTTTATTTAGCTCTTTATAATTTATTACCATAGCTCTTTATAATTTATTACCATATGAGTTTTTCGTCTTTTTATCTCAGCATGGTTTCTTACCATAAATGCTGGACTACTGTGAGGACTTCGACTAAACCTAATAAGTTTTAGGTTGATTAATTCTTTTAGTTGAATTTTAAATTCAATTTTATCATCTTCATTGTAGAGCATGAGTTTTACTCTAATGATGATACTTGGATCTTTAAGTGTTAAAATGACCTTTTCTTGGTTCCTTTCCCATTTTTCTAAAGGATTTTCGCCATAAGATTTCTATAAATTTTCTTTGATCTGTTCTAGATTAAGACATTTACAAGAGTTTTTTCTAAGTTTTTCCAAATATCTTCTCTTATAGTTTCCTTTTTCTTTTTCAAGATAATATGGATTTTGTTTTCTTGGGACTTTGATAAAATATCCGCAAGGAGTTTTAAGACTTATTATATATATTGTTTGATGATAATCCTGAAATTGTTGTAGAACATCATTACCCAATAATAAATCGGTTTTCAATTTATCGTAGGCAAATATCTTATTTATAGAAACAATTTTTTATCCTAAAATTATTTCTACCTTTTCTTTTGATTTATTTAGTCTTTCTTTTACTCCTGTGATTCCTATCATTGAAATATTATTTTTATTGGTATCCCAATCTTTTATTAAAAATGATTTTGCTAAATTAGCTTCTGATCCATTGTCTATTTGACAAGAAGTTGTTAGTTTAGTATCATAGAATGTTAGTTCTATGAAAACTGATATTCTGAAAGATATTTCTTTTGGCATTTTAATTTTTTGGAATAAAACAAGTCTCATTCTTATAGCTCATTTCTATTCCATTTTTTCCTATACTATAGTCATTCAGACTATCGAGGAACATATTCCCTAAAATTAGGTTATGATCACTTTCGTGATTTGTAATATAACAGGGGACTGTTATTCTTATATTATCTAGTTGTATAGGTAAGTCTATCATATTTACACAACTATAATTATTTCCTTCAAAGGTT
Organism: Solanum pinnatisectum; assembly: GCA_035578085.1. Classification (NCBI taxonomy): domain Eukaryota; kingdom Viridiplantae; phylum Streptophyta; class Magnoliopsida; order Solanales; family Solanaceae; genus Solanum; species Solanum pinnatisectum. The sequence goes on from CM069087.1 coordinate 7,696,877, forward strand.
TGTAAATGTAAGGAGTACCTTCATATATTGGTAATCCCTCCAATATATTTTCTTTGATGTGATTTGCTGTAGCACCTGTTTGTATCAAGATTTCTTGTTTTTTCCATTTACTTCCGTTAAAAATTCTTCCTGAAATTCTAGAAATGTTAGTAATTTCAAGATTTTTTTAACATATCTATTGGAAATGCTTTTCTTTATGGAATTTCTTCTATATTCTAAAGAAAGTCTAGGATTATGGTTAGAACTTCCTATTTCTCTTGTTTTTCCAAAATGGATTTCATATTCATCTGGAATAATTGCTTGTTGAATTTCGGCTTCAACTATCCTTGCAATTCCCATGCATTCTTGATCGATTTTAATCATTTCCTTATTTTTGTATACACTCCCATAATTGGAATTTGTAACCGTATACAATGCTTGGTAGTATATACTCATAATATGATTACCGGGTTTAAATAGGTCATTCCTCTTAACCTGAAAATGCAAACTTAATGCATCATTAAAATCTGCATCATTTAGTAAAATACAGTATTTTGGATAATAGGTAAACAGAAGCTTGGTGTAAGCTAAGTTTCCTTCAACTATACCAAGATTTCCTTCTCTGGCATTTATGAACCTTTCATCTGAAAGATTGATGACAATAGGGCAATTAATCCCTTCCTTAAATGTTGATTTAACTAAAATTTGGATTCCTCCAAGATGTACATAATTCATTTTCTTTCTTTTCCTTTTAGGAATTTTTCTTATGATCTGTTCGATCATCGGTTTTGTTAAAAAGATTTAACTTATGTTTTTCTGTAGTTTGGGTAATTTCTATTACCTTTTCTACTTCTTGATATTCATGATAAGAAATTTTATTTCTTGCAAACATTCTTTGTATTTTACTGAATATGTTATCTTCAGTTTTTAACCTAAATTGTAATCCTTGGATTTTTCTTAACAATTCTCCATCGAATGTTGCTTTTAAAGCATAACCCCTTTGGTCTTCTTCAGTCTCAATAAATTGTACTGAATTTTTTGTTTCTTCTTGAATTTCTTTATTCATCTAATCAGAATCTTCTGATCTAGTTGAATATTCTTCATATAATTCTTCATAAAATTCATCACTTTTTATAGACGTTATTGATTCTAAATCTGAATCAATTTCTTATCTATCTAATCTTGATATTTTACATATTTTTTGTTACATTCGTAGCTCTTATGTCCTTCTTCGCCACAATTGTAACATTTACACTTTTCTTTTGTTTGTTTAAAATTATTTTTCTTTCAATAATACCTCCTTTTAGGTATATAATTTTTCTTTGAAATATTTCTTCTTTTTATAAGGCTTTTCTTGAGTTTTCTTCTCTTTTTATATGGTCTTTCATTGCATCCCCATTGAGTTGCTGCATTTGTATCCAGACAATAAATCTGGGTATTAATTCTTTTAGCTTTTCTTTGAACATTATGTGCCATACATAATTGTCCAAGTCTATTATTTAAAAAAGATATTCTCTGTCCAAGAGTATCCTTTTCTTTATTTTCTTTTTCGTATTCTTCTCTAAAATATTTGGCCCAAAAGCCTGGTAATTTTTGATGATATTTTTCAAGGTAAGGTATCATTTCCTTACTGCTATCAAATATTTTATAATAATATTCTTCGAATTCACAAGTGTATTCTTGAATATAACTCATTTTGCATATTTGCAATTTTTCTAATTGTTCTTTTGCAATTATTCTTAATTTTTCTCGGTTTAGAGGGGGGCTTCCTTCTCCACCTAAGAATTCGTTTCCTATGAATTGTACAATGGTTCTTATTCCTTCTTGAAGGGAATTTCTGCAACCTTCTATTGTACTGTTTTTAATGATTTCTTTGGCATCATTAGATAATCCTATATGCCAATTACTGACTTTTTCAGTAAATGTATTTATTATGATGATATATTTTTCTTCATCGGTATAATTTATTCCTTTTCCTAATAGGAAGAAGAGAAACATATTTTGTGCTCATAAATCTAGATCTGTTTCTGGTTCTCTTTTGCAGTCTAGATTTAAAAATTGGGTTGTTCCTACATCTTCTGTCGGGAGTATGTTAGGCATGTATTTGGACTTATTATTATGATATTGGCTTACAAAGTCCTTATTTCTTTTTGCTTTAGAAGCAAAATTCTTTTCAGAATCATATTCTAATTCTTGTTCTCTTTTTAAGGTGTTAGATCTTTTCCCTTGTTCAAAGTTTCCTTAGGGTCAACCTGTATCACCTTTGTTCATTAGAACTTTTAATTTTAGATCTGAAATATCTAGATCTTCTAATGCATAGACTAATTCATCTATGTCATTCATTTTTCATTATCTTCAAGATTTTCATCTTTTTCATTTTTTTCATAATTTTCTTCTTCTTCTACTTTCTTTTTACCAGATTGTTCTGATTCTTGAACTTTTTGTTTTTTCAAGAATTCTTCTATTAGCTTTTCATCTAAGCTACCTTTTTGATATGAACCTTTTCTAGCGAATTTTTCTGCTAAGAGTTCATTTATATATTTTTGACTTAAGTTTTTGTCAATTTTTTCTATTATATTTGTTATTCTTCCAAGAAGATTTTCTTTAATTGATTTTATTTCAGTTTCTATTAATTTTAACCTAAGGGCTATTTGTTTATGACTTTCAAGCAAATCATTTAGTAGCTCTATAGCTTCTTTTAAGCTCATTTTTTATTTATTAAGATAAATAGTAATCAGATGTATCCATTATACCTGTTACTTCTTCATATCCGAATACTATGTATTCCATTGGAAAGTTCCTTTCAAAATCTTCTTCAGATAGTTCATAGACTATTTTTTCATCAATTGCTTTTAGTATAGTTACTAAGGTTTTTTGCCCTAAATAACATAAAGGGCTTATTATCATTGTCCTATTTTTTTTTATTCAAATATGAAATTTTCTGTGGAACATGTTAAATGTAGTTGTCAAAAAAATTATGAATATATATAATTAGAAGGGAGTAAATAAAAATAAATTTATGATTTAAGTTTTATGTATTTAGTATTTAAAAGAGTATTAAACCTATTATACTTTTGAAGTGGTGAATTATTACCTGCTATTGTTATAATTTTAGTATTTTTTTTTACATATATATAATCCGTGTTAGAATTGTTTTTTTACGTCATCATCATTTTAAATAAGTGATGGTGCCTCCGTACTACGAAATCAATAAATAGCCTACACGTGGTCGTCTAAGGCTACTTCCGTAAATAAATAAAAAATGAGGGCCACTTCTAACCCCCAAATTTTTTGTTTTAAAAAAAAACAAAAAACAATTTTGTGTCATCTTTCCGGTTCTACCTAGGTGAGTTCTTCTGTTTAGTTCAGTTTCTTCTTTATAATTAATTCTGATTTCTTTAGATTTTGTGTTATCTTTTCTTCTTCTGAATTTTCCTTGTGAGCTTTGGGTGTTCTCCGACTCTTGTTCTACCTTTTTCTTTGTTGCTTTATTCTTGAAGGATTCCATAGATGGCTTTTCCATTGCTCTTTTTTATTAGCCATTTCAATGTTTTGTATTTTGAAAGTAAAATATTCAAATTTGGTGTTCTCTAATTTTGACTGAGTCTGCATGTGTTAGCTATGTTGGAATCCAAGAAAGAAAAATTTACCGGAGAGTTTTACGAGAGAATAAAAAAACTCTGTTATTGTGGAAGAGTTTCAACCGAGGGAGGCATAGATTTTACATTTTTAAATTGAACTTGCAAAAAATTTTCAATTTGTTTTTCTCGGTGAAAGATGTTTAAACTAGGCTTAGTCAGAAGTTGTTCATAATTCAAGTGAGAAAATTATTTGTTTGTGTATTTTGTCGTCCACCAACTGAAACAAGTGAATTGTTGAAGATTGCAGTAAAAACAAATTTCTCTTTTTCATTCTGTAGGTAAATATACGTTACAACTTCCCTTTGATAATCAACATTTCCCTTTTCATCTTCCAGCATCACTCTTTTTTAGTAAAAATATTTGCAGGTTATTTAACCCTTTTTGCAATCACTTTGAGCACGGGTAAAATGTTCATCCTAATCGTCAATCAAGGAAGAAGAAGTAATAAAAGGGGTTTCTTTTTCGTTCTATGTTTGGTGATTTTCAATGGATTGCACAGGTGATTTGATTTTCAGACACACATACCGCATCTTGCACTTATGAGTTTGATATAAATATTGGATGCTATAAAATTTTAATAAGATGTTGGTCGTCAGTTACTCTTGAGAGTTATCGTACAGCTTAATTTATTCCTTGTGGTATTGTACTGGCATTTGCTGCATGTACATTGCTAGATTTTCCTGGTAATTCTAACATTGTAATATATTCAGCAAATTTTTTTATCCGACTTATTTGATACTCAAATGAGATGGGTAATAAGAATGAGATATCAAGGTGACTAAAATTTCAGAATTCTCTCTTTTTGCACGACTATAGTGAAAATTGAGAGCTTTCATTCCAAGTTCTCTTATTTGGTTCATACAGTAGCAGCTAAAAATGCTCGCATCTGGATATCATCTCAGCTACACTTATACTTCTTATTAAATCTTCCGTGCCATATATTTTTGGATTTAGGTTTCCCGCTCAGACTCCTTGCTTATTTATCTCAACAAAATTTTTCAAGTACAGAGGCAATCTCGGTCTTGTTACAATTATTTCACCTCAATGATTCCACACGATTGTCTTTCTGTTCTAATTTTGAGTCATCAAAACTATGGAGATTACACATTTTTGTAATTTTGTTTATCCTTGAAGAGAATTGCATGTTTTTGGTCCTTATCGAGAGAGATACTAGGGAATCTTGCTGCACAATTTAGGTGCCCAACCTCTTATTACTTCCACTTCTAAAGTCAGTCGTAATTTGGCAAAGAGGACTCTCTTGTGCTTCCATTCCTTCTTATTGTACTTCTAGCTCAACCTGACTCGGATAGCAAGAAGTGGGTCAACACCAACTGCAAAACATTGAATACTTTCATGCAATAAAAAAAAGAATAATTTGTTGATTTTCCGTATCTGTTTTTCCTGCAATGTGTCTGCTCTTCGCGTAAAAGCTCCCCTAGGTTCTTGCAATGATGGTTAACAACTCAAGGATCATCGAGTGTATTTTCCGTGTAACAAATTTTTTACTTCTTTGTTATTTGTTTAACCAAGATCTTAATACTCTTTGTGAAACTTTGTCATATATACCATTATACCACCTCTCCTCTGTGATGTTTTTTTCATATAGATTTTTTTATCGTTCAGCTGACAATCAGAAATGACAGAGACATATGGTAGATATGCAACAACTGTTGAAACGAAAGATGAATTGCATGAGGTGCGGTTGTTGATGAATGTAAAGCATCAGAAAGTAAAGAAAAATTTGAAATTTCTGAACTTGTGAGGATTTCAGGACGTACAGGTACCGATAAATAATTAAACCACGTACTTCTTTACACATGTCTTTAAATATCTCTGTACTGATTGTTTAGCAACTGCTTTGAGGAACAAGAACAACTACCAAGTGCCATGGTCGGATTCAGGGTCATAAAATTACACCATAAAATATTAAAAATAACTAAAATGTTCCATCTTTGGCTTCTTCGACTCTAATAGCTTCTTAGATGACTCTAATAGAATGAGGGCTCTCATTTGAGCATGTCGCATTGAATTCATAGCTCAAAATAAACAATATATCTATGCGGAGTGCTCTTTTCTGATTCTACAAGAGAAAATATGATAATATCATAAAGTGTGATAGCTTAGTTCATAGCACTACCGAGAGTTGTATACCGCATCATGGACTATTTGAATCTCCTTCCATATTTGAATTGTTTTTGCCGAAATGTAATGCTTCCTCTTAGTTACATAGTAAAATTGCAATGACTGATTTCAGAAATTTGGCTAGCCACCATCTCAATTGACTGCACAGAATTGAATTTTTAATTGTTCATGTCTTTAGTATGTACTGGTTATGCCACCATTTGGGAACCTATTATCTGTTGCAAAGTATAGTTAATAATTGTTTCTGTTGCTACACCCTCCCTTTTTGTTCATTACATCTAATCCAGGGAATGCCTGGATAGATTTAATATAAGCAAATTGAAACTCAATGTAGATACAATGAGTTGATAAATGAAGCAGATTTGACAGTTTACAGTTGCATTTCAAGATAAATAAAAACTTACTACAACAACAATAACACAACCGGTGTAATCTGACTAAGTAGAGTTATGGGGAGGTAAAGACTAAAGTGTACATAGACTTTACCGCTACCTTGGAGATAGAGAGACTCTTTCCGATAGATCCTCAGCTAGATTTAAAAAAACTCACTCATATGAGACAGGAATTTCTTGTTATACAGCATGTGTTTGTACCCAACCACCAAAGCTGAAACTATACATATAATCTTTACACCAGTTTAAGCTATGGAGGACACAAGCATTGTCAGGAAACATTCCTCCATGCACCTTCAACAACCCTTCACTATATTTGTGCAAAGACGATGAAGTTGGGATTCATATCAGGAGTTTTATTTTGTTCAAAAAGTTGTGATATCATAAGATAAATGAGCTTTGTTATAGTTTCCTGAAATACAAGTGGACCTTTGGGGAAGAAGTATGTGGTACTACTTCCATAACCTTCAGCTTATGAATGACCAATAAAGACCGATATGTTTAAAGAAAACGGCATACTTAGCCTTTCTACCAAGCTTTCAGTATAATTCTTCTCAAACTAAATGTAACTTACTATAATATGTTCATATCATTTTATCTTTATTTGCATCTCTATACTTAGGGCACCTTTATCTAGTAATATATATAATACTCAACATCCGTCTTTAGGAACAATATTTTTTTAAGAACTTATAAAATGACAATGCAAGTGCTTACTGTACTTGACATTCACAAATTTTATCAGGCACAATATACTAAAATTAATGAATTTATATTGAAAGGTTGCCTGCTTAAATTAAAAGATTGTCCCTTCAATTAAATATGAAGTTGATTACTCCCTTCATTTTTATTTATATGTCGAGAAAAGACATAAATTGACACCTGAAGTTGTTCCGAATTTTTAAAAAGACATCTTAACTATACGGGTGTCCTATTACCCCATAAAAGTCTTAAATATCGTTGTAAAAGGGCCATTTTGACCCATTTTCTCAACTGGTTTGTTAACATGCACAACACTTGTGTGAAGGTTTGTTTTTTCTGATAAAAACCAATTAAAAAGTGCCACATTTCGCTTATTTTCTTTATTAATTATTTACGTGCTTTAAATCATCTTCTTCGCCAAAACATTACCATTTCAAACTCAGCATTACCATTTTCAAGCTCTTCTTTATAATCATCTCCATTAACAACTTCCTTAAAGTCTCAATTGAGCAATCAATTCTCAAATTCCCTCTATTTCGAAACCCTAATTTGACTGAAAAACTCGAACCCAACAAAAATTGTTGGGTGAAGTGAGAAAATACTAAAACAAATTCAACCCAAAAACAGAGAAAGACAAAAATCAAAGCAAAACCCAATTACAACACCATGAAAGAGAAATAAAAAGAGAAAAAAAAAATTCACAGAAAAAGATAATTATATACTGAAAGCGAGAAGAAGATCTGATTAGCGGAAAGAATAGGGATAAATAGAGATTGAAGGAAAGGATTTTATATTGATAAATAAATAAAATGTGTGTGAAAATGTCGAATTTGGCTGGGGAGAGAAATTAATTTAGGAACATTTTTTAGTTTTAATGGAAATATAGATATAGCTTGTGTATCACACGTGAGCATCACTTTTTGAAACAAATTGGGTCGGATTGGAATTAGCGTGAGCCTCACGCATGTCTTACCAGGTGAGGAAATGGCCCTAAATGACCCTTTTACAACGATGTTCAATACTTTTGTGGGGTAATAGGACGCCCGCAAAGTTAAGGTGTCTTTTTGAAAATTCGTGACAACTTCAACAGTGACTTTATGTCTTTTCTCTTTATATATCACAATTTTAGGTTCACTTTTTTAACAATTTAGATAAGTTTATCATTGTATTCTTATTTAGTGTTCTTTTGAAGTCAAATTATCAATAAACAAATATGAAGTAATTTACTTTGATTAACTAATTTGATCAATGAACATTATTCAATTTTTAGTTTTTCTATGTTGGATAAACGTATACTTTCAAGGCTAATAACTTATAAAGGTAAAATAGAAAAAAATAGTACTCCCTCCATTTCATATTAATTGAATTGTTGAGACATTTTTCATTTTTCAAATTAACTTAATTGTTCAATTTTCAAGACTATTTTTAGAATTTTTTTTCCAATTTTACCCTTCATTAGTTAGTATTGGAATTAGTTATTAATTAATGTTTAGTTATTTTAATCATAAATTTGACAATAATTAGTAAGGGTAAAAATGAAAAGTTATACCTAATTTATGTCTTAATCTTCTTTTCTTAAAGGATGTGAAACACCTCAATAATTCAATTAATTTGAAATGGAGGGAGTATCATTTATGCATTAATTTTGTGAAATGATACAAACGTAACTCTGTGAAAGTGAGTTGGTGGTCTCGCTTACGAACTTTTCAAACCAACTTTATTCTTTCACCATTTTCAACTTTTGAAGTTTGAAATTGAAAATTCGAACCATATTTTTACAAATTGAACTTAAAAAAAAATGTTGTTCTTGAGTTTATGACATGATATTTCACTTTGTATTAAAAAAACAATTTATATATATACAATTTTGCGTACAATTAGACAATTAAAAATCAAATGACGATATCAGAGTTATATGTAGTTGAATGATAGATTGACATACCATGAAATAAAGAACAAAGCTTTTATGTGATTGACCTTTTTACTTTTAGTTGTGATTTCAAATAATTAAAATTATTATGGGCGGAACTAAATGGAACATGTAACTTATTTCAAACCCTATTAAGCAAAAAAATTATCCTATATATTCAAAATTAAAATTATTTTAATGAACATATACTAGCTAGTAAATATTGAATCTCTTTATTTTCTTGGTACTGAAATTTTACTAATAGCAAGGATATGGATGATATTTAAGCATAACAAAGAGATAAACCTAATGGACATTTGGGGTGTGTTTGGTACGAAGGAAAATATTTTCCATGGAAAATATTTTATAGAAAAAGTTTTCCTGGAAAACAAGTAGATTGACTTATTTTTTCATATTTGGTTGGTGAGTAGAAAATATTTTCCGGAAAAGATTTTTTAGTGTTTGATTTATGAATGAAAAGAAAAATTTTAGAAAATATCTTTTATTTTTACTACAGAGTAGAAAATAATTTTTGAATTGAAATTGAAACTATTTTTTAAAAATACACTTAATTTTTTTTTTGGGGGGGGGGGAGGTGGGGTGGTGGGGCTAGTGGGGGGGTCAGGGGTAGGGGTGGGGTTGTCACACCCCGAGCCTACACCCCAGACGTGGCTGGCACATGAGAACCATTGTTGGCTCCAAGCAAACCCTTGGTCTGGCTTACTTACTCAGCGGAAGACTCTAAGCATTACTACAAAGATCAAATGCACTTACTCAATTGTTAAATAAAATTACTTAGAATGTTTAAAAGTCAACATTCAACTTGGTCAAAATGGCAACTCAAGTCTTAATATATGAAATGATAATGTAAAGACAACTGAACTACTAACTGTCTATGAAACCTCTAAAACAAAGAGGGATGTCGGGACAAGACCCCTCGATCATCCTAATAATGAAATACTGAAAGCAAAGCAAAAGGAGTCCTTCGGAATGCAAGGAGGCTTACCAACTGACTCTGAGTGCTTAACTGGATCAACAAGGCGCTAAGTGATGATCCTGATTACTTGCGTTTGCATCATAAGACAATGCAGACCAACTGACATCAGTACATTGAATGTATGAGTATGAGAGTTGGAATGCTAAACACAACATAGGCTTGAAAAGAGTCTGAAAGGAACACTTACCTTGGCTTTACTCAACTCCTGAATAACTTAACTCAATATAAAGCAATAAAGCATATGCAGTATATAGAAAGCTTGTAAAAACAGTGGAAAACAACTTAGTTCATTAAAGAAAATGCAATAACAAACTCAACTTTACTCATATAATAAAATAATATAGTTTTTGTGAGAGTTTCTCTAACCGACAACCACTACTATGGGTCTAAGTGGTGATACAACGTCTTGCCCACGCTGCTAGAATTGTCCTATACTTTGCCGTTATATAGAACTCTTTAACTAAGTGGATCCACTAGTCTATGCTAAAAAGCAACTTAAGGAGTCATCTAAAAAGTATGATCCTTTACTACCCATGATGGCTACATGATTTATGGAGACTTGAGTTGATATGAACTCGCATCCCCATATCGGTGCTCAATACTACTACCAAAATATACTTAGCTCATTTGTTTGTAAAAACAAAACTCTTTCTTTGATTTGAGATAATTATTCAAAGCTTAGCTTAAAAGATCTCTTGGAAATCAGTGTTTTCCTTTCTTGTTCAAATGTGAAAAACATTTTAAACTCTTGAGAATACTTAGTTCCATTATAACTTTTGGACAAATGAACTCAAATCTTTACTTTTTGCTTAACTTAAAACTTAAGTCTTAAAACAAAGTTAAAACGTTTGTGAAAGACTTTTGAAAACTTTATAAACTTCTCTTGACTTGTTTTTTAACTTCTCGACTTGACTCTTAACTTTCCTTGAATTTGATTATGGATTCAAGGTTCATGATCTCATGTTTATGGATGATTTCATGATGTTTAGATGTACCTAAGAGTGTTGGAATCAACTAGAAAACATAGGTATACTGATAAGGAACTAGTATCAAAAAATGGGGGAAGAATGGGAAGAACTGGCGTCCCTGGCGCTCTGAGAGGCGCAGGGTGCCTGCCCTTGAAATTCAGAGATTAGGTTGGGGTGCTCTAGCTGGCGCAACACCCCAAAGCCTAACATTCAAAGAACCCTTTTTGGGGCTCTGAGAGGCGTGCCGCGCCAGGACCCTCCCTAGGTGTTCCCCAACTTTTCTTCTTCGTTTTTCATCTCTAAATCCTATAATTTCACTTGGTTCTATCCCCAAACACTTATAATCGATTATACCCTCAATATATACTAGATTCAACTCAAAATTTCACCTGAAAACATGAATCAAATCTCAAGAAAACGCCAACAACACAACCCACAAGAATTCAAATGAATTTCATCAAGAACTCAATGGATTTACTTTCAAATCAATATAACTTTGCTGAATTGAATCATGTTTGGCGCGTGAGTGAACTAACCCAATGCTATATGATCTTACATACCTCGTAGGGATCACCCCTTGATGAAATCCACAAGAGAAATCCTTACGAATGATGATCTTGGCTCTTTTTTCCTTTATTCTCCTCTTGCGTTCTTTCTCCAAAAAACCTAGCTCTATTTTTCAAAAGCGTAAACTGACCAATTTCAGTTTAGACCCTTAGATAATTGCCAAAAACGAAATTAAAATAATAGGGTAAGGAAAAGACCAAACTACCCTTCCAAAATTCGGATTGGACTTTCCTTATCCAAACAACCCAACTTCCAAAGTACATATCTCACTCATACGAACTCATAATCGCGCAAACTCGGTGGCGTTGGAAAGATAATTCAATGATATTTTCTACGGTATCTGGAAACACACCTGACTCATCTTGAGTATGAGTTATGGTCGTTTGAAGTTGACCAAAACTTATTCTTAACTTAACTTAAACAAATTTCCAGATTTTCATTATTTCCAAAAATCACTATTTCCAATTCTTAACTTCTTCCTAGTTATTTCAATTTGCGAGATGTTACAATATCTCCCCCTTGGAAACATTCGTCCTCAAATGAGATTACTCTTACTAGGTTAAGGGTGTAACATCAACCATTCAGTTCAAACACCCAACAAGCAAATGCAAGAACAACATGCAAACTTATAAATAAATACCAAGAAAAAGATTAGTACCTTAATTTGGAACTTCTCCGAATTCGAAGAGATGTGGATATCTCTTCTTTATGTCCTCCTCAGCTTCCCATGTAGCTTCTTCAACAAATTAATTCCTCCAAAGAACTTTGACTGATGCTATCTCTTTTGTCCTCAACTGGCGAACCTGGCGGTCTAAAATCTGAACACAAATCTCCTCATAAGATACGCTATCCTTGATACCAATATCTTCAGTTGGTATGATAAGTGAAGGATCACCTATGCACTTCTCCAACATGGAAATATGAAATACCGAATGAACCACTGCTAACTCTTGTGGTAGCTTCAACTTATAAGCTACATTGCCAATCCTCTTAGATATTTTGTAAGGACCAATATACCGGGGACTAAGCTTCCCCTTCTTACCAAATCTCATAACACCCTTCAGGGGTGAAACTTTCAAGTAAACCCAATCATCTACTTTGAATTCTAACTCCCTTCTCCTAACATAAGTGTAGGATTTCTAACGACTCAACGCCATTGTCAACCTATCTTGAATGACTTTCATTTTCTCCATAGCTTAATGAACTAAGTTTGGTCCTATCAACCCAACTTCACCAACTTCAAACCATCCAATAGGAGATCTATATCTTCTCCCATAAAGAGCTTCATAAGGAGCCATTTGGATGCTAGAGTGGTAACTATTGTTGTAAGCAAACTCAATAAGAGGTAGGTGATCATCCCAATTATCATTGAAATCAATCACACAGGCTCTCAACATATACTCTAAGGTATGAATAGTGCGCTCTGCTTGCCCATTTATCTGAGGATGAAATGTAGTACTTAAGTTCACCTTTGAACCCAAACCTTTTTGGAATGACTTCCAAAACTGTGCAGTAATTGCGCATCTCTGTCTGAAATAATGGAGACCGAAACTCCATAAAGTCTTACTTCCTCTTGAAGATACAATTTAGTATAGTCTTCTACTGAATGGGTAGTCTTTACTGGCAAAAAAGTGGGCTAGTTTTGTCATTCTATCGACAATCACCCAAATAGAATCATGCTGCCTGCGAGACCTTGGTAAACCTGTGATGAAGTCCATATTAATCATCTCCCACTTCTATTTCGGAAGTTCTATATTTTGGGCCAAACCACCGGGCCTTTGATGCTCTACTTTAACTTGTTGGTATTTCAGACACTTAGCAACAAATTCTGTAATGCCTTTTTTCATGCTACTCCACCAATATACTTCTCTCAAATCGAGATATATATTTGTGGAACCCGGATGAATGGAATATCTGCAGCTATGAGCTTCCTTCATGATCCTCTCTTGGAGTCCATCCACCTTTGGTACACACAATCTACCTTGATATCTCAATACGCCATCTCCCCTTTGTTCAAAAGCTAATACTTTTTGCCTATGAACATTTGCCTTCAATTCAAGCGAAATAAGATCTTGGTCTTGCTTTTCTTTCACTTCTGACACTAATGAAGATTTAGCCCCATTCATCACCACTACTCTTCCTTCTGTGGAATCCATCAGTCGGACCCCTAAGCGTGCAAGTCTATGCACATCTTTCGCTAACTCTCTCTTTTCTTCCTCAACATGGGTGATACTACCCATAAAAAACCTGCTTAAAGCATCAGCAACCACATTAGCCTTACCTGAGCAATATAGAATACTCGTGTCATAATCCTTGAGTAATTCCAACCACCTCTTTTGTCTGAGATTAAGCTCCCTCTAAGTGAACACATATTGAAGACTTTTGTGATCAGTGAATACATCTACATAAACATCATATAAATAATGACGCCATATCTTTAAAGAAAATACTACAACAGCCAACTCTAAGTCATGGGTTGGGTAATTCTTCTCATGAACTTTCAACTGTCTGGAGGCATAAGCTATAACCTTGCTATTCTGCATTAATACACAATCTAAACCAACTCTAGACGCATAACAGTACACAACAAAACCTTGAGTACCTTCTGGTAAGGTCAACGCAGGAACAGTAGTTAACCTTTTTTTCAATTCCTGAAAGCTTTTCTCACAAGCTTCAGACTATTGAAACTTCACTGTCTTCTGAGTCAACTTGGTCAAAGGGGATGAAATAGATGAGAACCCCTCTATGAACCTTCTATAATAGCCAGCCAAACCCAAGAAACTCCTAATATCAGTTGGAGATGTGGGTCTAGGCCAATTCTGCACTGCCTCTATCTTTTGGGTATCAACTCTAATTCCATCACCGGAAACTATGTGGCCTAAGAATGCAACAGACTCAAGCCAAAACTCACATTTAGAGAACTTAGCATATAACTCCTTATCTTTCAAAGTCTGAAGAATTATTCTGAGATGGCTAGCATGATATTCTTCATTCCTTGAATAGATTAGTATGTCATCAATAAAGACGATAACAAACATATCTAAATAAGGTTTGAAAACTCTATTCATAAGGTCCATGAACGCTGCAGGTGCATTAGTCAAACCGAACGACATGACCAAAAACTCATAATGATCATAACGGGTCTTGAATGCTGTCTTTGGAATATCACATTCCCTTACTTTCAACTGATGGCAGTCAGATTTGAGGTCTATTTTCGAAAAATAAGAACCACCCTAAAGCTGATCGAAAAGATCATCAATTCTCAGAAGAGGATACTTATTCTTGATGGTAACCTTGTTCAATTGGCGGTAATATATACACATCCTAAGGAAACCATATTTCTTTCTCATAAATAAGACCGGAGCACCCTAAGGTGAGACATTTGGTTGAATGATACCCTTATCTAGCAAATCTTTCAACTGTTCTTTAAGTTCTCTCAACTCTGCTGGTGCCATTCTATATGGCGGAATATAGATAGGACGAGTATCTGGAAGAATGTCTATGCCGAAGTCTATTTCTCTCTCATGAGGGACTCCGAGTAGACCATCTGGAAAGACTTCTGAAAACTCTTTTACTATAGGAACTGACTGAATAGTAGGTGTCTCAACACTAGAGTCATTAACTCGGACTAAGTGATAGACATACCCCTTGAAAACTAACTTTCTTGTCTTAAGGTACGAAATGAAACGACCCTTAGGCACTGTTGAACTACTTTTCCATTCTAAGACTGGCTCATTAGGAATTTGGAACCTAACGACTCCAGTTCTTCAATTAATGGAGGCATAACAGGCATGAAGCCAGTCCATACCTAGAATGACATCAAAATCTACCATGTCTAACTCAATTAAATCAGCCATGGTGTCTTTGTAATTGATGGAAATGACACAATCATGATAAACTCGCTCAATTAGAATAGACTCCCCAACAGGTGTAGAAACACAAAAAGGTTCACAGAGTTTCTTAAGAAGAACATCAAACTTATTTGCAATATAAGGGGTTACAAAAGATAAACTTGCTACTGGGTCTAGCAAAGCATAAACATCAAAAGTAAAGAGTTTGATCATACCAGTGACAACATCTGGAGAGTTCTCTTGCTCTTGGCGACTAGTGATCGCATAAAGACAGTTTGTTCCTCCGCCAGTACCGGATGTAGCTCTTCCAGGTGCAGCCCTGTCTGGTGGAGCAACTGATGAAGATTGGGTTCTATTGCCCTGATTTCCACTACCTTGCCGGTTCTTAGGACACTCTTTCATGAAATGACCCCCTTGTCCACACTTGAAACAACTTGACTGGCCATCACGATACTTACCTAGGTGGGTTCTACCACACTCAGCACATGTAGGAGCCCAGTTACCTCATTTTGCTACACTTCCCTGAGTCTGTGTAGGTCTAGCTCTAAAGTTCTGAGAATTCTGACTATTGTACTCACATTTGTTCCTTGGTGCAGGTGCACTAGCAGATGATGGAACAGGTTCTTTCTGCTTATATTGGAAAGAATACATGTTCACATTACTCTTTTGCTGCCCGAACTCATTTTTTGATGCCTTAGCCCTCTTGTTCTTAAACCTTTCTCTATCCTTCAGCCTGTCCTCCTCAACTCGTTGCACATGGATCATCAGCCTTGCTATGCCCATGTCACCTATTAGCCTGGCTGCCTTACTTTCCTTATCTGATAGACGAGGCAACCCAACAACGAATAAACTCATCCTGCTCCTCATGTCGGCAACCATCTATTTTTTTCTCTTAGCTCATGGGGAAAGAAACGCCCCATGAAAGCACTTTCAAAATAGTCCAACTCACAATCGGTTACGCGCAAACACGAGTTAGAAAGAAACTTTTTAGAAATAAAACTCTAACGCACGAAATGAGTATGAAAGAAGTGAAGGAATTTCCTAGATGTTGCAGCCTCCTAATTATAAATATGGCGCGCTTCACATCGATAACTAGAATTCTACAGACACGGCTTCATAGACTCCCTAAGACTCTTGAACTTTGTGCTCTGAAACCAAGTTTGTCATGCCCCGAGCCTACAACCCGGACGTGACTAGCACTTGAGAACCATTGTTGTCCCCAAGTGAACCCTTAGCCTGACTTACTTACTCAGCGGAAGACTCTAAACATTATTACAATGATCAAATGCACTTACTCAATTGTTAAATAAAATAACTTAGAATGTTTAAAAGTCAACATTCAACTTGGCCAAAATGGCAACTCAAGTCTTAATATATGAAATGATAATATAAAGACAACTAAACTACTAACTGTCTATGAAGCCTCTAAAACAAATAGGGATGTCGGACAAGACCCCCGATCATCCTAATAATGTACTACTGAAAGCAAAGCAAAAGGAGTACTCTGGTATGTAAGGAGGCTCACCAACTGACTCTGAGTGCTCAACTGGATCAACGAGATATTGGGTAATGATCCTGGTTACCTGCGTCTGTATCATAAGACAATGCATGCAAACTGGCATCAGTACATTGAATGTACGAGTATGTGAGTTGGAATGCTAAACACAACATAGGCTTGAAAAGAGTCTGAAAGGAACACTTACCTTGGCTTTACTCAACTCCTGAATAACTTAACTCAATATAAAACAATAAAGCATATGCAGTATATAGAAAGCTTGTAAAAACAGTGGAAAATAACTTAGTTCGTTAAAAAAAATGCAATAACAAACTCAACCTTACTCATATAATAAAATAATATAGTTTCTATGGGAGTTTCTCCAACTGACAACCACCACTATGAGCCTAAGTGGTAATACATCGTCTTGCCTACACTGCCAAAACTATCCTATACTTTGTCGTCATATAAAACACCTTAACTAAGTGGATCCACTAGTCTATGCTAAAAAACAACTTAAGGAGTCATCTAAAAAGTACGATCATTTACTACCCATGATGGCTACATGGTTGATGGAGACTTGAGTTAATATGAACTGGCATCCCATATCGGTGCTCAATACTACTCCCAAGATAATTACTCAAAACTTAGCTTAAACGCTGTTTTGGAAATCGGTGTTTCCCTTTCTTGTTCAAATGTGAAAAACATTTTAAACTCTTGGGAATACTTAGTTCCCGTATAACTTTTGGAGAAATGAACTCAACTCTTTACTCTTTGCTTAACTTAAAACTTAAGTCTTAAAACAAAGTTAAAACGTTTGTGAAAGACTTTTGAAAACTTTATAAACTTTTCTTGACTTGTTTCTTAACTTCTAGACTTGACTCTGAACTTTCCTTGAATTGGATTATGAATTTAAGGTTCATGATCTACATGTTTATGGATGATTTCATGATGTTTAGATGTACCTAAGAGTGTTGGAATCAACTAGAAAACATAAGTACACTGCTAAAGAACTAGTACGAAAAGATGTGGGAAGAATAGGAAGAACTGGCGTCCCTGGTACTCTGAGAGGCGCGGGGCGCCTGCCCTTGAAATTCAGAGATCAAGTTGGGGTGCTCTGGTTGGCGCGGCTCCCTAGAGCCCAACATTCAGAGACCCCTTTTTGGGGCTCTGAGAGGCGCGACGTGCCAGGACCCTCCCCAGGTGTTCCCCGACTTTTCTTCTTCGTTTTTCATCTCTAAACCTTCTAATTTCACTTGGTTCTTTCCCTAAATACTTATAATCGATTATACCCTCAATATATACTAGATTCAACTCGAAATTTCACCCGAAAACATGAATCAAATCTCAAGAAAACTCCAACAACACAACCCACAAGAATTCAAATGAATTTCATCAAAGGATTTACTTTCAAATCAATATAACTTCGCTGAATTGAATCATGTTTGGTGTGTGGGTGAACTAACCCAATGCTATGTGATCTCACATACCTCGTAGAGATCACCCCTTGATGAAATCCACAAGCGAAATCCTTACGAACGATGATCTTGGCTCTTTTCTCCTTTCTTCTCCTCTTGTGTTCTTTCTCCAAAAACTCTAGCTCTATTTTTCAAAAGCGTAAACTGACCAATTTCATTTTAGACCCTTAGATAATTACCAAAAATTAAATTAAAATAATAGGGTAAGGAAAAGACCAAAATACCCTTCCAAAATCCGGATTGGACTTTCCTTATCCAAACAACCCAACTTCCAAAGGACATATCTCACTCATATGAACTCGGAATCGCGCAAACTCGGCGGCGTTGGAAAGATAATTCAACAATCTTTCCTATGGTACCTGGAAACACACCTAACTCATCCTGAGCTAGGATTTATGGTCGTTTGAAGTTGACCAAAACTCATTCTTACCTTACCTTAAACAAATTTCCACATTTTCATTATTTCCAAAAATCACTATTTCAAATTCTTAACTTCTTCCTAGTTATTTCAATTTGCGAGATGTTATAGTGGGGTGAGAGTGAAAAATAAAAATTTGAAATTAAAAATATTTTTAAAAACACACTTAATTTTTTTTTGGAGGGGGTGGGGAGCTGATGCGGGGGGGGGGGGATAGGGGTTAGGTGGGGGTGAAAAAATAAAAAATTGAAATTGGAATTTTTTTTTAAAAATAAACTTTAAATTAGTTTTTTTTTTTGGGGGGGGGGGGGGTAAGTGGGGCTGGCCGGGGAGGTTGGTGGGGGGTGAAAAATAAAAATTTGAAATTGAAAGTATTTTTTAAAAATAAACTTAAATTTTTTTTGGGGGGGGGGGGGCGTGGGGGGCTGGTAAGGGGGTAGAGGCGAAGTGGGTGAAAATAAAAATTTGAAATTGGAAATAATTTTTAAAAACAAACTTTAATTATTATTTTTTTGGGTGGGGGTAGGGGGCTGGCGGGAGGGGGTGGTAGGGGGATGCCGGGGGGGGGGGGAGGGGGGCTGTCGGGTGTGGGTGGGGTAAAAAAATAAAAAAATTGAAGTTGAAAAATATTTTTTGAAAACAAGCTTTTAATTTATTTTCTCAACAAAAAAATTGTAATTTGAAGTTGGAGGAAAGTTTTGGAAAATGTTTTCCTTAATTTTTGAAGGGATGTCATTTTCCTTAAATTTGAGAAAAATGAGTTGATTTGGAAAACATTTTACCCAACCAAACATCAGAAAATTGAAAAACATTGTCCGAAAAATATTTTCCTTCGTACCAAACACACCCTTGACGTAAAAACAAACATTTTCAAGGGAAGAAATCAATAGTGTTTAACTTTTGTGAATTCAACTAACTAATTGGCATTTATTATATTTTTTAAAATAATATATTAAGATCACTTTTATTGTACTTCGAAAATAATGGACCATTTTTGACATTTAATATTTAACCTTTCTGTGAACTTGAAAGATTATAATGAGTTATGTCTCATGCGTTCCATTTTTTTAAAATCATTTTATTTCTGAAATTTTTTGAAACTTTTAAGTTCAATTAAAATAGGGAAAATGGTATGAAATAGCAAACTATTAATTTAAATTAAATGTTATAGTCATAGTTTCTTTTATTTGTAATTCGCAGCATACATTCTATGTTTTTTGTCATCCCATTTGTATACCGAAATATACAAATAGACCCATTCGGTATACATATGTTTTGTATAAAAATTAATTGCAGGACCCATTTGTATACCGAAATATACAAATAGAGACCCATTTATATACCGAAATATACAAATAGACCCATTCGGTATACATATGTGTTGTATATACTGTAGTAATTTTGTTTATATACAATTACTGTGTTTTAGTTTGTATACCGAAATATACAAATACAGATTTTTATGTATATGTATACCGAAATA
This sequence comes from Solanum pinnatisectum, assembly GCA_035578085.1. Taxonomy (NCBI): domain Eukaryota; kingdom Viridiplantae; phylum Streptophyta; class Magnoliopsida; order Solanales; family Solanaceae; genus Solanum; species Solanum pinnatisectum. The sequence continues at coordinate 7,716,899 of CM069087.1, forward strand.
TATAAATTAATAGTCATAGCAAACATAAAATTTGCTATGAAGCGCAATTATACAAACTATAGCTATAACATACAAATATGATTTTTATGTTTGCTAAACCTAAAATTTACTCATTAAAATAATGTCCGATTAAGCCCATTTTGAAGCTTCAAATTTTACGTTCAAGAAATTCAATTATAAAATTTGAAACTTTAAAATAGTAGTTACTTTTCGAATAAAAAGGCAAAGGATGATCATCAAACGCTATTTATATGAATGTACTACCATGTGTTACTTATAATTTTATATTATTCGGTGTCCTTTTTTCTTTTTTCTTTTTTTTTTTTTTTTATTTTTGATTCAGAAAAATTGCATATAATATGAATCAAAATAAATTTGATTTGATTTGATTTAATTTTATCATTTCTCTTTTCGGTTGTGTCTACTAAAACTATATATATATACTTAATATAATCGAACAGTAAAATAATAATATTAAAAAATAACAAAATAGCGGATACCAGTCAGTAAATAGTAATACATACTCCATTTGATATGATAGAGTCATTCATGATCTATTAATAATTTATATATATAAGAGCATGATGTAACAAGTCAATTGGGAATTTTTTTTTTAAAAAAAAAGTTATAATCCTAAATCAAATAGCAAAAGAAGTTTGGTTCAATTTAAATTTTTTATTTAATTATAATAATGCATATGATAAGTTTTGACAACATTTGAGTTGAATTTGAAAAATTAATCTTTAAAAGCTAAAATCGAAAAGAGAATTGAATGTTCGTTTAATTATATGAGAAAATAATATTAATAACTAGATCGAATATTATTAATGAAAATCATAGCAACATACGCAATTGTAGCATTCATTATTAAAATTAAAAAAAAGGCAAAACAAAAACTCAACATCTCAATAGTATAAATTTGAACTTTTTAAGACCCTAAACCGTAAACTCTAAACCCTAATCTTGAACTTGAACCCTGATCTTGACTCTGAATATTGACCCCGATCCTGACCTGACTCTGAACCCTGAGCCCTAAATCCTAAATTCTATCCCCCGAGCCAGAACTCTGAATCTAAATTTGATAACCTAAGATAGCTTATCTGCGATTTTAATCAAACTTCACACTCCAAAAGATAGTGTTAGAGCCTTTATTGACATTAATTAATTGTCATTAGATTCAATATCGCTATAGACTTTAGTGACAGTTATAGAGAGTACTAATTACTTATGAAAATACATATTTAACGGCAATTAAGCTATTAATTGTCATTAAATATCATTTTTGATGTAGTGATAACTCTTTCTTTTGGCTTCTTCAATTAAATTTGTGAACTGTAAACTTAGATACAACACGACATACTATCTTTTTGAAAAGTATGTTAAGCTACATGCCTTTTTCTTTTTGATTGTTAGGAAAGTAAGTTAGTCTTTATTATATGTGGATATTTGTGAGTTCAAGTTCTCATGACAAACTTATGATGTGAGATTTTAATACGTTATGTATCAAAATTTTGATTTAGAACCTCCAGTTTTGAACGGTTTCATTCAGATGTCATCTATTGCTTGGTTGATCACTTCATTAATTCTTTGTAATTGCATATTACAACCATAACAATAATTATGGTTCAATTTCAAATAAGTTGGGGCTGGTGATAGGAAATCTAAACAATAGTAATGACCATTCTGAGCAAATGAGGAAAGACCTTTATGATATTAACAATTTTCGGGTTATTTTGGACATATACATGATACTACATACTATAATAAAAAAGAGATTGATGGAGGTTCATAAGAAAGGAGCCAAAGGTCCTCCATTTGAATTTAGTTAATTATGTTCTTGTATGGACGTGATGTTCCACTCTACTTGTGAATGTTGTTGTTCGAGTTTTTTTGGTCTCTTCTTTTAACATCTGATGTTGTTCTTTATAACTTCATAGAATTTAGAAAATTTTGTTACTTTTGACCAACTATTTTCATGGAGATTTTCTTATTCTTATATTTAAAATCTCTCTATGACTCATAATTTTTACGCAACAAAAACGAAAATTAAAAAAATATAGCACTTTAAGATTTCGGAGGAAGTTTTGCTTTAAGATAAAATGTTCTTGATAATGTAGTGTATGTATCGAAAATATACATATTACCAAATTATTATATGTAAGCTTAATAAAATAATTCAATCCCTTGCAAAACACAAATAATTTACCTAGTTTTTAATAAAATTCTAAAAGCCTAAATTATTTGTGTCAATTTTATCTCTTGGTAGCCCAAATAAGCTCAGAACTCTCCACTAGACCACGTGGATCTACTTAACAAGAAAAATCGGTAAAGTTTCCTTTTCTTTTCCAGAAAACTCTGTTATTCCTTCTCAATTTCCAAACCCTAAACCAAACCGAAACCCAAACCCGAACACTAGAGCCAAGTCCGACGGCCATGGCATATCACGCCGGAGACAACGACGGCGACGGCCAAAATCGCCGGCTCTATAATCCATACCAAGACCTTCAAGTTCCAAGTCAAAAACTCTACGAACTCCCCACTTCACCGGAGTTCCTCTTCAAAGAGGAATCTCTCGCACAGCGCCGATCATGGGGAGAAAACCTGACGTTCTACACTGGCATCGGTTATCTCTCCGGTTCCGTCGTCGGGGCAGGTAAAGGATTTATTGAAGGCGTTAAAGCTTCTGAGCCTGGGGACACGTTAAAGCTCCGGGTTAACAGAATATTAAACGGGTCGGGTCACGCTGGTAGGAAGTTCGGGAATCGGGTCGGAGTTATTGGGCTGATTTATGCGGGTTTGGAGAGTGGGATGGTGGCGATCAGGGATACGGACGATGTTATCAATAGCGTGGTGGCGGGTTTAGGGACTGGAGCATTTTACAGGGCGGCGGCGGGGTTGAGGTCCGCGGCTGTTGCAGGGGTTATTGGTGGAGCTGTTGTTGGGCTTGGAGTTGCCGCGAAACAGGCGATGAAACGATACGTACCAATCTGAGCTTTTTTTTGATAGGTTTGTAGCTTTGAAGTTTCAGTTGTTACTGAAATTTGATGGTAGCTTGAGAAATTGTTTCCACGCTTAATAGTAATGTAATTATTTCATTAAAGGTGCATGCTATCTAGATATATTTGGTTAGCATATTGTTTTGATGTAGTTACTTACGGTTCAGTATGCGTTGTTATGCTTTCACGTTTGGACTTTCTTCCTCGAGCTGAGGGTCTATTAGAAACGATCTCTCCCCTCCCCAAATCCCATTTACACGTGGCATGCTTTCTAGATATTAGCTGGTGCATGCCATCAAAGTGCACCTTGAATAACAGCAATGCAGTTATTTCATGAAGGCTGCGTACTTTCTTGATATATATACATGTTTCTTTGAGTATATGTTCTGAAACTAGGTTTTAAATGGACTTAGTTATGAATAATTGACAAAAAAGGGATTTGCTGGTGAATAACTGTGAAAATTTAGCACCTTGAGATGGTTGTTCCCTTCTCTGTTTTCTGTCAATTGTCTCTGTTTGTTACAGAGTTCTGCAAAATTTCTAGAATGCATCTTCTGACCTTGTACAATTAGTTTTATTTTTTTGAAGTATATCTGTACTGATAGAACATTAACAACATACCTAGTGAAATTTTAGAAGTGGGGTCTATAGAGGGTAGAGTGTATGCAAACCTTACCCTTAACTCGTGGAGGTAGAGGGATTGTTGGATTATTTACGAAGGACCCTCACCTCTAGTGATATTTGTATTTATTTGTTAGTTACTGTAAAGGGAGGTTGTTACCGAAGGACCCTCGCCTCAAGTGATAATTGTATCTATTTGTTAGTTACGGTAAAGGGAGGTTGTTTCCGAAGGACCCTCACCTTGAGTGATATTTGTACCTATTGTTAGTTATTGAAAAGGGAGGTTGTTTCCGAAGGATCTTTGCCTCACAGTGATATTTGTACCTATTATTAGTTACTGAAAAGTCTGTTCAGTAGATAACGTTGAGTTAACTGAATTCATCAAGATGCACTTTTTAGTGGCATGTGGTAGCCAGTTACTTTTGCTGCAGTTATTTTTGTTTCTTATTTAAATGTAATGTTAGCCATTCATTCTCTGATGGTAACTTTGGCTTAATGTCTAATGTATCAATGAAACTAGTTGCTTTGACAATTATAACTGTGTAAATTGTCTTGTCAATCAGTATTATGTGTATATACATGCTTTTTGTGACATACTTTGTTGCTCTGCCGTTAGAGTAATTACTTAATCTTCTCAGTAGGTAGTATCTCTGTTTATTTTGTTTATGACACTGCATAATGGCTCTTTCTTTGAGCTTTTGTGAGTCGCGGTTATTTGCAGACCTGCCTAATGATTTTGAAGGGGCTTATATTGAACCGATAGTAGAGTAGAGGACTTGAAAATCATCTTGTGTTGAATATATTTTTGGTATTGCTTCAACTAGCAGTCCCCTTTTCAACCTTTGAACAGAGCTCAATATTCATTGTTATTGATCAAGTGCCACCCCTCTTTGTGAGAAGGTGGGTACTTCTTGAAATATCAATGAGTTTGGAGCTCATAAAGATCATGCTGGTTTTCAATATATGTATTTATATTATGTTTGTGCTACTAGAAAAGAATTGAGTATAATTTTAGATCCAAGGGAATGGACAAGTGGTCAATGACGTTGGTACGAACCTTGTGGACCAAGTTCAAATCCCCATGAACAATACTACATGTTTTATTTCCAACGTGGGCAGAGTTACTGGTGTTACACTGGTGGTAGTTTTTGTAGAAGTCGCTGAAATAGTTGAGGTGTATGCAAGCTGGTTAGGATACGAGAAAGTTGAAATTTTAGCTCATTGTTTATTATATTGGTATAGATAGGTGGAGTGCTGTAATACATTTCTATTCACCTCAATGATTGTTGTGCCTGCACGTCAAATAGAGCTATCGTAGTTATTATAATGATAATTATTACGATGAAATTGTGTGATGCCTTTGCTATTATGTGAAATCTTACATTTTGGTATCTCTATTTCAAATTATCAAAACAAAAAGGGCTCAAAATATCTTTAATGTTGTAGAAATAATTTACAATTTCTGTTTATCTATTGCATCGAATTTGCCTGCTTCTTAGCGTATTAGAAATGATTCAAAAATTGCGCTTAATTTATCTAGAGGACTAGTTCCTTCTACTCTATCTGTTGACTGTACTCATCCCAACCTCTCAATAATTCAGGAAAAAAACTTTTTAACTGTTTCTCATGCGTATATCAATTTCTCCATAATAATTGATTATTTGAAGTTTGAACCTGACTTTAATTGCCTTTTAAAAGCATATTCTATCGACTAAACTTCACAATTCTTACTTTTCATGAAAGAAAAGAGAAATGAATAACTATATGTGTGATGGATCTGAATTGACATAATATATGTATGAAGGATTTGAATTGACATAATACACAAACAAACACTTAAATATGGCTTCAACTTGATGAGTAAGCATTCAATTTTGTGAGTGTATATCTATAGACATTTGAGGTTGATCTCAACTAACAACTAGACATTTTAATTTGTTTTTATTGTATCTTGTGGACATTCAATATTGATGCGTTACATACTTTTTTAGAGGTATCTAGATAATTAGTTTGTAAGTTGAAGTGTTCAATTGACACAACAAAGATTAATTGAGGTGTCTAGGTATGCTTATTTAAAGTTACAGTGTTTAATTATCTGTTGAGATTAAATTAAAGTGTCTATTTATGTATTCATATAATACTTCCAAGACATATAAAATATTCAGTGTCTTGCACATGTTACCATCAAAGTTTGCCACATAACTCCATTAACAAAAAAGAGTAATGGAAAAAAGCAAAAAAGATAAAAGATAAAAAGGAGGAAAAGCTACTCAAGAATATGATAAGAAGATAAAATAATAAAAGAAGAATAGGATAAAAAGATAAATATAAAAGAAGAATAGAATAAAAATAAAAGCCACCTCCACCCCTCCTTTGGATATATGAATCCATATATAGTTTACTCAAAAGCATAATCTTGAAGCAAAGCCAAGTACATTTTCCTCTAAAGCCAAACCCCACAACAAACTAAAGCCCTCATTTTCATTACTATTCCTAATGGAGAATTTTAGATCAATGTCAACAAGGGAAGGTGGAAGGATGCAAAAGTTAGCACCAACAAGTATGCAAGATTTAAGGAGTTATAGTACTAATTCACATCATATTCCTAATTATAATAATAAGGAAGTGAAGATCAAGAAGAGCAATATTAACAAGAGCAAAGTGATGTCTTCTTCTTCAAAAAGTTGGAAATTGGATGATCTTGAATTGCAAAGAAAGAGAAGAGTTGTTGGATATAAAGCTTATGCTATGGAGGGTAAAATGAAGGGTTCACTCAGAAAGAGCTTTAGGTGGATCAAGGATACTTGCAATAATGTAGTCCATGGATGGTGGTGAATCAAGCTCAGAAACGAATTCAAGATTTAAGTTTTTGTAGGTTCAATGTCTAAGATTTTTATGGTTGAACAAGTTATCTATTTATAATTGTGGGTCATATCTACTATTTATTACTTATAATTTTTATGAATATCCTTGCATATAAATTTGTGCTCTGCATTACAATAATCTCATTCGCCTCCGGTAATGATCTATTAATCTAAGGCCAAACTCATCGGTGGCTTTAACTGAGTGCTGTTCATTTTAGACATCTCATGTAGGGTCCCGTTGTGTCATTTGACACTTTTTGCTGACATGTCAAAGTGAGTGTGATACACTCAACAATAGAGCGTGAAAGACTCAATTTAGCTATTTTTTTTATTTTATTTTCTCTTCTTCTTCTCCAATTTTCAAGCTACCAGCTCCCACCATTTTTTGAAACTTAAACTCCTTCAATGGAGGTCGAATTTTTTATTCAAATCCGTTTTCAATTCATTTTTCTTCTTCTTCATTGTATTACTTTTCTAAATCTACAATCACCTTCCTCTACCTTCTTTTCCAGAAAAATGGATGCCAACACTCATATTTCATATTTATTCTCTCTTTCTTACTTCCTCTCCCTCTTTTCTTTCCACAAAACAACACTAAAAAGAAAAAAAAAATGAAAAATAGTAAAAGGAAAGAATTAATTTTAAAAAAAGTACAAACGGGATTTTGAATGTAATAAATAAAGACGATTTTCGATGGGAAAGGAGGGTAAGGTACCATCACCGCTCTCCACCTTTTTAGTCGGAAAAAATGGATACCAACACTCATATTTTATATTTTTTCTGTCTTTCTCTCCCTCCCTCCTCCTCTCTTTTTCTTTCAAAACAACAACAAAATAGAAAAGAAAAAAAGAGATCCGAAGCAATGTTAAAAAGTAGACTAAAAAATAAAAATAAAATGTTGGTAGAGAAGACAACTACCTTCGGGGAGGGGGGGCTAAATTGATTTTTGTAGAATAATATTTTTATTTTATTTACTAAATAGATTTTAGAATAATTTTTAACTTAAAATTACACGTGTAATCATTTAATTGGTTGTTTGCCATGTCATCAACGAGTGTATTACACTCTCCTTCAGTTTTTTGCTTATTGTCAAAAAAAAATGTCAAAATGACATAGCGGGACCCTACATAAGGTGTCTAAAATGAATATCTCCCAATTGAGGTGTCTAAGTGAAATTTGATGCCAACTTTAGGGGGCTACTGATAAGTTTATTAATTACCATAGAGTTAATGATCAGAACACATCTAAATAATACTTTTTTGTCATTATCATATTTTAACTATCCATTATTTTTTTTACCTATCTAAACTATCACTCCTATTAAATTAGGTTTGAGTTAACTCACACCACAAAAGTTATCTCATAACCTTACAAGGAGGAGGATCGCCCAAACCATATAAAAGCTCAAGATTCCATTTTCACCGATGTGGGACATTCATTCTATTCATCACCACCCTTCACTCTAGGATTTAGATATTCTTTATTAGGAGTTTTATTGTCTATTCTGGAGCGTGACATTCATGACCCAGGGGTATTTCTACCCCCACAATTGTCCGATTTTTCTGGGGTTTCACATCGGGTTTGAATCTGTTGCCACGTCAAATTAAGTTTTGGTCCTAATTCATATCCCAAAAGCTAGCTCAAAGGGGAGGAATTACTCAAAATTTCATTCATTCACTAATATGAGATATTCCATTTCATTCATTAACTCCTTTTGTATTAAAATACACATCGATGCTAAGTAATAAGTTAAATCTATGGAACAACTAAAATATATAAAAAGTTATTCTACATTGGATCATAAATTGTAATTTAATTCTTAAATATAATTATATGCATTAAAGTTCGATTAAATTTGATTCACGTTTTGCATGACTCATTTCTAAGGGCGACACTCTCAACATGATTTTTTCATTTTCAAAGTTCGAATCCGAGCTAGATTTTTCATTAAAACTGAAGAGATCTCAACCATAATTTATATTGGTGGTACACTTTCACTAATTACAAGCAACTAAGCACCACCAAATTAAAGGAAAAAACAAAAAATAAAATAAAAAGGGGCAATCTTAGGTATATGATGGTATTGATCCTGGAATAATGCTGCTTTTGACCCATATAATCATTAGTGATGATATATAGTAAAATTTACGCATGATTTAAGGTAACTTATTATACAATTATAAGTTAATTTAATATTTAATATAAGCACTAATTGATCAGATAAAATAATAGCTATGTTATTTTCACAGATTAAACTATATTAATAATGTATTATAGTATTGAGGTGTATGTATATATAATAAAATAATAAATCATTATAGACAAATGTATAATTGAAGTTCAAAGGGATGAACATAAAACCGCTTTATCCTAAAGCGTTAATCAAAATCAACAATTAAATAAAAAATAATTATAACTGTTTATCTCAAATATTGATTTAGACTCTTTTTTTTTAATTTAAAACAAAATTGAGTAGAAATTCATAATTCAACTTTAAAAAAAATAATGAAAAAGGAACTTACAAATCAGAAAAATCAAATCAAACCAAACCAAAATAAGTGCCGATAAATGATGCTTTTACTTTGTACTTAGCATATTGATCATATTTCTCTTTTACTCGAAAAAAGATAAAGATGAAAAATAAAAATTAGGGCTAAGAATAAAAATAGTTTAATTTTATAATGTTTTTTTTGGTAAAATTCTTTTACTTCTTAAAATGTAATAACAAGTTGAATTTTATGGGAGTATTAATTTAAGGATTAACAATTTTAATTTTAATTAGGAGAGATTTTCAATTACATTCCAAAATAAATACTTGCCCAACGCCTAGACTGATATGACATACTCCTCACAATACTTTTGCCTCCGCATATCACCTCGGTGAGTGTTGAGGATCACCTCAAAAACGTTTTTTAAAACACTAATATTAATATGAGAAAAATTGCAATCAATCATATATTCGTATAATACTTTTTGCATAATTTTAGAATATCAAAATTTTAATTTATCTAATTTAATTTAATTTTAAAATGAGTCAAATTAACTTTCGAAAAGCAAAACATGAAAAAATAAATAATACCCCTTTCATTCACTTTTATTTGTCCATTATAATAAAAATAATTTTTCATTTTTACTTGTCCATTTTTAACATGTAAAAAGACAATTTCTTTAACACGTTTTACTTTTATCATTAACTTTTCAGTCCAAATCATTTCTCAAATTCATTAAAGACTATACATCAATTAATACACATAGTCACTAACTTCTTCTTTTTTTTACCTCTATTTCTAGAATCTCTCCCACCTATTTTACTTTCTTAATGACTTGAATCTATAATCTTAGAAGTGAAACTAAACCATCTGAATAATTCGTTTTTATCTTAAAAATTGTGAGAAATTCATTGTGGACAACAAAAACTAACAAAAAGAGTATTAAAACAAATCTTTACTCCGCCATCGATAACAAAAAGTGACAAGGAGATCTTTGAAGATATGCGGTGGTGAGAGTGAACGAGGTTTCTCTTGGTTTTCACTTTTCCCCCCTCCTTTATTCCAATGTCTTCTTAAAAATTATGTGCATTTAATTCTAGGAAGCTTCACCTAGGTCCAATAACTTGTTAATTGATTTCTCTTTTTGTGTGAATTTTGTAAAGCCATAATGTTGGAATTTGAAATTTTGGAATTATTCAACCTCTACTATTATGTTCAAAATTACCATTCAAAACCCTCTTTTAATTCTTTTACTCTATTTTTAATACCAAAATCAAGAAGGTGCTTGGCTTGTCCTTTCTTTTTTACTTTGTATTTCAAACATATTTTCAAATATTGATGTCGTGAATATTTATCAAAAAATTATCATTTTGATTAACAACAAAATATATAAAATAAGGTTAAAGAAAGTGAATTAATATCGATGAAGTTCGTTTTAGTTGAATTGAATGACCAAAGTAATGGACCAATACTAGAATATAATTGATTCAAAGAGGAAAAAGTATAAAAGGCGGAGGGAATATATCAAAACCCCCTTCTCCCCCAAAAAAAAAAAAAAAAACAAGAACTGTTAAATCGTTACCTCAATGTGAAATGACTACACATGCATACATCGAGGTACCTCATATTGTACGACTTCTCTCAATTTTTTGGTCATAATAAGCATTCTTCGATATAGATATTACCAAGGGTTACAATCCGATTTGTTTTTTTTACCAAGGGTTGCAATTAAGATATGTGTCAAATTAATAATGAATAATTATTGTTTGATAGAGGGAATATTTACTTTTAATGATATTAATTCAACTAACAACTACTATTACTTTGCTCCTTCATATGTTCTCTTCTTACTCTCAAAAACCCATTTTATGTTCATTCTTCCAAAAAGAAAAATACAAACACAACATAAATAACATGAATATCTCAAAACAAAACCTTTTCAATTTTCCTTTACTATGTACCACAATTTGTTTGTTCTTTCTTTTGATTTCTTCTTTATGTTTGTCTCTTTTAAGTTTCATTTTATACACTTGTCATACACTTCATATATACATTTTTATACAACATATATACACAGTAAAGAATCTCAAAACTCCATTGTAATGCTCTAAACAAAATTATCTCTAAGATACTATAAATTAGATTGTCCTTGAGCGTTCTCCTAGATTCTCTATGCCTGTTGAGGATTTTTTTTATTTTTAATAAAATGATGCTAGACACTTTGTCAGGTGATAGATATCGTCTTCTCTCAAAATATAAAAGAGGTTCTTTGTAGTAATGAGTCAAACACTTGCGATAATTATTGGAAAGAAAAATATGCTATGGCCTATGTAGAGTATTCACATACAAAGTTTACAATTGATGAAATCAAATAGTTGTTACATGTATAAAGGCCTATGTAGAGTATTCACATACAAAGGGATGGAAGAAAAAATTGGCCTAACTTAATCCCAAGAGTTAACTAATGTGGAGTGTGAAGAATATAAGATGGGGGAGCCAACGACATCAGAAACAATGAATTGGGCGAGTGTACATAACTCTGATATCATGATAAATTAAAGAAATGAACCTTGAGTCTAACTAAATTTCAAAAGTTAGCTCACGAGGAGGAGATTGCCAAATATAAGGAGACTAAGGACATTTGAACACACTAATGTGGGACACCAACACATTTTTTTGCTTAAATTCCAAAAATCAGTTCAAAGGTCAATTCAGACTGTTGACACCCAATTTTGACGCTCCACAATATAAATTAATCATCGAGCTTCTTCAATTTAGAACGATTTAAAATAATTAGTTTTATAAAATTTCAAATACTTGTCAAAATTCATTGTAAGAGATTTTGGTCGATTTTCATAATTTATAAATAATAAATATATTTCATATAAGTTTTATATATCCATAATTAGTATATTTTATAACCATTTCAAAGTCATACAAAAAGATTTTAACTTTGGTAAGTACTTTATTAAATTAGTTTAGTTTAAATTTTGGTTGTAATTTTGAATTGTTAGTTTACAGTTAAGTTAATTATTTTATTTCGTTAAGATTAAAAAGCTCGTTTATTAATTAATATTAATTCATCTTGTTTAGGATTTAGTCGAATTTGTTAACTTAACTCAACTTGCCTATTTCTTAAACTCTAAATATAACCCATTTTTTTTGACCTCACCCTTTGGATCCTTAGAAGATCAATTTGGGCCTATCTGGAAATTTTCCAGCAGCCCAAATCAAATACCAGCCCATAAAAAAAATAAAAATAACAATACAATGACCCATTCCCAACCCTTCAATACCATACAAATAGCAGCGACCCAGAAACCTAGCCAGAATCGACCCGCCCCTTCTTCTTTTCTTCCCAAACGTTAACAGACAGGACTGGACACAGCAGTCCAAATTGTCAAAGTAGCAGCAACCAAACACCCACAATCTTTGATGATTACCAACGACGACAACTCCAATGTCCGCAAATACAGCTTTCCGCGTCTTTCTCCTCTGCCAGAGCAGTTCGAACAACCGCCCTGCAGAACCCATACCCTATCAACCTCAACGTCACCCTCACGTCCCCTTTTTCCCCCTTTCTTAGGGATTTCTGGATCTTTTTTACTGTGGCTTTGAACAGAGGTAAAGGAATTCGAATTTTCTATCCGATTTCTCCCAAATCGACCCCAAGTTTTCCCCTATATAAACCCCTGTACCCATCGCTCAAAGGGGGTAGAGAAAAGGGAATATAGTTTGAATCTTTGGCAATAGATGTTTTACACTTAAGAAATTTTATACTTAGCTCTCTCGTTCTAAGGTTCGAGAAGGTCGTCGCTCAGATTTTCTTGGTTTGCCGTTTGTATTCGAAATTTGTGGTAAAAGGGCTCGTCCTGCTCGCAGTTGTCCAGTTTGCTGCACTTAGAAAGGTAAACCTCATTTCTGCTTGTATCATTCATTTCTTAAGGTGTAGGTTGTTCATTGCTTGAAGGTTGTAAGCTGTTTAAAATGCTGAAATTTGGAAGTATCTCGACTTGCTATCAACTGCAAAATCAGTAGTATATCTTTATCCTGTTTATCTATTTTTCTTTAGTTCATTTGTTTAGAAGTCTTGATGACTCTTTGTATGGTTCTAAGTTGTTTTCCTTGCTATTTTCTTACGGTTTCATTGTTAATCTTGTGATATTGGCTGTGAATCGTATTTCAGTTTTGAGGCCCGGAATATAGCTTGCTTGTTTGCTTAGTCTGATGTGGGGGTCTTCGTTTGTTTTAGCTTGAATCTTGTAACTGAGTAGTTTATTGTCTTTGTTTTCTCCTTTACAATGTTTGTTTCTTTACATTCAGAATTAGGTTCGTTATCAACCTATTAGATGTTCATTCTTCGTCAGTCTTCATGCCTAGTTACTTGTGAAAGCTGTGGTTCAGTAGTGAAGATCGAAATCATTCTTCTATAGATGATTTCGACTTCCATGATCTGAAATATCCGTTTTGTGTCGGCTGTGCTGCTCTATTCTCTTTACTACTTCTTTGTGTTCCTAGCTGCCTTTTGGTTTAGTTGCCAAACTATTCTACTTGTCTTATTCCATTTTTGATCGTTGTGAATCTGTAATAAGGTTAAATGTTAGATGTCTTCTTCTTCGTTCTTTCACCACAAGTTGGATGAATGAATCAAGACGTTAATATTTCAAGTTCATTTAGTGTTTCATATTTGCTGTCTTGAATCTGTAGCCGATTGTTTCGTTCATAGTTTTGTTAACTTCCCCTTCCCCTTTGGTTCAAGTTTCAAGTGTTTTTAGCATGCTTCGGTTTGAATTTTCTTCGCATTCAGAATCACCTTGATAGCCTGTCTCATTGTTATGCATATTCAAGTTTTTGTTTTTTGATTCAGCCATTGTGTGCTTGTCTTCATACTTGTTTTCCTCATGTTTTTGAACTCATTTAGTGATCATCTAATTAAGAATTTCGTTTTTCAGCCCTCATCATCTAAATCTGGTCATGCTTTTCTTATTTGTTTTGAGACTCTATTTTCTCATGATTTTCTTTTGTTTGGAATCTGAAAGACGAGAAATGTATTAAATACTTTGATTGCTATTTCTCTGCTTTTGTTTACAGTGGCTAAAATGTTGCTTGCATATCTGAGTGCTCTTCTGTTTTATTGTTATTTCCCTTCCCTCTTTGATTTGATGTCAAGCTGATTTTGTTATTAAGATGTGGCTTCTCATAGATATTTGTATCTTTTTGAAAGGTCGAAATTTATTTATCTTGATTTTTCAATGATCTATTTGTGCTCAGTTAGTTCAAATTTGGAATGTTAAGCATGGTTTATAGGCTACTAGGCTACTGTTAAGTTGTTCTATTGCTATGGTTTCTTCATTGATCAATTTATTCCTAAGTTTCTTTGATATGAATATATATTAATCCTTGTCTTTTCTTCTTGTTTTCATGTGACGTTGAGCGAGTTCATGGAACTCTATCGCCCTTTTCTTTTCATTCCAATGGGCCATGGAGGCCCTATTGCATTTCCTCGAGTCATATTTAAATCCAAGTCCCAATGAACTGAGACGTACAGGTCCGAAAAGTTGAAAATCAGCTAAAACACAGCATGTATACACCAGTGTACAGCAATATACATTAGTATACACCACGAAAATACTGATATACAGGTCAAAAACGTGAAATACAGGGCCGAGACAAAAATACAGGTGTTCGGGAGCAGAAAATGCGTAAAAAGAGCTGATATACATGCTCATATACACTGATATACAACAAGTATATACCCAAAACAGGATTGGGTTAAAACCCAAAAATTACAGCAGAACTGGCCCAAAAGGAGACCCAAATTTGATTTCTTCCTTACTCTTTAATTATTTAATTGTGATTATTTATTATTGTTGTTTAACTCTAACTTTAGAATTGTGAATTAACTTAGTTAAATTCCCCAAAGACGAACTATTTTCTTTGTGTTGGTTTACTTTAATAAATTTTATTTTATCAACTCTTGCACCGTTATTTACTTATTCAACTGTTTTCTACTCAAAACTTTCACTTATTTTTAACTAGTTTAAAATGATTTCTGGGTTTATCAACTAAATTGGTAAAATATTTTTAAAATGATTCAAACAAATGCTAACTAATCTAGTTTTGTTAAATTCTAATCACTTGCACTTTAATTCAAATGTTTCATTTTTAGGTCCCTTTCTCTAAAAATAAAAGGAAATAAAATAAAATGTGTCGTTTATTTAATTATTTTCTCAAATTGTTTTATACTTAGAACATTTCAAAAAGTAATTTTTTCTACATACAGAAAAATTACGACACAGACATAGACAAATTAAATCATTCAAAAGTAGCTAGAAATCCAAATGCATGCATTTCATCCATACACACAACATTCATTGAATACATTAAAATCTTAATTACATAAACTAGATATATCATCAAAGTTCATAATTTTACATTTTTAACTCTTCTAGCTAGATGCGATTATTTCTTCTTTTGTTTTGCCTTTGACTTCGTTGTTTCTTTCTCTGTCGCATAATAATTTTCTGTTCAAGATCTTCAACGATTCTTACAAACCATTTCAGATTTCCAGTTGAGATCATGAAATATATTATGGATAATCCAATGCATAGCCCACTTCCATATCCCATAAGAGCAGCTTTCCAAAAATCATTCAGAAATTCAGAATTGCTTTCTTCATCATCTGGCTCATAATCTCCATTATTTGTCTCTGGTGTCCAATTACTTCCACAACCTTTCGAAACAGGGAATCCTTGTAATCCATCATTACCTTCATATGAATTATTTTGAAATGTAGCAAATTGACGTCCTTGAGGAATGCATCCTTGGAGATGATTGTGAGAGAGATTTAAGAATGAAAGAAATGTAAGAGCAGAAAGTTGTTGTGGTATCTCTCCCGAAAGCTGGTTAAATGAAAGATCCAATGATTCGACTAAAGATAAACTTCCAAGTGATGATGGTATATTACCTTGCAATCTATTATGAGACAAATTTAGCACCTTAAGTGCAATGAGATCTCCCAAACTACTTGGAATATGTCCTTCAAATTTGTTACTTGAAAGATCGATAGTCTTGAAAAGTGTCGAAATTCTATCCAATTCATACTTCATTCCCTTCGATGAAACTGTTACAGAATCATTGTAATCTCTCTCTCCAGATTTACCAAGATATGTTGGTACCTTCGCTGTTTGATCAATTGTCCTCATGGCTATCAATTTTTGAAACAGACTAGTCGACAAGTTTCCTGTCAAAGCATTGTAAGAGGGATCAATGATTCGAAGCTCAGAAAACATGTTCCCATTACTTAAAGCTCTAATTGGCCCATGCAATTTGTTCGATCTGAAGCTTAAAACTTTCAGATTTGGCAAAGTTTCAAACCATATTGGAAATGTGTCGTTGAAGTGATTGTCTCCTAAATCAAGAATTTCCAAGTTTTTGCAATTGGCTAAAGATCGGGGGATTTTTCCTTCTAATTCATTGTCATGCAAGTCTAAGCTTCTGAGTACACTTCCATTACTAAAAATTTCTGGAAGAGTCCCATAAAGATTGTTTTGGTGGATATCCAAAACCTCAAGATGACCACCCATGTTGCCAAAACATTGTGGAATCGCTCCCTTCAAATTGTTTCTACCCAAATCTAAAATCCTTAGTGATGTTAGATTGCAAATAGATGAAGGGATATCTTCACCGAGATTATTATTTTCTATTTTCAATACCTCGAGTCCACTAATATTAACTAGACATTGCGGAATTTCTCCCCTGAAGTTGTTTCTCCCCAAATACACCACTTTCAATTTCATCAAATTGCAGAAAGATGAAGGAATTTTCTCAGTGAGATTATTGTTGTGGAGATACATCCATTGCAAGTTTCTCAAGTTGCCAAAGGAATCCGGAATTGAACCAATGAGTTGATTAATATTTAAATACATAGTAACAAGGCTTCCTATATTCCCCAACTCACTTGGAATCGAACCAGAAAGGTTGTTAGCATAAAGAGACAAAAGATACAAGCCTTTCAAATTCCCCAATGAAGCAGGAATAGCACCACTTAGAGCATTTTTAGCCAAAACTAATTGACTAAGAGACGTTAAGTAACCTATTTCTTGAGGAATGGAGCCAGAAAGGTTATTTTGTAAGAGACCTAAAAAAGACAATTTGGTCAAATTACCCAATGAAGCAGGAATAGAACCATTAAGAGAGTTAATACTTAAATCTAGCTTAGTAAGAGATGATAAGTAACTTATTTCTTCAGGAATGAAAGCCGAGAGATTATTCTTATAAAGACTCAAAGAAGACAAGCTGGTCAAATTACCTAATGAAGTAGGAATAGAACCATTAAGAAAATTATTAGACAATTGTAGGATATCAAGAGTCCTTAGATAACCTATTTCTTCAGGAATTGAGCCAGAAAGATGATTCTCATGAAGATACAAACTAGACAAGCTGGTCAAATTTCCCAATGAAGCGGGAATAGAACCATTAAGAGAATTAGTACTCAAACCTAGATAAGCCAGGGACCTTAGGTCACCTATTTCCATAGGAATAGAGCCAAAAAGATTATTTTGATAAATATACAAAGTAGACACGTTGGTTAAATTGCCCAATGAGGAAGGAATAGAACCATTTAAAAGGTTGTCATAGATGTAAATGGTCTGAAGCTTGGCTAGTGAACCGATTTGTAGTGGGATTGTGCTTGAAATGTGATTGGTGTGCAAGTCAATATAGACAAGATTAGTGAGATTACCAATATGAGGTGGGATGACTCCAGAGAGATTGTTCATGCTAAGATCGACATATTCAAGAAAAGAGAGAGTTGAAAATGGAAAATCATAGAATGTACCGATAACATTAGCACCTCTAATATCCAACTTGTTTACCCTACCATTAAGGCATGTAAGTCCATACCAATCCCCGCATGCATTCGAACTCTGTGTCCATGAAGCCAATAAGGAATTATTCTGATTCTTGAAAGTTGCTTTCCATTTTAGGAGGGCAATTGCTTCCTCAGTGGAAGCAAAAGTAATTGTAAAGAGACATAAGAAATTGAGAAACTGAAATATTGAAAATATTTTGGGAACCATCATCAAATATTGATAAGAGATTTTGTTGGATTTATGTTTTTCTTTTGATGAACTTTTGCATACATTTATAATGCAGAAAGCATTTCTTTAAGGTCTTGCTAGTCAATGGCATATAATTGTTAATTTGTTATTGTCATATAATGTCTTGTCTTTATTAGATTGTCCATATATTGCCTAAACAAAGACATGGATTTAGTCATTGGTCTCTCCTAATTTTGTATTTAATTTAATTTGTCTAAAGATATAAATTGTCTTTTGTGGTATCGGGAGATTTATTTTTGTATCCCTTTACAAATTTACTTTTAATTTTATGTTTTTTTTTAACGAGTAATTTTGTTATATATAATAGATTTGAAAAGATCTTTTTTTTTTTTTCTATTTAAACTCTAAATGATTATAAAAGATTATTTCCATTGTAAGATCTGAATAGACATCATATCGGCCGGACGGGTCAATTGGTCTAAGAAAATAATTTATTTTATTTTATCTTGTTCAAGACCAAATCCAATCTCTCAAGAAAGTAAGAAAAAAGAAAAGAAAATCACTAATGCCAACTTTCAGAGTTCATACTGAAAGGTTTTCTAATAATATTATATTGAAACTATGTACACTGTCGTATTTACTTACAAATCACGTAAGAGTCATAGAATAAGTCATGTACAGAAAATTCAAGTAAATGTTATCCTTCTTTACACGTAACCACATTGCGAAAATTAAGATTTACTTTTTATACTTCCTCCTATATGGCCCAAGTATGATGATTGTTGTTGAAACTTGAGTTGTTTACACATATATTTAAACAACATAGTTATGAGAATACATGATTAGAAGATTAGAGGGTTGAGAGACTATGAACAGTACATAATATTAACCCGGTGAATTAATAACTCAATGACGTATGCAGTATTTTTTTGCAAGTGACATATACTATTATATCTTTTCCAAAAGTAAAATAAAAAATATTTGAACTTTTTCTAAATAAATTTTGGTTTTGAACATAATCTCATCTCATTAGAAATTATAGTGCTAAAACAAATTTTATACATAAATACCAAAAGAAGGAATAATAAAAGGCAAAAGAAGAAAAGAAAAAACAAAGGAAGAAAGAAATAAAATACAATATCACTAAACAACTTAAAGCTCTAAACTCCATCTGGACTCAAACTCACGGCCCTCACGCTGACAATTGATACACTTTACCAACTGAGCTAGGCACTATTTTGTACCAAAAATCATGTCACGTGACACCGCTTGAATCTTACTAGATCGGCCCCTGAACAACTCGATAATTGTTTGTATGACAATCAAAGCATAGACGCAACACAACTGCATAAAAGTGACATAGCAATGAAATTTCTCTCTTACTGAGTTAAATAAAACTTGTGAATCGCTTACTTAGTGATAATTAATTATTTAAACGTTGCAATTAAAAGAAACAAACAAACCAATTCTTCTAGAAAAACATTTGTTAACCGTGTAGTTATAGTTTCTCTTAAATATTTTTCAGTCACAAGTCCCTGCGGAATTCGACCTCCAAATGTTTACAACAGGGGCGGAGCTATGACTTGGCGAGGGTGGTCAGATGAACAATCTTTATCGGAAAATTTTAGCGAGTATATATACTAAATATCAATATTTTTGGATATATACTAAGTGTTGAACACCCTTAACACAATAAACATAGACAACCTAGTGGTTAAGGCTGTGCAAATTCGCCTCAGTGTTCTGGGTTTGAGCTTGAGTTAGGCGTTTTGTTTCATTTTTTTTGTAATTCCGTTTTTTCTCTTAAAAAAAAAGCAAAATTCAAGCTTTTGTGGCTTGAGTTTGAGCCCAAGCTTGAGCGTTTCATTTATTTTATTTTTGTTTTTCTCTTCAAAAAGAATACAAAAGTGACATTTTTTAAGTTAAGAAAAACAAAAAGGTCTTCTTTTGACTTTTCTTAATTTAAAAAAAGAATAGATTCATAGTTATTTATATTTTCCTTTTAGTTTTTTGTCTTCTCCTCCTCCCAAAAACCCTTTGCAATGTTACTCTTTACCTTTCTTTCTTCTCAATTTTCATACATATTTGCAAGTTTTAAGAAATTGGAAGCTTTAATCATTGTATATTTCTTCCTCAACCTCCATTGAAGTATGAAAAGGTATTTCTTAATTCTTTTTTTCCTTTAGTTTAATTTTTTCTAATTATGTGTTGAAAGACTTGTATATCTTATTTTTTATGTTGAAAGCTACTTTATTTATTCGAGTATCAATCAAGTATTTGGTGTATTGGGGATTGATTTTAACAAGCGTGGTACGTGACTTGACTGTTATTTCAGTTTGGAGTTCAATGAGTTTGGAGAAATATTTTTTGAGTACCCAAAATAAGTTTGGCGCCTCAAAATCAAAATCAACTGCGCCGAGATAAAAATATCGACCAAATAGAAATACCATCTCACTCTTCCCAAAGACAAGAATTTGATGTAAATAATTTAAAGGCTGATCCGGCTGAAAGAACTCCAATTTTGAATTATCATCTAAACCTTCGTGATGAGATAAGGAGGGAATACATCATTAAAGGTCCTTGTCAACCTCGAACTTATCAGTTTCCTCAAACTAATTTTTTTGGAACACCACATCGTTTTGTTTATACGTGGTTTGATGAATATCGTGATTGGTTGGAATACATTATTAGTGCGGATTCTGCTTATTGTTTACCTTATTATTTAATTTTTAAATTTGGGTGCGTACCCACTCATCAGTAAAAACAATATTTTGTGCACCCACTCCGCTAAAAAAAATAAATTATCGATTCTTTTAAAATTTAAACACCCTTGGCGGAATTTCTCGCTCCGCCACTGGTTTACAATTGTTACATTACATAAGCGAGCCATCACATAATTATATTTCATCTATAATGTACAAAACACCGTGCATGAGTTTCAAAATATGAAAATGGGCATAATTCAAAAGTATTAAGTTAGATTATTCTTAAAATAAAATCGAAACAAGAAAAAAATACGATTAAAATGAATGTTAATCGCACAATATCACCACTCACACTCTAACCTTTGTTCCTCCTCAAATAACTATTAGACACACAAATTAATATAGCACCCACCTAGCTATACAAATCAAATAGGTTTACTCCTAACTAGCTAGATCATCAAGACACTTTAAACATTAAATAACTCTCAATACAAAGTATGCTTAAAGATTCAACTGGGTTGACTATAGATAATGATAGGGTAGACTTGGTCAAAAATTGGCTCAACAATTAGGTAGGGAAAATAATTATCTCCATATACATAATGCTTCTTCAATTTGAGTGACACAAATTCTAACTTTCTTCTATGAAATAAATTACTGATCGTACAATTTATTCATAACAAATAATCAATCAATTCAAAATTTGGAAAATGCTGTCATCCTCAAGTCAATGCCCAAGTCTTATGGGAAACGTCAAGTTTGGCTCTATTTGTCTAACAACATAATTGTTTTTCTTGTCCAAAAAATAAATGAAAACAAGCAAAACACAAATTTTTTCTGTCGTTTGGTAGAGTTTATTAGAAAAAATAATGTATGTATTAGCCTTTTGTATTATTAGTATTTTGTTAGGTAAGCATTAGTTATACATTCTGGGATCATTTGGTTGGATGTATAAGAATAATGCTGAATAGAATGTATTAGTAATGCATGCTTTCACAATTCTTGTATTAGCAGGGGCGGACCTACGTGGATCTGAGGGGGTTCCCCGAACCCCTTTGTCAAAAAATTATACTGTATATATAATGTCAAATTCTGATTTTATGCGTATATATATATATATTAAAATGAACCCCCTAAAAACAAAGTAAGCGGATAAGTGGTTCACAAATGCCCCTAGATCACGAGTTCGATTCCCATTTACAACATTTTTTCCCTCCTTTAAATGCTTTGGAAAATTGAAATTTTTGGGCTTAGACTTTCTTCTTCTTTTTCATTATTTTTTCCTTTTGTTCCATTTCTTCTTTTTAATTTGTTTTTCTTTAAATTTATTGGACACATTCTTTTTTTTTTAAATTCTTTTTATATCTATTATTTATTTTGTTTCAACGTAACTCTTTTTTCATATATTAACTAAAATAACTCTTTTAAAAAATGATGAATTATATTTAACTAGAAATTGATGAGATAGAAATATAATTTATTTTTTTTTAAAAAAAAAGGTAAATTAGATGTAATTGAATGAAGAAACTTAAATATTGTCAACATCCTTTCAAAAATATTAATTTATAGAATTCATGAAATTTCTTTTATATTTTTAATTCTATTTTAGAGAGATGGAAACTAAATGTATTTGCTTTATTCTTTATTTGTCTTTTTTACAAATTATGACTAACCTAGTAAATTGAACTATATGAACTAAAAAAATTGACGATACTATTTATTTATCTTCTGAATATGCATTATAATTTTAGTAACTCTATTCTTACACACTTTTAGAGAATCTTGACGATTTTCATAGTAATATGTGATTGAATGGATGCTAATTTAAAATTTTTAAAAAGTAAAAATTAAAGTATAAAAAGCACAAGAAATTTTAAGAATACTCGATGGAGCATGATAAAAGTAGGAAGAAGTGATTAATACAGTATGATAAAGTAAGTTAAATTTAGCATGATAAGGTAAATGTCTTTTTTCCCCGTCTTGCTCCCTTTTTCATCATTTAATTTTCACGTGTTTTAGGAGTTAACTTATGTAATACAGTCGATCCACTAAAATTCTTATGAATGTATCTTTGTCCTCAATATCTTTAATTAGTTTAGTCTTTACTTTTATGAACCAATGAAATATCTATGGTTCTTGTACAAAGAGCATGCCGAGGGACTACTATGCTCACCGCGCACTTACATTACCACTTGAACTTCTCCTTCATACTTTGAACCCCCTGAGCAAAAATCCTGGGTCTGCCATTGTGTATTAGTAATACTTGCATTAGTTATGTTGAGATTAGTTCTTATATAATATTTGGTTGGGTGTGTTAATAATTAATAAAACGC
The DNA here is from genome assembly GCA_035578085.1 of Solanum pinnatisectum. Taxonomy (NCBI): domain Eukaryota; kingdom Viridiplantae; phylum Streptophyta; class Magnoliopsida; order Solanales; family Solanaceae; genus Solanum; species Solanum pinnatisectum. Next base: position 7,739,969 of record CM069087.1, read on the forward strand.
ATCGCAAACCTCCAATAAAAAATGTTTATTTACAATAATACCCTCCACACTTTTTAGCTTTGGAGAATGGAAAAAGTTTCGATAGGGATTTGAAAGGTTATAATGTCATTAATCAATCTAATGCATGTACATGTGTTCATTTTTTGTATTAATAGTACATAAATATTCACAGTATTAATAATACACACCTCAATAAACAATAAAATATATAACTAATACAAATTCTCATACTTGAATCAAGAAATGCATACATTTCATCCAATACACACAACATTTATTGAATACATTAATATCTTACATAAACGTGATATATCATCAAAGTTCATAACATTACATTTCTCATGAGCATTCCACCAAATGTTCCTTCAAGCACCTGCACGTTTGAATTTGTTTGTTTATTATCTGATTTTTGTTTTTACTCAAAGAGAAAGTTAAGTCTTACTATTGCTTCTACTAATTGATTTTGGAAAGAGAAATATGCTTTGGTAGATCATTCAATTAGTTGTTGAGATAACTAAAGATCAAACCAGAACTCTCGAAATTCCGATTTGAGCATCCGGACCCCGAATGTTGACCAAAATCAATCCAAAGACTAAATTTCCACAATTTCACAACTTAGAACTTCAAATCCTCAAAAAGACTCAGAAATTGAAACGGACAACTCTCACAACTTGGTTCCACATTCCGAGACTAATGGAATCGATGGAATTCCATTTCGACACTCGAAACTCCAAATGATCCCAAAATTCACTTTCATAACAACTTAGCCTTTAAAACTCACAAACTTACCAATTCTCAACTTTTAACTCAACGTTCAAAACCAGCTTTTCAAACTCAATCACAAAAGGCTCGGAGTCAACATCGGGAGGGGCAAAATGATAAATTCATGAAACTTTCCAAAAATGACCAACCGGGTCATTACAAAAGGCGCATGATGGCTTGAATGAGCCTTGTAAGACTCATTCTGTCATGAGCCTTATCCTATAACTTTGATGTTGTTAATGGTGTAACACCAATATTGCCCCTTTGGTTTCATCCTTAAATTGTTTGCCCTTTTAAAAGTTTTGATCAATTTTATTGCCCTTTTTGGCTCCGAATTCTCTCCCCAACTACAGTAATAGTTGGAACTGAGAGTTGCCTGAGGCTCATGTTTATATAAAAGAGTTCTGAATTAAGAAAAAACTATGAAAACTTATACATGCCGATATTAGAAATAATCCCAGTTTTAAAATAAATATTTTTAAACTACGCAAAATAATTTATTTTAGCTAAAAGTACTAATTATCTTCTTTTTCTAACGGCTATAAAGTTGTTAGAAATTGCATCCAATCATCTCCTTTTTTCTAACGTCTAAAATACTAAACACATTTCGTTAAATTTTACTAGTCATGCTGTTGATATTTCTCAGAAAAATTAGGTATGGAAAATAATTATTCTCCATATACATATCAAATAATCAATCTAATGCATGTACATGTGTTAACCTTTTGTATTAATAGTACATAAAAATTCAAAGAGAAATTAGGTATGGAAAATAATTATTCTCCATATACATATCAAATAATTATTCTTTTCTCCTATTAAAACAAATGACTGATCGTACAATTTATTCATATCAAATAATCAATCAATTCATATCAAATAATCAATCAATTCAAAGTTTGGAAAAAGTTGTCATCCTCAAGTCAATGCCCAAATCTTATGGGAAACTTCAAGTTTGGCACATAATTGTTTTTCTAGTCCAAAAACTAAAAAAAAACAAGCAAGACACAAAATTTCCATGTCGTTTGATAGAGTGTATTAGAAAAAACAATGCATGTATTAGTTTTGTTTATTATTAGTAATTTAGTATCTTGTTTGGTAAGCATTTGTTATATACACTGGGATCATTTGATAGGATGTACAAGAATAATGCTGAATAAAGTGTATTAGTAATGCATGTATTAGTAATGCATGTAATATACTGAGATTATTTTTTATGTAGTTTGGGTTTGATGTATTAATAATTAATAAAACGCATTGCATACCTTCAATAAAAAAATATTTGCTTACAATAATACCCTCCTCACTCTTTAGCTTTGGAAAATGGAAAATGTTTTAATAGGAATTTGAAGGGTGTCATTAATCAATCTAATGCATGTACATGTGTTAACCTTTGTATTAATAGTACATAAAAATTCATGGTATTAATAACACACACCTATAACTGATACAAATTCTCATACTTGAATCAAGAAATGCATATATTTCGTCCAATACACACAACATTTATGATACATTAATATCTTACATAAACTTCATATATCATCAAAGTACGTAACATTACATTTCTCATGAGCATTCCACCAAATGTTCCTCCAAGCACCTGCATGTTCTAATTTGTTTATTTATTATTTGATTTTTATTTTTACTCAAAGAGAAAGTTAAGTCTTACTATTGCTTCTACTAATTGATTTTGGAAAGAGAAATATGCTTTGGTAGATCATTCAATTAGTTGTTGAGATAACTAAAGATCAAACAAGAACTTACCTTTGACTTAGCTTCTTCCTTATCTGTCTCATAATAATTTTTTGTTCCAACTTTTCAAAAATTTTTGCAAGCCATTTTAGATTTCCAGTTGAGATCATGATATATATAATGGATACTCCAATACATAGCCCACTTCCATATCCCATAAGAGCAGCTTTCCAAAAATCATTTAGAAATTCAGAATTGCTTTCTTCATCATCTGACTCATAATCGCTATTATTTGTCTCTGGTGTCCAATTACTTCCACAACCTTCCGAAACAGGGAATCCTCGTAATCCATCATTACCTTCATATGAATTATTTTGAAATGTATCAAATTGATGTCCTTGAGGAATGCATCCTTGGAGATGATTGTGAGAGAGATTTAAGAATGAAAGAAATGTGAGAGCAGCAAGTTGTCGTGGTATCTCTCCTGAAAGCTGGTTGAATGAAAGATCCAGTGATTCAACTAAAGATAAACTTTCAAGTGATGATGGTATATTACCTTGCAATCTGTTATGAGACAAATTTAGCACCCTAAGTGCAATGAGATCTCCCAAACTACTTGGAATATGTCCTTCAAATTTGTTACTTGAAAGATCGATAGTCTTGAAAAGCGTCGAAATTCTATCCAGTTCATACTCCATTCCCTTCGTTGAAACTGTTACAGAATCATTGTAATCTCTCTCTCCAGATTTACCAAGATACGTTGGTACCTTCGCTGTTTGATCTATTGTCCTCATGGCTATCAATTTTTGAAACAGACTAGTCGACAAGTTTCCTGTGAAAGCATTGTAAGAAAGATCTATGATTCGAAGCTCAGAAAACATGTTTTCATTACTTAAAGCTCTAATTGGCCCATGCAATTTGTTCGATCTCAAGCTTAAAACTTTCAGATTTGGCAAAGTTTCAAACCATATTGGAAATGTGTCGTTGAAGTGATTGTCTCCTAAATCAAGAATTTCCAAGTTTTTGCAATTGGCTAAAGATCGGGGGATTTTTCCTTCTAATTCATTGTCATGCAAGTCTAAGCTTCTTAGTACACTTCCATTACTAAAAATTTCTGAAAGAGTCCCATAAAGATTGTTTTGGTGGATATCCAAAACCTCAAGATGACCACCCATGTTGCCAAAACATTGTGGAATCGCTCCCTTCAAATTGTTTCTACCCAAATCTAAAATCCTTAGTGATGTTAGATTGCAAATAGACGAAGGGATATCTTCACCGAGATTATTATCTTCTATTTTCAATACCTCGAGTCCACTGATATTAACTAGACATTGCGGAATTTCTCCCCTGAAGTTGTTTCTCCCCAAATACACCACTTTCAATTTCATCAAATTGCAGAAAGATGAAGGAATTTTCTCAGTGAGATTGTTGTTGTGGAGATACATCCATTGCAAGTTTCTCAAGTTGCCAAAGGAATCCGGAATTGAACCAATGAGTTGATTAATATTTAAATACATAGTAACAAGTCTTCCTATATTCCCTAACTCACTTGGAATCGAACCAGAAAGGTTGTTAGCATAAAGAGACAAAAGATACAACTCATTCAAATTCCCCAAAGAAGTAGGAATAGAACCACTAAGAAAATTAGTAGACAAATCTAAATAACTAAGAGTCCTTAGGTAACCTATTTCTTCAGGAATGGAGCTAGAAAGATGATTCTCACGAAGATACATAGAGGTTAAGCTGGTCAAATTCCCCAATGAAGCAGGAATAACACCACTTAGAGAATTTTTAGCCAAAACTAGTTGACTAAGAGACCTTAAGTAACCTATTTCTTCTGGAATGGAGCCAGAAAGGTTATTCTGGTTAAGATATAGAATAGACAGACTGGTCAAATTTCCCAATGAAGGGGGAATAGAGCCAAAAAGGTGATTCTGATTAAGAAACAAACTAGATAAGCTGGTCAAATTTCCCAATGAAGTAGGAATAGAACCATTAAGAGAATTAGTACCCAAATCTAGAGAAGTAAGAGACCTTAAATAGCCTATTTCAGTAGGAATCGAGCTAGAAAGATTATTCTGATAAAGAGACAAAATAGATAAGTTGGTCAAATTGCTCAATGAGGTGGGGATTGAACCATTTAAAAGGTTGTCATAGATGTAAATGTTCTGGAGCTTGGCTAATGACCCGATTTGTGATGGGATTGTGCCTGAAATCATATTGGTGTGCAGGTCAAGATAGACAAGATTAGTGAGATTACTAATTTCAGGTGGGATAGTTCCAGAGAGATTATTCACACTAAGATCAACATATTCAAGAAAAGGGAGAGTCGAAAATGGAAAATCATAGAGTGTACCAATGACACGAGCACCTTGAATATCCAACTTGCTTACCCTACCATTTAAGCACATAACCCCATACCAATCCATGCATGCATTCGAACTTTGAGTCCATGAAGCCAATAAGGAATTAGTCTGGTTCTTGAAAGTTGCTTTCCATTTTAGGAGGGCAATTGTTTCCTCCATGGAAGCGAAAGTAACCGTAAAGAGATATAAGAGAATGAGAAATTGAACTATTTTGGGAACCATCATCAAATATATTGATAATATGCTATTTTCTTGGATTTTTTTTTCTTTTGATGAACCTGTGTAGTGTACACATTTATTTATATTGCAGATATCTTTTTTTAAGGTATTGCTAGTCAATGGCAAGTCAGTCTTATAATTATTATTACTATTTTAAAAATAAAATTATCCTATTGGTGAATAGTTCGTTTAGTCAGATAAATGAATAGGGAAATATAATTCTCAAATTAGTCCAGCGTCATAAATACGATAGAGTATCATGACTCTTCTGTAAAATAATAATAATTTTGAAATATTGATCTTTTCTTAGATATGATTTTAAAAATCAAACTCCCCTCCCACAACTTTGAATAATAATCAAATTCCTCCATTTATCTTATGCATTGTCCATTTTATCCTTGTTATGTCACATATATCTAATACCTCTTGGTATTATTATATAATTTATTTTTTAATCTAGGTATTTATAACTTTTTCTTTAAGTTCATTAATATTACAAGTAGAATAATATTTTAATGAATTTGTCAGAAAATATAATATTAATTTTATGACCAGTATTCCAATATAATATTCAATAATTTAGAAATAATCCAAGTTTTTTTTTTAAAAAAATAACTGTGCAAATAATTTATTTTAGCTAATAAAAGTACTAGTTGTGGCAATGCTATTTGAGTGCTTTCCACTTAATTGAAATTTCATTTTCTTGTCCTTAAAAGAAAAAACACACACCTAATTTAAGTCGAGAAAAAGACTATTTATGTATGAATAATGGAAATTTTGTTGTTTCTCAAGTTATTCCACAAAAAAAGCTACAACACAAAGTCTTTAAATCGAATATTTGATATAAACATCAATTGCGGATAATACACAAAGTCTATGATTGATCAACTTCTATTTTACTACACCAAAGACTACTACTCCATAATTGAATGGAAACACAGCTTATAAATTTTCTTTTTTCTCACTTTTTAAATACTAAACACAATTCTTTAAATTTTACTAGTCTTGTAGAAATTTCAAAGAGAAATTATTAGGTAGGGAAAACAATAATCATTCTTCATATACTTGCTTCTAATTCAAACTTTCTTCTATGAAATAAATTACTGATCGTACAATTTATTCATATCAAATAATCAATCACTCCAAAGTTTGGAAAATGTTGTCATCCTCAAGTCAATGGCCCAAGTCTTACGGGAAACGTCAAGTTTGGCTCTATTTGTCTAATAACATACTCCCTCCGTCCCATATTATATGTCGCCCCTTTCTAAAAATAGCTAGACCACAATATATGTCTTCTATAAAATTTATGCATAAATTATCATTTTTTGCCCATTATACCCTTGATAGATTAATCTTGACAATGTATTTACTTTGACTAACGTAGAAAATCTACAAGTAATTAATTTCATTGGGAGAGTACTTCATTCATTAATTAACTAGTTTCTTTATTCATTACTTATTCTATAAAATCTGATTTTGAAAAAAAATATCAACAAACAAATTTAAAATAAAAGATGAAAAAATGAATTAAGTCTAAAAATATAAATAAAACAATTAAAATACGAGCCAAAATTTTAAACAAAACAACAAACTAATATTTGTATTTGAATCTTCTTCAATATGTGCCTCGGTGTTTAAATCAAAAAACAAATAATTTGTCGAACTAGAACTAAAATTCATTTGTCATCTAATTTCATTATCAATAACATCAGATTCAGCAGGAAATTTAGATCAATTTGAAGTAATGAAATTTGAATATTTTGTGATGTTGTCATATTTGCTTTAAAAATTTATATAAAAAAACATTTTACACAAAATATATAGGAAAATTGAGGTGGGAAAAACTTGTTTTTTAAATTTTTTGGATCAATTGGTGAAAAAATTTGGCTCCAAAAATAAACTCTAAAATTTAAATAGTCATCCAAATGCATTTATATTTTGAAATCTAACATTTCATCATTTATTACAAAGTTGTCATAAACAAACATTAAATAAGGGCATAAGGGTAAAATTACCTTATTTCTTCGTGCAAGTGCAAATAGAAAAGGTGACATATAATATGGGACGGAAGGAGTAATTGTTTTTCTTGTCCAAAAAATGACCTTTATTTTAAAAAAATAAAAGAAAACAAGCAAAACACAAAATTTCCTTGTCGTTTGATATAGTGTATTAGAAAAAATAATGCATGTATTAGCTTTGTTTATTATTAGTATCAGTGGCATACATAAGATATCTTGCAAGCGGTGTCTATTTTTTAAGTGTGTGTATATATATATATATATATATATATACTATTTATATTTTTTTCAAAAAGTGACAATTTTTTTTAAACTTTTCAAGTTTTCATTTTGAAAATAATCTCATTAAATATAATAGTAGGTTGTTAGGGATGATGATGGAGCAGGGCGGATGCGGGGCGGAGTGGGTTTGAGGCTATGCGGAGCAGGACGGGTTGAAGTGGTTTTTTTTCAAAACTAATGCGGGGCGGGGTGGTTTGCGGGTATTAGGGGTGTTGGTGGTTCGGTTTGGATCAGTTATTGATTAAAACCAAAACCAAACCAATCTAGTTAGTTTTTTTAATTTCTAAAACCAAACCAAGCTAAACGAAAAAAATAACCGTCGGTTTGGTTATTGTCGGTTTGGTTTGGTTTTTCTAGTTTATTCAATTTAAAAGTAATAACCTTTTTGAGGATGTACGTAGCTCGATAGACACAAACACCTAGTACATGAACAATCCACAAAAAAGTTATAAATGTCGGTTCAATTAAACAATACTAAAAATTATCATTACACGAACAAAGTGATTCAATAAGAGAAAGTATGACTATTTTATGTGAAGTAGGGTAGTTAAAGACTAAAATGAATTTTGATGGACTTGGACTTAGGATTGTTATAGTTGTGCTAAAGTGTTGGGTTTGAGAAAATGGTAAAGTTAAAGACATAAGTTAAATAAAATTTTATAAAAATTTTATATTTTATTTATGAGTAATATATAAATAATTATAGAATTTATATATCTAATTAATCGGTTCGGTTGGGTTATTTTTGGGTTTTTTATTTAGTAAAACCAAAACCACACCAAATAGTATCTGTTTTCAAAATTTAAAACCAAACCTAACCTAACCAAAACAAATATCAATTTTTTTAATCAATTTGGTTCGGATTGCGGTTCGATTTGATTTTTTAACCATAACCATGAACATTTTTGGAGGGTATATGTAATTATAAGCGGGTTCAAACTTAATTTTAATTTTTACATGTTATAAAAGTCATAGAGCATTATTTATTAAGATAATTTCTTTAAAGCTACTAAAATATTGAAGATAATAAATGAAAATGGTTCAATAAAAAATAATACAATTTCTTACATGTTTTTCAATTGACCTCTAAAATATAAAGGGAAAAAGGACAAATATACCCCCGAATTATCATAAATGGTTCGTCAATACCCTTCGTTATACTTTCGAGTTGTGTATACCCTTACCGTCAATCTTTTGGAACGTATATACCCTTAAAATAAACGGAGGGACACATGTCATGATCTTAATGGTCTATGTAATTTAAGATAGATCATTAAGATCATGACATGTGTCCCTCCGTTTATTTTAAGGGTATATACGTTCCAAAATATTGACGGTAAGGGTATACACAACCTGAAAGTATAACGAAGGGTATTGACGCACCATTCATGATAATTCGGGGGTGTATTTGTCCTTTTTCCCAAATATAAATTTTTAAGTCATTATCTATTAAATTAATACAACTTAATGAAAAAATGAATTTATTTTTATGAATTTTATTTTTAGTATCAAACTTAATCAGAAAAAGAATACATTTTAAAAATTATGCAATACTGATTAAAAATGAAAAAAATTATTACGCGGGCAAATAAAAAATTTTACGGGTTAAGCTCCTCCCGCCCCACCCAATAGCCATCCCTACAAGTTGTCCAAGTTTGAACTCACGACCCTCACACAACAATTGACACACTTAACCAATTGAACTGCGTGCCCTTTATAACAAAAGGTAACACTATATTGTATATATCTTTCATCTTTTGTCTTTTAATATATATATATATATATATTTTGTAAGTTTTTCCGATAAAGCAATGTCCCGTGACACCCTTTAGACCTTCCTGGATCCACCCCTAATTAGTATCTTGTTTGGTAAGCATTAGTTATATACTCTGGGATCATTTGGTTGGATGTATATGAATAATGCTGAATAGACTTTATTAATAATGTATGCATTCATAATGCTTGTATTGGTAATACTTGCATTAATTATACTGAGATTATTTCTTATGTAGTGTTTGGTTTGGTGTGTTAATACTCCCTCTGTCCACTTTTATTTGTCATGTTGCGCTTTTCGAAAGTCAATTTGACTAATTTTCAAAGTTAAATTAGATTATATTAATTCGATATTTTAAACAAAAAAATTAGATATTCAAAAACTATACGAAAAGTGCTATACATTGCAATTATTTGCATATCAATATGATGAAAAAATATATTGTAAAATGTTAGTCAAAATTATTATAGTTTGACTCTAAAAATGGAAAGTATGACAATTAATAGTGGATGGAGAGAGTAATTAATAAAAAGCATAGGATCCCACCTTCAATAATAAAAATATTTCTTTACAATAATACCCTCCACACTTTTTAGCTTTGGAAAATGGAAAATGGAAAATGTTTTGATTGGGATTCAAAAGGTTATTATGTCATTAATCATCTAATACATGTACATGTGTTAACACTTGGTATTAATAGTACATAAAAATCTGCAATATTAATAATACACACCTCATCAATGCACAATAAAATGTATAATTGATACAAATGCTTATACTTGAATCAAGAAATGCATACATATCATCCAATACACACAACATTTATTGAATATATTAATGAGAGATGCTAAACCGCCAGAAAATTTAGGCCAGAATTTTGAAAAGACAGTTATAACCTTTTTCCTTCAAATTAGGGCTTGCTCTTTTCTAGTAAATTGTATAAAACATTTATTATTTTGATAAGATTAATGTTTTGAATTCCCCCTAATAAAATATTTAACAGTTTTGTTTCTTCGTCAAATTCATTTTTCTTCTCGTTTTTCGTCATTCTACTTCTTTACCTTGCCTTTTTTTTTTTTTTTTTTTAATTCTCCTGGGTCTTTTTTAAAAAATAAAAAAACGTGGAGTAAATTAAAAAAGAAACTAACAAGAATAAATATGTACTTTATTTCTCCAATAAAGCAACTCTACAAGATAACAGAAAAAACACTATTTTTGAGATTTAATTTCATATTTTTTTGTATATAAATAATTAATATATAAAAAAAATTTATATTATAATTCAATTTTAAATACACTATTCATATTTTAAAATAAAACACTTACGCTTCATGTAGTGTGAAAATTCTACACTTACACTTTCAATGAGTTTATCTATAACTAAATATATTAAAATAAATTATTAAACGATAAACTAAAATTATAAGAATATAGTTTTTGTGAAATTATTCTAACAAAATTTTAAAATGGAAATAAAATTTTCATTCATGCATTTGATTTAAAAATAACTAATATTTTTTTAAAATGTTAAGTGATACAAATTAGTTAATAAGATATATCAACGGTTAGTAATAACTTCCTTTTAATTTAAAAACGTACATTATTTATAATTTTATTTAAATGTAATATTTATTATATATAATTTCTTTTTATTTATTTTCTTGCTTTAAAATTATGTATATATAATTAGTTAGATAGAATTTCATTTACGTAGAACATTCATTCTATACAATGTTTATATTTTTTTTTGGAAATTAGAAATAACATTATTGGTGGATAAAAATTGTATGATTTTTATAATATAGTAGATGTGAATGTTTGATTTAAAAATAGAGAAAATGGTCAAATGGCCCCTAATCTATTAATCAATTCTCAACTACACACTAATACTTTACGGGGATCCTATTACCCCCTGAACCTTTTATTTTTGATATTTTGTAACCCTTAAACGCTGACCTGTACAAGAAGGTGAATACACATCCCTTAGGCGCGTAAGCATGCATCTAAAACACATTATCTGCATTTTGAAAACCGCGTGTAAGTCCAAATCAGCCTAAAATTAAGTCTTTCAATTGCAACTTGAATTTTTAGGCCCTTTTTCTCCCACAAATCTTCCATCTTCTTCCTTTATTCTGCCATTTTAAAAGCTTGAAGCTTGGGAACAATTGTCTTCCATTTCAAAGCTTCATGGTAACTTTCATTTCAAACCTTGAACCTCTAGGATTTCTAATCTTCTGTAAACTTTTTTTTCCAGATTTGAGGTTCAAATTTATTTTCCTCACTCATAAATATAGAATTACAAGGTCAACGAGATCTAGCTATGGAGTTTGAATTTTCTTCTCCATGTGCCAATGCCCAAAAATAAGTTATTTTTTTCTTCAATTCATAAATATAGAACCACAACGTATGTACATCCATTCTTTTCACCTTTCTCCAACAAGGAGAATCATGAAAACATTTTTCTCCTTCACCATTATATCTTACCCTGAAGATTTAGAAAATGCCAAATTTTAAGATCCAATTGTTCATTCAAAGATCGCTTTTATTTATTTTTAAGAAAATTACATCACATGATACATAACATTGTTAAAATTATCTGAATGGCGGAGCAAGTAATCGTGAAAAGACCAATTCTTGGGTCACTATGAGGAGTAGTTTTTTTTTTTTAAAAGAAGAAGAGGGTTGGTACTCAATTGAAGAGTAGACATGGTGGTTATGTTTGGAATTGAGAATTTAACCTAATTAAAAGGAAAAAAGTTTAAAAAGTGGGTCCACTAAATCTAAAATAAATATAAATAGGAAAACAAAATTGAAGAAAATGGGCCCGCCTAGCGCGTGTGTACAAACATTTGGGTATATCTGGGTAATAACAAAAGATGAGCGTTTAAGGGTTATAAAATATCGAAAATAAAAGGTTCAGGGAGGTAATAGGACCCCCGTGAAGTTTAGGTGTGTAGTTGAGAATTGGCTAATAGGTTGAGGGGTCATTTGACCATTTTCCTTTCAAAATATAGAGGGTCTATTTTTAATTGAACATATATAGTATACAAATGTTTAGTGTAATTAATTAGGATTGATACTTATAAGTTATAATATGAATCTTATGATTTTTATAATATATTGATCTCTATAAAGTGTTTTGAGTTTTGACTATTTTTACTGTAATATTTTCAGATTATATTAAAAAATAGTAATATATAATTTAAATTTGTTTAAACACAATAATTCATTAAATTATTTAATTAGAGCTCATATTAATAACAAGTATCAGTAATAATTCATAAGTTATCAAGTCGATATAATATAGAGGCGCAAGACTATAACATTAATGCGTAAACATTCTCTTAGCTTGTTTTTTTTTTTTTTTTTTTTTTTTTTTTAAATACTCTTAGCTTGTTGTTAACTAGGGATATCACTTAATTATTTAAGTATGTAGTTTAATTTTTTAAAACATAATAATTAGCAAATATGCAAAACTACAACATTATGTGTACTATCTTTGGTTGTTGTTAAATAGGATCGTCGCTTAATCATATGATTTTAAGTATTTCTATAATGTGTCGATGTATACTAATTCTAAAGTACTTTGAGTTTTGATTGTGATTAGTGAAATGTTTTCAAATTATATTTTTATAACATTACATTTCTCATGAGCATTCCACTAAATGTTCCTCCAAGCACCTGCACGTTTGAATTTGTTTGTTTATTATCTGATTTTTGTTTTTACTCAAAGAGAAAGTTAAGTCTTACTTTTATTTTGAAAAACTTAATCCATTTTTATTACTTCTACTAATTGATTTTGGAAAGAGAAATATGCTTTGGTAGAGCATTCAATTAGTTGTTTATATAACTAAAGATCAAACAAGAACTTACCTTTGACTTTGCTTCTTCCTTATCTGTCGCATAATAATTTTAATTTGCGTTCCAACTTTTCAAGAATTGTTGCAAGCCATTTTAGATTTCCAGTTGAGATCATGATATATATAATGGATACTCCAATACATAGCCCACTTCCATATCCCATAAGAGCAGCTTTCCAAAAATCATTTAGAAATTCAGAATTGCTTTCTTCATCATCTGACTCATAATCGCTATTATTTGTCTTCGGTGTCCAATTACTTCCACAACCTTTAGAAATTGGAAATCCTTGTAATCCATCATTACCCTCATATGAATTATTTTGAAATGTATCAAATTGATGTCCTTGAGGAATGCATCCTTGGAGATGATTGTGAGAGAGATTTAAGAATGAAAGAAATGTAAGAGCAGCAAGTTGCTGTGGTATCTCTCCTGAAAGCTGGTTGAATGAAAGATCCAGTGATTTGACTAAAGATAAACTTTCAAGTGATGATGGTATATTACCTTGCAATCTGTTATGAGACAAATTTAGCACCCTAAGTGCAATGAGATCTCCCAAACTACTTGGCATATGTCCTTCAAATTTGTTACTTGAAAGATCGATAGTCTTGAAAAGTGTCGAAATTCTATCCAATTCATACTCCATTCCCTTCGTTGAAACTGTTACAGAATCATTGTAGTCTCTCTCTCCAGATTTACCAAGATATGTTGGTACCTTCGCTGTTTGATCAATTGTCCTCATGGCTTTCAATTTCTGAAACAGTCGATAAGTTTCCTGTTAAAGCATTGTAAGAGAGATCTATGATTCGAAGCTCATAAAACATGTTTTCATTACTCAAAGCTCTGATTGGCCCATGTAATTTGTTCAATCTCAAGCTTAAAACTTTCAGATTTGGCAAAGTTTCAAACCATATTGGAAATGTGTTATTGCAGTGATTGTCTCCTAAATCAAGAATTTCCAAGTTTTTTCAATTGGCTAAAGATCGGGGGATTTTTCCTTCTAATTCATTGTCATGCAAGTCTAAGCTTCTGAGTACACTTCCATTGCTAAAAGTTTCTGGAAGAGTCCCATAAAGATTGTTTTGGTGGATATCCAAAACCTCAAGATGACCACCCATGTTGCCAAAACATTGTGAAATTGCTCCCTTCAAATTGTTTCTACCCAAATCTAAAATCCTTAGTGATGTTTGATGGCAAATAGACGAAGGGATATCTTCACCAAGATTATTATCTTCTATTTTCAATACCTCGAGTCCACTAATATTAACTAGACATTGTGGAATTTCTCCCCTGAAGTTGTTTCTCCCCAAATACACCACTTTCAATTTCATCAAATTGCAGAAAGATGAAGGAATTTTCTCAGTGAGATTGTTGTTGCGGAGATACATCCATTACAAGTTTCTCAAGTTGCCAAAGGAATCTGGAATTGAACCAATGAGTTGATTAATATTTAAATACATAGAAACAAGTCTTCCTATATTCCCCAACTCACTTGGAATCGAACCAGAAAGGTTGTTAGCATAAAGAGACAAAAGATACAAGTTGTTCAACTTCCCCAAAGAAGCAGGAATAGAACCATTAAGAATTGGATCCTTGGTGGTTATTGTTTCTCTGATTTGGAATTGGTTTGTTGGAATTTGGATTAGAAGATTGGTTGAAGGCTTGGTTTGAATTGGATGGATAACCTTGGTTCGAATTGGATGGATAACCATGAAGTTGATAACACTTCTCAATGAGATGATCAGATCTTTTGCAATAATCACAGAATTTGTCTTTGTACTGCAGAGAGGGTTGGAATTAGTGGTAGTGTAATTTTTCCTATAATTGGAGGATTTGCTAGTACCAACATGTCACGTAGTAGACTCCAAGTTTGGGTGATTGGCTGGCTTAATTTCCCTTTGTTGTTCATCCTGAACCAACAAGGAAAAAGCTTGTGCCATGGATGACAAAAGATTCGTATGCTTCCTCGCATTACTGTATAGACTTCATTGAGTCACATAAGGAACTGAATCAAATGTCGATCCTGCTCAGCCTTGTAAACAATTGCCTTGACTCCACAAGTGCAATCACAGGTGCAGTTAGCTTTGGCACTAAGAGTACTAAGTTCTTCCCACAATTTCTTCAATTTGGTATAATACCCAGTTATATCCAGTGATCCTTGAGACGTATCATTGATCTCTTTTTGGATTTGATACAACTTCGCTCCATTGGTTTGTTCATACATGTCCTTCAATTCTCTCCATAGCTCTGCTGAATCCACAACATACTCAATGCTATCAGCGATTTCCTTCGATAAGGAGTTAAGAATCCATGATGTGACAATGTCATCACACCTTTCCCATAACCTGTAGGTTGGTTCAGTACTTTTGGTCGCCGACATTCTTCATTAATAAATCCCAATTTGTTCTTTACTGACAGTGATCGTAGAACACTTCTCCTCCATGATCGATAACCAAAATCGGCAAAAGGTACTGAGACCAACATAGCACCCGGATTATCAGATGGATGCATGTACAAGGGATGGTTGGAATCAATTGAGGGAATGACTAAATCACTTGACTGATCAGAATCATCTGGAACCGCCATTCTCAGTAAGAAAGAGGAATATTGGATCGAAGAATACAACAAAAAATAGAGAGCGATTTGATTTGGAAAACGAACACGAATCGAACACCTCAGAATCGAGATTGTTCTGATATCATGTCAAAATCACAACAGTGAAACCTTGAAATCACTCAACAACAATGGAAGCTTTGAATACAAGCAGTTATTATCAATAACGAAGAAGAAAGAAACTGTTTGTGTAAAATGCAAAGCTTGGATTTGGTTGTATTGATCTAATGAGTATTTATACAGAAAATGCAAAACTAATACTTATAGACTTACACTGTAACAAACTAACTGAAAATGGAATATTCTAACTAACTACCAGCTGTACTATACAATGCTGCACTATACATACACACATATACATTATACATTAATAATCTCAATAATATGTATAGATGTATATCTATCTTGAGAAATTGACATAAATTAGGATATAATTAACCACGCTTCATGAAAAGTATCTATTGTACTATAATGCTATTTTATTGTTTTTTTATTTTTTAAGTTTATCTTAGAGCTCATATTTGAGCTAAGGTTATATTGGTGCACTTGAAGTCTTCAAATCCTGAGTTCGCCTCTATTTTTTTTTGGTAACTGTAATTATATTACCAGATTTTCAAGATGTACAAATTTGAAGCTTAGGACATGGATATATTCCCAAGTCTCAAAGCCCATCACCCTTGCCTTAAGTAGGCTCTTATGCTAGAAATCCTACTAAGGATAGAAATTTAAATTCTGCATTGCATTAGCCAATCTAGGAGTCATGCTACTTCTACAATGAATTTACTGAATGATTTGTTTTGTAATCTCCTCTATGGTCCTCTCCCTTTGTTGGAAAATTCTGTAATTCCTCTCTTGCCAAATGTAGTAAACAGCTGCAGCCAATGTCATTCTGTATACTTCATCTTGTATAATTTTCATGTTAGCATGCAATGTAGTCCATTCTAGCTCTTCATTCCACCCCGCACTGCTTATGTTGATGGACAACCAATGAAGTAACCTTTGTCATATCACATTACATGTACAAATTAGGTGTTGATGTGTTTCTGGTTCTGCTTTACACAGTGAGCAAATTGAATCAGTGTGAATCCCCCATTTGTCTAGCCTGTCTTTTGTGTACAATCTCCTTAGTATAGCCAAGTATAGGATGAAGGTCCATTTAGGACTGCCTTGGTTATTGCAAATTATTCTTCTCCATGGCTCCTTGCTTAGTCCACCTCTAAGTTTTTTGTACATATCCTTGATTGCAAAAGTTTCTGCCTCCATCACCTTTGTCACTTGTAATGCAGCTTCTGAGATCCAATGCCCTGCTTGTAGTATTTTCCTCACAACCCAAGAAGCTTTATTAGCTTGTACTTTTCATGGTCTCCTATCTTTGATGTAGTAAGTATGGACCAATACAATCCATAACTTATCCTTTTTCTTAGCCAAATCCCACAGATACTTTAGTATTGATGCTTTATTCCACATACACATCTGTAATATTCAGGCAGCCAACAACTTTTGGACAACAAATTGTATCCCATGCTACAAGAGCTTTCCCTTTAGTTTGTGTATCACTATTCCATAGGAATCTTTTGCATATAGCTTCTACTTGCTACAACACTTTCTTTGGGAGTAAAAATATTTGTGCCTAGAATGCTTGAATGGAAGTTAACACACTTTGCACCAGCTGGACCTCCCTGCATAAGATAGAAATTTCACAGTCCATGTGTTGATTCTTCCCAGCATCTTGTCTAGCAGTGGTTGACATTGGCTTATTGACAATTTTTTGGAGCTTAGAGGACTCCAAGATACCTAAAAGGTAAGTTACCTTTTGTGAAGCCTGTATGCTGCAATATCAACTGTTGTTCTTGTTCTGACACTCCACCAAAATACACACAACTTTTGGCCTGATTTGCTATTAATCTTGATGCTTGTGAAAACTGATAGTTGATTGGACATCTCCTCTACTAAACAAAAGAAGATCATTAGCAAAACTCAATTGTATGATCTGTTGTTTATGGCATCTTGGATGAAACTTGAACTTGTTGTCCCTCAGTGACTTCAGTAGTCTAGTGAAATACTCCATGGCTAGCACAAATAGATACGGGGATAGTGGATCCCTTTGTCTCACCCCTCTTTTTGCTTGGAAAGGCCTGCTGGGACTACCATTTATCATTATAGAATAGGAGAATGTATTAACACATCTCATTATCCATGTTATAAACTGTGCAAGTATTTGCAACCCAACTAGGACTTCTTCTAGAAAATGTCATTCCAAAGAGTCATAAGCCTTCTACATATCAATTTTAAACATGCACCTAGGTGAAATTCCTTTCCTTTCATACCCGTTCACTAGCTTAGTATCACATTATCATTCAGCATTCTACCTGGTACAAAAGCAGCCTGACTAGGATCCACAAGATAGTTCATTACAACTTGTAACCTTTGTGTAAGCATTTTAGAAATTATCTTGCATAAGGTGGTACAACATGAAATAGGTCAATATTCTTTAATGGAGCTAGGGTGCTGTACTTTTGGGATCAAAGTTATAGAAGTTCTGTTAACAGGGCCTTACATCTCATTGGTTTGAAAGAATTGTAATACACCATCTGTTACCTTATCTCCTATTGTTGTCCATGCTTGTTTGAAAAAGTGTGCATTGAAACCATCTGCTCCTGGTGCTTTATTATCATCAATTCCTTTGAGTGCTGTTAGAACATCCTTTGCAGTAAAAGGTTGTATGAGTGCAAGTTGTTGTGTTCTGGTGAGCACAGGGCCATCTCTCATTACTGCTGGTTGCATAGTTGGCATGGGTGAAGTTGATTTTCCTAACAACCCTTTGTAGAAACCCACAACTTCTTTTGTAATGTCATCTAGATTCCTTATGATTATGCCATCTTCTTTGGTGAGCATTGTGATTTGATTATGAGTTTTCCTTCCTTTCATACTTGCAAAGAAATATGCTTTGAGTCCCCCAATTTGAGCCATTGCATTCGAGACTTTTGGTTATAAATGGACTCTTCAATCAAGCTCCATTTGGTCAATTGTGCCCTCATCTCCTTCTTTTCTAAATGGCTTCTTCCTTATGTCCCTTTGTGTTTCTACTTCTATACTCAGAGGGGAGTAGTTTGAGAATAGGGGCTCCATCACCATCACTTGTAATGGTGGCATTCTGATTACCCATTCATCATTCACCAGTGCTCTGTCTATCCTGCTAAACACATGCCCATTATTCCATGTATATTGCCTCCCTACTGTGTGTAGTTATGTGATATTATTGTGAGTCATGCATTCTCTAAAATCTTTGGTTTTTGCCAGCTGTACTTGAATCCTAATGGATCTATCCTCTTGTGCCAAAATTGAGTTAAAATCTCCCATGATCAGCCATGGTTCCCTGATGTGTGTGCTCAACTGTTTTACCCTTTCCCCATAATGATCTCCTGGTAGCTATGGTGTGCAGGCCATACACTGATGTGAATAGAAACTTAAAACCACTTTGCTACATATCTGCCATGCCATGTACATATTGAACTGATGATTCCACTCTTGTGAATTTGACCATATTAGGATTCCATACAGCCCAAATTCTGCCTCTAACTTCATTTGTATCATTTGTGCACCACTCCCATCCTGACATTATTTTATTGATAATACTCCCAGCTTTTGCTTTTCTAACTCTATGTTCTAAAATTGTTATAATAGTTACTATATTCCTCTTAATGAACAACCTCAGTTCCTTATGTTTGACCTCTTGATTGAACCCTCTAACATTCCAGGTTACTAGCATATTATATTAGGGGGTTTTCGTGGTGCCTCATGAGTAACAACCTCTAGTCTTCCACTATGTTGCCCAGCTGCACATACAATGTCCTCTATATTTGTATTGCCATCATGTCCAGTATAATCAGTCTGCATTACCCTTTTCTTTGTTGCTCTACTCCTCATAGTTTGCCATTCTTCCTGGTTCGGTGTCAATTTTTCAATAGTCTGCTGATCACCGCCCTTAACCAGTTCCTTTCCTGCTGCTGGCTTCCATTCCTTCCTTTGCTCTTGACCCTGCCATTTCTTTGGTGGTGGTACTCCTGGTTTATCACAAGAATGTACCACTGGTAAGCATTTCTGGCAAAAAATTTGCTTCCACTCATACCTCACTTGTTGCTCAATAACTCTCCCCTTTGGATCCTAAATGTTGATCACATTAGGTAGTATCCTTGTTATGTCCATTTCAACAAGTATTCGAGCAAATGAGATTCTACTTGTTTGTGTAGTACATTCATCTGCATACAAAGGCTTCCCCAAACTACTACCTATTTTACTAAGCACAACAGAGTTCCAGGAGTTTAAAGGCAGGTTTGGAAGCTTGACCCACAATGGAATTATAGTGAGGATTTCCTCCTTAAAGTTAAAATCTGGATCCCATGGCTTTATAATAACTGGCCCCCTTAGTAAATAATGAGGTCCTGAACATAGCACTCTATCCCTTTCTTCCTCATTTGCAAACCTTATGACAAAGTATCCATCAGCATGATACAGTACCACTGGTTTACTAGAGAAATTACCCTGACTTAGAATGAATCTCTCCATAGCTCCTATTGATGGTGCAGTACTTACCACATAGACAACCATTGAAGGTTTCCATTTCACTTCATCCTGAGCTATATCCTCAGCCAGTATTTCCACGACCTTTTCTCCTTCGACAATTATTCGAGGTATGTAAGTTAGAGTCATACCTCTAGCAGCCATACGATTCTTAGCAAACAAGTTTGCCCATGATTTCTCTGGTGTTTTTTCAGGCATATTCAGCTTAATTGCAGATCTGTCCTCTGTTACTGTTCCATTCATTCCTTGCAAGGATTGGCTGTTGTTTCCTCCAGTTCCTCTATATTGCGTTAGTTCCGGCCATTGTTCCTCCCTTGCAGTTTCCCCTTTGCTCTTATCTGATTTCACCTCCGAAATATTGTTGGTTCCTTCTGGAGTGTTCGTAGCTGTCTCGAACCTTTGTTTTGCTGCCTGCGTTGTTTTATTAGTGCTAGTGCTAATGCCATGAAGTATTTTTTCCTCGCGATGTCTTTGCGCTGCTCTGCGTGGTCGTCCCCTCCCCATTTCCGGTGAGGTGCAAGTTAGTGCACACTAACGTTCGCCTCTATTTGCTCCTACCTAAATCACCACACAATTTAAAAATTGAGGTAACTCTCAATGCTAAGTACGTTTCTCAATTCAAAACAATATAATTCTGTCAAGACGGCATAGCCTCTTGAACCAACTCTCAACGTAATATATTATATTATTAAGCGAAGAAATTGAATAATCCACCAAGTTTTTACCATCTTTGTGTCCTCATTTCAAAAGAGATGCCCCGTCATATTTTTGGTCATATCATGAATAGAACAATATAGCATATAAGATATACCATAGGCTTGTTTTCAGTGTCATACTCTATCAATAAAAGCGTTAAAAGTCAAAAAGACTTTATGGGTTGTAATATCGATTAAAAGATGAGTAGATAATCTTTCGGTAATATAGTGACTACTCTCCTATATGCCCTTTTAAGACATTTACCTCAAACAATTTATGCTCTTTTTCGCATGCTTTACAAATTTCGATTAAAAGATGAGTAGAAAATATAAGAAGCAATTTTCTATCCTTTCCTCTTTTTCTTCTAAAAAAATTTCTCAAAATTGCCTTTTTGCTTTTTCTGCTTACTATCGACACACTAATTTTCTATTCATGGGAATTAATAAACTTTTCTATCACATCAATTCTCATTCTTTCGCCTTCCTCTTTCCTTTATTTTCAAGTTTTAACCTTAAAATGGACTATGAACTTCTGGATCAAATTAATGTAAGATTAATCAACAAAGAAAAAAAAGGCCAATTAAGCAGTTAATAGAGAAATATGCTTAAAGACTCTAATGGGTTGACTATACAATATTCATATTATGAGTATTTTTTTTAAAAAAATCTTGATAGTTAAAAGTGAAAAGTAACAAGTCAAAGTAAAAAAAGTAGTGTAACTTACAAATAATGGACAAATAAAAGTAAGAATATTTGACAATTTTCTACTGTTTTTCAGTGATAATATTTACTAAAAAATTCAAAGAAATTTGTGTTATTACAATTGCGTGTTATTTTTGTTGACATAAAAAGATAAAAATATCTTTTTTTCCTTTTTATTTTTTTCATATCTCTATATTTTATCCTCAATATTATCAAGTTATATAAAAAACTATTAAACTTGACTCTATCACTTACATTTTTATTACATATAAATAGTGAAAATAGAAAAAAATAGAAACGAAAACACAACAACATAATGATTAAATAAATAATGAAAAAGATTTTTTTTTTTTGAATTCAACTGCCTTTTTTAAAAGGGAAGGTGTCACGACCCAAAAATGGACATGATGATACTTGTCTATTCCCACCAAGGCAAGTCAGCCTCAACCCAAACGAAAACGAAAGAAAATGCGAAAATATAGAAAACAAGAACAAGATAAGGCGGAAAAATTATTCTTCTATTAAAACCCCAAAATCTGATTGTCACGTGTACAAGCCACTAAATACATAAGTGTGGAATTAAGAAATAAATACAAGTCTCAATCTTTGTCTCTCAAATAGAACAAAGTGTAAGAAAAGGAAAAAAAGGCCCGCCGAATGACAACTACCTCTGCAAGTCTTTGACAAGCCTTGAGATCAAGAGAAGAAGAAAGAGATCACACGGGTCAGGGCTCGGAACCTACACAAGAAGCAAGGGGTGAGTACCAACCACACAGTACTCAACAAGCACCCTACTAAACAAAGCAACTAGCTAGAAAACGAATACCCCTGACTCTCTAACCGAACCTCCTCAAACTACAACCTGCACAAAAATCAGCCCAACCTAGAAATTCTATGATACATGGCTTACAAGGATCAATATTGACAGTCTGATAGCCACAATTTAACAAATAAGCGAATCAAGTAAGTCAATCTCAAAGTCAAGTAGTTCAATCACACACACAATAAGTATATCAATTACAATTAACAACCATGTCACCCATAAACATCAAATGCATCAAGTCATGACAGTTAACCTCTCGCTGGAACAATTTCCCATCGGCTTTATAACCCTTTTCGAAAATGACCTTGGCATAATAACACTCGTCGGCAAAGACCTCGGCATCATAGACACTCACCGGAAATGACCTTGGCCTAATAACACTTATCGACAAAGACCTCGGCATAATAGCACTTGCCTACAAAGACCTCGGCATAATAATCCTCAAAATGTCTCATCACGATGTTCAACGATCAATGCACGCAAGCAATATCACACCACATAAAAGAGACAATAAATTGCACAATTCAAGTCTACATTAATGCTTTCAAGCATTTCATCAATCAATCAATAATATTTACATCATCATGTTCATCTGTCATGACCCAGAGGTACCCCCTGTACGTAACATGGCGTATAAGACCCTGAAGGACCTCATACAAGCCACTTAGCTTTCATAACATAAGATAATAGAAAAATGTACAAATTTAAAACATTTTCTAATACAATCAAAGTCTCATAAAACGAAGCGGAAGTCTTTAACATTGTCTCAAACCATCTTATACATGAAAGTCTTAGGGACACAACCCATACAAAAGTCTAAACATAAGAGAAGGACATAAAAGGAAAGGTGATCAAGCCCTCGATGCTATGAGGACTCTCCAAATCTTCACTTGCTTGCTCTACTAAGATCCTAGCCACGAGGATGGAAGTCAATATCGCCGGACCCTACATTTGATAAGAATGCAGGCAAGAGTATGCGTTAGTACAAATATGTACTAAATATGATGGCTAGAATAAATCATCAACATAAGCATAATGTAGGCATTACTCAATGTAAGACATATACCATAAACATAAGAAACATCATCATAAGACATATGCTATAACATAAGAGAAAACAACATAGTCATAGGTATAATCAATGCATCTAGATCAACATAATACAAGAGAAACACTTCATAAGTAACCTCAAAGCATATTGCTTGTGCAATGCATGGATAAGACCCCATAAATCTCACCCATACTAAGCAAACCGCCTTAGGCCCTCATTCATATTCATCACCTTTTGATCTCATCCTTAGCTTATTTCTCATAGACAAGCAAACATTCACGTTTAGTCAAGAATATCGAGGAAGACAACTCAAGCAACAATCCAAGCAAAGCTAACATCATACAAGCAATCTCATATTGAAACATACTTACAATACTTCCTTGAAGTAATCTTGATTCATCATAAACATGCTACTTTGATCAGGGACTTGTCCCTCATATTCATACTAATCATGGAAGAGCATCTCTTTACTAGTCCACAACACATTATTACATGAATGATTACGATTTACCAATTCAAGGCTATCAAGGAAAAGAACCTTACTATGGTAGACCAAGCTATCATGGAAAGTACACTCTCATGAAAGTCCAAGCTACTCAAGGAAGGGTACTATTGCTCAATCCAAGCTATCATGAAATGATGTGGCCTCACCAAGTCAAGCTATCATGCAAGCATTCTATTATGCTAGTTCAAGCTACATTGGAAGGGTACGATTTCTCAATCTAAGGCTATCCATGAGTTCTACTATCTCAAGCTATTATGCATGATCTTGTATTACCAAGTCAAGCTATTCATGAAGGGATATCATATCACTACTTCAAGCTAACATAGTTCTTATATGAAGCCTTTGAACACTACGAGATACTTCTTTAAGTATGT
Source organism: Solanum pinnatisectum (assembly GCA_035578085.1). Classification (NCBI taxonomy): domain Eukaryota; kingdom Viridiplantae; phylum Streptophyta; class Magnoliopsida; order Solanales; family Solanaceae; genus Solanum; species Solanum pinnatisectum. The sequence continues at coordinate 7,764,287 of CM069087.1, forward strand.
CTTAATTCATTATGAAAGCTTATTAGATCATGCGTGAGCATTCGTCACCATCCATGATCACTTTTACTCTTAGATTCATTTTAGGTGAGCAAACCTATCAATCTATAATCTTCATTATGTGAGAAAGCCTTTCACACCATGTTCATTATGTGTTCATGCGAATGTCCTTTCAAGCAACACAACATCAATATCATAATCATTTACACTTTACTCTCAAAGTGTTCTTAAAGCATTTTCATAGGTTCTATAAGACATGCATAAGCTTATACATTCATAATATAGGTCATGTGGGTAAATTCCTTCCACAACAATACCATATACAAATCAACATACATATAAGCTTCACTCTCCAAGCCTTAACATTCATAGTTCATTATATTAGCCTTACTCTCAAAGTCCTAGAAATTCCACATTTATAACTACTAGCCTTACTCTCAAAACCTACTTCTCATAATCATCATGTATGCCTAGATCTCAAGACATTCTAATCACATGTTTCATTCTTAAGAAATTCTAATCATATATCCTCATATAGGCTCAAGCTCAAGCTACCAATCATAATTCATCATATTAGCTTTAATCTAATCAATTCATATCTATAGGCTTTACTCTTAAGCAATTCATATCTATGTGCTCTAATCTCAAGCAATCTATAATGTAATTCATCAATCTTAGAAGATCACATCTAAGCCCTCAATTTCCCCTTTTATGGCATAAAACCCACTTACTTCAATTTCATCTTTCTAGACATGGGTTAGGCATGGGTACATGTAAATTCATCCTAAAAGCATGATTTACTATCAATTCAATCATAAACAATCATTATCCACTCAATTGGATCAACATTCATCAGTACCCACAACACTGGAAGAAACCCTAACTCAAATTGGGGATTTTATCTTCACAATTGGGGAAAACTAGGGAACTCCATGGATAAAGAAGTCCATGGATGAAAAGCTATCATACCTTGATTACAAAGCCCACAAATGCTTGAGGATTGGAGACTTGACCTTGATCCTAGCTTGAACTCTTTCTTCTTCTTCAAGTTCTAGAGAGAGAAATATTCGAGAGAAGAGCTTTTGGGTTTTTCTTTTTGGTTCTTGAGAGAATGACTTAATTTTGGGGATACAATACTTATATACATTTCTAGATTAGGGTAAAATGATGTAGTATAGTTTTAAGCAAACCTTGAAAAGATATTTAAGACCCCAACTTAAAATCCCAAGACTGCTGCACGCTGAAGCTCACCAAGTGGACCCTTGGCATTGCCTACAGTTCTAGTAGCTTCCTTCATGGAGCAGGCCACTAGGTGATGGGGAGGCAGACTTGACGATGTGCGTACTGGTTGGCAAGCCCTGACCTGGCTCGCCCAAAGTTCCAGTAGCTTGGGCCTTGGAGATGACCCCTTAGGCGAATGGGGTTTCACTTGGCTAATCGTCAAGTCGCTTGGGCGATGGGACTTCACTTTGCCAAGTTGGAAAATAAGGAAATGTTCTCTTTAACAAAATTATAATTGTCACAGGCCCTTGCCCTCTTTCATGGCTTGCTTCCCCACACATTTAGCCCTAGTTTAGCCTACTAGATTTTGGGGTGTTACATTAGCACATAGCCCTTTTCATTTCAACCCCTTTGTATTCATTTAGATACATCAAGTGGACAATTAAAACCTTCACCTCATCCCCATAACTCCCGACACATAAGCATCAAAGGAAACATATGAATTCAACTAGAATACAAGTTTTTAGAGATCACTTGCCTTAAATCAATCAACAATCACTCCACTAGTTGAGTCTTTCCCTTCTGAATCTCTTTCAAATCCATACAATCTATGCTCAAGCAAGTATTTATAATAACTTTCTGAAAAAACAATACCCACATCAATCCTCTTGAAAAGTGGGTCAATCAACACAAATCCAATTTAAAATTAAGGTTTGAATCCGAAATTTAGTACTTGAAAACATTACTCAAGACTTTAGGAAATCATTGGTGAAACCCATTTGGAAAAAAGACCTAGAATTAGTTCACAAACTCACTTTTACTCAAAAACTCAAGTTCATGGAGAACCCCCCAATTTATCAACCCAAAATCTTGATTTAAACTCATAATAAACTCAACAATAATAACAATAATAATAATAATAACAATAATAATAACAACAACAACAACAACAACAACAACAGCAACAACAACAGCAACAACAACAGCAAACAACAACAGCAACAACAACAGCAACAACAACAGCAACAACAATAATAATGGGTAAACGAAGATTTAGAGTTAAGAAGTGTTACCCAAAAATTTTATCTTAACAAACCCACTTGAAATTGCCTCTACCGAGTTCTCAAAGCACCAACAATGGAAAATGGGGAAGAAACCCTGAAATTTGGTTTTAAATACTATCAGGGGTCCTCCATGAACGTAGACCCTTGCCCACGAATGCAGATTTTAATGATCTGGATTTCTGCAAATGTGATAGGTCTTCCGTAACCGCGGAGGTAAATGCATTGACCTCCTGTGAATGCGATCGAGACTCCGTGAACACGGGTTGTCACCCTCTCCCCTCCGAGAACGCGGGCACAAACTCTAAGAATGGGGAGGCTGCACAGAACACAATAGAAAAAAATCGGCATGTAACAACCCGTATCCAAAAGAAAAGCTTAAAGGATTTTAGAACTCCCAGGTGTCATCCACAAGGGTTTGATCCACACCCGTAGGTGGACACCAGAGACACTGCCTAAGGCAGAACCATGACTGGACCCACTCCCCATGGATGGGTCCACACCCCATGGTTGGAGGTGTCGTAGGTGGACATAAAAGTCTATTAACCAAACCACGCTTGACCAGGATGGACCTACATTCCATCCATGGCCCGTCAACGTGGTCTCATGGTTGGTTACTGGATGATTAGTTTGGGGACACAATGGTCCTTTCCGAATTTAATTAGATTTAAGTGGTGTCGTCTTACCGTAGTCTAAACCACCTATATAAGTACTTTAGACCCCTAATTTAAGTCATTCAAGTCGTTATCTCAAACTCACCAAAAGAATTGGTTTCCTCTCAAATAATTCTTTCTTTAGAAAGTTGAAGAAGAATAAGAGGGTTCAAGCTAGGTCAAGTCAAGTCTCCATTCTTTCAAGCTTGGTAGGCTTTGTAATCAAAGTATGATGACTTATTCATCCATGAAATCCTTTCATCCACGGAGTCTCTTAGAATTCCACAATTTGAAGAAGAATTCCCCAATTCTAGTTAGGGTTTCTTCTAATGTTATGGGTTATAATGACTATTGATCTAATTGAGTGGATTATGATTGTTTATGATTGAATTGATAGAATTGCATGTATTTAGGATCAATTTACATGTACCCATGCCTAATCCTTATTTCTAACCTAGAGTTGATGAAATTGGGTTTTATACCATGAAAGGGGAAATTGAGGACTTAGATGTAATCTTGTAGGATTGATGATATACATTATAGATTGCTTGAGATTGAAGCATATAAATATGAATTGCTCAAGAGTAAATCTTATAGACATGAATTGATTAAGATCAAGTATGTATGATGAATTATGAATTGTAAGGCCTGAGATTAGGATTGTCTTGAGACTAACGCATGCATGATGAATGATGATTGTTAGGGCTTTTAGAATAAAAGCTAAGATGATGAGTATGACTAGTAGGGCTTTGAGAGTAAAGTTTAATCGATGAATTATAATGACTAAGGCTTTGAGAGTATGCATGTTGATTTGTATATAGTATTGTTGTGGAAGGATTTACCCACATGACCTATATGTATGTATGAATGTATATGTGAAAGGTTTTCTCACCTAGAATGATTCTAGGTTGAAAGGCTTGCTCACTTAAAATGAATCGAAGCATATATGAACTATGATAGCTTGAAGTAGTGATATGATATCCCTTCATAAATAACTTGACTTGGTAAAACAAGACCATGCATGGTAGTTTGAGTAGTAGATCTTATGGATAGCCATAGATTGAGAAATCATACCCTTTCAAAGGTTAGCTTGGACTAGCATAATAGAATGCTTGCATGATAGCTTGACTTGGTGAGGCCACACCACTTCATGATAGCTTGGATTGAGCAATAGTACCCTTCCTTGAGTAGCTTGGACTTGCATGAGTGGATGATTTTTATGATAGCTTGGTCTAGCATGATGAGGTGTTTTTCCTTGATAGCCTTGAATCTGTAAGTCGTAAGCATTCATGAGTGATAATGTGTCCTGGACTAGTAGAGAGATACTCTTCCATGAATAGTAAGAATGACTAAAGAGGGACAAGTCCCTAATCAAAGTAGCATGTTTATGATGAAACAAGGGTACTTCAAGGAAGTATTGTAAGTATGTTTTGTTATGAGGTTTACTTGTATGATGTTAGATTAGCATGGATTGTTGCTTGAGTTGCCTTCCTTGATATGTATGACTAGAGGTGGATGACCTATGAATTGAGTAAGAACAAGTTGAGGTTACTTGAGAAGTGTTCCTCTTATGATATGATGATTTATATGCATTGAATATGCTTATGACTTATGTTGTTATCTCTTATGATTATGGTATATGTCTTATGTTGACTAATTCCTATGTTATTCTTATGTTGATGATTTATGCTAGCCATCATATTTAGTACATTTTTGTACTAATGCATATTGTTGCCTACATTCTTATCAAATGTAGGGTCTGACGATATTGGCTTCCATCCTCGTGGCTAGGTTCATAGTAGAGCAAGCAAGTGAAAATTTGGTGAGCCCTCATAGCATCGAGGATTTGACCACCTTTCATTTATGTCTTTCTTTTATGTTTAGAATATTTGTATAGCATGTGTCCCTAAGTCTTTCAAGTATTAGATGGTTTGAGACAATGTTAAAGACTTCCGGTTCGTTTTATAAAACTTTGATGTTATTGAAAATGTTTTAAATTTCCGTACCATTTTCTATTACTTTATGTTATGATATGTTAAGGGGCTTGTATGAGGCCTCTCGGGGTCTCGTACGCCTTGTTACATCTAGGGGGTACCCCTGGGTTGTGACACAGCTAACTATCAAACTTTGAAAGGACCCTTAGGATTTGTTCGTAACCCCGTACACACAAACCATTTATTCAAATCAATTGTACTCGACGTTCTAGACTCAATGGAATTGACAAAACACAAATTTGAGGTCTCCTTCACCCGACATCCGTGAAAACCACAAGAAATTAATTCACGCCTGAAATGGGTAAAACAAGCTCGGGATCTCTCAAAAGTCAACCAAGACCTCACCTAGGCCTAAAATCATCCCCCGAATCGAACGAAACTCTCGAAATTCCGATTCGAGCATCCGGACCCCGAATGTTGACCAAAGTCAATCCAAAGACTAAATTTCCACAATTTCACAACTTAGAACCTCAAATCCTCAAAAAGACTCAGAAATTGAAACGGACAACTCTCACAACTTGGTTCCACATTCCGAGACTAATGGAATCGATGGAATTCCATTTCGACACTTGAAACACCAAATGACCCCAAAATTCACTTTCTTAACAACTTAGCCTTTAAAACTCACAAACTTACCAATTCTCAACTTTTAACTCAACGTTCAAAACCAGCTTTTCAAACTCAATCACAAAAGGCTCGGAGTCGACATCGGGAGGGGCAAAATGATAAATTGATGAAACTTTCCAAAAATGACCAACCGGGTCATTACAGAAGGCGCATGATGGCTTGACCCTTGTAAGGCTCATTTTGTCATGTGCCTTGTAAGACTTATTCTGTCATGAGCCTTATCCTATAACTTTGATGTTGTTAATGGTGTAACACCAATATTGCCCCTTTGGTTTCATCCTTAAATTGTTTGCCCTTTTAAAAATTTTGATCAATTTTATTGCCCTTTTTGGCTCCGAATTCTCTCCCCAACTACAGTAATAGTTGGAACTGAGAGATGCCTGAGGCCCATGTTTATATAAAAGAGTTCTGAATTAAGAAAAAACTATGAAAACATATACATGCCGATATTAGAAATAATCCCAGTTTTAAAATAAATATTTTTAAACTACGCAAAATAATTTATTTTAGCTAAAAGTACTAATTATCTTCTTTTTCTAACGGCTATAAAGTTGTTAGAAATTGCATCCAATCATCTCCTTTTTTCTAACGTCTAAAATACTAAACACATTTCGTTAAATTTTACTAGTCTTGCTGTTGATATTTCTCAGAGAAATTAGGTATGGAAAATAATTATTCTCCATATACATATCAAATAATCAATCTAATGCATGTACATGTGTTAACCTTTTGTATTAATAGTACATAAAAATTCAAAGAGAAATTAGGTATGGAAAATAATTATTCTCCATATACATATCAAATAATTATTCTTTTCTCCTATTAAAACAAATGACTGATCGTACAATTTATTCATATCAAATAATCAATCAATTCAAAGTTTGGAAAAAGTTGTCATCCTCAAGTCAATGCCCAAATCTTATGGGAAACTTCAAGTTTGGCACATAATTGTTTTTCTAGTCCAAAAAACTAAAAAAAAACAAGCAAGACACAAAATTTCCATGTCGTTTGATAGAGTGTATTAGAAAAACAATGCATGTATTAGTTTTGTTTATTATTAGTAATTTAGTATCTTGTTTGGTAAGCATTTGTTATATACTCTGGGATCATTTGATAGGATGTACAAGAATAATGCTAAATAAAGTGTATTAGTAATGCATGTATTCATAATGCTTGTATTAAGTAATACTTACATTAATATACTGAGATTATTTTTTATGTAGTTTTGGTTTGATGTATTAATAATTAATAAAACGCATTGCATACCTTCAATAAAAAAATATTTGCTTACAATAATACCCTCCTCACACTTTAGCTTTGGAAAATGGAAAATGTTTTGATAGGAATTTGAAGGGTGTCATTAATCAATCTAATGCATGTACATGTGTTAACCTTTGTATTAATAGTACATAAAAATTCATGGTATTAATAACACACCTATAACTGATATAAATTCTCATACTTGAATCAAGAAATGCATACATTTCATCCAATACACACAACATTTATGAATACATTAATATCTTACATAAACTTCATATATCATCAAAGTTCGTAACATTACATTTCTCATGAGCATTCCACCAAATGTTCCTCCAAGCACCTGCATGTTCAAATTTGTTTATTTATTATTTGATTTTTATTTTTACTCAAAGAGAAAGTTAAGTCTTACTATTGCTTCTACTAATTGATTTTGGAAAGAGAAATATGCTTTGGTAGATCATTCAATTAGTTGTTGAGATAACTAAAGATCAAACAAGAACTTACCTTTGACTTTGATTCTTCCTTATCTGTCTCATAATAACTTTTTGTTCCAACTTTTCAAAAATTTTTGCAAGCCATTTTAGATTTCCAGTTGAGATCATGATATATATAATGGATACTCCAATACATAGCCCACTTCCATATCCCATAAGAGCAGCTTTCCAAAAATCATTGAGAAATTTAGAATTGCTTTCTTCATCATCTGACTCATAATCGCTATTATTTGTCTCTGGTGTCCCATTACTTCCACAACCTTTCGAAACTGGGAATCCTCGTAATCCATCATTACCTTCATATGAATTATTTTGAAATGTATCAAATTGATGTCCTTGAGGAATGCATCCTTGGAGATGATTGTGAGAGAGATTTAAGAATGAAAGAAATGTGAGAGCAGCAAGTTGTTGTGGTATCTCTCCTGAAAGCTGGTTGAATGAAAGATCCAGTGATTCGACTAAAGATAAACTTTCAAGTGATGATGGTATATTACCTTGCAATCTATTATGAGACAAATTTAGCACCCTAAGCGCAATGAGATTTCCCAAACTACTTGGAATATGTCCTTCAAATTTGTTACTTGAAAGATCGATAGTCTTGAAAAGTGTCGAAATTCTATCCAGTTCATACTCCATTCCTTTCGTTGAAACTGTTACAGAATCATTGTAATCTCTCTCTCCAGATTTACCAAGATATGTTGGTACCTTTGCTGTTTGATCAATTGTCCTCATGGCTATCAATTTTTGAAACAAACTAGTCGGCAAGTTTCCTGTGAAAGCATTGTAAGAAAGATCTATGATTCGAAGCTCAGAAAACATGTTTCCATTACTTAAAGCTCTAATTGGCCCATGCAATTTGTTCGATCTCAAGCTTAAAACTTTCAGATTTGGCAAAGTTTCAAACCATATTGGAAATGTATCGTTGAAGTGATTGTCTCCTAAATCAAGAATTTCCAAGTTTTTGCAATTGGCTAAAGATCGGGGGATTTTTCCTTCTAATTCATTGTCATGCAAGTCTAAGCTTCTTAGTACACTTCCATTACTAAAAATTTCTGGAAGAGTCCCATAAAGATTGTTTTGGTGGATATCCAAAACCTCAAGATGACCACCCATGTTGCCAAAACATTGTGGAATCGCTCCCTTCAAATTGTTTCTACTCAAATCTAAAATCCTTAGTGATGTTAGATTGCAAATAGACGAAGGGATATCTTCACCGAGATTATTATCTTCTATTTTCAATACCTCGAGTCCACTAATATTAACTAGACATTGCGGAATTTCTCCCCTCAAGTTGTTTCTCCCGAAATACACCACTTTCAATTTCATCAAATTGCAGAAAGATGAAGGAATTTTCTCAGTGAGATTGTTGTTGTGGAGATACATATATTCCAAGTTTCTCAAGTTGCCAAAGGAATCCGGAATTGAACCAATGAGTTGATTAATATTTAAAAACATAGTAACAAGTCTTCCTATATTCCCCAACTCACTTGGAATCGAACCAGAAAGGTTGTTAGCATAAAGAGACAAAAGATACAACTCATTCAAATTCCCCAAAGAAGTAGGAATAGAACCACTAAGAAAATTAGTAGATAAATCTAAATAACTAAGAGTCCTTAGGTAACCTATTTCTTCAGGAATGGAGCTAGAAAGATGATTCTCATGAAGATACATAGAGGTTAAGCTGGTCAAATTCCCCAATGAAGCAGGAATAGCACCACTTAGAGAATTCTTAGCCAAAACTAGTTGACTAAGAGACCTTAAGTAACCTATTCCTTCTGGAATGGAGCCAGAAAGGTTATTTTGATGAAGATACAAAATAGAAAGGCTGGTCAAATTTCCCAATGAAGGGGGAATAGAGCCAAAAAGGTGATTCTCATTAAGATACAAACCTGATAAGCTAGTCAAATTTCCCAATGAAGCAGGAATAGCACCACTTAGAGAATTCTTAGCCAAAACTAGTTGACTAAGAGACCTTAAATAACCTATTTCTTCAGGAATGGAGCCAGAAAGGTTATTCTCCTGAAGATACAAAATAGAAAGGCTGGTCAAATTTCCCAATAAAGCGGGAATAAAGCCAGAAAGGTGATTCCCATTAAGAAACAAACTAGATAAGTTGGTCAAATTTCCCAATGAAGTAGGAATAGAACCATTAAGAGAATTAGTGCCCAAATCTAGAGAAGTAAGAGACCTTAAATAACCTATTTCTGTAGGAATCGAGCCAAAAATGTTATTCTGATAAAGAGACAAAATAGACAAGTTGGTCAAATTTCCCAATGAGGCAAGAATGGAACCATTTAAAAGGTTGTCATAGATGTAAATGTTCTGGAGCTTGGATAGTGAGCCGATTTGTGATGGGATTGTGCCTGAAATCTGATTGGTGTGCAAGTCAATATAGGCAAGATTAGTGAGATTACCAATTTCAGGTGGGATAGTTCCAGAGAGATTATTCACACTAAGATCAACATATTCAAGAAAAGGGAGAGCCGAAAATGGAAAATCATAGAGTGTACCGATGACACGAGCACCTTGAATATCCAACTTGCTTACCCTACCATTTAAGCACATAACTCCATACCAATCCCCACATGCATTTGAGCTTTGTGTCCATGAAGTCAATAAGGAATTAGTCTGGTTCTTGAAAGTTGCTTTCCATTTTAGGAGGGCAATTGCTTCCTCCATGGAAGCGAAAGTAACCGTAAAGAGATATAAGATAATGAGAAATTGAACTATTTTGGGAACCATCATCAAATATATTGATATGCAATTTTCTTGGATTATTTTCCTTTTGATGAACTTGTGTAGTGTACACAACTATTTATATTGTAGAGAACTTTTTTTAAGGTATTGCTAGTCAATGACAAGTCCGTATTATTATAATAATAATTATTTTAATAAAATCATATATCCTATTGGACAATAGTTTCTTTAGTCAAGCATAAGAAGCGAATGAATAGATAAATATTATTCTTAATTTAGACCAGCGTCATATATACGACAGATACTATGATTTTTTTTTTTAATCTTTTCTAATAGATATGATTGTTATAACAACAAATACTCCGTTTTCATCAATCAACAAAGAGTTGGATTTAGTCAAGCATAAGAAGTCAAATAAGTAGGTAGGAAAACATTATACTTCCTCGGTTCCTTTTTAGGTATCATTTTGCGCTTTTCGAGAGTGAATTCGATTAATTTTTAAAATTAAATTAGATTACATTTAAAATAAAATTTTAGATATTCAAAAACTATACGAAAAGTATTATAAATTGTAAGTTTTTTCATATCTATAAGATGAAAAAATACATCTTAAAATATTTGTCAAAATTTATATCGTTTGACTCTCAAAAAGAAAATTATGACAACTAAAAAGAAATGGAGAGAATAACTTGCAAACGGGTCTAGTCATTGGTCTCCTTTTGTATTTAATTTATTTTGTCTGAAGATATAAAATGTATTTTGTTGGTATTGAGAGATTTGTTTCTGTAGCCCTTCACAATTATTTTTTTAATTTTAAAGATTTTTTTTTTCTGAAAGATGTTTATTTTTATATATAAAAGATCATTTCTCAACTCAATGCACAAGTGTTGTTTCGTGAAATATCGGCCGGCCGGGTCAATATTAATAATATTGCACTAAACTACACTGTCAGATTTACGTACAAATCACGTAAGAGTCATAGAATAAGTTATGTATAGATGATATTTAACGAAAAATTATATAAATACACAACTTAAATATTATAATCTCTAAAATTTCCTATCATTTAAAAAATTACAAAAATTCCTTCTTGGATACGTCGATATTCCCTCTCAGATACGTCCCTATCCCCTCTCGGATACATCTCTATTCCCTTTCAGATACAATCATTCCCTCTCGGATACATTTCTATTCCCTTTCAGATACAATCATTCCCTCTTGGATACATCCCTATCCACTCTTGTATACATCCCTATCCCCTCTCGGATACAATCATTTCCTCTTGGATATATCCCTATCCCCTCTCAGATACATTCCTATCCACTCTCGTATAAATCCCTATCCTCTCTTGGATGCATCCATCGCATAAAGTAATGTATAATTTGTAATGTAATCCGAGAGCAATGAAAAATTCAAAATTTTTGTAATTGGGAAAATTTATGAAATAAAATGTAATTAACCCCTAAATGTATGTGGTTTCGATAAGTTTCCCAATAATTAATCCTATGAAAACTAGGCCACAAATAAACCAAATCAATTAAGAAGATTAAACATTTATCTTTTAAGTTTTCTTCATCTCAATTTTTGTGACTCTGTTTGAATCGATATAAAGTTTAAGATTTTTTTTTTTTTTTTAAAGTTTGTGATCTAATACTCTTGTTGATTATTTATATGACTATAAGTTATTTCATTAAGGGTGAATAGAAAGTTTAAAGTTAAATTATTTTCAATTATAGAAGGTGACAATCATTTGATGATGGACTAAAAAATAAATTATGTCACGTAAATTGGAACATGAAAGTAATTGAATATGAGTTGCTTCTTATAACATGTAATTTCTTTTTCTAGGTCGAGTTTCAATTGTTTTGTCATTTAATTAAATTATATTGTATTTTCAATATTTCCAGAGGATTGTTTGTTTCAATTGAATACAAATTCTATTTATTGAGAGTTTCTGTAGTTTTCAGCTATTCTTCTAGCAATTGCCAATTTATTCACTTACAATTAATAACAACACTCTGGAACATAACAACTATCAAATACTTCAAAAATAGGTAACTAAGGATTATATTGGGTGCCTTTCCTAATATATGACGATTTCTATTGTTACAAACATACAATTATTGAGAGATACAGAAATAAAGCGAACCAAATAGTGAATCATTTTAATCAGATAAAGAGAAACTCGGAGATAAATATTATCCTACTTAAGATTAAATGTCACGGATTTTTCATAAGCCCTTCAATATTATTGTATAGGTGCATTTGATCTATATTGCAGAAGTTTTGAGCTCAAAGTATGATTTTTTTTTGAATCCAGAACTTAAATATTTTAAGAAAATTTTAAAAATAGTTTGATTAACTCAGTTATCTTTTTTGTAGGGTGTTCAATCCTAGGGAATGGATTAATATATCATAGATCACTTCTTTCCTAAAAATGGATACGATGTTAATTTGAATTAATCTGAGTTAATAACCAAAAACATTAAAAACAATAACTTCTAATTTATCCTGTTTATATCAAGAACTAATCAAACCCAAAATATTGTAATTCTTAGTAATGAAAAGTATGTATGGTACAACATTTTTCAGTTAATTTCTCAAAATGGGCTTGCTTAAAGCAGCTTACACATGTATGATTTGCAAGATATTGCAATGAGCGGATTTATTGTGTGTACGCCCAAAGAGTAGCAACTACAAATTAATCAGAAAATTTCCAAAAAAGAAAAGATATTTTTTTATGGTGCCATATTGATGTGGAATATAAGTCGTGCTCAACAAGTACATATAACTAATGGGCGCCAAATAATGAACAATATTTGCTACGCCTACACATATCTCAACTTTTAAAAAAACTAATTTAATCAAATTTTCAATATACCAAAAAAAAAAAAAAAAAAAAAAAAAGGAGAACAACATTCTTGGAAGTTAATTAAAAAATTGGATTGAAATTTTAAAAGTAGGTGATTAAAATTGTTCATGGCTTCCCATTATCTCAAAACCTTTGTGGAACAGCATTAACCAAAAAATGGCAAAATCTTTGATATGTTTGGATTATGTAATTTTTAAATCATCAAATTACCGTCTTAGTTATGCTATATAAACTCCTAATTCCTCCATTCTAAAACACACAGGAAAAAGAAAAACAAACAAATATCTTGCCTTAGAATACAATTCTTCTGAATGGGAAGCCAAATGAAGAAGCAATGGCTTCAATTTGCTTGTGCTTTGGCATTTTTCTTGATTGCCATATGCACTATGGCTTATTCACCTTATAATTCTTATGAATAATCAGATTCAACATATAATAAAGTACCAAACACAGTAGTCAAAAGCGAAGACTTTAAGGTACCTTCAGAGTCAGAAAAGGAATATAAGTCGTCATTTTTGTCAAAAAATGATTACTACAAGAAGCCATCAGTTTCAGAAGATAACTATAAGAAAGTACCCTTTGTTCCCGAACATGAATTATTCTTGCCAAAGAATGATTACTACAAGAAGCCATTATTTTGAGAAGATAACTACAAGAAAGAGTCATATGTTCCAGAGGTACCCTCAATGGCTAAACCAGAATATAAGGAGTCATTTTTGCCAAAATTTGACTACTTCAAGAAGCCATCATTTTTAGAAGATAACTACAAGAAGGCGTCATATGTTCCAGAAGTACCCCCGATGGCTAAACCAGAATATAAGGAGTCATTTTTTCCAAAATTTGACTACTTCAAGAAGCCATTAGTTCCAGAAGATAACTACAAGAAGGCATCATATGTTCCAGAGGTACCCACAAAGCCTAAATCGGAATAAAAGGTACCATCTTTGCCAAACAATGACTACTATAAGAAGCCATCAGTTCCAGAAGATAATTACAAAAAGGTATCATATGTTCCAAAGGTGCCCTTAGTGCCTAAAGATGAATACAAGGTACCATCTTTGCCAAAGAATGATTACTTTAAGAAGCCATCAGTTCCAAAAAATAACTACAAAAAGGTACCATTTGTTCCAGAGGTGCCCTCAGTGACTAAAGTGGAATACAAGGTGCCTTCTTTGCCAAAAAATAACTACTACAAGAAGCCATCAGTTTCAGAAGATAACTACAAAAAGGTGTCATATGTTCTAATGCCCTCAGTGCCTAAAGAAGAATGCAAGGTACCTTCTTTGCCAAACAATGATTACTACAAGAAGTCATCAGTTCCAGAAGAAAACTACAAAAAGGTACCATTTGTCCCAAAGGTGCCTTCAATGCCTAAAGAATAATACAAGATGCCTTCTTTGCCAAAAAATGACTACTACAAGAAGCCATCGATTTCAGAAGATAACTACAAAAAGGTGTCATATGTTCCAAAGGTGCCCTTAGTGCCTAAAGAAGAATACAAGGTGCCTTTTTTGTCAAAGAATGACTACTATAAGAAGCCATCACCCTCTCCATCACCACCACCTCCCTATTATTAAATTTCCATCCTTCATGTTCAACATGGGTGTTTCATTTTAGTCCTTCTCCAGCTCAACATATATAACCCATAGGGTTCTCATATTATGAGTTAGAAGGCATGATATCAAAATTTGTATTTATTTATTTTTTCTTTTCCTACTTAGGTTTGTAATTGTTTTGTCATTTAAATTCTATATTTTGAACGAGAAATTTATTTCAATTGAATACAAGTTCTTTTTATTGAGAGTTTATGTAGTTTTCATCTATTCTTCCATCAATTGCCAATTTGTTCACTTACTATTAATAACAAAACTCTGGAACATAACAAAAATCAAATAATATTTCAAACATAGGTTACTAAGGATTATATTGGGTGAGTCGCCTGATATATTACTCAATTGAATTGGAAAGGAGAAAGAAACGATCTCAATTGTTATAAATATATAATTCTTGGGAGATAAAGAAATAAAGCGAACCATTTCAATCAGATAAAGAAAAACTCGACGAAAAATATTACACTCCTTAAGATAAAATGTCACAAATTTTTCTTTAGCCCTTCAATATTTATCATTTAGTTATTGTTTAGGTGCATTTGATATATATTGCAGAAGTTCTATGCTTAAAGTATGAAATTTTTTAAAGCCAGAACTTCTAAAATATTTTGAGAGTGTTTTTTTTTAAAAAAATTGATTGACTCAATTGTTTTTGTGGTAGGGTTCGATCCTAGGGAAGATTGAAATAATATCTCATATATAGAACACTTTTTTTCTTAAAAATAGATCATACACGACATGAATTTGTATCAATTTGAGTTAATAACCAAAAACATCAAATATATGACATTAAAACAATAGCTTCTAATTTTTTCCTGTTTGTATCAAGAAGAACTAATCAAACCCAAAATATTGTCATTCTTGGTAATCAAAGTATTCATGGTACTCGCAAGGATAAGAGAGGACAGAGATCGAATTCTTTTGCCAACGTATGTTTTTCAATTGATTTGTCACAACAGGCATGCTCAGAGTTGCTTACATCTCATGTATGATTTGTATGATTTGCACATAAGCGGATTTATTCAATGTTCATCCAAAAAATAGCAACTGCGATTTAAAAAAAAAAAGTTAAGTGTGGTGCCATGATGTGGATTATAAGTCGTGCACAACAAGTACATATAATTAATGGACACCAAATAATGAACAATATTTTTTAGGCCTACACATATCTCAACTTTTAAAAACTAGTAATTTAATCAAATTTTCACTATACCAACAAATAAAAAAGAGCAACATTCTTGGAAGTAAAAAAAAAATTGGATTAAAACTTCAAAAATAGGTGAGTCAAGCAAATGTGTATGAATTGATCATGGCTTCCCATTATCTCAAAACCTTAGTGGAACAGTACTAACCAAAAAATGGCAAAATATTTGATATGTTTGGATTATTTATATTTTTAGAGCATCCAAATTAAATAACCAAATCACCATCTTAGTTATGTTATATAAACTCCTAATTCCTCCATTCTAAAACACACTAGAAAAATCAAAATAAACAAATATCTAGCTTTAGAATCCAATTCTTCTCAATGGGAAGCCAAATGAAGAAGCAATGGCTTCAATTTGCTTTGGCATTTTTCTTAATTTCTACCTGCACTATGGCATATTCACCTTATTCTTATGAATCATCAGATTCAACATACAATAAAGTACCAACCACAATAGTCAAAAGTAAAGACTTCAAGGTACCCTCAGATTCGGAAAAGGAATATAAGTCATCATTTTTGCCAAAGAATGATTACAAGAAGCCATCAGTTTCAGAAGATAACTATAAGAAAGTACCTTTCGTTCCCGAACATGAATCATTCTTGCCAAAGAATGACTACTACAAGAAGCCATCATTTTCGGAAGACAACAACAAGAAGGAGCCATATTTTCCAGAGGTACCCTCGATGGCTAAACCAGAATATAAGGAGTCATTTTTCCCAAAATTTGACTACTTCAAGAAGCCATCAGTTCAAAAAGATAACTACAAGAAGGCGTCATATGCTCCAGAGGCACCTTCGATGGCTAAACCAGAATATAAGGAGTTATTTTTTCCAAAATTTGACTACTTCAAGAAGCCGTTAGTTCCAGAAGATAACTACAAGAAACCGTTAGTTCTAGAAGATAACTACAAGAAGGTGTCATATGTTCCAAAGGTACCCACAGAGCCTAAACCGGAATACAAGGTACCATCTTTGCCAAAGAATGACTACTATAAGAAGCCATCAGTTCCAGAAGACAAGTACAAGAAGGCATCATATGTTCCAGAGGTACCCTCGATGGCTAAACCTAAATATAAGGAGTCATTTTTGCCAAAATTTGACTACTTTAAGAAGCCATTAGTTTCAGAAGATAGCTACAAAAAAGGTGTCATATGTTCCCAAGGTGCCCTCAGTGCCTAAAGAAGATTATAAGCCGTTTTCTTTACCAAAGAATGATTACTACAAGAAACCATTAGTTCCATAAGATAACTACAAAAAGGTGTCATTTGTTCCAATGGTGCCCTCAATGACTAAATATGATTACAAGGTGCCTTCTTTGCCAAAAATTGACTACTACAAGAAGCCATCAGTTCCAGAAGATAACTACAAAAAGGTGCCTAAAGAAGAATACAAGGTGCCTTCTTTGTCACCTTCTCCATCACCACCACCTCGATATTATAAAATTCCCATCTTTCATGTTCAACATGCATGCTTCATTTAAGTCCTCCAGCTCAACATATATAACCCATAGGGTTCTCATATTATGAGTTAGAAGGCATGATATCAAAATTTGTATTTATTTATTTATTTATCCTTTTCTTACTTCGGTTTGTAACTGTTTTGTCTTTTAAATTCTATATTTTGAATGTTTCGAGAAATTTAGTTCATTTGAATACAAATTCTTTTTATTGAAAGTTTATATAAGTATATAGATTCATCTGGATTAGTCGGGCTCTAAGACAGATACTAGACTATGCAATATGGGAAACCAACCATATAAAGGAGTATATTGATTCATCTATTTTCCAGCAGTTGCCAATTTCTTCACATAAATTGAGTAGCAAAACACTGGAACATTACATGGAAACCATAAGAAACTTCAAATACGTATTCCAGGTAACCAAAACAACAAACAAAAATAGAGAAAATAAAAAAGTTGGACGAACGGTACAAGCAATGTTATTTTATAAGTGCCATTGAGTAATTACTTTATCCAATTATGAAATTGTGATTACTCAACTACTAGTTATTAGCTCAAAAAATCAATTTTTTTTGTTGAAGGAAGTTGGAATCAAGAAAAAAAAAATGACTTTCTCGGTTAATAACTATTAATTTAGTGACCATATGAGAAATCAACCAGTAATAATGTCTAAAAATGTCCTTTATTTGGGCTCATTTTGTGTTAAATTAAAGTTACAAAACTTCCAGCCATGGATCATTTTTATCAGATAAAAAGAAACCAGGAGATAAATGTTAAAAATGTTTTACTACTCACATTAAAATGTTATGTATGCACGAATGATTAAATATATATATATATATATATATATATATATATATATATATGACGATCCACATTGAACATTCACAAAAGAATTTGCAATATTATTCAAGTCTGCACTTAAATTTTCTGAATTGATAATCACGTGCAACGCACGTGTTGAAAATCTAGTGTGTGTGCGCGTATATATATATATATATATATGTATATATATATATGTATATATATATGTAACAATTGGTGATTTAATCATGTCACGCCCCGAGCCTACACCCTGGACGTGGCCAGCACTCGAGAACCATTGCTGGCTCCAAGCGAACCCTTAGCCTGGCTTACTTACTCAGCGGAAGATTTAACTTAACAAGATAATCTCAAAATATAACTTTAAAGAGATATAAACTTAGCCAAAACGGCAACTGAAGTCTGTAAACAACATCTGAATGATAATATAAAGACAATTGAACTACTAACTGACTGACTATCGATGAAGCCTCTAAAAACAACTGAGATGGATGTTGGGACATGCCCCACAACATCCTAATGAACTAATAAAATAACTGAAAGCAATAAAAGGAGTCCTCCAGAATGCAAGGAGGCTCACCAATTGACTCTGGAGTGCTCACTGGATCAACGATGCGTTGGATGCCGATCCTAGTTACTTGCGTCTGCATCATAAGACGATGCAGGCCAATTGACATCAGTACATTGAATGTACGAGTATGTGAGTTGGAATGCTAAATACAATATAGGCTTGAAAAGAATCTGAAGAACTTACCTGACTCAACTCAACTTAACATAACCTAACTCATTTCAATATAAAGCAGTTTAAAACAAGTGCAATATAAAGAAAAGTTGCTTAAAACATAATGTCAACTCTGTGTGTATGCAAGGATACAACAAAACTCTAAAATGTATGTGAAAATACAATAAACTGTGTATATAAAAATACAATTACTGCTGTGGGAGTTTCACTAACCGACAACCATCACGTAAGAGCTATTGTGATGATACAGCATTTTGCCTCACGTTGTGTAACATCCGACAATTTGAAATAGCTATGAAGAAGCTTGAAATTGGAAGTAGCCATTTTTTGGAAAAAAAATACAGAATCTGGAAAATTTGGCTAAGTGTGGAAATCAGTGATTTTTGGCCAACTTTGAGCAATCGTAACTCCTAGATCAGGATGAGTTAGGAGTAGTTCCAGTTATGGTTGCGAAGCTTGTGGAATGATCTTTCCAACGCCACTGAGATTGCTCGATTTCGAGTTCGTATGAGCGAGTTATGGCCATTGAAAGTTGGGCAGTTGGCAGGGGATCCGTCCGGAAATTTTAAGGGCATTTTGGTCTTTTCCCTAGCCATTTCTTTTGAGGTTATATTGTGTGTTAGGCTGATTCTGGATCATTTTATCCTATTTTAAAAGAGAAAGAGTTAGGGTTCTTGAGAGTGAAGAAGAGAAGAAGAAGAGAAGAAGAGGAGAAAGGAGATCAACAAATTTCCGTCGTGGATTTCCGTCGAGGGTGATCCCTATCAAGGTATGTGAGTTCTTTGTGTGGTTTGATCCTTTCCCCCACACACCAAGCTCATTTTTTTTATGATTTGAGAAAAGATTGGATTTGTGTTGAAGTTGTTGAAGTTGTTAGTTGTTGTTGATGTTGTTAGTTGTGTTGTTGAAGTTATTGTTGGTTGTGGGACATGATTGGGTTGTGTATTTGAGTTGTAATTTATTGTATGTTGAGAGATTGATGATCCTTAGTGTTTGGGGTTAAATCCATTGAAGTAAGGGTGGTTTAGAGTTGAAGAAAAGAGGGAGAAAAGTCGGGTTTTTAAGGAAAGTGGCTGCACTGCATAATGCAGAGTGCCTAGTAGTCCCTTTGAAGTGAGTGGTGCTGTGAGTGGCCAGCCGATCCGTTTGAAGTTGAGGGCTGGCGCCACGCCTCTTAGAGCGCCAAGGGCGCCAATCCTTCCGTTACCTTAATTCCCATTTTATTTTATTTTTGTTCCTAGGTATTATACCTATGTTTCCTAGTTGTTTCCAACACTCCAAGGTACTTCTAAAAGTCAAGAACTCATCCGTAACATGTGAGCAAACACCTTGAATCCAAAATTCCAATTCAAGGAGAGTTAGTTAGAAGTCAAGTGAAGTTAGAATTTAAGAGTTAAGCTTAGAAGTTAAGCAAGTCAAGCTAGTTGTAAAGTTGTTCAAGAGTCTTTATTGAACGTTTTAACTTTATTTTTAGACTCAAGTGTCAAGTCAAGCAAAGAGCTTAGAGTTTCAAGCTAAGTAAAGAGTCTCAAGTTTCAAGTTGAGTTCATTTTCTCAAAGTTATTAGGGAACTATGTATTCCCAAAGAAGTTTTAAAGAAATGTCTTTACATTTAAACAAGGTTGAAAGAAATTTCCAAAGAGCCTTCGGGATAGTTTTTTTGAGTAATTATCTCATGTCGCGGGAAGAAATGTGTTTTAAAAACATAAGAGCCAGATATTTTTGGGAGTAGTATCGAGCACCGAATTGGGAGGCGTTCAAAGAACCCACGGCCATAGAACCATGTTAGCCACCATGGGTAGAAAAGGATCATACTCTTTAGATGAATCCTTTTCATATTAGACTAGTGGATCCATTAGGCGATTCGGGTCTTATACCTTTGGCGGGTATAGGATGCTCTGCGGCGTGAGGTTGATATTTGTATCATCACTTTAGCTCTTATGTGATGGTTGTCGGTTAGAGAAACTCCACAGCGATTATTGTATTTTTATACACGGAAATTATTGTATTTTATATACATCAGTTCAATTGTATTTCTATATACATCTCAGCTTATTGTATCCTTGTATACACCACGAGTTTATAGCATGTTTTAAACGATCTTTCTTTATATCACACTTGTTTTAAATTGCCTTATATTGAAAGAAGTCGATCGAGTTGAGTTGAGTTGAACTAGGTAAACTTTTGATTTCTTCCAAATTTCCTTCTAGCCTATGTTGCTTAGTTTTCCATTTCGCATACTTGTACCTTCCATGTCGCGATGCGGTTGGCTGCATCGCCTTATGATGCGAATCACAGTACCGGATCGGATCCCGCACGCGTCATTGATCCAAAGTGAGCACTCCAGTCGATGGTGAGCCTCATGCATTCGGAGGACTCAATTATTTTGTGTTCTTAGTTTTTGTTTTATTAGGATGTTGCGGGTCCGTCCCAACATCCATCTCGATATTTAGAGGCTTCATAGATCGATGATCGATCGATTAGTTTGAGTCTCTCATGCGTATATATTTAAATATCCTATTTTGAGACTCGAGATGCCTTGTTGGCAAATTACTTTCAGTTGAGTTGTTTTATAACCTTTCATTGCATTGAGTTATCCTGTTGAGTTAAGTTTCCGCTGAGTTAAGAAAGCCAGGCCAAGGGTTCGCTTGGGGGCCAGCGATGGTCTTCAAGTGCCGGTCACGTCCGGAGTGTAGGCTCGGGGCGTGACACGTTGCCAGGGCCGTCTTATACCTTGCCGATGGTATAGAACCTGAACTACTAAGTGGATCCACTAGTCTATGTTAAAAAGCACTAAAGGAATCATTGGCTACATTATTTATGGGTGCTGTGAGTTGTTTGAACTCTCCCCCCTATTGGTGCTCAATACTACTCCCAAAAATAATATAACATTAGCTTTTATGTTTTAAAAACATACTTCTTCTGTGATTTGAGATTAGTGATCAAAAACTTAGCTTAAAGGCTATCTTGGAAATCAAAGTTTGCCTCTTGCTTCATTTAGAAAGCGATTACTCTTTTCTGAAAACTAGCCCAAAGGCTCTTTGGAAATTGAGGTTTCCTTTCTTGTTTAAATGTGAAAACATTTTGAACCCTTTGGGAATACATAGTCTCCATATACCTTTGAAGAAATGAACTTCAAGCTTTACTCTTTACTGAACTCAAAACTTAAGTCTTAAAACAAAGTTAAAACATTTGCAAAAGACATTTGAAAAAATTTAAGAACTTCTCTAGACTTTGATCTTAACTGCTCTTGACTTGACTCTTAACTGGTCTTTGAATTGAATTATGGATTCAAGGATTTTGATTTGTTTAGGAATGATCACATGATGTTTAGGAATGCTCTTAAATAGCTAAACATGAGAAAAGTCACGAAATCACCGTCTTGGAACAAGTCCGTGACGCAGAGGTGTTTTAAATAATTACTCACGAAATTAAATTTTGAGACAAAGGAGTTCGGGTCTTAACCACGACGCGGAGAAAGTTTTTGGTCACTAGGGGAGCAAGTCCGTGACGCGAACTTGCGTGCCAAATCACACTCGACTTTTTCCTTCTCTGTTTTACAGCCCCAATTCACCTAAATTCAAATATTTTTCTTAATAACTCTTTAGATTCAGATATCCAGCATATGTACCTAAGAACCTAACTCAAAACAACTCTATAATTCGACTCAAAGATCTCAGAAACTCCTCAATTCATCCCAATTGAAGAACAACATTCAAATTCAAGAATACATGTCAAGAACATCAACTTTCAAACTCTTTTAGGACTAATTTCACCTAACTAAACATGTTTGGCGCGTGGGTGAATGAACCCAATGCTATGAAAGACTCACTTACCTTGCAAGATTAATTCCTTGGCAAAATCCACCACCAAATCGCACGATCTTAGCGAAATCTGAGCTTTTCTTCTCCTTTCTCCACTTTTCTCTTTTCTCCAAGCCCTAGCGTGAATTTCCAATTGACTAAACTGATCTCATTCTGATTTGACCCTTAATTAATTCACTAAAACGAATTAAATTAATTGGGTAAGGAAAACATTAATTTACCCTTCAAAAAAATCCGGATTAGACTTTCCTTAATCGCACAGCCCAACTTCCAAAAAGCATAACTCACTCATACAAACTCAGAATCGCGTAAACTTGACGGCATTGGAAAGACCATTCCAACCATATCTGGAAGTGCACCTAATTCACCCTGAGCTAGGAGTTATGGCCGTTTGAATTTGACCAAAACTCAACATTTTCCTAACTTAAACAAATTTTCAGATTTTCATTATTTCCAAAAATGACTATTTCCAATTCTAAGCTTCTTCCTAGCTATTTCAAGCTGCAAGATGTTACAAATCATCTTCTAGCCAGGGGCGAACCAACGTGGACAGGTGGGGGTGCCACGACACCCAGTGATCTCGGAAAAAACGTTGTATATATATGTTTATATGTAAAATAATTAAATATATATATTAACTTTGCCACCTAGTAAATGAAATTTTGAATAGTCCAATTGGCGAATGGAACAGGCTGCCACACAGTCAATGCGTGTTCGAACCTTGGTGCAAGCACCTATTTTTTGCTTGCTTTTTTTCTTCTTTTTTTTTTCCTTTTCTTTTCTTTTTTGTCTTTTTCATTAATCTTTTTTTTTCTTTTCTTTTCTCTTTTGTCTTTTTCATTAATGTGTAAAGGGCTTTAATCTTTTTTTTCTCCATTCATTCTTATTTATTTACTACTTTTTTTTCTTTTACTTTCTCTTTCACTAATTGTTAATCACTTGATATGAGTATTACATGTTTATTCTTTATCAATTAATGAGTACTGAATTATGAACGTCAAATAAATATTATTAAGAATACATTTAAATAGTAGTTTTTAAAAAATATAAGTTTTAAAAATGATGAATATTATTATTAGAGTTTTTTTTTTTTTAATTTAAAGGTTCTTTCGATGTTCACCGACGTTCTTGCTAAGTAAGATGATTAGGTTGAAACTACAATTTTTATTCTTTCTCTACTATATATCTCCGACAACACATAAAGTCAATGAAATATGAATATATTAAGTTAATACTATTAGATGGTTTATACAAACTCAAATTTTAATGTGAAAATTTTTTTCCCTCAAAGTTTCAGCGAATAAGACATTTAATTCCAAAAAGGAAATAAAAACGGAATTGTTTAGTTATCTCTAATCTCAGAACATCTAAAAGAAAATGTTACTAACATGCATATTTGATCGATTTGTTTATAAAAAAAATATTAATAATCCGAATTGTAACCCATAATTAAAGAAACCAATCCTTTTATCTTACTAGAATGATGTGGCACCCACGACCTCCAAATCCTAGATCCGCCTCTGCTTCTAGCTGATATAAGTTAAAAGTTTTATAGACTAAATCATGTACTAGTAGTATATAAGTAATACAGGTACATTAAGGATTTATATCATAGTTGCACTGACAAAATAGTGCAAATTGAGAATTTAGAACATGCTGCCTACTAAACTGAAGTGCTTTATAACATTGAGATATCTATTGGGTAAAAAGTGAACGTTAGATCATTAATCTAATTCCCTCATAATTGTTCAAAGAGGATGTCAAATTATCTAGAATCCATGATCAACTGATGTAAGCAATGCAAGGAAGAAGAAGGTTACTTGGGAGAGAAGAGGAGAAAAATCTTGCATACCACTGATTGAATGTATTGTACTACATTATATACAGTATTGACACTTCTAACAAACTTTCTATCCGACTTATTCTAACCAACTCTACTCATCATTAATTAAGCTCACTTAATCAAGTGATTAGATTTAACAACCAACTACTGTTAACTACTTCAACTAATTAGTGTACATCTACACACTTATTGATTTCTTTCACACCCCCCCTCAAGCTAAAGGCTATGAAAATGTTCTCCATCCCTAGCTTGGACATCAAATATGAGTATAGGTGTCGACCAAGTCCTTTTGTGAACAGGTCAGCAGGTTGTTCTGCAAAAGGCAAATAGACAGGCATAATCATACCTTCTTGAACCTTTTCTATAATAAGATGACAGTCTATGTCAATGTGTTTGGTCATTTCATCGAAGACAAGATTAGCAGCTATTTGGAGTACTGTTAAAGAACAATGTAACATGAACCTTAATATCTACTTCAAGCTCTTTAAACAAGCTAGTCATCCTCACCACTTTTGCAACTGAAGAAGCTATGACCATGTATTCAGCTTCAGCTGAACTTTGATGAGTCCATTATTTAGACTCATTTAGGGCTTCTTTTAAATATATTTAATGTCCTCAAATCCATATTTTGTGCCAATAACTGATGTAAATCATTAAATTTCAGGTATTTGGATTGAGGAACAAAGCATGGACACTTATGAGCAAAAAGGAACAAGGCAGCTGAAAGAACAAAGAAAAGAAGGCCCAAGGATCGCCTAATCCATTGGACGAATCGCCGAATAGCTGATGTCTCGCCTAATGTTCTAGTGTGCCAAGTCCTGAAGGAGAAAATCAAGTAGACGATAGAAAGGAGCAGTCGGTGAGTCGCCAAACGGTCCCGCGATGCAGTGCTATATCACCCAAAGTTACAGAGCTTAAAGTTACTGAAGGCCAAAGCAAAAAGGCGATGGAATTAACCAAAGGGTGGATCGCCGATCCAATTAGTGATCCTGACTTATTGCGTCGAATGGTCCTTCGCAACATATTTTTGGGCAATTATAAATATGTTTTTAAATCTTTAGTTTAGTATCAAACATTCAATATTTTTCATTTTTATTCAGTTTTCATGTTTGAGAGCTGAGAACTGAGTTTAGAGACAATATTTCCTTAGCTTTGAAGATTTTTGTTTCTGAGAAATTGGAAGTGGGTGTTGAAGATTCTTCATCTTAGACCTTTGTAAAGACTATATCAATCCTACCCAGTTGATGG
Source organism: Solanum pinnatisectum (assembly GCA_035578085.1). Lineage (NCBI taxonomy): Eukaryota > Viridiplantae > Streptophyta > Magnoliopsida > Solanales > Solanaceae > Solanum > Solanum pinnatisectum. The sequence goes on from CM069087.1 coordinate 7,789,921, forward strand.
GAACACAACTTGGTAACGATTTTTACCTTTTTATGATGTCTAGCTAAAATCCAAATTCTTGGGGTGTGATTATGTGATTATGAGTTGATTTAGCTGCTGGGTATTGTTAATTGATAGTGAAAATGTTGTTTAAAAGTGATTCTGTTCATTAATTGTGGTTGAAATTAGTGGGTTGTAGTTGCAAATACAATCATAACTTTGTGTTTTTGGCTTGCGAGAGAGAGAAGTTTTAAAACCAAAATTTCTAAATCAATGGTCTGTGGATCTTAGGTTGTCATGGGTTCAGCTCGAGAGAGTGCACCCTAAATCCTTTTCCACACATTCAGCTTGAGAGAGTCAATGGACTAAAGCAAAGGCTGTTCTTAATTGCTACTTATTGGTGTTCGAGAGAAACCAAAATGATTCAGGGTAAATTGTTCAAGAGAAAGTTTACCCTCATTAAAGTCTAGATTATTCACTGATTTACAGCTATTCACTATTAATTGCAATTACCCGGTTGTCTACCTTATCTCATAATCCAATCACATCCCAAGAACCCGTCCCTATACTTGTTATTTTCGTATTATTTGTTGTTATAGCTAATAGCTGAAACCAATCCCCCTGATATTTGACACTTGTGTCACCTCTAACTTGAACCATATTTTTATTCGTAAATGTTTTTAACTATGATTGACTTGAACATATCCTTACTTGCCTATTGATTCTCAATTACAAACCATTCCCTTGGGACTCGACCCCAACTCACTAGTTGGGTTATATTACTACTTTACGATCGTTGACATTGATGAAGTGCCCTGATATGTGAAATCAAAATGGCCCCAATGTCGGGGACTAGTGTTATTTGAGAATTTTTAGTTAAGTTGGATTTTGTTCTTGTTAGTTATAATGATACTTGCTTAAATTTTAGTTTTGTTTGGCTTGTTTGTGTGTTGCTGTTTTGAGCAGAGATTTAGATCATAATTAGTAGCAACGGTGGCCAAATGACCGAGACTAATCAATAAATGGAAAAGGACCACTATTTGGCCCCACTACTAACTCATATGGACGATTTGGCCAAGAAGATATTAGATATTGAAGTCCAGTGCAAAAGAAAAGATAGATACATACCCCCTCATGAGCGGAGAAAGTCTAAGGACAATAAGAGTAAATGTGTCGAGGACACGCTGTTAATCATTCTCCAAAAGGCCAATGAGCATGATAGAGTGCTGGAAGAGATAAGGGAGAATGTTAAAGTGCTAAATCAGATGATTGACTCTCAGTCCAGATCTATCTGGCTAATTGAAAACTTCATGGGTCATGTATTGCCTCATCGTTATCCAAAACAACAAGAGGGGTTACCTAGTGACACTAAGGTCAACCCTAAAAATGTAGTTTGAATGAGGAGTTGAGTCGTGCCACGACGTTAACTAAGGCACTTCTTGGGAGGCAACCCAATTTTTATTTTCTTTCTTTTTAATTTTGCAATAATGGTGTGTTGAATGTGCATGTCAACGTGTGGAAAGTGTATGAAAAATGCAAGTTGGCAAGCCAAAGATGACTCAAGACAATTTTACATTGGAGTTTGTAAAACTTGGTGAGCCCAGGAAATTATTGGCGAGTCACCGACCAGGTCGGCGATCGTAACCTATACCGCCATTTGGACCCCCACTTCAACTGAGGGTCCTGTAAAACTCAGCGAGGTAAGTGACCACTCGGCGTGTAGCCAAATGGGTCGGCGAGCACGACTAATATCGCCAAATGGGCTATAATTGGACAGTTTTTATAAGGCCAAAGATTTAAAATTTCAAACTATTCACTTTCCCTCACTTTCAGTCTTCACAAACTCACACCCACACTTTAGTTTCTATAATTTTGCATTTTTAAAGTGTTTTAGTCGTTCATTTGTGCTCGGATTTGGATTACTATGCCGCTTAGCATTTCAGTCTTTATTTAATCGACATCAAAGATTGGTTTTTGAACCCCGAGTTTACTTTTGGCATTTTTTACTCTTATGCAAATGATTTTATCTTGTTAAAAAGTGTTGGGCCTCTCTGATAGTGTTAATTTGTTTGAATGCCTGTTTTAATTTGATAATCTTGCTCATAATGTTTATATTGTTGAAATCTCGTAGTTTTGTGCCTTAAAATTGGCTAAATTTTGTGGGGTTGTGCTTGCATGTTGTTGGGTCTAGTTAGGTGAAGTCTAAGTATCCCATAGTTGTGCCAAATGACGTAATTTGCCCAATGATAGAGCTGGTGACATCATTTTTAAGGGAAAAAGTAGTTAAATAGCCAAATTTGGCTAAACCAGGAAAAGTCTGAGTATCCCAGGGTAATTGGTGTTATGAGTCTTGCTTTAATTTGATAAGTGCATACTTTGATTTTGTTTTCGGGGGTTGCAGGGTTGAATTCGAGAAGTTGGGTTGAAAGTAGTCACGTTGAATCGTTTGGCGAGCTGGGTCGAGCTCGCCAAATCACTCGGCAGTTTTCCGAAGTTCCCCATCTCCCCTTTAATTTCATGCTATACTTGAAGTTTGACTCTGTAAGTTTTGGCGAGAAGCTTGAGGTCGCTGATGGCACTCGGCGACTTGCCAAAAGTCTTCTTAATCGGCCTTTGTCTACACCCCTGTAGCTTAAATTGCACTGTAACTTTCGACAGGCTGATCCTTGCTTGCCGATGGGTGTCGGCGATTCGCCGAAAGGCCTTCCCATCGCCGACTTGTAAAATTTTTGTGAGAATTTTGAGCCAATCCTTTCGGCGAGCCCGATCTAACTCGCCAAAGTGATTCAGCAACTCACCGATTTGTTCGGCGAGTCTGTCTGCAAATTTTTCTGCTGTACTTTTCATTGAAATATTTCTAATTTTTTTTCGATGTTTTGCAGACTTGGTCAGGACTAACATTGACATGCCACCTCAAAAAAGAGTACGGGATATCACAATAAATGAAAGAGGATCAAATCCTCCAAAAAGAGGAAAGCAAGAGCCTCCAACTGGAGGGTAGAGCAGGGGCAATAGGGCCATATCTAACGGGGTGACTACTGGTTCCCCGGCTACTTTATCTGCTTATGAGGACGACCAACCTTTGTAGTCCCGATGGGATGAGTTCGGGCTATATCTTACCCTAACTCAGACAGAGTCCCTCCAGCTCCTACAACAGCAGATTCAGTGCCAGCTCTGGTACCTCCTGTGGCTCCTATGCCACCAGTCATACCTCCTTCTAGGCTTTTGAACAGATTGAAAGGTGATGGTTTGTGAACCATCCTCGAGGAGAAGTTGGTCTCGACAGAAGGCCTGGAGGGCAAGTACTCAAATGTGAGGGATACCCTTTATTTCCACATATTTGAGCAGTTCACCAGGCCCTAAGGCCCCTATATTCCTTCATGGGTCCGGGAGTTCTATACAGCTTATGGTAACCTAGTTCCAAAAAGCAAGAAGAAGGACAGTGAGTTCAGACCGGTTAAGTCTGTTGTGGTTCGGGGTAAAAAAGTTGAATGCAATAGTGAGTACATCAACACCATAGTTGACATAGGATATGACTTTGACTACCCCAACCTGACTACTGTCTTATATTCATTGGATGAGCTTAAGAGCTGGCTGGCGCTACTCATTTCAGACACCACCCCGAGGTGGATAGAGGCAGGAGTCCCGATTGAGAAGAGGGACCTGAGTGTAGCTGCACGTTATTGGTTTGGGTTCATCAGCAGCTTTATTATGCCTTCCCAGAATGAGTCCGTTCTCCGTCATCCTAAGACGGCTTGCCTAGGGTCAATTATTTCTAGGAAGAGCATCGAATTGGGACTTATCATTGAGCAAGAAATAGCCATGAGGCCAAGCAGAGGCAGACTTCTCTACTATTTCCAGTACTGATCACAGAGTTATGCCAGCGTGCTGGAGTCCCTAGGGATCCGACTAGAGATACTGAGGTCACCCCTTCTTTCTCCACTGATATCCGACGTATTGAGGTCGAGTACACTCGTGAAGAGGCTGATAGAAGGAGGGCAACTCCGGTGGATACATCCCCAGAGGTAGATATTGATTCAATACCTACAAAGGCACCTTTGCCTACTCCGGCCTCCGGGGCTTCAGGTACTTGTACCCTTTCTACTTCTTCATAGGTTCTGGGTACCTCTACCCTGTCCCAGCAAGCTAAGATTACTTAGGCGATGATCCTAAAGATGGGGCATCTGGCCCATTCAGCTGATGCGAAGGCGACCAGACTAGAGAGATCTGTTCCCTGGATTATTGAGGCTGTTATTTTGGCTGCATTGACCCCCCTTCAAACTTCTATTGACACTCTTACCATGAGAGTTGAGGCTTGTGAGAGCATGCAGGGGGAAACCTTCGAGGTGACGACTTTGAAAGCTGAAGTAGCTGATATGAGAAAGGATGTAGACTATCTAAAGTCTACAAACTTCACTTCATTACTGGAGGTTGCAGACGATTTGGACGCTCCTAAGATTCCTCCAGCTACTACCGGAGATGTGCATAGGTGTAACACCCCTAAATACTAACCAAGAGTCGTGTTAACACCCAATTTTGACCGACCTTTAACCCTTTTTCGGGAATGCTATTCGATTAAATACTTTTTTTAAAAATATATTTTGAATTTAAAATTTAGTCGATTTTGTCTAAAAATTGTTTTATATAATTTTTAGTATGCATGCTTTACAAAAATTATTGTAAAAATTATTAAATTATTTTATTAAATTATATTTATCGATAGTTAAACTCGAAATAATTACTTTACTTCAATATTTTAAAAAATTAAATGTGTTTAATTAGGTAAAAATATTTTAATATATATTAATCGGATAAAATTTCATTATTCTTCCTTTAAATAATTTAAATCTTAGCCTATTCTATTCTAATTCTAGTCAATCCATTTCAAATTGGCATTTCAATTATAGCCATTTGTTGTTTTCAATCATAGCCATTCCAATTCAATTCCTAAAACCCTATCTTTTAATCCTAACCATTAATCTCGTTTTATTCAATCCTGACTGCCCATCTTAAATTATTTCAACGGCTGAGATCGAATTCCCCTTATTCCTATTTTAAATCTAAAAGAACCCAAAACCCTAAAGAAAAATTTCACTCTTCCTCTCTATCTAAAAGACCTATTGCCTCCTCTTCTCCCCATCCCCTTCGTCCCCTCCGTTTTTCGGCAAGAAGCGCCATCGCCGGCGAGGCCAGCAGTTGCTAGCCACCATCGCCTTCTCCCTCTCTCTCTCCTCGCCTCTTTTCTCCTTTTTCGTCAGGCGAGAGACCAACAGCGAGCTCCGGTGAAGACAGCAACAACCAGCAGTCCGGCAAAAATCTCTAGTAGATCCAGCCAGCAATAGCGAGCACCGTTAACAATAGGCTCCACCGGCAAGACGCAGCAGCAGCGGTAACGAGGCAGCAACATCGAACAGCAACATTAGCAATTCCGGCGAAGCAGCAATGCCGCCTCTCCCCTCTTCTCCTCCCTTCTTCTTCTCTTTTTGCAGGACCACCAACAGAAACAGTTGCTCCGGCCAGCAGGGACGGACGGCAACAACAGCTCCGGCCAACAAGGAGAGCAACGACAACTCCAACAGCAAGCAGCGAGCTCCGGCATAGTCCAAAGGTTCTTAGGGTCGTTCGAAGGCGGATCTCAACAGTTCCGTCCAGGTAAGTTTGATTAACTTTTACCATTACAACTCTCTGTTCTTGATTCTTTAACTATCACGAATATTAATTTGAGCAGCATTTGATATCATGTATGCATCTTTGTCTACTACCTATTCGATTTTTATGAATATTACATGTTTGTTCTTGATTCTTAGGAAAGCTATGTGTGTTGGAATTTTTTGTTCAAAATTCATACCCATTTGCTTAATGGTGAATGATAGATTTCTCCCTTTAAACTTGTTAATATTTACTGTTGATTGTTTAACATGCTCCCATTGGTTGGTTCTATCAGAATGATGAAGTTGCTAATTGTGATATATCTAATATTTATTATTTGATAATTCCTTCTAGTTTATGCAGTATTACTTGTAGTATTGTTAATATTAATGCTGGGATTGTTAATTGATCCCATAATTACGGTTAATCCGTATGTGATATTGTATGAGGTTTTATGCAAATACTTCACTAAACTGAGATTCTTGTCTATTTTCTTACTTGTTTGATGGTTGTGGTAATAATATTATTGCTTGAATTATACTTTTTCCTAATCATTTTGATTTCGCATGTTGTGGATTGATTTTTTGCTAAGTTGAGTTTTTGTGCAGATTTTTGGCTCTTGGTAAGGTAAAATTAGTTTATTATTTTATTTATTAAGGTTAATTGATTGTAGTTGCCTTAATTGAAGTTGAATTGATTCTTACCTGTTGTATTTTTAGTAAATTATAATTGATTGAGCAAAATAACTAAATATAATATTACTGATTTAGTTTTATAAGGAGTAATATCTGTTTGATCCTAAAATTATCCTTGTCTTATTTAGATGCTTTTATATTTAGTAAAAATAAATTAATATTGAATCTAATTCTGGCTCCTTTGAAATAAGGAAAATATTTTTAATTGATCCTAAATTTATTTTCTTCCATTAATATGTGTCCTCCTATTCATTATATAAAGATACCTCTAACATTCATTCACTCTGATACTTACACACAAATTCATAGGAGAACACTTTAGTAGTAACTACTCTCTAGTCTAAAAAAGATAATAAGAAAATTTCTTAAACATTCTACGCTCCTCTCTACTTGTCATTTTGCTGTGTTCGGGTCGATTTGTTGGAATAATTGGGTCTTCATTGCAGTTAAATAATTCTGCATAACTGGTTAGTTCCTTTGACTAATTTAAATTCTTGCATTATTCATATTATGTGTATGTTTGAAATAATAAAAGGAGGCATCCAGGTTAGTTTCCTTATCCCTCATTCCGATGTGTGATTTTATATGACTTGGTGAAATTCGTGTGAATTGCTTTTATGTGTCTATCCATTATTCATTATCATTCTATGATCTCGTGTTGGGTGTTATTCTGTTAAACAGGTGTTGAACTTGAAGTTCAAGTTGAAGAGTTGCCCTGAGACGAGATTACTTAATTTCTGTATTTTTGAATTCGTATTTATTATTTATTTTGGTTTGTAATAATCTTGTAGCAACCCTAACTCTCTAATATTATATGAAAAATATTCGAGGGATCGCCTAAAGGGGGAGGGGAATCACGTGCTACTTGTTTATTTTATCGTGACTTATTTGTGTTAGAAAGCATGCCCATAGGATTATGATTGTTTAATAGTTTGTATGTTAATAACATCGCTTTAGATCTAATTAAAATCAAAATAAAGCTATTTCCATTAATCCCATATTTTATCTTGTGTAATTTTTGTTCAAAGATGATCATGTATGTAGACACTTCAATTGTCTGTTAGAATGCATTTAGTTGATTTGCATGACCACTTAATTATAACAATAAATAATGTGGGTCTGCTCCTTGTTTCACTTAATTAATAATAAATGGGTAAATACGTGAATATTGTTATAATTTGTTTTTGTATTGAAATATTCTGCCGATGTTAGATATCATGCCTATAGGATCTAAATAATCTTTGACATACTTTTGGGTGCAGAAATTCATATAGGTGTCTAATGAGCATTTTAGCTTACTGTTATTTAGAAAGCAAATTCATAGGTACTCTAATAATTTCCAGCATGTTATAACTAAATAAAATTGAATTATTTGACTGTTTTCTGCATATTTAAGAGAAAATTAGCATAAATATACTTTATGAACTTAAATCTGAAATGTTAAAATATAATACTGCCCTAAAACCATGCCCAAAAATAAATTAGTCTGCATGGTAAATAATTTGGCCTCCAATCTTAAAATCAATTAATTATTTCCTGCATTAAAATAAGCCTCGTTTGGCTATTTAAAGAAAAATTAATGTCCTTTTTCAGCATGTTAATTAGCAATAATCTGATCTGTTTCTGCAACTAATAAATTATTTTCTGCTACTGTAGTAGGGGTGGCAAGGGGACCGGGTTGGCCCGGCCCGGCCCGAGACTGATTTGAGAACCGGTTCGCTGGACCCGGTCCCGTAAGTTTCACGGGTTAGGGGGATTTAGGGGTTAAGGGATCGGTTAGGGGCCGGTTCACCCTTTGGTCCCTGTCGACTTGGCCCGGTCCCGGCCCGATTTCGTCCCAGTTGAATCGGTCTGTTCGCGGGTTTTTTTTTTTAAATTTTTTGAATTATATCCGTTAGGGCAACGGCTAGTGGGCCCCCCCAACGGATTTATTCCACTTTTTGACTTCCCAACACCCCCTACCACCCCCATATTTTTAATATTTTAATTTAAACCCTCAAGTTATCATAAATACACTTTAACCCATTTTTAATATTATAAATACCCCTCTATCCCTTATTATTTCTTACAAAATCATATATTCTCTCATCTATTTTTCTATATCCTCTCAATCTCAAATCTTAAATTTTTTATTCCATTTAAGTCTCATATTATATCATAATACATATATTTCAATTCTAAATTTTCATATTATATTATAATATATATAATTCTAATATTTGCTATCAAATATTGGAGTTCCAAATTACAAGTTACAACAAACTACAAGTTTCAAGAATCGGTTATAACGTCTGCTAGTAACGCAGACGTTTGGTACATTCGTTTCATAGTATTTATATGTTATTTTTCGTCATTAATTTTTGTGCAATTATTATTTTTATATTACACTTTACATATAATTAAATATGAGTTCTAGCAAAAAAAGATACCGGTAAAGGAAAAGAGAAAGAACCAAGTAGCATTAGTAAATTATTTAATTTTAATAAAAAAAGTAGTAAGGAAAAAAATAAGAGTAACTATGGTGGTACTTCTTCTAAATCAATGTCTAGAGTTAGATTTAATACAAATGATTCTACTTATGTTGATGATACTTCTTATGATATTTATTCAAATGTTCAACTCGACCATGAAAGTTTAGAATGACGTTATGGTAATATTAATCCTAATCTTGAAGAATATTCAGGTGAAGAAGTAGAAGTTGATCCGGGAGAAGAAGATTTAGAAGATACACCTACTAGTCCGGTGACAGAAGTTCCAATTGAAACTACAAATTCAACGGAGCAAAATTGTGGATGCTCACCCCTTATACCTCCTACAAGGGAGAAGGTGAAGTATCAATGCCCTAAAACTTCTGTTGTGTGGCAATTTATGACTTTAGATAAAGAAAACTCTATTGTAATTTGTAATAAGTGTAAACAACCTTTTAAACATAGATAAGGTGGGGGTCAAGGTGGGACGGGGGGCTTAAATAGACATTTGTTATCTTGTGTGCCGATTGAATATAAAAAAGCTAAAGCATTAGCCGATAGGAAACAAGAAATTCTAGTTAATGATTTTGATATTAATGTTAATGAATCGGTAGAGGCTTCTAACATGGTTCAAGAAATATTAGATCTTTCTAACTCCGGTGGTCCACTAACAAAACGTAAATATAATAAGGAAAGAGATCGCGAAAATTTAGCTAAAATGGTTTCTGTTTGTGGTTTGCCTTATAGTTTTCCTTCATATCCCGATTTTATTAAATATATTCAACAAACTTCTAATCCTTTTTATAGAGTTTTTTCAAGAAATACTGTTAAATCTGATGTTTTTGAATATCAAGGTAAATATTGTCAATATCTTCATTGTATGTTTAGCATATTAGATTGTAGAGTGTCCATAACTTCGGACATGGGTCATAGTGTTAATGGACATGATTATTTAACTATTACAGCACATTGGATTGATAATAACTGGAATTTGCAAAAAAGAATCATAAGTTATAAAGAATGTGTAGAGAAAAAAACTGGTCCATATTTAGCTTCAAATATTTTGAGTATTTTAGATTATTACATGATTATAGATAAAGTAATGTCTGTCACATTAGATAATGCATCTAATAATACAAACGCTGCTAGTATGTTAAAAGCTAGATTATGTCCAATTGATGTTAATGCTTTTCATGTTAGATGTATTGCACATGTATTAAATTTAGTTGTACAAGATGGTGTTGAATTATTTGATTGTGGTTGTATGAAAATTGAATATGCTGTTGCTTGGATTTTTTATGCTCATAAAGCTGCTAGAATTAGGAAATTTAATGAGCGTTGTGTACTTTGTGATTTGCCACCAAGAAAAATTCCAAGACATATTAAAACAATGTGGAATTCTTTTTACGAAATGCTTTCAGTTGCTTACGAATATAAAAAACCCGTACAAATGGGGTTTAATGCTCATAATGCTGACCCATTAGATAGAATTTGTGAAGATGATTGGGAACAAACTAATGAACTATTTGAATTTTTAAGACTTTTTTATGATGCTACAACCATATTTTCAGGAATTTATTATCCTACTATTTCATCAATATTAATAAATATTTGTGCTATTTCAATTCAATTTTCTAAATACAAAAAAATTGAAAAATTTAGAGTTGCAATTGAAGGTATGATTGTAAAATTTAAAAAATATTTTTTTCCTATTCCTCAAATTTATTTAACTGCTACTTTACTTCATCCTGAATATAAATTACGAGGTGTGCACGCACTTGTGGTTTTATTTGAAAATATAAATAAAGGAAAAAATGACTAAGTTTCGAAAAATCGATTAAACTTATGGTTTAAGAGAAATCGAATTTCCAAAAGAACAGAGTCGCCACTTAATTTTTAGTAAAAATCAAGAAAAAATTTAAAGATTTCCAAAAGACCAAAACAGATAAGATCAATTGAAAATAAAGAGGGTTCGAAGTTCAATGTACACTCCGAGAAGGTGTTAGGCCCTCGAAATGTCCGCTAACTCGTGGTTGACCGGCGATTTGACTAAAAATGATTTTGACTAATTTCAAAAAAAACACTTTTTACTAATTAAAAGAAAACTCATTTTTTATTTTATTTTATCTTTCACATATATATATATTTTATTTCACTTTTGACTAATGCTAAAAAAAGATGATTTAATAAAAATAATAATTTGTAATATTTGATTTAATTTTGGGAAAATAATTAAATAAAGAATACATTTTTTAATTTTTAAGGGAAGGGACCCAAATTTAAAATATTTGAAATAGAGACAAGTATTTAGAATATTAACAAAACTAGATTGATTAAAATTCATGCAATTCGTTTGAAATAATAAGTTAACTTAGCTTAATAGATTAAACACGAAAATCAATTTTAATTAACCAACTAACCTTTTTTACGAAGATGACCAAGTAGGCATATATATATATATATATATATATATATATATATATATATATATATATAGATATTTTAATTTAATTGAAAGGGTTTTAAAAGTTTATTTGAGAGAGATACTTTAACTTAAAAAGAACAATTAAAATAAACAGCACAAAGGGAATAGCTCGTCTTGTAGGAGATTTAATAAAGTTAATTAATAATCATAAAGTTAGAGTTAAATAACAAATGATAAATGAAGACAAGTAATAAATAAAGAGAGGGAGAGAAGAGTTTGGGCCTTTTGGCAAATTTGGGCCAAATCAGCCCCCTTTCCTTTGTTGAACCTGTTATATACACTAAGTGTATATTGTTGTATACAGGTCGTGTCTTGGTCCCTTTAATGTATATTGAACCGTATACCAAATGTATACAATCCATCTCACCCCCTGCAACCTGTATTTTGATTTTTCCGACCTGTATATCACTGTTATTCCAAGTATATTTGTGTATACAGCTGTATATATCATGTATACAGCTCTCTTTTGGGCCTTTTGAGACCTGCGACCTGCTCCAGCCTTATACGCTGTCTTCACTTCCCTGTTCGTCGGTTTCACTGACCTAGTTGACTCGATAAAAGGAAGAAACTGGCATTTACGGCCATATCGAAACGCAAAGGGAGGGAATAAGGTCCATGAGGACTCAATAGGAGTTTCACATGCAAGCAAAATGAAAGAAAGGAGTTAATACAAATACAACTATTGTAAATACAAAGGGGTGAACCAACCTACTGCGACAATATAAATTTTGACTCAAACAAAAATGCAAATTAACATATAACCCCATTTTAGGGAATCATGACATACACATTCGCCCAAATGTAAAACTGGCCAAGCATAAATTACAGTACCCCTAACATGGAACAACACATCAGTGAAATATGATAGCCAGAGAGATTATAAGCAGCAAGTGACAAGAACTGGTCAACCTATATGACATGTATCCAAAATTTCTTAAGGGGAACTAATTAGAACTAAACTTGGCTAAACTTACAAAGGGATACATAACAACAAAATATAGAGCAATTATGAGTACAAGCCGACGAAAAGAGACATGATATCCTTGGGGTATAACAACACTTAACAGTGGTCCCAAAACAAGGTGAAACGCTAAAACAAAGTCTCATGATGAATTACCCCACTCTATCAAAGTTATAATCACATTTCTTGAATAACCTAGTCAGATTTTCAGCATTTAACATGCAAAAATACAATAATAGTGGCGATAGGCAACATAATCAGCTATAACTACGTCAAACAAAGGACATGTGAGATACAAGCTCCATACCAGTTGAATTCGAGATTCTGCCTTTATTTTTGGAATAGAGAAATAACGTGACAGCAGCAAAAAGAAAGAAACTTCACATGCTAACAGACCATTAGAACACGACCATGAGTATTCAATGATATTCGCAGAATAAACTCGGAATGTCGGATAGTGGAAATAGTCTTAAACTAAACACGTAGAAACTGTCGAGCCAGATAGGAAACAAAAGCAACATTGCGGATATGCTAGAGATTTCAATGGACTGAAGGGAGACTCTTTAACACGCTAGCCAGCTAAAATCATACAAACAACAACATTCATAAGAGCACACCTCTCAATTCGTACAACCAAAATGCTAACTCCCACTTAATCGCTTGGTTACCACATAGTCAATAATGAATCGAGAAGAATAGGGGCGGTCAAGAAAGAGAGAAAGGCAAACAAATCAATCAAACAACCACAACTTGTCAAAACAGCACATCCACCAAAGAGTTGGAATTGAGACGGAATTTACCTTTTTCGGTGCAGCAAACAGAGACAGCAAGCTGACAGAGGCGGCTTCTACCACACGAGCACCCAAACGCGAACAACAAACAGGAAAAGTGGATGAAATCCCGGCCCCAAACGAGCTTTTGCCAAGCAAAAACAGAGGAACGGAGCCTTAGACCAAAACTAATTCTCTCTTTTCTTTCTTTCGATCTATCCTCTCTAGTTCTTTTTTACCTAAAATCAGTAAAGAATGCCAATCTTTTCAATATTCTCGACTCACCCCCCTTTTTTTCTTTTTTCTCCCCCCTCCTTTTTTTACTAAGGCAAAGAAGGCTTAAATAGGAGGAGATTAGGGCAAATTTTTGGGGGAAAAGGACAAGAGCTATGGATAAGAGCAAAGAACCAATTCGAATTTCAAAAATCTTTCACCATTTTAGAGAGACAACCTTTTCTGAAGTTCTCATCCAATTCCGAAAGAGGAAAGGGGAGATAAACGCTCTTGATCGACTCCTTTGTACCTATTGCTTGACGTGGCATCATCCCCCAGCTACAAGGACGAAAACGCGTGACTTGTTGCTACTGTCGTCGCTACATTGCCAGCAGCTGTTGGCGTTCTGGGTTTCTCTGCTGAGTGCTGCTGCTGGGCGTTTGTTAGCACTTGCTGGAATTAGACACTCTGAAGGAAAAAAAATTGGGAACATTGGATTGTACTGGTTTGTTTTAGAATTGGAGTGGGCCGGGTTAGAGGGGAAATCTGGGAATGGGCTGGGAATGTTGGGGTGCTGTACGTTGTTGGCTGGGAATATTTGGGCTGCTGTACGTATGTGATGGGGCTGGGAATGGGAATTGTAATTAGAATAGGAAATTAGGTGGGCTGGAAATTTAAGAGAAGGCCCAAAATTTGGTCTTTTGGTATGACCAATTGAATTGCTAATTTAGCCAAATTGAATAAACTAGTGAATTCGACTAAAAATTAAATAAGACGAATTAATATAATCAACTAACGAGCTTTTTAACCTTAACAAAATAAAATAATTAACTTAATTAAACTTAAGTGACCCAAAGTTAAAACCATAATTTAAAATAAACTAAATCAAGTAAATTATTAACTAAAAAAAAATGAAATCTTCTAAGACGATTTTTGAATATTCATAAAATGACATAATTATGTACATAATTATATAAAATATCTTATTTATTATTTTAAAATTTATAAAAATGACAAAATTACTTAAAATGACTTTAAAATATTTTGAATTTTATAAAGTCAATTATTTCAAATCATTTAGAATTTAGGAAGCTCGATGATTAATCTATATTGCGGAGGGATAAAATTGGGTGTCAACACTTGTTGATACTTTTTATGATACTTTAGAAATTTTACCGGAAGAAAGTCCAACTTGTGAAATGTGTAAGTCTAACATAAAAGTAGAAGCAAAAATCTTGTATGAAAAATATAGAACTATAGGAAATACTCAAGGAGAAGTTGGTCAAACTTCTAATCCTCAGGTAAAACTCAAATTTCAAATTATATGCGAGGTTTTCTTGGTCTTAATTCTACTAACCGTGATAATTTTGAAGAATATCTTAATCAATCTTTAGAAACAGTGGAAGACGAAGATGGCAATGAAGATTTATTAGCATGGTGGAGGAGGCGGAGCGTTGCATTTCCAATTTTGAGCAAAATGGTTCGTGATGTTCTAGCTATTCAAGCTTCATCAGTTGCATCGGAGGCTGCTTTTAGTGCAGCAAGGTTTCAAATTGGCGATCATAGATATTCATTGGCGGAAGAAAGTTTGGAAACATCAGTTTTATTTAGAGACTGGGTCAATGCCGAGAGAAGGAATTATAATTTGCCAAAGATAAGTTCCAAACAAGAATCTTGGATTAAAACTGTATGAATCTACTGACGATGAATTAGAGTCACAAGAGTTTCTAGCAAGTTTGCCAACACCGGAAGATGTCACCATCCATATGATTCGACAATTAGAATTGAATTTTAAAGGAGAACACAGATATTAGATTACATTAGAGAATTAATTGAAACAAAACCCTTCCTAGAAGGTGGCTGCGTAAATTAGTTACTCATATAATATTTGTAACAAATATTAGTTTTACATTTGAGAACTTATTGAAACAGAACTCTTCCTAGAAGGTGACTGCATAAATTAGTTACTCCACTAATATTTGTAAATTGTAAGTTCTAACTTCTAATTTCTAAGTTGCAATTACATTTTATTGAATAAATTTGAAAGCTTTATTCAAGTCTTTTTTATACAACTATTGTCTTGCATTTTAATTTTAATATACAAATACATATTTACTAAACTAACTTAAAAATACTTAATTTAAAAATAGAAATTTGACATTTGAAATTTCAAATTTAAATTACTTTAAAATATTTAAAATACAAATTTGAACTTCTCAAATTTGAAATTTGAAAACTTAAGCATTATTTATTAACTAAAAATGTATAGAAAACCAAATAAACTAAAAATGTTATTTATTAACATGTAATTTCAATACAAAAAAATAAGTATATAAAAAATAAAAAATCCCCCATCCCGTCCCTCCAAATCCCATCCCATCCTGTATATATAGTGGGACGGGACGGGACGTATTTTCGTCCCCCCAATCCCGATCCCCCCAAAATCCCCCCAGCGCTGTCCCCAGTCCCGTCCCATCCCCCAGTCCCCATCCCCGTCCCCTTGCCAGCCCTATATTGTAGTGTTTTTCTGCCCTCTTTAAATTTAATAAACTGCTTGCTGCTCAAAAATATGAACTGTCTGCCTTGCAAGTATTTTTCTGTCAATTAAAATAAATCAGTTAGCATTTTCCAGCATGTTACAACTAATTAAAATTAATTTATGCACGACTATTCTTTGCTCAGTTAATGGTTAATATATTTCTGCATTCCATAACATTTTCTGCCTCCTCTTAATTAAGCAATTTTACTGCTAATGTTTGTTTATGTGCTCACACACCTAGCATAAAACCTTTCACTAATTATGTGTGTTTGCTAGCATGTTAATAAAATTTAAGAGGCTAATATGAGACCTTATGTGCTAAGTGTTGTTCAATTTGTTTTGCTTGGTGTCTAGGCGGGCCTATGAGGATTTTATTTTGTCTAAAACCAGTCCAAATAGTAGTCCAATGCCTCTTGGACATTAAGTGGGGGCGCTAGGCACCTTTTAGGACGAAATGTATGTGGAAGGTGGGGTAGGGGTAGTTTAGGTCCTACGGATATGATGACATCGACTCAGGCTTAAGCGACAAATCTTGGTTTTGTCTATCCCTATACGGATGCCTATCGAAATAAAAATGAAAAGTCGAGTGCTGATCCGTAAAGTCCTTTAGAGTCTCCCTTCCCTTTTACCCTTTATTTGTTCATAATTACAATTATTTGGGGTAGCTTAATAAATATAAAATCTGTTTGTTTATTTAATTGTACAATTTCTGTCTCCTCGCTTATCTCTCTATTAATGGTTTAATACTTATTTATTATTATGTCTTCACCTAGTCTTACAGGCATAAGTAACTAATGAAAATAAAATGATGTTAATTGTTAAATATTATATTATCACCTAGCAAGCATGTTTAAATTAAATAATAATGAAGTGACCATAATTGTTATTTGTACCCCCCACATAATTGCATGAGATATAGTGGGGACCCACATTTGTGGACCTTGAGCGATGCCTAACACCTTCCCCTCGAGGTAATTTGAACCCTTACCCGATCTCTGGTTCGTTGACCCTTAGCTAGACTTAGTTAGGTTAGATAGGTGCCCTAACGCACCTTAATTCATTAGGTGGCAACTGTTCAATCTTTCCAAAATCCAAAAGAGTTGTTAGGTCGTGCACCAAAACCCGTTTTTGCGAAAAAAAAGGGGCGCGACAAGTCGCATGTCGATTTACCGTCGCTTAATTACTACAATATGTTTTACTCTCATTTTGAGAACTTGAAATGTTGTGATAATTGCTAGCTTGCTTAACATAAATTGTATCGTAATTTAAGGAATTGTATGGGGGTATTTACGTAATAGTCTAATTGGAATTATGTATAATTTTAAAAGAAGGTGAAGGATATATATATATATATATATATATATATATATATATATATATAGGTGTATATGTATACATTTTGGGTAGCACATAAAACTATTTGGGCAGCCTTTGAGGGACAGCTGTGCATTGGGGTAAATATCACTCTTGAGACTATATATTGATACCTCCTCTAGTGAATTTCGTGTCCCTTGAAGTCTAAGAACCTTAGAGCATTATCTAACCATTTGTTCTTCAAAATCACAAGAGAAAAACTTGGTCTTTTTGGCTGGAATTCGAGACACAAACTTCTCTTTGGTAAGTGCTGAAATATGTTTCTAAGATGGGTAGTGTTTGGTAATTTATGCATATCTCATTTTCTAGAGCTTATTTTACAGTGAATAAATATGTTTTGGAAAGCTAATTCGTATATCTACAACTCTTATTTTTATGTAAAACTCTAATTTAGCTGTTATGGATTCGAAATATGGGACGCAACATAGAACAAATTCTGTCCAGAGTTCGAAATTAGAAATCATGTATGGACAACTGTTAGTGTTTTGAATATATCTTTTTGTACAAAATATATTTTTTGGTGATTCTTGTTTGTTTGCAACCTTAAGAGATGTACCTACATCTTTCCTGAAGGTTATAAAGTCTAATTTTGCCATTTTCCTTTTCAAATCTAAGTTGCAACATGAGGTACTAGGCTGGCCAGAATCACTATTTTGGGAGCATAGTCGTGTTTGTACAGGCTAAGCTTACTTGTGATGATAATCCTATTTTACTTCGACATTATTGAGATATTAGGAATTAAAGAAGTTACTTAATTGTATTTTTAAGGTTGTATATACTCGTGAACAAGTTGAGGTCCTTGATACATTGGTTGGTCTACGGTTTGAACTCGCGAAGTTGTGTTGGATTGTTTCTACAATAAAGTATTGAGGTTTATGTATAAACTTGTACTTGCACTCTTTTAACTGCTGGTATATCTGAAAGTTGATCTTGGTACCTTGGTTACCTCTTGTCACTTTGCATTGTCATGTTGGTATCCTTTAAGACGTTAAAGACGCTTGTGTAACTCGCCCACTTGTACGGATTGTTTGATCACTTGACACTCTTGTTGGGACCTTGTCCTTCTTGTGGCTGTGACTTTTTCACTATTGGCATGCCTCTTGATTCGGATCATTTGCCATCTTGACTCTGGATTTTTAGTCCGTCTTAAGAATGGAAGTTGTCCATTTTAAGTATGAACTAGAAAGCCATTTTTAATATGATTCTTGCTTCTCTTGATTATTGGGCTTTGACCCTTCTTGATAGAGGGCGTCAGTCCTTCTTGATACTTGCTTGTGCCTGGTATAACGACATGATGTATATATTGGTCGTGCCTTGTTATTAAATTTCTTGAAAAATGATGCTATGAGTGTTCTTGACATTTGGATCTTTAAATATCGAATTTGATACTCTTTATATATTGATACTTGATTTATTTATTATGTTTCAATTGTGCTGCTCATGACTTGAGAAAGGTAGATTGGTGAATTTTGAGGGCTCCGAACCTATAGTTTTTACACCACTAAGCTATATGCTTAGCAATAGTTGTTTCTATCGTAGGGAATGATCGAGAGGAGGCATGAAGCTGGCCTTTGTAGATGGAGATTTTGAAAGCTTTAAGGAAGATCACATTTGCATATAGGCATCTATATTTTGTATAAACTTTGGGACTTATACATGATCTATGAGTTGTATATTTGCATGTTTTGAGGGCTAATCAGATCATGTCACCATGGGTTGTAATATAAGTATGGCTACATGTTTTGTTCATTTGAGGTGTGTAAGCCCAAGTCTTATAACATATTAAATTTACTACTTGTTTTGAATGATTTTATGAAGCATGAACCACTAGATTTGGGTTCTTGAAAGTTGGTAATATTTTTTTATATATCATTTTTACTAGCGTGAGGACGATATATGCATAAAAAAAATCTCGTAAGTTATTGGCTTATGTTATTTCGAAAGGGTCGTTACAATAGGGATGAGGCAGCAGTTGATGAGTCGGATGCCATGACCGATGAGGAGCTAATTGAGATTCGGGAGGAGAGCATATATGGAGACTTGCCGGATCTTGAGGAGACCATTGTGCAATCAGTGATCCAGACATCGCTGACAGACGTATCCATGGTGGATCCAATAGAGCTGGTCCTTTTGAGGTGACTTCGGGTACTGAGGCCCGAGACGAGAACACTACTCCAAGCACTGATGCACAAGTCCAGATTGATGCACCAGGCATTGATGCCCAGATAGATGGAGTGACTAAGTATACATGATCCTTTCTTTACCTCCCTCTCTGTCTTACTTTATTTTGACTTTTAGATATTTTTGTTTGCATTTGAGGACAAATGATTTTATTTGTGGTGAGGTGAGGTCCACTTTTTGTGACTCTCTTGTTTTGTGTATATATTTGGGTTTTGAGCTATAATTGTGTGTTACACTATTTTTGTGGATGATTGAGCTTGTGGCTCCTTGTTTTTAATTGTAAATCATTTTTGGACCCTTCCAAAAAAAATAAAATTGTGCCACCTATTGTTTGTGTTAGAATGTGGTTGTTGTCTTGCAAATTTGAGTATCGGTCTTGATCAATACTGATGACTTAAATAGTGCCCATAATCGAACAAAAGTGAATGTGCGGCTACGATGAGGCCAAATGAAGTTGCATATACAATATGTGAACTTTTTGCATCTCGTTGTGACTAGCCAAGTGTTGAATTGAGTCTTTTGTGATGAACATTGCACACTAGCGAAATATTGGAATCTTGTTTGACATTGGTGTCTATGCCTTGTGTGATAAGCTTACCGTGAACCATGTGTGATGACATCTAGAATTTGCCCCATTGGTCCGGTTGACTAAGTGATGCAATCTCTTGATATGATCTTAGGCAAGTTTGAAGAGTGTGAAACAATTTGATATTATACCTCTTTTTGTGGCCTACCTTGTAAGTGTGTAAATCCTATTTGAACACCCTTTGAGCCTTAGCCTTTTCTTAGAAGAAATTTGATAAAAATGTGACATTTCTTGACCCATTACTTATAATATTCATGATTTGTGATTTGTGTGAATAGCCAACTTAGGCCAAAAGCCTAAGTTAAGGGTGTGGTGAAAAGAGAAGGTAAATCAAGAAGTGCAAGAAAGTCCCCTTTGATCCATGGTTTTGAGAAAAATGGAACCCCTCCATATAAAAAAAAAAGATTGAAAAAGTTGTGAAATAAAGTTGTGAAAATACAAAGAAAATGGGGTGTCCAAGCAATCGATGGAAAGTGAAGAAGGGGTGACTTTTGAGCACAAATGAGAATGATGAAGAAAATGAAAGAAAGTGTTGTTCACACCACGTGTCATGAGGATTACAATCATTGAGCCTAAATGACCATACCTTTATACTCAGCCTCATTACAAGCTTTTAAAAGACTTTTTTTTTTATCTTGAGTGAGCTGAAGCAAGTGTTGATTGGAAAATACGGGCAAACCTATAGGTGAAATCTGTATTGTGTTCATCTTTGTGAGTGTGAGCGTTGCATTTGATTCTGAAGCTTTAAATTATGAATGTAGTGTGCAAATATGGAATCATTTTTTGTGTGAGGGCATTTGAGTACCTTTGTTGAGCTTGAACTTGCAATTGAAGCAAGTATTATGAGCTTGAGATTCTTTGATAATGGTGAGTCACAACTTTAATCTTTGAGTGCACAATTGATCCTTGCATGAGTAAGTTGAGTCTTTTTGTGAGCATTCATGATTGAGTCTTGTGTAGCACTGTTTGAGACATCCTTTTTGAACTGTTGAACTTGATTTTTACTTTAGGACAAGCAAAAGTTTAAGTTGGGGTGTTGATAAGTCCACAATTTGGACTTATTTAGGGCTTCTTTTTAATAGATTTAGTGACCTCAAATGCATATTTTATGCCAATAACTGATGTAAATCATTAAATTTCAGGTATTTGGATTGAGGAACAAAGCATGGACACTAATGAGCAAAAAGGAACAAGGCAGCTAAAAGGACGAAGAAAACAAGGCCTGAGGATTGCCTAATCCATTGGGCGAATCGCCAAATGGCTGATGTCTCGCCTAATGTTCCAGTGTGCCAAGCACTGAAGGAGAAAATCAAGTAGACGATAGAAAAGAGCAGTCGGTGAGTCATCAAACGGTTCCGCGATGCAGTGCCATATCACCCAAAGTTACAGAGCTTGAAGTTACTGAAAGCCAAAGAAAAAAGGCGATGGAATTGACCAAAGGGCGGATCCCTGATCCAATCGGCGATCCCAACTTATTGCACCTAATGGTCCTTCGCAGCACATTTTTGGGAGACTATAACTACATTTTTAAATCTTTAGTTTAGTATCAAACATTCAATAGTTTTCATTTTTATTCAGTTTTCAAGTTTGAGAGCTGAGAACTGAGTTTAGAGACAATATTTCCTTAACTTTGAAGATTTGAAGATTTCCATTTCTGAGAAATTGGAAGTGAGTGTTGAAGATTCTTCATCTTAGACCTTTTTAAAGACTATATCAATCCTATGCAGTTGATGGAAACACAACTTGGTAACGATTTTTACCTTTTTATGATGTTTAGCTAAAACCCCAATTCTTGGGGTGTGATTATATGATTATGGGTTGATTTAGCTGCTGGGTATTGTTAATTGATTGTGTAAATGTTGTTTAAAACTTATTTTGTTCATTAATTGTGGTTGAAATTAATGGGTTGTAGTTGCAAATACAATTCTAACTTTGTGTTTTTGGCTTGCTCGAGAGAGAGGTTTTAAAAGCAAAATTTTTGAATCGATGGTATGTGAATATTGGGTTGTTATGGGTTCAACTCGAGAGAATGAACCCTAAACCTTTTCCAAACATTCAGCTCGAGAGAGTGAATGAACTAAAGCGAAGGTTGTTCTTAATTGTTGCTTATTGGTGTTCGAGAGAAACCAATTTGATTCGGGGTAAATTGTTGGACAGAAAGTTTACCCTATTAAAATCTAGCTTATTCACTGATTTACAGCTATTCATTATTAATTGCAATTACCCGGTTGTCTACCTTAGCTCATAATCCAATCACATCCCAAGAACCCGTCCCTATACTTGTTATTTTCGTATTATTTATCGTTGTAGCTGATAGTGGAAACAAATCCCCTGATATTTGACACTTTGTTGACCCCTAACTTGAACCATGCTTTTATTCATAATTGTTTTTAGCTATGATTGACTTGAGCATATCCTTACTTGTCTATTGATTCTCAATTACAAACCACTCCCTTGGGACTCGACCCCAACTCACTAGTTGGGTTATATTACTACTTTACGATTATTGGCACTTAGTATTGGATGAAGTGCCCTGATACGTGAAATCAAACTCCTGGAAACATTAGCTTTTTTCTTAGACTTCCATGATCTAGGAGATTTCCCATATTGCATCAAGTAACCAATAATTGATCTCCTACTATTAATACAAGCTCCCTAGTCAGTATCACAATATATCCTTAATAGTTTATCACCATCACATGACATCAATATCCCAATTCCTGGTTCATATTTCACATATTTAACCAACCTCATAGTTGCTTCCATATGAGATTTCTTTGGAGAATGCATAAATTGACTCAGACGTTGCACAACAAATGCAATGTCTGGTCTGGTGGTTGTGAGGAATAGTAACCTCCCAATAAGTTTCTAATAACCAATGGGGTCTTCCAATCCTAGATATTCATGTGACAAAGGTATATGCTGATCAAATTCAGTTGTAGTAAGCCTATGGTTCTGATCCATTGGAATTAGAATAGGTTTAGCATATGCATGTCCCATATCTGACACTAATTCCAAAGCATATTTTATTTGATGCATTAAGATGCCAACTTTGCTTCTAGCAAATTTAATGCCAAGAAAGTACTTTAGCTCTCCCAAGTCTTTGATTCTAAAGGCTGTATATAGGACTTCTTTAGTGTGTTGTATCATAGAGTGATCATTTCCAGTCAACAATAAATCATCTACATATACCAAGACTATGGCTATCTTATCTCCCTTCCTCTTTGTAAACCAGCTGAAGTCAGGGTTGTGTTTAATATTCCACTGCCTGGATGCTTTCTTGAGTCCATACACGAATTTTAGAAGTTTGCACACTTGACCATCAATTTTCTCTGTTTGGAGAAACCTTCTGGTATAGTCATATACACTTCTTCATATAGGTCTCCTTGGAGAAATGCATTGTAGACATCCATCTGATATAACATCCATCATTTAGCTGCTGCTATAGAGATAATAGTCATGACTGTGTTCATCTTGACCACAGGGAAAAGGTCTCTTGGTAATCCACTCATTCTTTTTGGTTGTCTCTATCTTATACTTGATTTTATATACCCATTTACATCCTATTGTATTCTTGTCCTTGCAAAGGTTTACAATTTCCCAAGTGTTATTGTCTTCCACTGCCTATATTTCGTTTTTCATGGTTGTCACCCACCGATTATCAGTTGCAGCTTCAGCATAGTTAGAAGGCTCAGTTTCTATTGAAAATTTGGACACAAAACTCTGATATTTTAGTAAAAGACCATCATAGTCAATATGGTCACCAATGGAATACATACAAGTACTTGATCCCACGTTAACTACATAGTCTTTATGCCATATAGGAGGTTTGGATCTCCTTGTTGATCTCCTGATATCAGAAGTATTAGCATTAGAAGGCAAAACTTATTCAATGTTGTTGTCTGAAACAATACCAATATTTTCATGAGGTAACCCCATATCAGCTCCATTATTCTCCCCCTCCATATTAACACCATTATTCTCCTTTTCTAGATCAACATTAATGGGAGGTAAAACTTTATGATCCTCTGATCCAATGTCAACAGGAACACCATTGTGAGAATGCACTGTTAAATCATCATATGAGAAGTGGTATTTAGCATAGTGGCATCTTCTTGTGCCCCTGAACATTTTCTTTGAATGGGAAAATTACTTCCATGAACACAACATCTCGACTAACAAAAAATGTTTTAGTTGCAAGGTCACACAACTTGTAACCTTTCTGATATGTACTATAACCAACTAGTACAACCTTCACAGCCCTAGGGTTGAATTTGTCCTTCTGAGTAAGATTGGTTGCAAAACACAAGCACCCTATAACTTTCAAATACACTAATGAAAGAAGCTTGTTATACAGTAATTCAAAAGGTGACTTGCCATTGAGCACAATGGAGGGCAGTATATTCAAAACATATATAGTTGACTTTATGTATAAGCCCCAAAAACTGTTAGGCAGACCTCCTTGAAACTTGTTTGCTCTGGCAGTTTCAAGGATGTGTATGTGCCTCCTTTCAACAACACCATTTTGCTATGGCGTGTAGGACAAGAGCTCTCATGTAATATACCATATCTCTGTAACAACTGTTTGCAATCATTACTAAAAAACTCTTCACCATTATCATATATTAGCCTTTAGACTCTTTTATCAAACTGTGTTGCTACTTCAGTGAAGAAATTTTGTAGTACCATTAAGACATTTGACTTAAGTATCATCAAGAAAACCCATGTCCATTTTGTATGATCATCAACAATAGTGAGGAATTATTTCATGCCATCAAAATTATTCCATTTATATGGTCCCCAAACATTAACATGTATTAATTGGAATGCAGAAGTAGACCTATGCATATTATTTGAGAAAGATAATCTAGCTTGTCTAGCAAGTGGACATATTTCACAATTCTTCAAAGTAAAAAAATTATTCTGACAAAAATTATGAAACATATGCATTTTCTTAAGGACATTTACTGGAACATGACACATCCTTTGATGCCATATAAGAACATCTTCCTTTTGTGCTGCTGCAAAGCACCTGTTACTAGCAGTTCCCTTCTCTGCCTGTGAGTACAGTGTGTAAAGCCCATCCTCCTACCTACCAATCTCTCTCACCTTCCAAGATGAGAGATCATGTACCACACAATAATTCGAATAAAAAGTAGCACAACAATTCAAGTATTTTGTCATCTTGGAGACTGACATAAGATTAAGCTTGAAAGCTGGCACACACAAAACATTTGTTAGAATATCACCTCCTCCTAGGCTGTAGTTTCTAACATGTGAGACTCTTGCTGAATCTCATGTGGGCAACTACACCTGACCTGTATATTTTAGTAGACCACTATTCATCAAAAACTTAGGATCACCTATCATATGATTAGTAGCACCAGTGTATATAATCCATTTCACAAGTATTCTCTTGGTGACAAAGAGTATATGTGCCGGCTAGGTTAACACTCCCATTGATAGTTCTATTTCCATTAGGATAGACCTCCCTTTGTCCAGAAAAATTTGGTGGAAAATGTGGTATTATACCCTGGTGTTGTGTACATTGTTATGGATATGGATCATATTTAGGTTGAATAGGTTGATGACAACACTGAGGCTGCATCCTTTGTGGACCTGTAAAAGCATTATCATTCAAATTGTTACCTACCAAGGGACCAGTTACTGCATTGGATTGTCTCTTTTCCTTGTAGTCAGCAGGATACCCAATTAGCTAAAAACAGTCTACCTTCATATGTCTAGTTTTGTGACAAAAATCACATTTCTTCAATTTATTGCAATCTCCTCTAGTGTGACCCTTTGTGTGGCAGTAATCATAGAAAACTTGTCCATTATAGCCCCTTTTCTGCTTGTATGTATCACCCCCAGGCATGGAAGAGTACACAGCTGTGGGAATTGAATATTCCAACGATATTTTACTAGTGCCTGCCACAATTCTCTGGCATTCATCTTGATTCACCATTGCATAAACCTGATTAACGTTAGGAACTTGTGGCATCATCAATATTTGATTTCTAGCTTGACTATAGCTATTATTTAGTCCCATCAAAAACTGCAAAACCCTCTGACATTATAGATGATCAGAGAATTCTCTAGACTTAGGAGAATCACATGAAGGTGGAGGCATGATCGAATCATACTCATCCCATAAAGCCTTCAACTTAGAGTAATATATAGAAACTGAAGATAAACCTTGAACTAAGGTGAAAATATCTTTGTGTAATTGAAAAGTTCAAGAACTATTGATCTTATCAAACCTCTCTCTCAGATCCTCCCAAATTTGATAGCTATTTGAACAAAGCAAAACATCGCTCAGTAGTTCTTTACTTACATTGCACATGATCCATGAAACAACAATCACATTACATCAATCCTATAGACGAGCTAAATCTCTACTAAATAGACTTCGACTGACTGTGCCATCGATAAAACCCATTTTATTTCTCCCCAATAAAGCTAGTTTCACAGCTGTGCTCCACACAGTGTAATTTTTTTTATCCAGTCAACATAATTCCAATTGATAATGATCATGAGCATCTGAGGGATACAGGAAGAGAGGATGATGGTAATCAATTGAAGGCGTAACGAAAGTTGCAATCACGAAAGCAGCTTCCCCCAAATTGCTTGGATTCTCCATGAAAAGAAAATAGAAGAGCCTCAAAGAAAATGAGTACAGAATCCCTCGAAAACTTCACTGTATGTGAAAGTATTCCCCTCGATTCACACTCATGGATGCTTTGATACCATGTCAAATTATCTAGAATCCATGATCAACTTATGTAAGTAATGCAAGGAAGAAGAAGGTTACTTGGGAGAGAAGAATTTAAAAATCTTTCATATCACTGAATGAATGTATTATACTACATTATATACAGTACTGACACTTCTAACAAACTTTCTAACCGACTTATTCTAACCAGCTCTACTTATCATTAATTAAGCTCACTTAATCAAGTGATTAGATTTAACAACCAACTACTGTTAACTACTTCAACTAACTAGTGTACATCTACACATTTATTGATTTCTTTCACAGAGGATAAACAGAGAATCTACCTCCCGTGGACATACTCTATAATAATCAAACTGCTTCACTATGGCGGCGTCCCTAAATCCAAAATCCTCCCCTAATACTAATGATACGATTGTACCTCACCTAGTCCTTTAGGTCCCAGAAAACACTATTTCCATTTCTAATACCACAATATGCATCCCTATCAAATCTATATCAATAAACTTGCCATTAATACCATAAAATGCCAAGCCCTTTTAATCACAACAAATAAGGGAAACTCAAAGAATGACTTTATTCTCACAAACTCAGAGACCCACTTCGAACCAAGCCATGGAAAACAACATGAATCCAACAAACCTCTTCCCAGTTCCCTACCCACCGTTTCCAACAACTCCCATAATAATAGGGGAGAACATTTTTATGCAACTCAAGCTCCCCTACTGACCTCATAGCCCGTTTGGATGGACATAAAATAATAACTTTTAAATCAAAAATAAAAAGTCAAACTAAAATGACTTTTAAGTCAAAAAAATAAAAAGTAGGGGGAGACTTGCTTTTAGTTTTTGACTTATTTTAAGTCATTTTAAACTTATTTTAAGTAATTTTTAACCTTGCTAAACACTTCCTAACTTATTTTAAGTTATTTTTTATATTTGTCAAACACTTTTAGAAGTCAAAAACTAACTTAAAAGTAAGTTTGACCAACTTTTAAGCCAATCCAAACACCCTCTCAGTACTCCAATCATGGTTGGAAATAGTACTTCAGGACCATACTCTACCTTTCTCAGCCATTATAGAGGGCTAGGAGGCAGTGATAGTAGCCTAGAACCCCACCTTCCTAGCTCAGGTAGTCTCTGAGGGAAAGAGGTTGGCATGGGAAGCTTACAACCACCATGTCTAGATACCATCGGTCCTACACCCCTCTCTGTTTTTCTGGACCCCTCAAATACCTTTTTGTCTCTTTCCCACTTGGGTGAAACCACTATTCAACCCTTTGAGCCAAATGCAGGTTCAAGATCCTTTCCTACCACTACCACCCTTCCTGCATCAAGCTTATGAAGGAGCTTTAGCCCATGGACCATCCAAATTGAGGGACAAGAAATGAATTCAACTAACATAGTGATGGAAAGAACCTCCAACAGAGGAGCGGAGGGCCTGAACATGAATATTCCCAACCATGTAACGCCATCCTCCCAGGTACCACCTCAAACTAGTTCCCCTCTCCCCCGGTAGTCGTAGATCGAAGCATAAAACCAAATTGGAGTATTCGGGAACTAGAACAGGTGATGGAAATGATGAGAGCAACCTGTACAAAAATCTGGGTGTTAAAAGAAGAAAAAGTAATGCTATTCAAAGAAATTTACAAGAAAAAATGCATTCTAATATGTCCACCAAACATAAGGAAAGCCTCCCTGGACATCCGTGCTCCTCGCACCAAAGAAATAGGAAATTTCATAGTTATTATGGATCCAACCCTAAGGATTTGGACCACCTCAGATGCAACTCTGGTACCAATGATAGTCCCACCAAACCTAAATCGATCAATGAACTTCATAGTTTGGAATTGTAGGGGCTGTAATGGACTGGACTTGAGGAGGAATTTTAGATCTCTAATTGATTGGGATAGTCTTGATAGCTTTAGTATAAACAAAAATACAAGACCACCAGACTCTAATAAAAGAGTTCCTATTCACAAAAATGATAGAAGTTCCATCTGTGGAAAACTTCAGAGGACTAGTCATCACATGGGATTACAACCTCTTATATGTGGATAATATTACAACTTTGGGATATGAACTCATGTTATGATTAAGGTACGCTCTACTAATGTTTTTTGGTTATTTAGTTGAATACATGCTTGCACTGTTAGAAATAAAAGAATAGCACTTTGGAGCTGTCTCAAAAAAATAAAAAAAAATATAACGACAAGATGGCTAATTGTCACGACCCGGATCTATGCTCCAGCCGAGACACGGTACTCGGAACCACGAGTGGCCCCAAGCTAACCCTTGGCATGACATATCAAAGCATATCATATGAAACTAATGCAGAAGCTGAAACATATGCTTAATAAGTCTTAGTAAGGAAATAAACAAATCCATGATGATTAAACAACTAATGTCTGAATTAAGCCTCTAACATTTAAACCGAAGGAAACAAATTTATCAGGACATGGCCCCCAACTACCTCAAAATAAAGACAACATAAGGAAAGGAGTTGATAGTCTAAAACAATGGTGTCCCCAAATAAGGAGGGCTTACCAAGAGCTAACTGGGAGTGCTGCAACCTCACTAGCCACGAATCTAAGTACGAATGTCAGAATCTACATCATAAAAAAGATGCAGTGCAGGGAAATATATATGTCAGTACGTGCAAACATAATCGTAAATTTTCATAACTAGGATAGTCAAATAAGGTTGCCAAAATCATATACATAGTGAAAGAATTAAAGAGAAAATAGTTGGAGTTCATGACCAAGTATCATAAAAATCTCTTTTCAAAGGTACATATACATAAAGTTGAGTCTATCCAATAGTCTTTAATAATCATATACATAAAATAACATACTTAAAATGAACCATATAGACCTAAAACATATCATGAAATTTGCATAACTAGGGAGTTTTTTATAACCGACATACACCATATGAGCTCAAGATATCCAACAGCTAACCAGTTGGAGGGCTTCCCTATACTTTGCCAGAGTATAAGACCATATCATATCTATGTTGATCCACTAATCTGAGTCTTTCAAGTCCAAAAGGTCAATAGACAAAGTGGTGAAACATAATCCTATCGTTGGCACGTAGTTATGGGACTTGGATTTTCTAAATCCATATCCTCTCGGTACTAAATAGTCCTCCCAAAAAAACATATATTCATATAATGCTCATAGGTATGAAAACCACTTATCATCTTGAATCATATAAGAGGCTAAGCTCAAAACTTATCTTAAGATAACATGTATTTAGGTTGTAATTCATATCATGCTTATTTTCATACTTAAAATTCATAAGGGTTTGAATGACCATAAAAATCATGCTAAATAAGTACCACAAGGTTTCAAAATCAAAGTGAAACAATGAAAAACATAGTTTATTGAAGAACTATCATAATTTCATAAAAGCCCTAGCTTTACTTCTAATAATCTTGTGAAATTATTGAGAATCAAAATACTTTAAGCATAAGAGTGAAATAAATACTCTCATTGAAGCCTTACATACCTAAGTAGCGATGTTTGATGGAGAATCTTGAAAGATGAACCCTAGTCTTGATGTTTCTTGAAGTTCTTGAGATTAGAATTTTAGGAGTGAAAGAGAGGATTAAATTATTAAAAAAACTGATTTTCTACGCATTTAGGGCTATTTAGATGACTCCCTAATGGTTTTTAGGACAAAAATATCCTTAAAAAATAAATAAAAAGAGCTGGAAGTTGGAATTTTATTCCAGCAGACAATGAGGTCCGTATTCACTTCGTAACGCGGAGCCATCGCGGAGTTGCTGCCGGGCTAGAGCGTCTTTAGTAAATCAGTCATAACTTTTTATTCAAAACTCAGATTAATGCAAACTTGGCGACGTTGGAAAGAGGACTCATAGATATTTAATTTGATAGGTTATGGATTACCTAAATCTTCATATTCTAAGATATATGATTGTTTGAAGTGGACCCTTATATGGACTCATGCGAAAACTTAGCTGATAGAAATGCTTTGAATTTGTCTTGGTGTTAGAGGTCCCTTATGATCCTAAGTCACTTCCGATACCCTACATACATTTGGTAAAGAACCTTAAAACACATTATAAAGTAGGAAATCGCCTAGTTCAAGCTTATATACTTACAACGAACGATTTAGATTCTAAGAATAGAGTTGTAAGGTGTTACACTAATAGGACGTGATTTCAACGAACTAGTGTGTAGCTTTGAAAAAGGTGGAGGTAGGCTAGTAAATAGACCCTCGTATTATTGAATTTTGGGATATGGTTAACTATTGTGAATTGATTGATATGGGTTTTAAGGGGGGAGGGGGAGTACGCATGGCTAAATAAGCGCTTAAAAGGAAAAACAAAACTTATACAAGAAAGACTTGACCACTATTTTTCTAATAATAAATGGCTTCAAAAATTCCCAAACGCGCAAGTACACCACTTACCCCGCACTCATTCTGATCATTGTCCACTAGTACTTTCCTTGTTTCAAAATAGGTTGGTACGCCGACATAATATATTCCACTTTGAAACTATGTGGACCACCCATTTTGAACTCATTGACATTGTTAAAAGGTGTTGGGTTGGGCAGAACAACATAGTAGACTCCATCCATGAGTTTCAGTGTAAAGTTACTTCATGGAACAAACATACCTTTGGGAATATTTTCCATGAAAAAGAACATTATTAAAATGCATTGTAGGCATTCAAAATTCACCCAGTTATGTGTCTAATCTTTACCTCCAGAACCTAGAAGTGGAGCTAACACAAGAGTATAACAATGTTCTAAGAATGGAAGATGAATTCTAGAAATTAAAATCAAGAGTAAACCGGCTAAATGATGGGGACTCAAATACTAGGTTCTTCCACTCTACGACCCTAAATAGGAGAAGAAGAAATAGGATTATGGAACTAGTGAATGATGTCGGAGAGTGGATGTATAATCTACCAAACATCTTAGTTCTAACCCATACCTTCTTTAAAAGCCTATTATGTACGTCAGGAAGTGTGTTACACTAGGGAACCATGCCAAGTAAAGACCCTAACCCACTAATTCCATTAGATTTAGGTATTCTACCCACGACCATAGAGATCAAAAGGGCTATGTTCTCCTTCCAGGGCTGTAAAGCGACAGGCCCATATGGTCTATATCCCAACTTTTACCAAAAATATTGGGACATAGTTGGGGATTCCATTAACAATTTATGTACTAAAGCCTTCATAGATGAATATATACCTAAGGACTTAAATAAGACCCATGTATGTTTAATTCCCAAAGTAAAAGGAGTAAATACACTTAGAGACTTCAAGCTCATAAGCCTATGTAACACAACCTACAAAATCATTACCAACATAATCGCAAATAGGCCGTAGCCCATTATGAATGATCTAGTAGGTCCATAC
Source organism: Solanum pinnatisectum (assembly GCA_035578085.1). Lineage (NCBI taxonomy): Eukaryota > Viridiplantae > Streptophyta > Magnoliopsida > Solanales > Solanaceae > Solanum > Solanum pinnatisectum. Next base: position 7,821,948 of record CM069087.1, read on the forward strand.
CAATCAAGCTTCTTACAAAAAAGACAAGTCACATACAATGATACAATGCAATAATAGTACAATAAACCATATCTCACTTTAGAAAAATGAAGGGTAAAAAGGCAAATGCGAGGAGCACGCTAGCTAGGTGGATTTTCCTTATTTTTTCTAATTGAAAGATAATTTAATTTTAAAATTTCTCTTTTACCTTTAATAATATAACTTATAGTTGCATAAGGTGCAAGAATGTTTTAGACCACAAAATTCAAAAGACTTTTTTTTTCTCTCTTAAATTTTATGTAAATTCAAACAATGCTACATAAATTAAAATGGAAGAAGTAATGATCTTAAGTAAGCTACAATATTTATGTAACCATGAAAGAGTAGCTTTATAAACTTGGTAAGGATCAAGTGAAACTTGATGCCGGTAAAATAAATAATTGGTCATAGCTATAGTTAGAGTTTTATGACAAATTTCTATATCCTCCCACTTTGCCTCCTCTCTATCGCCCAAACAACATTTCACATAATATGGCCGTCACAACCTAAAAGCCGAGATGATGATAGCACACACCTGAGAACCCCCAAAAGGCATGTAAGCCAAAAGAGATACACATATGAGACTTCCAAAACGTGGTATCATAAGTATAAAGAGCATCAAATACATTTTTCTTGAATCTGAAATACATATCAAGTCTTCAAAAAGAAAGTCAAAGACTTTAAATGATGGATGGAGACTAATGGCATTCTGAAAAGCAGGATCTCACCACAACTCTAAAAGAGGGAACTTTGTTGGAATTCAATCAACCGCTATGAGGCTCACCTTGACTAGGATCTTCATAAAAGGGATAACATAATTAGGGGATAAGTATAATCCACAAGTACTCAGTAGGTTACACCGACTATGTATAAATAATTAAATATACTTAATAAGTAAACTATGAACGCTTCTACCTGCACACTGAAAAGTCCTATTCCGGCATCGATGCCATCAATTTATATAAAATAGCGCGAGTAAAGTAAACACATAAGAGTACAGATAATAATCAAATCAACATATAAACAAGTCACATGACACAACTTGGCTGACCAATATGATGCAATGAGATGATGGAATGATAGGATGATGTGATGGTACCAAGGTCGTCGCACAACCTGTCGTATACACCATGTCGAGCCTCTAACTTTTAGACTAGGACCCATGTAAGACTCACAATTCATATACCAATCTCAATTTCTCAATGTCTCGTCAATTTGCCATCTCAGCGTGGCCAATGATATTAGTAAGGTGTCACATTTTCTTTCTTTGAAAGATAGTATTTTTCCACTTTCTCATATTTTCATGAACAATGATGTGATGCATGAGGATGAATGCATCACAACACATGCAACACAAGTCATAATCAATCCATCATAGGGTTTCAATTGTACTAAGTTCCCAAATTTAACAAGTCATGACATATTTTCTCAAATGATAGAGCTAGACGAATCCATTTGAAATTAGTCTTTAGCATTTTAGAAATCATTTCTTTCATTTTAAGATATTTAGAAATCAACTCAAGCCCCTAACTCGGGCATCTCAATGTCAAAAATAAGATAAGTCACAGATCCCCTTGCTTGGGCAATTACTCAAATATCGCAGACTTTCCACAACAGTTAACAGTACCACACACAGGCTAAACATCACAATAAGGCATCATACGATGTAAAATATCGAGATCAACACTTACCAACTTCTAAAACACATTCTACCACTTAGTACACTGTTGACTTCCTAAGAACATGTTAGTTACTTATCTCAGTCTAAAAGAGGGATAGAAAAACCTACCTCAAGGTCGAAACTTCACCTGAACAACTCTATAGGAGCAAATCCTCAATCACATGTTAACGGGAACGATCCTCAACTATCAAGAATGGAAAAAGTTCATAAAAAGGAGTCCAATAGCATCCATATTGATAGGGTTTGAAACTAGTGGTAAAATGGTCCAAAAATCACTTCGAAAAGCGAAAGGATTTATCATATATATATTTTTTGTTGAAAATCAAGTTCTACTAACCAAAAGAGATTCATGGTTGAAAAACCCACTAAAACGATCAAGGACTATGTTCCAAATCAAGGTTTTACTAATTTTTCAACTTTGGGAGAAAAAACTCCAGTAAACCACTTTGAATTCAAGATTTTAAGAGCTTTCGAAAGATAAAAATAGAAGGAATTGGTAAATAATTGATAAAGACACTTACCCAAATGAATCTCCTCAAGACACCCCTAAAAATCTCGTCTCCTAAGCTCCCAACCAAGTGAAAAATGGTGGAATGTGAAAAATGGAATGAATTCTCGAATATACACTTCCAAGTCTGAAAATTGGGGTCCGAAAATGTAGGCCAAGTGTCGCAAACACGGCCCACTAGACGGTTAAGGCTCGTGAACATGGGAACATCTTCGCGACCGCGGAGCATAGTGCACTTGCGAACGCAGCCAAATCCTCCCGCAAATGTGGTGCCCCAGGCACCCTCCTTCCCCGAATGCGCTAGGGGACTCACGAACGTGGGCCTCTATAACCAGAAAATAGAAAAAGGCTAAGTTCAAGTCTCCGACCTAACCTTGAGTCCGTTAAAAATAAATTGAACATGCTACCCCATTAGAATCGGCATTCCAGACTCAATGTAATCGTCATGTTTCCGAAAAGAGTTCAAATTATGAAATTACCCTCCCGGAACACTCTTAAGGCTAAAATTCAACTTCTGACCGAAACGCTCAAAACTCAATCCAAGGCCTCGAAAACCTTAGCAACCGCTGGACTAGCTCAAATTCGATGTTACAGATGCGATGGAACTGACGAAATTCACATCCAATGCTCAAAACTCAAAGTGTTGACCAAAGTCAACCCTATCAAGAATTCTCAACTCAAAGGGGTCAAATCACCAAAAGCACACATGATTGCATCAGGGACTGCACCAACCATTCTGGAAATACAAACTAAGCATGAAAAAGCTACGGGGAAGGTCAAAATGGTTATTTCACAATTAAAAGCAAATTCATAAGAAATGGAACATTACAATGACAAACATGTATTCAATTAGTGGCAGAACCACATACACTTGATGAGGGGTGTCGGCTCCTTCGTCGAAAAATTATATTATGTAGCCAAATAAAAATATTTTTGATGTTTATATATATATCACATATTAACACTTCTTGGCTTCTAGCAATTTTACTTATTTATATTTTGACACCTCTTAGTCAAAATTCTTGTTCTGCCACTGTATTCAATATTAACTATATTTATATTTTATATCAACCATATTTATATTTTGTATCAATTGTGTTATAGTAATTTGTATTCTAGTTCAAACAATGCTTCACATAATACGTCAAACATATATATATATATATATATATATATATATATATATATATATATATATATATATATATATATATATATATATATATATATATTTATATATATATTTATATTATTTGTATCAATTGTATTATTATTATTATTTGTATATACAAGTAAAATGATACACGAAATGATTAAATAACATATTTTGGACACTCTTACCATAACAAGCGGTTAATTGTTATAGCCCAGTGATTTCACCTCCTTAGAATGAGGAAGTGCTCATGTGTTCGAATCTCATTACTTTTACTTTTTGAAAAGAGCTTTTGTTTTGCTATTTCTGGACACCCTTTGTGAAATTTCTGGCTCCGCCATTGTTTGTATAGAGAGTCAGAAAGACGGAAAGAGTCCTTATCTAGTGATATCTACATCTTTGATCTCATTGGGTATCAAAATCCCATGTGTAGCAATTAATGCAACTTGGCAATCTCCAATTCATCAATTTCCCATGATGTTTACAAGGGGGACCCAACCAATTGTTGTTCTCTCATATGTGATTTGTTGAGATTAATTATAATATGATATCTCTTATAAATAGCCAATGAATTATTACATTATTGGCTGCATATACACCAAAGTATATTAATAAAAATGGAGCCGTGGAAAGACCTTAGCGGAAAAGTGGTGATGGTGACCGGTGCATCGTCGGGAATCGGGCTAGAGTTCTGTCTCGACTTGGCCAAAGCCGGTTGCAAAATCATTGCTGCTGCTCGTCGTGTTGAGAGACTGAAATCTCTATGCAACCAAATTAATAGTAATTCAGAGGGACCTCTACGTGCAATCGCGATCCAACTTGACGTTACCACTGATGGTGCTACAATTGAGTCCGCTGTACAAATAGCTTGGGACGCCTTTGGACATATTGATGCCTTGATTAACAATGCTGGCATTACAGGTAATCTATAATTGAGTATACATTTGCGGTATACGATAAGCAATTTTAATTTTTGAGTATGTAATGTGTATAGGTAATGTGCACTCTTCACTAGAATTGCCAGAGAAGGAGTGGGACAATGTCTTTAACACGAACCTAAAAGGGGCATGGTTGGTGTCTAAATATGTATGTAGACGTATGCGCGATGCTAAACAGGGCGGAGGGTCTGTTATTAATATTTCTTCAATGGCTGGTTTGAATCGAGAAGTATTCATAGGGATGCTTGCTTACGCTTCTTCAAAAATAGCTCTTGACATGCTCACTAAGGTACCTACTTACAAAAAAGAATTCAAAATTTCTTTTATAAAAGTATTTAATTTTTCCTATTTCATTCCCCCCCCCCCCCCCCCCCCCCCCCCGGAAATACTAATTTAGATATTATTTTATCTTTTTTAAAAAAATAATTTTACCCACCTCACCTAACCTTGCACTTCCATTTTTTCTCATTTTGTGTTAGATAATATACATATCGAAAATTTCGGTGCAATAGTAGAAATTTTTTTTCTAAAAATATATGTACGTACATATCTAACACAAAATGAGAAAAATGTAAAAAAAATAAAAATTAGGAGTAGAGGGATTTTTTTATTTATTTATTTTTTTTTTTTTGGGGGAGGGGGAGTGAGGGATGAATGAGTCAGTGGTTTTTTTTTAAAAAAATTATTTTATAAAAGATTTTTTTAAAAAAAAGGGACAGGGGATTATCAGGGGGGGAGGTGGTGGAGTGGGGTGAGAAAAATAATTTAAATTTTATTTTTAAATATTTTTTTTCGATAGTAATACTTTAATCTTTAATTTTTAATTAATATTAATAGTTTATTATTTAATTTTTATCAAGGTGAAATATTTTATTTATGTGGAATGTCGTGTGTCAAGATTTTTTCAAATAAAAGAGAGTGCATTACACACACCATTTATGTGTGTTTCTCAAACTAGAAAGTGATAGTTTAGGTATGAAACTAAAAAAAAAATGATAGTTTAGATGTGTTTTTGACACTTATCTCAATATATATTAATGAATGACAGATTATGGCGGTCGAATTGGGAGTAGACAAGATCAGAGTGAATTCAATAGCCCCAGGATATTTCAAATCAGAGATAACAGGGAGCCTTATGCAAAAGAAATGGTTCGATAATTATACTAGGAGAACCGTTCCTCTAAGAACATTGGGAACGATAGATCCGGCTTTAACATCAATGGTGAGGTACTTAATCCATGATTCTTCGGAATATGTTTCAGGCAATGTCTTCATCGTTGATGCTGGAACTTCCTTACCAGGTGTCCCCATTTTCTCATCACTCTAATCATAAAGGTGGATTCTGCATTTAAAGTTCATAGATTCTTATAACGATCTCAGGTTAATATGAAATACGAATTTAGTTCATAAAAAATATACACACAGACATATAATGATTTGTCTACTATGTACGTTGGAGATACATGTCATTTGTCAACAAGGTTTTATTTTGCCTTTGATGTGATAAGCCCACTGAGAAGTTATTGTAGTATTGCAAAGTATTTCTAATATGTGGAATGATTTGGGAGCACTTGGCTTGAATTATAACTTGGACTTTTCTACTTACAATTTTATCTAATGAACACTCAAATTTGATGAAACTCAACTTTTTAAACTACTTTAACGTAAAGTAGCTCTCAATCACGTTGATGCTGCAGTTTGTGTCACATAAAATTTGCAATCACTTTAAAATCCAAAACAAAAATTGAATTTGTTTTAGGAACAAAAATTAAAAAGAAGGGTTAATTTTTTTAGGAATTGAAAATGGAAGGATAGAAAATTGAAAGTGCAATCACTTCAAAATCCAATAATTTTCACTAACCAAGCAATTGATTTTACAAAGAAAGAATAAATATTATCTATTAGTCAAATATTTTTTTGGCAATAAGTCTATTTTGGATATTTTCTAAAATAGATTGAAAATAGCTACAAAAGATGGAGAACTTTCCTTCGGTCATTCCGTCTTCCTTTTTTTTTTTTTTTTTTAGCAAATTTATACCACTAGACGGGCGAAGGCGACAAGGGCCTGCCTCCCCACGCGGCAAGGCGAGCGGTGAGGCGCTCGTCTTTTTGAATCGAAGCGCCAATTAATACCAAAAATTAAAAATATTTAATTGCATATATATAAATATCCAAAATCTCAACAGCAATAAGTCAATAACATATATTAGCAAATATTTCAATTCAAAAACTAAAAGTAGATACTAAAAGTCTAGAACTTTAAAGACCCAATAATTCAAAAGACAATACTAGAACTCTGAAAGTCTATTCTTCTTCAAAACTATCCAACTCTTGAAGATCAACATCCTCTACATCATTATATTGCTCCTCATCTTCTTCCTCCTCGTAGTCTTCATCAATTAGTGTCCAAGTCCTACTTAAAGTTGAACTTGTAGATGTAGTTTCTACTCCTTTGCCCTTGTCAAGTGCACTTGATCTTGAAGAAAGTCCCCTAAGAGGATAGATACTCTCATCAGCTCCAATTGTCGTAGCAACACTACCCCAAGTAAGATCATCATCCTCATATACTAGTTCATCTTCTTGATCTTCGGGGCATCCAACTAACCATTCATTTGAATCATCAATGTTATCCAAGCGAATTGGATCAATGAGATCAGTAGCATCATAACGACGTTTCAATGTTCTATTGTACTTAATGTACACTAGATCATTGAGACGCGATAGTGCAAACCTATTCCTCTTTTTGGAATGAATCTGCGCATAAGTTATAGATATTAACTAATAAATATTGATAATAATATAATATGAAAATTAGGATATAATTTTTTTACTTACGTGTTCAAACATACTCCAATTTCGCTCACATCCAGATGAGCTACAAGTTAGGCTTAATACTTTCATGGCAAACTTTTGCAAGTTTGGTGTTTCACTACCAAATAGTGACTACCATTCAACTATAATAAAATAAATTTAAAGGTAAATGAGTATAAATAAGTCAAATAATTTAAGTAAGAGCTAAATCAACTCACTTACCCGGTGACCTTGTGTCTCTAGCTGTATCGGGGATCATTTTCTCAACACATGCTTAATATTCAGTCCACAGACTCTGTAGTAAAGTTCCCTCTTCTTGAGCTTTATAATACAATCCTGGGTTCAAAACATAGCTTGCAGCATGCAAAGGCCGATGGAGTTGGTCTGACCACCTTGCATCAATAATTTCAAACACTTTCTCATATTGCTTCTTAACTCCATGAAAACCCCGTGCAATAGTTTCTTTGGCTCTGTCCATTGCTTCATAAATATAGCCCATTGGTGGTCTTTTCTCCCCATCCACCAAACGAAGCACTTTTGTCAAAGGACCACAAACTGTAAGTGCTCGAACAACATCATTTCAAAAGTGGGCAAAAATAATAAGATTGACAACTTCTTTCCCCAAAGTTTCCTTTGCAAATTTACTTAAAGTCCATTTGGTGGAGAGGACTAAAGTTCTCAAGTTTTTTCTTTGTATGTACATAGCTCTCAAAGTCAAGAAGGCCGTTGCAAATCTTGTCTTTGCCGGTTTCACCAAATTTCTTTCCTTGGTGAATTTTCTCATCAAGTTTAACAACAATGACCTTTGACTAATGTAAGAATGGATTCTGATGGCCTTCTTAAATATTGTTAAAGTAAGATTATATTAATTAGTAGCTAATGCGTATTAAAATTGACTAGAAAGAAAGTTAGAGGATAGGAGAGTGATAATACCGGAAGCATAGGGCTTAACCTTGAATATGTCACCAAACATCAAGTTGATGCAATGAGCGGCACATGGAGTCCAATAAATGTGTGGGCACGCACCCATCATCATGCTTCCCGCTTTAACATTCTCACTAGCATTATCGGTGACAATTTGTACAACATTTTCCGGTCCAATTCTTTCAACAGTGCTTTCAAACAACTTGTACATTTTGGTGGAATCGGTAGATTCATTGCTAGCATCAACAGAACCAAGAAATACACTACCGATTGGAGAATTCACCAAAATATTGATGATCATTTTACCATTTCGTGCCGTCCATTTGTCCATCATAATGGAACATCCAAACTATGTCCATTGCACTTTATGCTCATCAACAATTTTTTCCACTTTCTCCACCTCTTTTTTTAAGCGAGTAACTCTAACTTCATGGAATGTAGGAGGCTTCATTCCGGGGCCATGTTGTCCTACTGTCTCAATAAATTTATCAAATGATTTGTGATTGACACAATTAAAAGGAAGCCCCGCATCATACATCCATATTGCAAAAGCACTTACCGCACGCTCTCTTAGAATTTTCTTTGTTTCATCAATTCCTCCTCCTTTTTCAAAGCCTCCTTTTTGTGTTGATTTCTGCGGAAAATAGAGATTCATAGGGCCTTTCGTCACACTCCGCGCTGTGGATGATGCATCTCCACTAGAAGATATCTTTGGAGTTTTGGAGGGAGGCATCATTTCTGCATATTCATCTATATCATCAAGATCATCAATATCAATATACTCTTCCGGCTGCCTCACTTGAAATTTGGGATTATTAGTGATTTTATTGTTGTGCCGTAATTTTCATATCTGTAGAAAAATTACTTTTTGAAATGTTCTAAGTATAAAACAATTTAAGAAAAATACTTAGAAGAGAGTCGCCACTTAATTTTTTAAAGAAATTAAGAAAACTTATAATTTTCAAAAATTTAAACAGAACACAAATCATTTGAAAATACCAAAGAGGGTTCGGGGTTCAATTTACACTTCGAGAAGGGTTTAGGCATTCGAAGTGCCCGCTAACACGCGGTTGACTTGCGACTTGACTAAAAATATTTGACTAATTCTTAGGAATATGATTTAACATAAAAAATAATAATAATTTACACTATTCGATTAACTTTGAGAAAATAGTTAAACAAAGAGCAATTTTATTTTTATTTTTTTTATTTTTTTTTAGAGAAAGGAACCTAAATATGAGAAGTTTAAATTAAATTGCAAGTGAGTTGGTACTTTGACAAAAGACAAGATTAATTACTATTTATTTGAAACTTTTTAGAAGTAATAAATTGAGCCAATTTAGTCCATTAAAACATGAAATCATTCTAATCTAGTTAAAGATAAGCGAAAGTTTTGACTAAAAAAAAACATTTGAATAAGTAAATAAAGAATAAAGAGTGATGAAATAAAAGTATTAAAGTAAATCAACACAAAGGAAATAGTTCATCTTTTGGGGAATTTAATTAGGTTGATTAACAATTCTAAAGTTGGGGTTAAACAACAATAATAAATAATTACAATTAAATAATTAAAGAGTAAGGGAGAAATTGAATTTGGGCCTCTTTTTGGGCCAATTTCGCTGGAATTTTTGGGGTTTAACCAAAACCCATTTTTGTATACACTTTCAGTATATCAGTGTATATCGGATGTATACAGCCCATTTTTCTGCTTTCCAAGACCTGTACATCGACTCCAAAGACTCGATCTTCGATTTTTCAAGGTTGGCTTGACTAGATAAAAGTTTTGGGCCTTTATGGCCCTCTCGAAATGCAAGGGGAAAGAAATAAAAGTTCATGCAAGAAAAGAAGGGTAAAGATTAGTGTAAGACTTAAGACTTTAAATGATATATTAAAATAGAATAAGTAGAGCTAAGCAAATATTATGCATCCAATAAACTATTTTGACTACATAAGTGCTACAAAAAATTATAACTTTTGTAATTAGTGATTCAAAGCAGCTAATATAATCTTTTTTAAGCACTGTATTATATCTAAACCCACCAAATTTTAAATGGTAAGAAAATTATCTTGCTAAAAGATATGAGCTCAAACGAAATGTTGAGATTCTAACATGCCCTTACGTACACTTAGGAAAGAAGCTAATGCATACATATCTGCTAAAAGAAATAAATAGAAAGGAGGCTTAAAATTCCTAACATATATATATATATATATATATAAAGCTATATATATATATATACATATATATATATATATATATATATGTATATATATATATACGTATATATATATATATATATATACACATATATGTATATATATATATATATACATATATATATATATACGTATATATATATATATATATATACACATATATGTATACGTATTTATATATATATACGTATATATATATATATATGTGTATATATATATATATATATACACGCATATATATATATATATATATATATATGTATATATATATGTATGTAAATATATATAAAGCTATGTCCAATGTGCTTACAATTTAACATAGGAAACAAGCGATTAACAAACATTGATTCCAAGTTAATATCCCAACCTAAATCAAAACTTATTCCTTAATTCAAAGGCTCAAACACAGATTCATATATAGCAATATAGAGCAGAAGTTACGAGCCATGCTTTTGATCATAATATATTTACATTTTTTTACTTAAATTCTAACTATACAAAAACGGAAACCATCCCTTTTAAATATACTTTTATTTAAGAAAACATGGGCTGCAAACTTTTATATTACAAACACAGCAAAAGAATGATTAACGCAAAATGAAAAAAAAAGAAAAAAAAAATCAACACGCCACACATGAAGAAATCAATGCCAATTGATTCATGCTTCAAGTAAAACTTTAAGAACAAAACTCTAACAAAACTAAGACTTGAAAAGCAGAAAAAAAAAGAAATTCGGATTTTACATTCACTCAACTACGAACAATAATCCATTTTAAACAAAATTATCAGGCAAAAGATGGCAGATAGGAGCAATGGGTCACACTAGGCAACAAAATAACAATCAATTTTCGACTCAAAGAGAAAATAAGAGTAAAAATAGACGGCATGAAGGCACAACGTCGATTCGAATTCACCTTTAGTATAGCTAAAAGTGAGTAGAGACAACATTTTCGTCATGACGACAAAGATAACAAAGGAAAAGAGGAACACATTACAAGCTGGATATCAAAAGACAAAAATTTAGGACATTTTATTTGTGTCTTAATCTAGTAAATGGCTATACTCCAACAAACATAAACGAAGCAATACACATTTTTATAAGCTTAACATTATCTCAAAACAGAGGAATATATTCTGTTAACATCACTTAAGTATGTTGATAAGTATTTTACTCATTTGTCAAACTTCAAGCAAAACATAGTTTCCAAAGAATTTACTACCTAAAAGAATGAGTCTTGGAAACATGATTAAAAATAAAAATAAAAATAATAATAGTAATAGTAATAGTAATAGTAATAGTAATAGTAATACTAATAGTAATACTAATAGTAATACTAATAGTAATAGTAGTAGTAGTAGTAGTAGTAGTAGTAGTAGTAACAACAACAACAATAAAACAATCCTCAAAATACTTTAACATTTGATCTTAACAAAAGCAATGAACAAACAGTGAATATTAAAATCAAAGATCAGCTAAGTTACATTCATTCATCATGATGCCATAACACAAACATATTGAAATGAAACTAACAGTAGGTCCATAACACATTAAAACCCAATTCTTCCATATCTCATAGCAATAATAAAAAAAAAATTAGATGTCACTGACCTATTTTGGGGCAACGAACTGGGTGCCAACGAGTTGGAGACAAGCTATTCCACCACTCGTACAGAACTCGCTAGAACGAGGAAGATTTGAGACAGCCAAGAAGGAAGAATTTCTCTCCAAAGCTAATGACGATGTTCTCTATTTCAGAACTCAAAACCTTTCTCGATTTAGAACTTTTGTGGTTTTAGAGGATAAAAAGAAATTGTGATAGTGGTAGTATCTTCCTTTAATTTCCAAATCCAACCCCTTTAACAGTGACTAACAAGGAATCATTTATAGAGGGGGAATTGGGGTTTGGAATTTGGAAAAGGGTAGAATAGGAACTTGATTCCTTCCTCAAATTTGGAAGTTTTTCCCTCAAGGATGGGAAATCTGTCAATTGCTCCAAATTTCAACCGAGATCCCTCAAAATCCGAATGACAAGATCGAAGTGGGCGGTTGTTGCAGGCGGATCTGGCAGCCGTGAATTCCTGCGATTTTGACACGATTTTCGCTGAGGAAAAGCTCACGTGAAGGAGAAAAGGGACCGGTATGGGCAGTGGGGTCGTCTGGCTTGGGCGTCTCCTGCAGCTGCGCGATTTTCGGGTTTCCTCACGTGTTGGTGAAGAAGAAAAAAGGACGCAGGGGTGGGGGGTCGTTTGGAATCGTATGTATTGCTGGCTGTCTCTGGGTTTCTTTGAAGGAGAAAGGGTTGGGTCGGGTCGGTTTGCTGTTGGAATGGGCTGCTGGGTCGGGTTGAGAAAGGAAAAGAGTGGGCTGTCCAGAAATTTGCCAAATAGGCCCAGAAGGAGTCTTTTATGGGTTTAAAAAAAATGTGAGATCAAAATGGGTTATATTTAGAGTTTTAGAAATAGCCAAGTTGAGTTAAATTAACAAATTCGGCTAAATCCTAAACAAGAGAAATTAATATTAATTAATTAACGAGCTTCTTAATTTTAATGACATAAAATAACTAACTTAATTGTAAACTAATGATTCAAAATTATAACCATAATTTAAACTAAACTAATTTAATAAAATACTTACTAAAATTAAAATCTTTTTTGGGATGATTTTCGAAATGTTTATAAAGTATACTAATTAATATATACATAGTTCATTCAAAAATGGAAAAATTACTTTAAACTAACTTGAAATTTTATTTTTTTTTTTGAATTTTGTAAAGTCAGTTATTTCAACTCGTTTGGAATTTAAGAGGCTCGATGATTAATTTATATTGTGGAGGTCAAAATTGGGTGTCAACATTTATTTTGCATATAATTCCTTACTTCTTCTCTAATCGCCGACGGACAAGTTGTACATTGTTTAACATTCTTGAAACCACCCACAAAATGTTGCTTGTGTCGAGTTATTCCACCATTAAAAGTACTCCCACAAAAGTTACAATTAATCGAATCTTTCGTTGCTCGTTGAGTACCATAATTCCATCCAATATCCCTCTTTTTGCTAGCATCCGACGCCATTGAATTCACTATTGTACGATACAACATATACTATATTAATTACTATAGAAGAATTAATTTATTTTAAAAAAAAATGATAGACAGCACAGTGAAAGCAGTAGCATTCAGCAGCATTTTACAGTGAACAAAGAAAACAGAGGAAAAAAACAGAGCAGTGAAGAAAACAGAGGAAAAAAACAAAGCAGAGAAGGCAGCAAGCAGTAGTATCTCAAAATCTTTTTTTTTGAGAAGGCAGAGAACTTCAGATTTCAGAATTTCAGATTCATTTCACAAGAAATTGAACAGAAGAAAAGAAGAAAGTAAGAGAAGAAGGAGGACTGAAGAGAAGAAACGAAGAAAAGAAGAGAAGAAGAAAGAAAAGAGGTCACACCTTTCAATTCGCGCGAGTCGACTGAAGGAGAAGAAGAGATCGCGAGGTTGAGGAGAAGAAGAGATCGCGAGGTTGAGGAGAAGAAACGCAAGTCGCGACTGACCCAAGTATGGAAATATGAGAAAAAAAAAAAAAACCTTAATTTTGAGTCCTAATATTATTAAGTCAAGACCTTTTTAAAATTTTAAAACTAAAAGCCGCCGCCATTCAGGTCGCCATTACGTCGCCTCATGTCGCCTAATTGATCTCGCCGCGCCTCACTGAGAAATGGCGTGACATGCTCGCCTCGCCTTGCCATAGCGCCTTTGGCGAATGGCGAGCGCCATTAAGAACACTGCACTAGATAGTGGTCTAGTGGCTTTTTTTTAATTAATAATAAACAGAAAAAATAATTCTCAATAGGACTCAAGGAAGGCAAGGCATTACCTTATCAATCCTAATAAGATACCTATTCTCTACTAATTAACAATCATGAAGAAAATACGAACTAGAGAGAACTAGATATTCTATGATCATCATAAAGTTTATAATACACTTTATGATGATATTACAAGTGAGGATTTTTAAGTAATAAAAACTCATAAAAAGTCAAGGAGAAAGTTGAGTTATCAACCTCAAACTTCCTTTTACAAATGTATGAACTAAAAGAGATAGATTGACCATCTAAAGAAACTTGAAGTATGTTTCTCTTGTCTTCTTCTTCAAATTTGTTCAATAACACTTGATAGTTCTTCACTTCTTGGCTTTATTGGATAGTTATTGACACTATCATATGATTCTGTTTCGCCAGTCGCATCGGTAGGTGCCTTGAAACAAACTCCTCAGTCACTTTACCATCCCAACTATGCTTTCTTCCATGCTTCGTAATATGCAGCACAAGCAAAAATAATATTGGATAAACTTATTCGTGTTTAAAATTTAGTTACATCACAAAAATGATTTCAAGACAGGCCTAGTAAAAAGAGCCATCTATCAAAATAATTTCAATGGTACATATATTATAGGGAAAATTATTGTTTTAGTCCCAGTGTTATTGCCTTATTTTGGTTTTGATCCGTGTGATATCTTACTTCCTAGGTTTAACCTTTAATTAATTATAATCAATTATTTTAGTTCTTCTACTAACGGTGATAACCAATACAAACAGATTTGTTATTTCTGTCAAGGGCAATTATGCTACTTCACATAATATTATATTAATAGTTAAAAAAAAAAAAATCAGATTCACGTGACAAACACATTTCACAAGAAGTTGTTCTGTCCAAAGTAAAGTGTTGAATTGTAAAAGTTAAGTGTTTATAATATTATTTGTAAATTGTAAAAGTTAAGTGTTTATAATATTATTTGTAAAGCTCTTTCTCTCTCCATCTCTTTGTGATTTTTTTCACTTTATTTAAAAATCTATGTTTAGTTATGAAAATCTAAAATTCAACTTCAAATTATATTTGAAATTTGATAAACAGCTTATAATCTACTTTTCATCTCATTTTTTATTTTTAGAAATCCTGTTTAAGTACAGCTCAACATGAAAATTATTCCACCTATCTTGGCAAGAATTATAATCAAACATAACTTAATTATTTTTGGATCTAAAGGCTTAGACTATATCAAAAGGCCAATACCAATTATTATATCCTAACAACCAACAACCAACAACCAACAAGCAAACATGAATTATAATTTTTTATTTAACTTATATAAAAGTAAACGTGATGATGACCTGTTTTTCTTTATTTAATATACTAGATATGAAAAGGCCCGTTAACGGGCTCAATATTACAATTTACAATCTTAAATATATTATCGGTTCCAATGTATTATACATATTTAATTAGTTTTTTGAAAAGAAAATTGCCATCAATATTTTTTCTAATAAAATTGATAAGTAAAATGATCATAAAAATCACACTTTATAATAAAATATTAAAATGTAACTTCAAATTATATTTGAAATTTGATAAATAACTTATAATCTACTTTTCAACTCATTTTTCATTTTTAGAAATCCTGTTTAAGTATAGCTCAACATGAACATTATCCACCTATCTTGGCAAGAATTATAATCAAACATAACTTAATTATTTCTTGGATCTAAGGCTCTGACTATATCAAAAGGCCAATACCAATTATTATATCCTAACAACCAACAAGCAAACATGAATTATAATTTTTTATTTAACTTATATAAAAGTAAACGTGATGATGACCTGTTTTTCTTTATTTAATATACTAGATATGAAAAGGCCCATTAACGGGCTCAATATTACAATTTACAATCTTAAATATATTATCGGTTCCAATGTATTATAAATATTTAATTAGTTTTTTGAAAAGAAAATTGCCATCAATATTATTTCTAATAAAATTGATAAGTAAAATGATCATAAAAATCACGCTTTATAATAAAATATTAAAATTCAACTTCAAATTATATTTGAAATTTGATAAACAACTTATAATCTACTTTTCAACTCATTTTTCATTTTTAGAAATCCTGTTTAAGTACAGCTCAACATGAACATTATTCCACCTATCTTGGCAAGAATTATAATCAAACATAACTTAATTATTTCTTCGATCTAAAGGCTCTGACTATATCAAAAGGCCAATACCAATTATTATATCCTAACAACCAACAAGCAAACATGAATTATAATTTTGTATTTAACTTATATAAAAGTAAATGTGATGATGACCTGTTTTTCTTTATTTAATATACTAGATATGAAAAGGCCCGTTAACGGGCTCAATATTACAATTTACAATCTTAAATATATTATCGGTTCCAATGTATTATAAATATTTAATTAGTTTTTTGAAAAGAAAATTTCCATCAATATTTTTTCTAATAAAATTGATAAGTAAAATGATCATAAAAATCACACTTTATAATAAAATATTAAAATTCAACTTCAAATTATATTTGAAATTTGATAAACAACTTATAATCTACTTTTCAACTCATTTTTCATTTTTAGAAATCCTGTTTAAGTACAGCTCAACATGAATATTATTCTACCTATCTTGGCAAGAAATATAATCAAACATAACTTAATTATTTCTTCGATCTAAAGGCTCTGACTATATCAAAAGGCCAATACCAATTATTATATCCCAACAACCAACAAGCAAACATTAATTATAATTTTGTATTTAACTTATATAAAAGCAAACGTGAAGATGACCTGTTTTTCTTTATTTAATATACTAGATATGAAAAGGCCCGTTAACGGGCTCAATATTACAATTTACAATTTTAAATATATTATCAGTTCCAATGTATTATAAATATTTAATTAGTTTTTTGAAAAGAAAATTGCCATCAATATTTTTTCTAATAAAATTGATAAGTAAAATGATAATAAAAATCACACTTTACAATAAAATATTATTATTTTTATCGAATAATATAACTTATTTAAATTGTCTTAATTAACATTACAATATCATATGATCCAATGGTTATTTTAACAGAATGTCAAACATACACATTCGAATTAAAAGGTTAATTTAAATTTAATGGTTTTTTTTACTCATCTAATGATAGTAATTCAACAAACAATTTGAGTGAATTAATCTTATTTACTCATTTTGTGTTCTACTTTTTATCAACCACATTATCACTTTTCACATTTAAAGTAGTAAATCTATTATATCTTATTTCTTAATATAATAAATATTATATTTGATTAATTATTTTTTATAAATATGAAAAATAAATGAACACAAAGAAATAGATTATCTTTTTATTTCACTTTATTTATTTGAAAATCAAGGTCGGATTATAAAAATTACAAATATAACTTAAAGTTGTATTTGAAATTTGAAACACATTCAAAACTTTTTTAGTACTTTAACTATATTTTTTTTCAACTTTTATCCTAAATTATTATTATTTATTAAAAATGTTTCCATTTTAATTATATTTCATATTTTATTTTATTTTTAGAAAAAACATATTCAAATAATCAAATATTATTTCCAAAATCAATAACTTAACACAAATTCAACTTATTTTTTAAAAAAAATAAATTGGAATTTTTTTTGTAATAGTATGTAGTAGTTCTTATATGAGATATAATATATGACATTATACGATTATTTGTTTTGATATATTACTCATTCAATGCAGTTTGGTTGTATGTCTCAGGTAAATTAGTCAAGTAATTTTTAGAAAATGAGGAATGTAGACCATATTTAAAAAGATGTAATATATAAATATGTCTTTTAACTTGACCTCACTTAACATCTTTGACATTTAACTTCGAGTGTGCACATGCTAGCATTTAAACTTATATAAAGTTGAACAAATAGACACACGCATCCTACGAGACATAATTCACGTAGGACGCCACATAGAATGTCGTATATATAGGACATGAATTGTATCGCCGTGTAGGACGTCAAGTAGAACACATGTGTCTACTTATTTAATTCTATACAAATTTATGTGTCTACTTATAACTTAAAGTTGTATTTGAAATTTGAAACACATTCAAAACTTTTTTAATACTTTGACTATATTTTTTTTCAACTTTTATCCTAAATTATTATTTTTTATTAAAAATGGCTCCATTTTAATTATATTTCATATTTTATTTTATTTTTAGAAAAAACATTTTCAAATAATCAAATATTATTTCCAAAATCAATAATTTAACACAAATTCAACTTAATATTTTTAAAAAATAAATTGGATTTTTTTTTTGTAATAGTATGTAGTAGTTCTTATATGAGATATAATCTATGACATTATACAATTATTTGTTTTGATATATTACTCTTTCAGTGCAATTTGGTTGTATGTCTTAGGTAAATTAGTCAAGTAATTTTTAGGAAATGAGGAATGTAGATCATATTTAAAAAGATATAATATATAAATATGTCTTTTAACTTGACCTCACTTAACATCTATGACATTTAACTTCGAGTGTGCACATGTTAGCAATTAAACTTATATAAATTTGAACAAGTAAACACACGTGTCCTACGAGACATAATTCACATAGGACGCCACATAGAATGTCGTATAGGACATGAATTGTATTGCCGCGTAGGACGTCAAGTAGGACACATGTGTCTACTTGTTTAATTCTATACAAATTTATGTGTCTACTATGCACATCTAAAATTGGAGGACATTGATGTCAAATGAAACCAAGTTAAATGACATATTTATGTATTATGCCTTTTAAAAAAATATATTTATATTTTTTATATAAAATTTGATCAAACACGACTTTAACTATACATTTTTTTTAATAAAACAAAAACTATATTTTCATGATTGAACCACATTAAGAAAGGAAATGATTAAAATGCCTTGAATTTAAATTTTGAATATTAAAAAAAAATCTCATTAAAAGTGATGTACATTCAAAAATAAATATGAATTCAAATTAATAACACACTAATACGTATTTACAAAATTAATTATTTTTTAAAAAAAAAATTGTGTGGTCTTGAATTAGACTTTTGAAGTGAATAAAAAAATGGGGTCCATATTTTAATTTTGCATTGATTTCTTTTACTCCTCCCAATGTATTGGTACACGTGTGACAATTGGAATCCACAACATAATGGTGGATACATTGGAAATTACATAGCTTTTGGCTGATTTTTTTTGGAATGTTCAATACTTTCAATGCATAATGTACACTTAAATTAAGCTTGAAATTTTATTAAATTGACAAAATTGCCCTTGGTCGTCTAGGGCTTCATATTTCTATATAGTAGATAGAAATATATTGCATGAATTATTAGTCCCCTCTAATATATTATCCTCTTCTTAGCCATTATTGCCTACAAAGTTTTAAAAAATCATTTTCTTTAACAAAGAATTGGAAAAACTTCTAAACTTGACGAGAATTTTAAGTGTATTTCACTAATATTACAAGATCGGAAGTGTATTTTGGTTCAGTTAATCAAGTAAATGGTGTTTTTAAGTATTTCATCCCTTTATTTTTATTTGTTCACGGTATTAAAATAGATGTTTATTTTTACTTGTTTAAATTGAAAAATGAAGAGATAACTTATCATTTAGTTATTAATTAGCCATTATTATTAACTTATATAAAGTCATTTAAATTTCTAAAATATTGAATTTATTATATTCAAATGCTGATACAATAATATTGACATTTTATTGTCTATCTATCTATATCTATATCTATATTACCTTAAAAGCATGAATTCCTAACTTGAATATTAAATTACTATAATATCTCTAACTTAGGTTGTGACTTTTCCGATGAGTTGTGATTTTTTTCAAAGGGTTATGATTTTTCGATGAGTTGTGACTTTTTCAATAAGTTGTGACTTTTCCAAAGAGCTGTGACTTCTCAGAAATGTCACTTTTTCGATTTGTTGTGACTTTTTCGATAAGTTGTGACTTTTTTCAAAGGGTTGTGATTTTTCAATGAGTTGTGACTTTTTCAAAGAGTTGTGACTTTTTCAATATGCATGTTGTGACTTTTCCAAAGGTTTGTGACTTCTCGGAAAGGTCATGACTTTTCAGATAAGACACAAAAAACACTTGTTCATACTACCCTTTTTGACTATAAATAGAGGGGCTTCCTCTCAATTTTCAACCACAATTTTTTTTTAATCTCCTACTCTTCTTCTTGCATTTTAAAAAATTTCGTGTGATTTATTGTTGTTGATGAGTTCGAAGTTTATCGGAATATGAGGTACCACTATTCTGTATTCTGATGAAGTAAATCGTTCTATCCTGAGACGGTACATTCCATAACCTCGAGTACTTGAGGAATAATTTTGATGCTATAATAATTATTTTTTTGCTTAATATATACATTATTAGTATGTAATGTTCCAATATATGAAGTTAACATGATGTAGTCTAAATTCATTTGTTTTTGTTAACAATTTCTCTTGTGATGTAAATATATGCTTCTGAACATCTTTTTCCAAAATTATTAAACTTCTCAAGAGTGAAAATATATGAATATATATGAATCATTTAAAAATTTATCAATTACAAAATAAATTTTATATTCAGTAATATTGAATAAACATTTTCATTTTGTCCCTACACTAAATTAAAATCTAATAACTATAAGAAAAAATAGTAACATTAATTAAAAGTCCTATTTGTTTATGTAAGTATAGAAGTTGTTAGAAATACATCTATTGCAAATTAATCCTTTAGTTATAACATTATAAATTCTCTTAGTTATTACTAATTATTGCGAACGTTATTCACAGTCTTTAACATTCTTTAGTTATAATATTATGAATTCTCATAGTTATTACATTAATTGTTTATATCTTTCATACTTTCTTGTATTAACTTTTGACCAATAATTTTTCATATTATTACACCGCCTCTATATATGTGATAACACGATGTTGTTATTTTTCCTTGGATGAATCATGCTTGATTAAATAAATTGAAAATCGTTTACAAGTATATATATGAAGTATATCTTTGTTGGGTGTAAGATAAACAGGTGATTATATATATGATTTCACAGATATAATATATTTTTTAATTTTGATTTTAAGTAATTTCTGGTAAAAAAAGGAAACATAAAAATTAATATACAAAGATTAGTTCTAAAAAATAAAATGTAGTTGTTCTCTTCATATGTTCATATGACATCTAAATAGTTTAATGTGGAATACATGTGCAAAGCACATCTGGTTAGATGACAAGAAAAATATACAACAAATATCGTCTACAGGGTAATATTACTGAGATACGACTAATTACATAATTGAACCTCATCAAATTGAAATAAA
This sequence comes from Solanum pinnatisectum, assembly GCA_035578085.1. Lineage (NCBI taxonomy): Eukaryota > Viridiplantae > Streptophyta > Magnoliopsida > Solanales > Solanaceae > Solanum > Solanum pinnatisectum. Next base: position 7,843,401 of record CM069087.1, read on the forward strand.
TATATGCATTATTGCATTTAATTAATATAGTTTTTCACTGACCATCTTCATAGATTCGCATGAATAATAGATAGATATGACAATCCGTATTGAACATTTACAAAAGAATCTGCAATATTATTTTGTGCAAATCTTATTATTCAAGTCTTCACTTAAATAAGTAATACTATTTACTATAACAAATATTTTCAGAATTGGTAATCACGTGCAACGCACTTGTCGAAAAACTAGTTTATTATATATCCATGAGGTGTGTGTGCAAATAAAAATATATCCCACTAGCTATTTTCTTGAGTATTTAAATCTCAAAATTACGTTATAAGTACTCGATGTCTCGATCTGTGCATTATTACATTATTGGTTGCATATACACCAAAGTATATTAAAAATGGAGCCATGGAAAGACTTTAGCGGAAAAGTAGTGATGGTGACCGGTGCATCATCAGGAATCGGGCAAGAGTTCTGTCTCGACTTGGCCAAATCCGGGTGCAAAATCATTGCTGCTGCTCGTCGTACTGAGAGACTGAAATCTCTATGTGACCAAATTAATAGTAATTCAGAGGGACCCCAACGTGCAATCGCGGTCCAACTTGATGTTACTGCTGATGGTGCTACTATTGAGTCCACGGTACAAATAGCTTGGGACGCCTTTGGACGTATTGATGTCTTGGTTAACAATGCCGGCGTTACAGGTAATTATTATTATCTAATTGAGTATACATTGTTACACGTTGTGGTACGTTCAAGAAATTTTAATTTTTGAGTATGTATAATTAGTTGCTTAATTTGATTATTATTGTATAGGTAAGCACTCTTCATTGGAATTGTCAGAGGTAGAGTGGGACAATATCTTTAACACAAACCTAAAAGGGGCATGGTTGGTGTCCAAATATGTATGTAGACGTATGCGCGATGCTAAACAGGGCGGAGGGTCTGTTATTAATATATCTTCCATGGCTGGTTTGAATAGGCTAGCACACATAGGGACTTTTGGTTACGCTTCTTCAAAGATGGGTCTTGACATGATTACTAAAGTACGTACTTACAGATATCCAGAATTTTAAGTGACTAGATAGTCATTATTCTCTCCATCTTATATGATTTTTTTTATTTTTTTTTTATGATGCATTCAAACTTAAATAAAAAGTTTTAACAATTTAAAGTACGTACAAATAAATTTAGATAAAAAATTTTCTTGTTAGACTCTTGAAATTTAAACTATGTGATATAAACATGAGAAATAAAGAGAGTAATTATATTTGCATTAAGTATTCAAATATATTTAATGAATGGCAGAATATGGCGACGGAATTGGGAGTACACAAGATCAGAGTGAACTCAATAGCACCAGGATATTTCAAATCAGAGATGACAGAGGGGCTTATGCAAAATAAATGGTTCAATAATGTTACTAGGAGAACTATTCCTCTAAGAACATCGGGAACGATTAATCCGGCTTTAACATTAGTGGTGAGGTATTTAATCCACGATTCTTCAGAATATGTTTCGGGAAATGTCTTCATCGTCGATGCTGGAACTACCTTACCAGGTGTCCCCATTTTCTCATCACTCTAGTCATAGAGACGGATCCTACATTTGAAGTTTATGACTTCTTACAACGAATTAAATTTAATATATATAATACTGAATGAGTTCATAGCCAAATATTTTTAGAGGAAAAATGATGTTGGTTTTGTCTCACTGTTTAATTGTGTCCAAGTGAAGTGTATCTTGATGCAGTTTAAATAAACTAATGCTTGTATAAATTCAACCTATATAGTGTATTGTTGTGGTCTCTATGCTTACATGTATATATTTTAGGGGGAATTTCTCAAATAACCATTATAATAAACTTAATTAGGCTCCTTAGCTATAACTTGCATATTTTTGTATTGTAGCTATAGCTTACTCGTTTGTATAATTCACACCTCGTTGCATTATTCACAAATACGTTTGTATAATTCGCGTGTATTTGTATAATTAAGTTTTTTTGTCTGTATTTGTATAAGTATAATTATATATTTGTTGGTAGACTTTTGTACTTATCTATTTTGTATAAGTAAAACATAGAAACAGGGGCAGCTCAAACATATTAGTGGCCTAAAGCAAAAATTAAACGGGGCCTTAAACTTAAATTGTTAATAACTTTTATATAATTGATTTGTTCTAGTTTTCAATTGATAATATAACCATTCTTATTTTAAATTATTTTTCATGAGATGTAGTACTCCAAATATGTCAAATTTCTTCTAATAATTCCTTCATTTTTCATGAAAATTTACTTTTTCTACAAATAGTATTCAATATTTGTTAAAATAATAACAACTTAAAACCTATTATTATTAAAAACGAGGCCCCTTAAATTTCGGGGCCTAAGGCACATGTCTTTTTTTTTAAGACTGTCGAGCTGCCCCTGCATAGAAATATACTACTAGAATAACTATATACAATTACAGATTTATACAAATACAGGTACAATTGTAGATCTAAAATTGGATTTGTTTTTCGGAGTAATACAAATTCTGAAATTATACAAATATGATAAAACTTGAAATAATGAATTTATACAAATACAAACATCTAAATTTTAAACAGTTATACAAATTATATTTGATTACCGAGTCGTTGAGGTCAATTTTCCTGAAATTACAACCGTCAAATTAATCTTTTTATGTTTGTTCAAAGGTGTGTTTAGTAGACAACATTTCTCAAAGAATAGGTAGTAATTTTTAAGTCCATAAGGTATTGCGTTGATGATCTTACCAAGGAATTAGATGATGAACTAACACTACTAGAACTCATAATCAAGTTTTAGTCATATACAGTGAAGAACTAACACTACTAGAAATTCACTGTTTTCACTGAGAAAACGTTCGGTGGTTTATTTCAACAGATTTTGATTGAATCAGTGAGAAAAAAAACTAGTAATATTTTCATACAGAAATATTAGGAAGTTCCCCACTATTTCAGTAAGAATCCATTACCTACCATGCATTTTCGTAGTGAGTTTATTCAATGGAAAATAAGTGAAAAAATCATGTTTTGAATCACTAATTTCCCACTAATTCACGGTGGAAAAACCTTCGTTTCTAGTAGTGTAATTAAGGATGATGATTTGCTGAACTAACCAGAGAGTAGTAAACTCCACAAGAGCTATCAAAGAAGAGTGAGTCCCCTTCTCCACAACTTTGCCTTTGTCTAACACAACAATTGTATCACAATTTTGTATAGTACTTAACCTATGTGCCACAACCACGCTTGTCCCCCCAACCATCACTCGTTCAAGTGCCTCTTGTATTAATTTCTCCGATTGACTGTCCAATGCACTCGTTGCCTTGTCTAATAATACCACCCCTGGATTTTTTAATAGTGCACGAGCTATCGCGATTCTCTGTTTTTGGCCTCCTGATAACTGCAGTCCCTTGTCCCCACACCATGTGTCATATCCGTCTTTTAATGCTGAGATGAAACTATGGACATTTGCTGCCTTTGCGGCTTCAATTATCTCCGATTCATCCACTTCTTCTGATGCTAGCACTCCATACGCTATGTTTTCCCTTATGGTTCCGTGAAATAATGTTGGTTCTTGGCTTACAAGTGCTATCTGCTTCCTCAATGACTTCAAGTGGTATGATCTTATGTCACGTCCGTCTATTTTTATTTACACCACTTAAAGGATCGTAGAATCTTTCTATTAGATCAATTATCGTGGACTTCCCCGAACCACTTTGTCCTACAAATGCTGTTGATTTTCCTACATCGATTGTTATTGAGAACCCCTTGAAGATGATCACATTAGGCCTGGCAGGGTACGCAAAATCCACCTCACACATCTCGATATGCCCTGTTATTCTCTTTGGCTTGTAACCATCTGAATCCTCTGGCTCAATTAAGGAATATCGATCCAATGTTGCGAAGACTGATCCAACAGCATCCGTACCTCTGTCGAGATCCTTAGTCATTGTTCCTAAATCCGCAATGACACGCCAATTGCTAATTAAAAGCACCAAGATTTGGAACAGGGCTTGAGCTCCAATGTAGCCTTCTACCATGAAATATCCACCAAACCAGAAAGAGAGAGCCCATATGCATAACTGGAGACTGATGGTAGTGCCAAGTACGATTCCCGACAACCATGACTGTCGTATATTTTCGCGTAGAGGGCCTTCTTGGGCTTCTTTTAGCATTTGAAGAATTCGACTTTGGGAGTTGAAGGCTGTTACAGTTCATAGATTAGTAACTGCTTCAGCTGCTAAATTGCTGCTTTCTTCTTGAGCTTTGATGGATTTTTCCGACATGCTTTTCAACAACATCCGCTTGCAATAGAGGCAGAAAATGATGACAGCTTGAACCGCGATCATAACCAATCCCATTCTCCACGTGATAACTAGGCCAACCGCGCAAGCTATGGTCATCCCCGCAATTGTTTGAATAAAAATTGATATCCTGTCCCCAACCAAAGACCTCACTGTGCAATTATAAAAACAGAACATGTTGTCATTACTTATTTCACGCTATATGACATTATTTCCTTTTTAGTCTGATAAAAAAGAACGACACTTTTATATAGTTGGTAACTCTATCAACTTCATTTTTTGTTCTGAAAATGGGCCTGGTATCACCCTCAACTTTGTCATTTAGAGATGATACACCCATCGTTATAAAAGTGGCTCACATATACTATTTGTTTTACAGTAAGGGTATATGTGAGCCACTTTTAGAACGAGGGGTATATCAGTTCTAAATCTCAAAGTTGAGGAGTATATATATCAGGCTCTTTTCCTTTCTTTTTTCATCTGTAGTCAATGAAATGATCTTAGAGTCACAGAAATGTCATGAAAGTCTAAGACCACAAGTTCGAGCTAAATGTGTATCATTCTGAAACAGTATATGATTAGTCAAAGACCGTCATATAAAATGAATATGAAAGAGCAGACATCGTACTACACTGGCATCATCGGTAAGTCTAGAGCATATTGCAGCAGTGGAATTCTGTTCCTTGTCATGCCATCCAACTTCAAAAGTAAGCATCTTGGATAACATCCTCTCTCTGACCCTTTTAGTCAATCGCTCTCCCATGACAGCGAAGTTATAATGCTGAAGTACATTGAGAACAAGGGTAATAAATGCCATCCCCAGGAAAGCCAGAGTATATATCTTAGTCTTTTTCTTAATCTCGTCATGACTAGGCAAGTAAGACACTGATATCAATGCCCCCATCAGAAAAGCATATATCGGTAGAACTCCACCAACTAATATTGCTCCTATACATCCTAAAGTTGCTTGCTTCCATTCCGGCAAATTCATAGCCAAAAGCCTTTTAAATGATCCTTGCCCTGAAGTACTTGGAACTGAAGTATCATCTTCATTTGCAATTGAAGAAGATTGTTGTGAAGAGGCAAAGTCGCTCCAGTAGGTTTTTCAGTTTGTTGTAGACGGACTAAGGAAGCGTATAGTCCTTGATTTTTAATTAGCTCATTGTGTGAGCCAATTTCCTTGACCTGTCCATTTTGGACAAAGGCGATAAGGTCAGCGTTACGGGTAGTGGAAAGGCGGTGTGCTACGATGATTGTGATGCGGCCAATGGAGGCATTGTCTAGAGCTTCTTGCACCACTATTTCTGATGCAGTGTCAAGTGCACTGGTTGCCTCATCTAGGAGGAGTATTATTGGTGACTTGATGATAGCTCTTGCTATGGCTATTCTCTGTTTCTGTCCCTCAGACATTTGTATACCTTTCTCCCCCACCTGCATGTATGTTCTTCCAAACTATTATTTTTTGGAAAGTGACCTGATCGTATAAATATTTTTGTTTATACCGATAGTGCATATACCTAATTAAGTAATAATTTAGTGATGTCCTAGGAAGGATGGAATATAAATTGCAGCATATTCAAAAGTATTTACATAAACGTGTCATTTAACTTTAGTCAGCTGGCATCTATGCCTTCCAACTTTGGGTGTGCACACAAGTAGACACTTAAACTTATGTAAAGTTGAACAAGTGGGCACACGCATCCTACATGATAATTCGTATGAGATACACTCGAACTGATTACTATGACGTCATGGAGAATGCATGTGTCTATTTGTTCAACTTTTTACAAGTTTAAGTGTCTACTTATGTACATCCAGAGTTATAGGGCATAGATAACAGTTGAAGCCAAGTTAAGGGGCACGTTACCTGAAAAATATTTTCCATGAAAAACATTTTCCTACCGAACACACCTCATGTGTCTAAATACTTTGAGAATATATAAAACACATTTTTCTCATACCTTGGTGTGTAATAACCCTGAGGCAGTTTACATATGAAGTCATGAGCATTAGAAGCTTTTGCAGCCTCAATAACTTGTTCCATAGATGCATCCTCTTTGCCAAAGAGTATATTTTCTTTAATTGTGGTTGCAAAAAGTGCAGGCTCTTTGCTCACCAGACTCATCTGATACCTCAGCCACTTAGGCTGCAGCTTATTAATGACGACTCCATCGAGAAGAATCTCTCCAGCCATCGGATTATAAAATCTCTGCAGCAGTCCTATTACAGCGGATCCACTTCCTCCTACTAACGCCACTGTTTTCCCTCTCGGGATTTTTAGGCTAAAATCTTTTAGTCCTATGCTTTCGGGCCCTGATGGGTACGCGAATTTAACGCGTTTGAATTCTATTTCCCCTGTCATGTTATCCAATGCTTGGCCTTCCATGTTTTCTGAATCAATCTTGGGTACCCTTTTTATTACTTCCATTACACGTTTATTAGCTGCTGCTGCTTCTGCAAAATCCTTTATGTTTAACAAACCAGAAGCCAATCTTCTGTTTGGAGGAAAAAAAAAACATGTAAGATGCCATGTTGGTGTAACACATAAAAGGCATAATACATAAACGTGTCGTTTAACTTGACATCATTTTCACATTTATGTCCTTCAACTTCGGGTGGTGTGCATAAGTAATCACTTTAACTTGTATAAAGCTGAACAAGTAGACACATGAGTCCTACGTGGCATAATACGCATAGGACAGCACGTAGGATGAAAATTGTCATGTAGGATGCCACGTAGGACGCGTGTATCTACTTGCTTATCCAAGGTTAAGTGCTTATTTGTGCACACTCAAAGTTGAAGGACATAAATTTAAATGGAGGCCCAATTACATAAAACATGTTATTTAACTTGGCCTTGACTGACACCTATGCCCTCCAATGCAGAACTAGATACTTTAACTTATGTAAAGTTGAAGAAATAGACACACATGTCCCATGTGGCATCCTATGTAGCATCTCACACGAATTGATATGCAGGACACCATGTAAAATGTGTGTGTTTACTTATTCAATTTTATACAAATTTAAATATATATTTATACATCCAATATTTACACACGAATTGATATGCAGGACGCCATGTAAAATGTTTATGTGTTATGCCTATAATAAAAATTGGAGGGCATAGTTGTTGGTTGACACCAAGTTAAGAGTCATGTTTATGTATTATGCCATAATAAAAGGTGTAATAACTAATCTGCTATCACATGTTATGCAATAATACTGATAAAGTATAAAAAAAGAAAGGGTAGAGATAATTACTTTCCACCCCAAAAAAGTGCAAGGTGACCATATAGACATTGCCACCATGAACTCCATTGTACATAACCAATATGCTACCATAATAAGACAGGAGAGCTCTAATTGCAAAGCCAGTGACAAAGCCACAACTTCCAAAGAACAATCCTTTAACTAAACTTTGCTTTACTCCCAATTCAACACATCCTTCAAGTGCAACACAATAATCTTCTATACTTTTTCTTTCTCCAACAAAAGAATACACTGTTCTAATTGAAGAAATCCATTGTTCCAAAATGTTTCCAGCTTTATTAGATTCATCCCTCACTTTTCTTGATATTCTCTTAAGAGCCCTTTGATAAATGATACTTGGTATCATCAACAACAATAGTATTGAAAATACTACTAATACCAACCTCCAAATCATCAAGAATCCTACCCCGTATTCTCCAATAAAATTTGACATTGTCACATATTAATATGAGAATTTGGGGGCAAAAGTTAGGTGGATGCAAGGGGTTCAGTTGAATTTCATCACTATGAAAAATTAGTAAAATGAATTTCTTATATTTATAGAAATGATCGAATCTTATTCTAATACACAATCCCCGATGATATGTCAAAGTGCAAATTAAATGAAGACACATGACATTTGAATCCGAAATAATAGTTAAAAGTAAAAAAGTGCTTACCTTTTCACCAATGCAATCTTGAATTACTAGACAGTCATCAGAAACACTGGCCTTGAAGCCAACATCTTGTCTTAAAACTGCTTTCAAGTATCTAATCCTTTGCCTAGAAGCTTTTCTCTTTGCTGTTCTTGTCCAACAAAAACCCTCTAACAAAATACTAATAATCATAGATTTTGATCATAATATAAAACAAATTAAAAAAATAAAATCCTCACGAAAATACGTACAAATTAAAATAATTAACATCGAATTTATTTATACTGGGAAGAGCTGATTAAACAAACCTAAGAAACACGCGACCCATTTTGCACAAGCAAGGTAAATCAACAACCTAAGATTCTGCAAATAACAAAAACTCTGATGATTAATCACTCCCATAACGATAGGTGTGCGCAGTGGCGGATCCAGCATTTAGAGTCCGTGGGTGCCAAATAGACTTATCGATTAAATTAATTTTATAATTGATTAAATTATTTGTCTTTTCGATATATATCATTAATCAATCAATAAAATATAAATAATAAGATATTACAAATCTACACTCCACACTAAAAGCATGAAGTTAACAAATTTAATTCAAGTCAAAAACAATTATAATGTAAAATTAAAAAATAATGTGCCAACTTTTTTGTACTTGGAGCCTTTTTTTTCCTTAAAAAATATCTGTAGCAAATTTCTCAAAAAGAATAGGTACAAATGGGATTCAAACCTGCAACATTAGTCATCTAAAGTTTCCCTCCAACCGTGGCACCACAAGCCAATTTTGTTCACTGGTGCCACGCTTTATATTTATATAAATATTATATATATATACCTATGTATATGTAGAGTTTCCGTCGAAGTTCGGGGGTGGCGTGGCACCCCTGACCCCTTCATAGATCCGCCCATGGGTGTGTGCGTTCAAGTCTTACTGCTTACTACCTCGTTAATATTGTGCATAAAGTTAAGGGCATTCTTGAAAATCATTTTCACTTACCCTAATGTGTTACTGTATATGCTATTAAACACTAATGCCTATATTTAAGAGTGAATATTATTAGTTTTAACCGGATTTTCTAATTTTCAATATATAACATTAGATTTTTTTTAACAATATCTAACAAATAATAAATTAATTAAAAAATGGAAAATAGATTAAAATAATTTTTAATCAACAATATATTTTCCTTAATTATAGTGTTTTATAACCGTAGGATATCAATATCCTAATTTTCTCTCAATTAGTTAGCCAGTATTTTGGTTGTTATCAATCTCCTAATTAATAGTATCAATCTGTTCTTCCTTCATTTTTGTTTGTAGTTGCCACTTTTTATGGAAAAGAACGACAGGTAATAGTGTTTATTCAGATTCTACGTGTAATTTTTACTGCTTTGAAAATTATTTTTGTTGATATCATTATTTTGGTGTTTTTTATTTGAAAATTACTTTTTTCAAAAAATAAATTAAAATAAGCATTTTTATTTCTAGAATCTGTTTTGTTTTTGGAATATGGATCTTTTTGTAGTTTTATTTAGATGAATAATTTTTGTTTGTCTGAATTAATGTGCATGAAGTGAACAACGGATTTCGGTTTGAAAATACTGCATGTTGGAATATATGCGTCCACCAGTGACCACGGGATCAGGTCCTTCAGCAGAATAACAGTGCAGAAGTAAAAGTGCGGAAAATAAATAGCACAATGTAAAACAGACACAAGAATTTTACTTGGAAACCCCCTTGCTCAAGGGCAGTGAAAACCACGACCTGTCCTCACAGGCTTTTCAATCCAAACTCCATTTCACTCAAACGGAGCAACGATTCAGATTACAACTTCTTGCAACCTAGGAATTACCTCCAAATCCCTTCCCCCTCAATGTAGCAACCCTACTATGTACAAAGAAAGCAACTAAGCAGATACCACACTACCTACTAAGCTACCTAACTCTAGATAACTTAGACTTCAACTAAGCAGATACAACACTGACAACTAAATTAGTTACCCTTAACTGACTTAGACTTTTAGATGAACAGAACAAAAATCTAATTCCTTTATAGCATAGGAATAGATTTACAATTTAAGCACATAAGATACACAACTCTAAATACAAAAAGACGCTTTAGCACTCCATCTGGTCCCTTGTTGATATGAGCAGTGTTCTTCCTTAAAGATGACCTTCTCTTTTCAAGCTTATGAATTTTCAGAGAAAATCCAAGTTTAGTTTGCCAAATCTTGAGTTTATGTTTTGTTGGAAGAGACTATATCAAAATGAACATAAACTCTTTGGGACCGCCCATTGGCTAAGAGCCTGCCTCTCTGGAAGGACGTGCACCTACCACATCAGAAGAGGCAACTTTTCTGACAGCTATCTTGTCGTCCTTTCACATACGCAGTCTTGCAGAGACCATGTCCCTTGCAAACTTTTCTTAGTAAGTTCTTGAGAAGACATGTTGGCTCTCTCTCCTTTTGAATGAATAAATTAATTTGTTGTTTGTCATGATGACTAAGTCAACCATAAAGAGTTATTGACCATTGGACAAACAACTTCATTCATTATGATTGGTGTAGTACACTGATGCCTTACTAACCTTTGACATGACATCTTTATAGTTGTATCGCATTATAGATCTGGACGAGAGAACTCAGCCAGGGACCAGGTCCCTGCATTTGTGAGACATTGAAACAGATAGTCTTGTCCGCTTTTCTTATTGGTGCAGTACACTGTGTTTTTCACCTACTACTTGACGTGACAGCTTTACAACTGTACCCCATTTGAATCTGGACGAGAGCACTCTGCTAGGAACCAGGTCCCTGCATTTGTGAGGATCATCAAAACACCTATAATATAACATTTTCTCCCTTTTTGATGATTGCACACAAATATTCCTCACATTGAGTTTATTCATTCATTTCACTGTCATCAGTCCCAATAACAAGGATCTGGTTCCTTCTTAGATCTCTAAGTTTGTTAAATCATCAAACTTAACATCAGCTCCAAAATAACATTTTTTCCCTTTTTGATGATAACAGACTTATTCACTAGTTCCCCCTATCAACAAGAACTCTTCAGGTAACTAGAGTTACATCATCCCCGAAGTTTGTCAAATCATCAAAACATCAAAATAACATTTTCCTCCTTTTTGATGATGACAACAACTTCTCCCCCCTATCGGTATGACCATGTCCTCTCCAAGTAGGTAGCATTGATTCCCCCTATTGGCATGACCATGTAGTTTCATCATCCTCAAAGTTTGTCAAATCATCAAAACATCAAAATAGCATTTTACCCCTTTTTAATGATGACAAACAACTTCTTCTCCCTATCGGCATGACCATGTCCTCTCCAAGTAGGTAGCATTGATTCCCCCCATCGGCATGACCATGTCCTCTTCAAGTAGCTAGAATTTATTGCCCTTAACATTATTGATCTCATACCTTAACAATTTTCCCCCTTTTGACATCATAAAACAGGATTAAAGCAGTAAACCAAGTTGACAGAAATGCAGTTCAAGCAAATTCATGGCCACTTGGGCAACACTGAGCATGAGTAAAAAATGCATAAAGTAATGAGACAAGTCAGTAGAAACAAGACATTTTTCATCCATAAATAAAAGATCAGCCATCAAAGCATTGCAAATATGATTACGAATGAAAACCAAAAAAATGCCCAAAAAAGAGGAATGAGAACTGACATAGAAAGTTAGGAAGAGAAGGGATGACTTAGAGGCAAGGGATTGAAAGAATAGAATTAGTAGAGCATATCCCTTAGCTTGGTATTTTCAGAAGCCTCTTTTGAAGCTCACATTCTTTGGTGCCAAGCCTTAATGTTGAACCTTCAGGGCTGCCAGTTTTTTTGTTTTTTTTTTCAATTTGGTCCCTCTGATAGTGTTGTTTAAGAAGCGAAGCCTTTAGGCAAACCATTTCGGTATCCTTGTTAGCAATAGCAACTATCATAGCTTCCAACGCAAGCCTGAGTTTCTCATGATAGAATGATTAGAAGAAATCAAACTTACTCAAGGCCTCCGAGATGAATAGATCAATAATTGAGGAACCAATTTTTTTTCATTTTTTTTTTGTTTTCTTTTTGGACACCCTCCTATACAGAATACTTTGAGTTATCAGAATATCAACATTTTCCTTTTTTAACATCATCTTTTCAACTTCTTCATTTTGCTAGGTGAACCTAGTCCCTCTTCACACTTAAAAATATCTTCATCAGAAAATTCTCCAGTAAGAACAAAGGGTTTAACCATTTGAAGTGTTTTTGAGAGAGGAGAAAAGAGGGTTTTAAAAATTTCTGATTTTGGAAGGGGATTTGAAAAGAAATATGGAGTATAAATGAAGTGAAAGGGTGTATTATGTGAAAGAATGTGTCATTTTGGTATTCAAGATGGGACAACAATCAGATACATGAAAGACAGACATGTGGCAATTGTAATAGTTCATATTCATAATTCAAACTGCAATGTTAAGAGGGCTAACCTTTGATAACGGACAGGGTCCCTCTCTGTAGTTTGAATGTGATTGCCTAGATCTGTCCTGACCTACCCTTTCCTTCAGCCTTTTGCCATGTGTGTATATCTACAAAAGGTATGAGACTGAATTTGCTAAAATATACATAACTGAAAAGCAAGAATACCTACTCCCTTCGCATAGTCATGAGAGAGTTGATTGCTTCAGGCAGGATCCATTCAAGAAGATTTTAGCATTCCCAAATCAGTTTGATTATCTCAACCAGTTCTTCAAGAGCTTCAAGATGCTTCTTAATCCACAAGAATTGAGCACATCAACATGCACTTGCTACATTTTCTACCTCAGTTGTTGAAAGAGAAACTGAATCTTGCCTTTTAGTTCCTCATAAGTAAGAGATAAACCTATAACATAAGCCACTCCTAAGGCACTCTTTCCATCAACTTGATACCCAACATAAACAGTATCACATGTTCCTCCAAATTAAAAGTCTCCTAATGGACATAATAGAACCAGGTCCCTGTTTTTTTCAAGTGTCTCCGGATTCTTTTAGCAGCCCTCAAATGTGATTCCTTTGTACAAGAATGGAGTCTCTGAACCAGGTTCATCAACATCCAGCTTTAAGTTAGTGCCCAAGAGAGTATGAATTGTCTAGGCACCTATAACATGAAACTTTTTCAATAGCTTATCTGAACTGGTACAAGGTCCTTGTCTTTGATCAAACATCAATTGCCCTGAACGTTGTGCTATCTTCTTCCCTGTAGCTAAGTCACTATGAGTACATGCATGTTCTTGACAAGGTGGTTCTTTCTTAGGCCTTAGGTGAAGATGTCAGCCACTTAATCTTCCATTTTGCAAAACTTCATGATGACATTACCCCTTTTTAACATTGTCTTGACTTCAAGTAGCTCATTGATGTACTTTTCTGGACAACCAAGGGTACTTTTAGAGGTTTTATGAATCTGTAGCTCTAAGAAGAAATCTCCCATCGTGCTCATTTAGAACTCACTAGCCATGAATGCGGTAAACTCTCTTTTGAAGCCATTGTTGAAGAGGAATTTGGACAATCTATCAGCTTGTTGGGAATCGAGTGTCATGCTTTGCTTCTTTCAAACTGAGCTTGATCAACTTCTTCATTCTCACCTTTAGAATTCACATTATCAGTTTGCACTGCATCATCTTTGTTCAGCACTGTCTACAGGACCGGGTCCCTCATCAGGTTCATAATCTGCATCAGCTTTCTTGAGATTGATGGATTCATGAAGAGGATGTTCTTTAGCAAGCTCACTATTTAGACCGTCTCTCTGAATCTAAAACAACCCTTCCATCTAAGAATCTTCTTTCTTTTGCAATTTCTTAATTCTTCCAAACTCATCAAAAATCACATGACCACCATTTTATGCACCTAATAAGCCTTGTTGGAGGAAGAGTATACCACAACTATTCTTTCATCAATATTGAGATCAAACTTCTCAATATCATCTTTTTGGTGACAGAACATATAGTATTCACCACTTCATCCGAAAGTTCTTTGGAAGATTAGAAGCCTACTTATTCCACTTGAAGGATGGTCTAATTTGCTTCTCTTTAACACCAGCTTCATAACCTTTGTCATCTGCAAACTTTATTTTGTGCATACTGGGGACCAGGTCCCTTGACACAAGTTTGTTAAGAAGAGGAACCCTCATATGGCCGAGTCTCCTGAGATTGATCAGTATTCTCACTTTGACCACAGAGGAGAGTGAGACTGTTACTACAAGTAGTGTTTAGATCGGCAATATACATGTTCTTGCATCTCATTTCTGTCAAGATCATGACCCGAGAGAGAAAGTTTATGACAACCTATTTTTCTGATAAGAACTGAACATTTCGTTCATAAAAAATCTATGGAACACTTAAAGGATTGTACTTCAACCATTGACATAGTACACATTCTTAATGGTGTGTTCTACAGACTTCCCAATCGCACATATACCAAGAGTATACACCCCTTTTTTTTATTGTCAAATGAGACACCTCTACCTTGAAGTGCCTTGAGAGGGAGAGAGAGAGGAAGTTTTCAGTTTTCCCAATCACGTGCTTTGAGCATCCGCTATTCATGAACCAACACTGACTGTTACTACTTCCTCTCACTTGCATACCGTATCACTTGTTAACCTTGGGAACCCACTTGAGATGGAGTTCCCAAAAACTATCAAGAGGCTTAATGAGAAGCCTTACAGTCCATGGAGGCAAGGTGTTTTTACTAAAACGATACCTGGGACCAGATTCAAGAAACCTTGTTTGGTTTTCTTTGGTCTTTCTTATGGATTCACAATTTCTCTTCAGGTGACCATTTCTCCCCCAATGAGTACATAACAGATTATCAGATACTGGTACATATTTTCTATGAGGGTTGTATGGAGGTACTATCTTTCTGCACCCTAAACCCTTACCACTATTGAATTTCTGATTTGCCAAGTTAGAAAGAATATTTGAAGAGTCAGTCTATTTCAAAGATTGATTTAGCTCTTCTTTAACTTGACTTAACTCCCTTACTAGCTATGAGTTTCTTCAAGGACGACAACTAGTTTGGACTCAGAAATTTTTAGGCTTTCCTCTATATCAAGCTCAAAGCTACTAAGTTTTCTTTTTTCATTCTCAGAGGTTTCTGGTTTTTCCTTATGTTGACAAACCTCAATCTCCATAATACTCAATCTAACATTCATTTCAGGCATCTAAGATATAATGGCTAATTTTTCATCTTGACAAAGATCTAGATTTTCACTTAAGACCATTTTTTCATTCATTAATTCATCAACAAAGTTGATTAGCACAATGGCAAGTATTCTCAAACTTTTAATGGGCAGGGTGTCTATGTCACCCTTAAGGTCAAGAAGTGTTACCTCGTTCTTGTCGTCTTCATCGTCAATCTTTGCTGTCAATGAGAAGATGGAGTTGAATATGTCCTCATCATCCTTGACTGCCATTATAAAGACATCTTCATGGGGTTCTCCCTCTTCAGAATCACTAGAGGCGTTTCCCCATACTGCAAAGGCCTTCTTCACCACATGATTAGCATTAACCTTTCTCTTAGCATGGTCAGGGACCTGGTCCCTTTGCCTTTCTTTGAAGTCTTAAAATTCATGCTTATGACTCTAACAGTCTCTCATAAAGTTGTCTGGCTTTCCACACTTATGACAGAGGTCGTTTGCATTTTCTATTCTATTGGAGTTTCCTTCTTCTTGAAACCCTTCATGTTTTTTGACTATTTTTTGAAACTTTTAGTCAAATAACTCATCTCTTCTTCGTCTTTAGAAGCATCATTTTGAGATATCTTTAGTGCTACTGACTTCTCTTTCTTTCTGCTTGTTTCATTATACTTTCTTCTACACTTGGGAACCTCCTAAGTTAGATCTCTTTCCTTCATGTTCTTGGAAGGAATGTAAGGACCATCAAGAACCACATCCCACAACTCGCTGTCTTTCGCCATGATATATTCGTGCATTCTGGTCTTCCACCACCAATAGTTCTTGCCGTTGAAACGAAGAGGACATGTGGTAGATTTACCTTCTTCTAGACTTGGTGAGACCGCTATTCCTTCATGATATATTCTCTTGGTGTTAACCAAATAGAGAATCCAACGCTCTGATATCAATTGTTGGAATGTATGCGTCCACCAGTGATCACGGGACCAGGTCCTTCAATAGAATAACAGTGCAGAAGTAAAAGTCCAAAAAATAAATAGCACAATGTAAAACAAGCACAAGAATTTTACGTGGAAACTCCCTTGCTCAAAGGAGTTTAAAACCATGACCTGTCCTCACAGGCTTTTCAATCCAAACTCTATTTCACTCAAATGGAGCAACAATTCAGATTACAACTTCTTGCAACATAGGAATTTACCTCTAAACCCCTTCCCCCTCAATGTAACAAACCCTACTACAAAGAAAGAAACTAAGCAGATACCACACTACCCACTAAGCTACCTAACTCTAGATAATTTAGACTTCAACTAAGCAGATACAACACTGCCCACTAAATCAGTTACCCTTAACTGACTTAGACTTTTAGATGAACAGAACAAAAATCTATTTCCTTTATAACATATGAATAGATTTACAATTTAAGCACATAAGATACACAACTCTAAATACAACAAGACGCTTTAGCACTCCATCTGGCCCCTTGTTGATATGACCAATGTTCTTTCTTGAAGATGATCTTCTCTTTTCAAGCTTATGAATTTTCAGAGAAAATTCAAGTTTAGTTTGCCAAATCTTGAGTTTATGTTTTGTTGGAAGAGACTATATCAAAATGAACATAAACTCCTTGGGACCGCCCATTGGCTGAGAGCCTGCCTCTCTGGAAGGACGTGCACCTACCACATCAGAAGAGGCAGCTTTTCTGACAGCTGTCTTGTTGTCCTTTCACATACGCAGTCTTGCAAGGACCAGGTCCCTTGCAAACTTTTCTTAGTAAGTTCTTGAGAAGACGTGCTGGATCTCTCTTCTTTTGAATGAATGAATTAATTTGTTATTTGTCATGTTGACTAAGTCAACCATAAAGAGTTATTGACCGTTGGATAAACAACTTCGTCCATTCTGATTGGTGTAGTACGCTGACGCCTCACCAACTTCTGAATGATAGCTTTACAGATGTACCCCATTATAGATATGAACGAGAGAACTCAACCAGGGACCAGGTCCCTGCATTTGTGAGACATTGAAACAGATAGTCTCATCCGCTCTTCCTATTGGTGCAGTACACTGGGTTTTTCACCTATCACCTGACATGACAACTTTACAGCTATACCCCATTTGAATCTGGACGAGAGCACTCTGCCAGGGACCAGGTCCCTGCATTTTTGAGGATCATTTAAACACCTAGAATATAACACTGCATCATTTATAATTAGCATTTTATATATACGAATTAATAAATCTAAATCTAAAAACTAAATCGCTAAAATAAATCAAGTTTACCCGTTTGTATATAATCTTCATATTGAATGGAATGTGTATACCTTGTTACATATTATTTCACACGATAAATTCAAAAAACAAATCATTTATTATATATAAAATGAGTGTAATTTAATTTTTATAATTAACTTTAAACTAATATTATTGAAATCAATTTATATACCAATTTTACACATTAAATAACAAGATTATTGAAATAAATTTATATACCAATTTTATACATTAAATAACGATATTTTTTGTACCTCAATGGATGTAGTTTTTATTGATGTCAATTTTGATATTAGATTAACTTCAATTTAGATGACAGGTTCTGTATAAAATGATCATTTTGTGTATGTTATTGATATTAAAGCTTGTACGAAAAAAAATATCTTATTAAATAATTTCGTTTACTATGAAAACGGTATACAATTAGGTATCGTATGAAAATAATACTTACTAAATTTGCTAACTTGGTGAACTAATTAAGTATCGTGCTCTTTACTGGCGGTTGTGAATCTTGTTAATATATATTTTTAAAATAAATAAATAATATAGAATTATTAGAGAAGAGGATATGGGATGCTAGGTACTTCTCGGTTAGGAGCAATATGTCCTTCCCAACTAGAGTTTGTTGTTTTGTTTCTTTTCTTTGAGCTGTACATTTTTTCATTTGGTAAATAAAATCTTTTAGTTACCAAAAAAAATATATATATATAGAATTCAATTTTTATTTGATATTTTGAATCAATTTTAGAACAGTTTGTATAGACATTTTATTCACTAAATAATTTTTTTGTATTCTACCCGATAATTATGAATTTCAGCTTATAGTTTACATACCAATAAAATATTAGGCAAATTGTATGAAATAGCAAATTATTAATTCATATTAAATGTTATAGCCATAGTTTATTTTAATTGTAATTCGCAACAAACATCCCCTTTTTTTGCCATCTGATTCGGTATACAATTAGCCATTTTCGATATACAATTAACCATTTTATACATTTCGGTATAAAATGTATAAAATGCGTTTGTGTTTGTATAAAGCGAGAGAAAAATGTATATACAAATATAAATACATATATTTTTGTCCTATACAGTTATAATTATACAAATACAGATCTTATTATACAAATTAGGGATAAGGGTCTGAAAAATACCCCAACTTTGGTCGAATTTGCTGTTGCGATACTAAACTTTTATGAGGACCTATTACCTCCCTAGACTATTTAATACTATATTTTTTACCCCTAAACCATTTAATAGTGTATTTTAAAGGTATATATGTGCCCACGTGAACACATTACTATTTATAATTTTACATTATTTTTTATGTCCACGTGGGCAAATGTATATGTTTAAAATACGGTATTAAATAGTCTAGGGAGGTAATAGGTCCTCCTGAAAATTTAGTATCGCAACAGCAAATTCGACCAAAGTTGGGGTATTTTTCAGACCCTTACTACTACAAATTACAATGTATAAATGAATTTATATAAAACTGAACAATTTGTATAAAATTGGATGTTTATAGCGAATTATACAAATCAAAAGTTTCATAACAAATATAAAATTTGCTATGGAGCGCAATTATGCAAACTATAGCTATAACATACAAATATGATTTTTATGTTTGCTATATGTGGAAGTTGCTCAATAATTAATCCATTTCCCGAAGCCATCTTAACTTCCTATTTATTTATTTATAAAATATATGACCCTGCTGGAGTTGTTCCGTTGATAACGTGATTTGTTTTCTTTTTTTATTCTGATAAAAGTCATTTTTTTATTTCCACGTTTTGTAAAGAGTTAAAAAATATTTCCAAACCTTAAATATTAATATCCACGATCGGTGGAATTTTTTTGATATTTGAGTTTTCTCTTCTCTAAGCTTTTCACTTCAATCGCTCAAAATAATTATTATACCCATTTGTTTCTAATAATTATTCTATAAAAAAAATTAGAATCACTCAATACATTAGAAAAAAGTTGTTTTTTCATCTCAACTTATATGATGATGTTCGAATTTAACAATTAAATGAATTAATTTTTTTTTTGTATAACTGCTAAATATTTTGAACTATTATGTTGTTATATAACTTATATTATAGTATGCTTTTTATATAATTTTTCCATATATAGATTTTATTTTCGAAATTAAAAAATTCAATTCAATTTTACGGTCAAAATTAAAAATCTTAAATCCCAAAAGGTGAAGTCCTATTATAACGTGCTTCCCATCAGAAGTTTAGAAATAAATTTCTTCAATTATAATTATTCTTCTTCTAAATGTTAATCACCCGAGAACTAAAATTAATTATATAGTTTCAAGACATGTATAAAATAAAAAATCAATGTCCTTAAACATCAAACTTATTCATAGTAAGAATAATATATTAGTTCTTGTGAATTTAATTAATTATATTTCAAAATAATCAAGCAAAATGAAATAATTTATATTAATCATTAACTCATTCTTAGTATTTATCTTTCCGATTTTACACTATACAAACTATATTAATACAATATTCACCCCTATCAGAATATAGTCACCGCGCACCACATTCAAACAATTTTGGTCAATATGTCAAAATTTCCTTTAAAAATATTTTTGATGGATTGCTAAATTGCATGTTGTGTTGACACTAATTAATGTTTATAGTTGAAAATTTAATAAATAATGCATATTACATAACACCAATATACTAATTGTTAGGATCAACAATTCGGATAGTGCATAATTTATCCTAACAATGTTGTGATGACAATAACAAAGATAATAGTAAGTTGATAACAACAAAAGTCAAGGAAATAAAGAAAACACAAATTTAAAGTGCTTTGTCAGTATGACCTAGTCCACAGGCACATATGAACAATATCACTACATCAACAAGAGTAGAAAATTAAAACAAATACTTTATGTGACAATTCAAAAGCCAAGGTGATGATGACACACACCTTGAAACCCCAAAATAGTGTGTAAGCCGAAAGAATATTTTGGGAAGTCGGGCCATAATCAGTAAGAAATAACAAAGAAATTCCTAAAATCTGGTAGCATAAATAAAGAGCATCTAATACATTTATAGGTTCTAAAATATATCTCAAGTCTTCGAAAATAAATTAAAGACTGTAAAAGATAGATGGAGACCAATGGCGATTCGAAAAGTAGGATCTCACCACAACTCCGAAAGAGAAGAAACCGTTAGATTCAATTAGCCACTACGAGGATCACTTTGACTAGGATCTACATCAAAAGGGACAATAGAAGTAGGGGTGAGTACAATCCACAAGTACGGTTAGACCGACTGAGTATAAGCAATTAAACAGACTTAAGAAATAAACTATGAAACGCTTCCACTTGCACGTCAAAAAGTCTCATCCCAATATCAGTGTCACCAGTTTATATAATAATAGCGTGAATAAAGTAAACACGAAAAGATACAAATAATCAAGGGACACAACGTAACAAAGCTGGCCAAATGTAATGTAATGAATGATGAAATGATGTGGTGGAACGCAAGGTCATCGCACAATCTGTCGTATACACCTTGTCGAGCATTTAGCTTCTAGACAAAGGCACATAGGGGACTCATAGTCCATATACCAATCTCATAATCTTAATGTCTCATCAACTTGCCACTTAGCTCGTGGTCAAGGATATAAGTAATGTTACATTTTCTTTCTAAAAAAGATAGTATTTCTCCACTTTCTCATATTTCCATCAACAATGATATGCTGCATGAGGATCAATGCATCACAACACACAGTGGCGGATCTATAAAGGGCAGTGGGGGTGCCACGCCACCCCTGAACTTCGACGGAAACTCTATATATACATAGGTATATATATATATAATATTTATATAAATATAAAGTGTGCCACCCAGTGAACAAAATTGGCTTGTGGTGCCACGGTGGGAGGGCAACTTTAGATGGCTAATGTTGCGGGCGAAGCCCATTTTTACCTATTTTTTTTAGAAATTTGCTGCAGACATTTTTTAAGAAAAAAAAAAGGCTCCAAGCATGTTTTTTCAAGGAAAAAAGCTGGCACATTAATTGATAAGTCTATTTGGCACCCACGGACTCTAAATCCTGGATCCACCACTGACAATACATACTATCTTTTCGGGTGAAAATACTACCCAAGCTCTAAAACACACTTCCTCATAAGGATCTCAACTGAAACAAGGTTTACAGAATGGAGTACATCCGCTTTTAGATTAAACGCACAATTCATATGAATAAGAGTGCATTCTTTCGAATCTCAACACTTAAGCTCACTCACGGGCTTTTCTCAAGCCCATCTGCTATCTCATGACTTTCTGAAGACTTTTGCTTAGAGTAACTTATCGATAAGGATCAAGTCTTTGCTTTTCAACCACTTTGAGTATGATAAGTAGTAAATGGATTAGAGAAACACACGAGTTTGAATAAGTTCCTTATGATACAGTTCTATTGCACGATTTAGAGTATAAAAGACTGAAAACTTTTCTTAAATGTATGTAGTCTCCCAATTATAGAAGTGGGGCCCTCACAACGATAAATAAGATCCTATTGACATGGCTTTATAGACACCCTATGAAAGTTGAAGTTTGTGCTCTGATACCAAGTTTGTCATGCCCTGAGCCTACACCTTAGATGTGGCTAACACTTGAGAACCATTGCTGGTCCCCAAGCTCCAAGCTAACCCTTGGCCTGATTGACTACTTAGCGGAAGACTTACTCAAGCAATAAAAGGCTTAAAACAGAATTTTATGAACAATTAAACTCAAAGTGTATACTCAACTCAAACTGTCCGTAAAATACTCAATAACATAAGTATAATATTTTGCAAAAACATTTCCAAGAAAAAGTAAATATTGAAAGACTCATCAACTCTATCTATCTATGAAGCCTCTATTACTCAAGATTGATATCGGGACAAGACCCTGACATCTCAAAACCCTGAATAGAAAATAAATGTGAAGTCCCCCGGAATGCAAGGAGGCTCACCCAAGCTATCTGAAGTTCAAAGTGATCTCAACGAAACGTTTGTTGATGACCCTGAACACCTGTATCTTCAACATAATAAGATGCAGGTTGAATGACATCAGTATATTGAATGTACGAGTATGTAAGGAAAACTGAATGCATAAATAACTGAACTGATAAGATTGGAAGAATACTCACATCAACTCAACTTCAATAAAAAAGCAATAATAAGAGATGCAATGTTTAAAACTTCATAAATAGAAGATATTAACTCAAGGATGTATATAAAATACAATAAATTACTCTTTACTCTTATTTGGGAGATTATCTAACCGACAACGATTAATATGAGCTATGTGATGATACAACATCTTGCCCGCACTGCCAGAACTATCCTATACCTTGTTGGGGTATAGAACACTTCAACTAAGTGAATCCACAAAAGCTCTGCTCGAAAGCAATACAAAATCATCGATCATTTACCCATATTGGCTACATAGTTTATGAGGAATGTGAGTTGTCTGAACTCATCCCCATATCAGTGCGTAATACTACTCTCAATAAATATATACTCGTGTTCAAATGTATAAAACATACTCTTTCTCAATTTGAGGTAATTGCTCAAAATATCCTTTAAAAGAGGTAACTACTCCGAAATAACTCTAAACTTATTACTCCTTTAGAAATCAAAATTTCTCTTTTCTTAATGTAAAAATGATAAATTTGGGGATCAATAGCTCTCTAAACTTTACTCAAAATGTCTCGTTTTCCTCAAACCTCCTTTTTACTTTCTTAGAAAATCAATTTAAGATAATTGTTCGGTTAAAAAGATCCTCAACAATAACTTAATGAATACTTAAATAATAGGGTTCATGCTGAAATATAGATATGAACAAATAAACTCAATAAAAGCTCTTGAACTTTTCTCTTAAACTCACTTTAGTTTTGAACGTGCATTAAGACATGTGATTAGGATATGCCGGAATTTTCAAAGGTAAATGAAGCCTGTAGAAGCTAATACAGAGAAGGAAAATGTGGCCACTACTTAAAGGAACACGTGCTAGATGAAACAAGGAAAGATTGACCCAGAAATGCGTGGTGTCTTGCGCAGTGGCACCGAACTTCGTGGTCGCTTTGGCCCATCACGGAGCGTCGCCTGTGCCTAAACTTCAAAAGTCAGGTCTTGGCGCACTGTTGGCATGTCGCCCCTAGGCTTGAACTTCAGAAGTCAGGCCTTGGCGGTATCATGGTGCGAAGCCCCATGTCTTTTCCCAGCACCCCGACAAATTTTCAAGGTTAAATTAGGACCCCAACTTAGTTTAGAATTGGAAAATTTCTTCTAAACTCTTATTGATTCTCAACCCAACACAAATAACATGAGAAATTTCATACAATTCCTTTGGAAACATAACTTTATCAAATCAATAGGGTTCATGTGATACTTAGCATGAATAACACAATAATATTCACAAAAAAAGAATAAAAAAGCCTCAATTGTTAAAGAACCAAACTCAATCAAGAACTACGAATGGATCCTTTAGATGCAACAATTTCTTGAGTAAATTGAGATGTAGGGTGTGAGGAAGAAAGAGTCCACCACTGTGAGAAGCCTTACATACCTTGAAAGAACAAAGGTTCTTGGCAAAATCGATGGAAGCTTGAAGAACGCTTGAACCCTAGTTTTCTTTCTCCTCTTGAAACCTTGCTCTAATTCCTCTAAATGTTAAAGAACATCAAAAATTGTTTTTAACTCTGCCTAGACCTTTAATTAGGTGAATAAAAATGTGTCTAGGCTTAGTCAGGATGGGAAAAGACCAAATTACCCCTCTAAAAATGATTGAGGTGTCTTAAAAGAGAGGTTTCACTAAAACAAGCATATCTTTTTACTCCGAGCTCGAAATTAAGCAAACTTGGTGGCATTGGAAAGAGGACTCAAAGACCTTTAATTTGATAGGTCAAGGGAAACCTAATTTTTAATGTGCTAAGAGATATGATCATTTGAAGTTGACCCTAGAAAAATCTCATATTGAAACTCAATCGGTATGAAAGCTTTCAACTCAACTTTATGCTAGGGGATACTAATGACCTTAATTCATATATAGAATCATTCCCCACTTAAGAATTGACCTTAACACCTACGAAAATTTAGAATCACTTGGTACAATCTTATTCACAAATGAAGAATGATTCGAGCCTTAACTTAGAAATTTTCGGGGTGTTACACAATAACTCTTTGAGCTTTTGAAAGCTCATCTCACACTTATTAGTCCACAGAACTATTGCAGTCTTCTGAGTCAACTTAGTCAATGGGGCTGCGAAGGAAGAGAAGCTCTGAAAAAATCGATGATAATTGACCGCTAACCCGATAAAACTCTAAATATCAATAGGGGAAGTAGGTCTCTCCCAATCACAAACTGTCGCAACATTGACCGAATCAACCATAATATACTCTGTGCACCAACACCACCTGATGATTCAAGCAAGTGCTTGTTCCCCATCTCAATGTTGGCTGAAACAATGCCACTCACAAGAACAAGTAACAATATGACTACTCCAACAAAAGAGGCTATTCAAATTGTTATGTTCCAGTGTTTTTCTATTCAATTTATGTGAAGAAATTGGCAATTGCTGGAAAAAATAGATGAATCTATATACTCTTTTTTATGGTTGGATTCTCATATTGCAGTGTCTAGTATATGTATTGAAGCTGGACTAATCCAGATGAATCTATATACTTCTATAAACTTTCAATTAGAACTTGTATTCAATTGAAACAAATTTCTCGAAACATTCAAAAATATAGAATTTAAATGACAACAATTACAAAACCGAAGTAGGAAAAGGAAAAATAAATAAATAAATAAAGAATTACAAATTTTGATATCATGCCTTCTAACTCATAATATGAGAACCCTTTGGGTTATATATGTTGAGCTGGAGAAGGACTTAACTGAAACATGCATGTTGAACATCAAAAATGGAAATTTAATAATATGGAGGTGGTGATGAAGAAGGTGATGGCTTCTTGTAGTAGTTATTCTTTGACAAAGATTGCACCTTGTATTCTTCTTTAGGCACTGAGGGCACCTTTGGAACAAATGACACCTTTTTGTAGTTATCTTCCGAAACTGATGGCTTCTTGTAATAGTCATCTTTTTTGCAAAGAAGGCACCTTGTATTCTTCTTTAGTCACTGAGGGCACCTTTGAAACAAATGGCACCGTTTTGTAGTTATCTTCTGGAACTGATGGCTTTTTGTGGTAATCATTCTTTGGCAAAGAAGACACTTTGTATTCTTCTTTAGGGACCGAGGGCACCTTTAAAACATAAGACACCTTTTTGTAGCTATCTTCTAAAACTGATAGGTTCTTAAAGTGGTCAAATTTTGGCAAAAATGACTCCTTATATTCTGGTTTAGCCATCGAGGGTACCTCTGGAACATATGATGTCTTCTTGTAGTTGTCTTCTGGAACTGACTACTACTTATAGTAGTCATTCTTTAGCAAAGATGGTACTTGTATTCCAGTTTAGGCTCTGTGGGTACCTTTGGGACATATGACACCTTCTTGTAGTTATCTTTTGGAGCTAATGGCTTCTTGAAGTAGTCAAATTTTGGAAAAAATGACTCCTTATATTCAGGTTTAGTCATCGAGGGTACCTCTGGAACATATGCCACCTTCTTGTAGTTGTCTTCTGGAACTGATGGCGTCTTATAGTAGTCATTCTCTGGCAAAGGTGGTACCTTGTATTCCGGTTTAGGCTCTGTGGGTACCTCTGGAACATATGACACCATCTATCTTCTGAAACTAACGGCTTCTTGAAGTAGTCAAATTTCGGAAAAAAATGACTTCCTATATTCTGGTTTAGCCATCGAGGGTACCTCTGGAACATATGACGCTTTCTTGTAGTTATCTTCTAGAAACTGATGACATCTTGTAGTCAAATTTTGGAAAAAAATAACTCCTTATATTCTGGTTTAGCCATCGAGTACCTCTGGAACATATGATTCCTTCTTGTAGTTATCTTCTGAAAATGATGGCTTCTTGTAGTAGTCAGTCTTTGGCGAGAATGATTCATGTTTGGGAACAAAGGGTACTTTCTTATAATTATCTTCTAAAAGTGATGGCTTCTTGTAGTAATCATTCTTTGGCAAAAATGATGACTTATATTCATTTTTTGACTCTGAGGATACCTTGAAGTCTTCACTTTTGACTACTGTGGTTGGTACTTCATTGTATGTTGAATCTGATGATTCATAAGAATAACGTGAATAGGCTACAGTGCATGTGGAAATCAAGAAAAATGCCAAAGCACAAGCAAATTGAAGCCATTGCTTCTTCATTTGGCTTACCATTGAGAAGAATTGAATTCTAAGGCTAGATATTTGTTTCTTTTCTTTTTTTCTTGTGTGTTTTAGAATGGATGAATTAGGAGTGCATATAACATAACTAAGATGTTGATTCGATGATTTGGATGCTCTCAAAATTAAATAATCCAAAAATATCAAAGATTTTGCCATTTTTTGGTTAATGCTGTTCCACTAAGGTTTTGAGATAATGGGAAGCATGAACAATTCATACGCACTTGCTTGACTCACCTATTTTTAAAATTTTGATCCAATTTTTTATTGACTATCAAGAAAGTTGTTCTTGGTTATTTTTGTTGGTATATTGAAAATTTGATTAAATTAGTTTTTAAAAGTTTCGATATGTGTAGGCCTAACAAATATTGAATTGTAAGTTGTAAATATTATGTAAGAGATGTAGTTACGTTTGAGGTTGAAGTAGACACGGACAGCAAGGGTATTTTCATTAAAAAAATTACTTTTTTTTTGTTCTACTTCAATTTAGTTAGTGTATAATTTTTTTGAAATTGTTGGATCCTCTATAGCTATGACGTTTAGTTTTAAATTTATATTCTTTAAATATAGTTTTATTATTTTAAATGCCGCTTTGACTGTAAATTCAATGTTCAATGAAGAAAATACTTTAATTATGGACATCTTAATGGGTCTCTTCACATTAAACTGGCATAAAAAAATGGGTAACTTACATAAATCTCACCAGTTTAGGAGCTAATTACTTAGATATACTCTAGTTTGCAATATTACTATCTTACCAAATTTTGGTGCCTCCAGATACGTCCAGAATGTATCTTAGATACATGGGGTAAAAATTAGGTATAATTTTTTCTAGCTAGATACATTGTATCCAAGTTGATTCGCATTTATATATCTAGCATATATAACAGATCTCACTTGCCTCTCTCACCTCTCTCTCATCTCGCTAGCGACTTTCCTATGTATCTGGTATTCCGGATACATGTGAATCACATAAGATACATTCATATACATGTATCTAGTCTGATTCACATATATATATATATATATTTGTTATACATACGAATCTCGCTTGCCTCCCTCCTCTATTTCGCTCGTCTCTCTACCTATTTTTGTGTATCTGGTAACAAAAATATATATATCTAAGTGTATTTTCTTCAATATATGGTAGGAAATTCTTTATAGTAAGATGCATAATATTTTGAAAAGTATAGGTAATAATAGTATATATGGTAGTAAAGTATGTCTAACTATGTAGTTTTTCCAAAAAAAGGAATGAAATGATTTACTACCACACAAAAATTTATATTATTATAATTTATTTTAGAGCAAAAAATTATCATTTAATTAATACTAATTAAAAACTATCAGTATTAATAATATTTGTTAGATATTATTTATTTTACATCTCGATACTTTTTAATTATTTTTTAAAAATTATACCGAGATTACTTAATGAGAGGGATGCATTTTTTAAAAATTATCAAAATGGTCCTTTATGTATGATGGTTGCTTTATGTTGATCCTTAATATATTCCACATGATCTATATGGTCCTTAATGTATTATAAAAGAGGGTCATTTTGATTCTTTGCCCTAAAAACAAACTGAAAACATAAAAAATGTTAAACTTAACTGTGGTCCCACAATTAGTGGCCCCTTCTTCCTCCATCTCTGTTGCGCATTTCTTCTCCTTCCGTCTTTTTTTTTTTCCATTTCTTATACAATTTCTGCTGCCAAAATCTTCTATGCACACAAAAGTTTCTTCAAAATTCAAAAGAATATTTGTAATTTTTGTTTTCTACCTCTGTCTGTTCAATATTTATCCTTTAATTTTAAAAATAGAATAAAAAAAACGACTTGAAAAAACTAGTAGTTTTGAAAAGGATCATACGAAAAGAAAGTTATATCCTCCCCATAAATGCTTACTTAGTTTACATTTGTTTTAATGATTTTGATTTTCTTATTCTTCTTTATGTATGATAATGGAAGCTTCTGAAAATTTTGTTTCGATGGAGATGAGAAACGGGTGTAGTGTGTATTATTTTTCTTATAAGGATAAAGAGCATGACCTCAAATGGCAAAAGAAGAAGTTGAGGAGAAGGGTCTGTGGTGGTGATGGTGAAAGAAAGCAAATCTGTTAAATCTAACAGATTTTTTTTTTAGTTTTTCTTTTTTTGGTTAGTTTTAGGGTTAAAGGATTAAAATGATTATCCTTTCATATACATTAAAGACCATATAGATCATGTGGAATATATTAAGGATCAACATAAAGCAACCCTCACAGATGAAGGACCATTTTGATCATTTTCTCTAACAAACTCACTGCATGTGTATTGTACTTTCTTTGCCATGTAGCGAAAATTGTTTAATAGGTACTTATTTTGAACAATAAAAGTGTTCAATAAGAACAAGTCTTAAATAAGGTATCAAAATAAAATATGCGGACAACTTTAAGAGACTCTGTATGACTTAAGCCTTTACAAAATATATTTGTAAACAAATATGGAGCCCGTGTACAACTTTGATATTTCATAAGTAGTATCTATCTATTTATATATATATATATATATATATATATATATGAAAAAAATTACATAAATACACAACTTAAGATATTATAATTCCTAAAATTTTCTACCATTTAAAAAAGATTACAAAATTCCCCTCTCAGATACATATCTATCCCTTTTCACATACATTAATATCCCCTCTCATATACATTCATCCCCTCTCGAATACATCCATTCACTCTCGGATACATCCCTCTCATTAAGTAATGTATCAGACATCCAATAAATGTATCCGAGAGCAATGAAACATCCGAAATTTTATAATTAAGAAAACTTTCAAAACACGATGTAACTAACACCCAAATATATGAGATTTTTATACTTTATACTCCCACTGTCCCTAATTACTTGTCCACTTTTGAATTGACACACCTATTAAGAAATCAATAATTGACATAGTGGATTTATCATTTTATCTCTATTAATTATAAAGTGGATGAATTAAGAACTTAATATTTTCAAGAAGTTCTACCTTTTTCAAAATAATTAATTGAGGATATAATAGGTAAAAAAAAAAAGTGTTCTTTCTTGATTTATCAAAATGAACAAGTTATTAAGAACAACTAAAAAAAATGTGGACAAGTAATTAGAGACGGATGGAGTACTATTTATATTGAAACTTTTACCTCAAATAACGTGTATGGATTTATTGCTCAATATTAATTGGACCTTGTGTTTTGGGATTTGTTAGGAATAAGAATATATACATGCAAATATGGCACATGTATGAGGAACGTTTAGTTTGATTAAAATTGCTCCCTCCGTTCATTTTACTTTTTCAATGCACTATAAATAGTTGTCCAATTTTATTTTTTTAGTTTGAAAATTTTAAAAATAATCTATCATTTTGTGTCTATTTTATTCCTATACATTAATGAATAGTTGAATACTATTAATTTTTTAATATTTAGGTAACTTGTAATTAATAGAAATAATATAACAATAGTAACTTCTTTTTTTGTTTCTTAAAAATGTGTAAGTCAAACGAATCTATAAAATATATTAAAATGAGGAAAATGACTTCTCTGATGAAAGTATCAAAAAAACAAGTTTATTAGCAGTTGTCTCCTTCCCACCCCTTAGGCCATCCCACCAACCTCAAAGTACCCTCACTCTCTAACAACCATTTTGCCGATATATAGTATTTGCTAGATTATATATAAAATGCTCTTGGGATAATGTTCTTTTTTTATACCTAAAAAACATTAAATACTTATTTTCCAATGAAATATTTTCATCAAAAATATTTTCCTTTCATATGTACCAAGGACACCCTAATCTTAAGGGTTAATTACTCTAACCACCCTTACAATATGACTAGTACTGTATTAAAATAAAATCAACATAACATTAAATATTAATTTCATAATTTTTGTAGAAGATAATCAATCTTATTAATTAGACATTTAAATTAATGACATCTTTAATTTCAATACAACTAGACTTGATTCTCTGAGCTGTTAAATGGCAAAATCAACATATCATTAAATATTAGTTTCTTAACTACTTTAAAGGTCTTGATATATCATGCAATATTCTCCACAAGCTGCAAACACTTCTAATTGAATAAATGAATTGGCAAATGATATATCAAAAGTCAAGTGGATCTCTTGCAAATTAGGTGAACATATTTAAAGTTGGAGTGCTATTTACTTCTAACGGATGAGGTCAAGTTTGAGTGTTTGTTTATGTATTATGCTTTATATTATTATATTAGTTTTTGGGAATGTAAATTACACGTGTACCCCTAAAGACGGAGCAAGAAATTTCGTCAAGGGTGTTCAAACTTTAAAAGAGTGAATATCTCTTTTAGCGAAGTGGCTACACATTTTTTTTTTTATAGATAAATGGGTGCATCCAAATTTAAAATTAAATTATATATCATCTAACTAAATCATGCGAAGACTTAAATTATAAAACTATCAATGGTATAAATCAAAATTAACAGAGAAAAGTCAAGAAAAATAATTTTAGCTACTAGTTGAATACACTCCCCGCTAGTTCATATTAAGTGAATTGTTGAGACTCTTTTCATAATTTAAAATAAGTGAATTCTTAAATAGTTCAAGAGAATTGTTGAAACTTTTTCTCCATATTTATCCTTTTTCAATGAGATTCTTAAGTATTTTACATTTTCTAAAAGAATAATTTAGAAATAATCAAAACAATAATAGTGGAAAGTGATTTTAAGTTTATCTTTAAATAATGTAATTTCATAGGATGGTTTTAATCTCACAATTTACTTAATATAGATGGAAAATATGAAGAAACAATAAAATCTTAATTCTTAGGTTAATAAATCCATTGAATGAAGTGTAATTAAATGTAAGGCCAGAAATAGAAAGATAGTGGACATCTATTTATGTTTCTTTCCTTCTTTTAAAAAAAAAGAATTTGCTAAAATGCACAACAAGCAGGAATGCAACCAGGGACCTTAGGCACTTAAATGAGCATGCTTACCATAGGACCACATACCTTTGTTGTGAATAAGAGTGTTCATTTATTCATATATCCACATAATAAAAAATATTTTATCTATATACACCATTTAATTTTCCGACGCGTCAGGCTACGCCCCTATGTACCATGTTATTATAAATATTTTAAAATAATAGAAATTAGTCATAGTGGATTTGAAGGGGGAAATGCAAGTTTAAACTGATGAATGGTTAGCTTAGTTGCCCACTTAATTGTCGAGCATATATAAGACGATTAGATACTATTTGAATAAATAAATTTAGTAGTTAAACTGTAATCATATTCAATTTTATTTTTCAACCACATATAGTTTATATGTGAATACAAGTGACGTCAGCTAGCTACAAATACTTTACGGTGTATCTTTAAGAAATTGTAGCCTTCTTTTTTTTTTTTTTTTGGTAAAATGATTATCTGTATATAAGCAAAGTTGAAATCAATTCTCAGTATGCATACAAACTTTTCAGTAAGATTTTCAGCTTGCCGGTAAAGGAAGATCTAGGGTGTGTTTGGTATGAAGGAAAATGTTTTCCTGGAAAACAAGTAGATTTTAGACTTATTTTCTCATGTTCGGTTGATAAGTAGAAAATATTTTCCGAAAAAGATTTTTAGTGTTTGATTTATGAATGAAAAATATTTTTGAGAAATATCTTTTATTTTTACTAGAGTAGAAAATAATTTTTGAAATTGAAAATATTTTTTAAAAACAAACTTAATTTTTTTTGGGGTGGGGGGAGGGGGGCTGGTGGGGGGGTTGAGGGTAGGGGTGGAAAAATAAAAATTTGAAGTTGAAAATATTTTTTTAAAAAACAAACTTAAAATTTTCTTTGGGGGGCTGGTAGGGAGTGGGTGGGGGGTGGAGGGATCGAGGGTAGGAGTGAAAAAATGAAAATTTGAAGTTGAAAATATTTCTTAAAAACAAACTTAAATTTTTTTTTGGGGGGTGGGGGATCGAGGGTAAGGGTGAAAAAAATGAAATTTTGAAGTTAAAAATATTTTTTAAAAACAAACTCAAAATTTTTTTGGGGGGTGTGGGTGGGGGGGGGGATCGGGGTGAAAAAATAAAATTTTAAAGTTGAAAATATTTTTTAAAAACAAACTTAAATTTTATTTTGGGGGGTGTGGGAGGGGGGGTTGGCGGGGGGAGGGTCGAGGGTAGGGGTAAAAACATAAAAAATTGAAGTAGAAAATATTTTTTAAAAACAAACTTAAATTTTTTTTCTGAAGGGGGTCGGGGGTAAAAAAATAAAAAATTGAAATTAGAAATATCTTTTAAAAACAACTTTTAATTTTTTTTTTTTGGGTGGGGGGGAGGGGGTGGTAGGGGTGAGGGTGGGGTAAAAGAATTGAAGTTAAAAACATTTTTAAAATCAAGCTTTAAATTATTGTTTTTTGGGGTGGTGGTGGTTGGGGGGCTGGTTTGAGGGTAGGGACAAAATAAATCGATTTTTTCAACAAAAAAAAATTGTAATTTGAAGTTGGAAGAGAGTTTTGGAAAATGTTTTCCTTAAGTTTTGAGGGAAGTCATTTTCCTTAAATTTGAGGAAAATGAGTTGATTTGGAAAACATTTTCCAAAATATTTAACCGAACCAAACATGAGAATATTGGAAACATTTTTAGAAAAAATATTTTCCTTCATACCAAACACACCCTTAATAGAAAAGGTCCAATGTAGTCAAAGTCATTTTAGTTTCAATTTATTTTTCAAGAAATCGATTAAACGAAGTAAAAAAAAAAATTACTTTATGAATACTTTAAATCGTCTTTTAAGGTCCGACAAGTCTACACCTCAACAAGGCTTGAAGCAAGGTGCATTTGCAGACATTAAAATTTTATTAGTTAAATTCATATTAAATTTTTTATTAAATCTTAAGCTCAAGATATATGTCGATCTAATCAAATTATTGGTTGATAAGGTTACATTAATGTTTAAGTTAAAATTATATGACTTAAATGAATGGTTATTACATTTGGACCAGTTTGTCATGTTGACAAGATGAGAACAACTAATGCTCTTCAAACCCAGATTCCGCTAGAATTACTTGAAGTCTAAAATACCCCAAACCCTAGCCTATGTAAAGGAGTCTTCATAAGATGAAAGAAAAAAAAAAAGTAGAAATACATAACATAAACTTTGTTATCCTTATGCCAAAATGAGTCATTTGACACCAAGCTTGAAAAGAAGAAACCACAGAAATAAATACATATATACTAAATGAATTAAATTAAATTAATTTCCACCACCAGCAGAGGCAGCATCACCAAGCAAATCCCCAAGCAAACCATCAAGCAAACCACCGCCACCGCCACCGCGTGTTAAATCAAGCAAGCGCCTGTTTCCCATTTCTATGTTGGCTGAAACGATGCCACTCACAAGAACAAGTAACAATACCACTACTCCAACAAAACGTGATGACAAACCAGCCATTCTAACTAGGAATATGATTCTTATTCTTCAACAAGAGATAAAACGATTCAATAAATTTCCATTTATTCGTTCAACTATATATAGTGTTTGAGATCCCCTTAAAGGTGTGTGTTAGGATGTGCATGTGAAGTAATTTATTGTTTAAAGGATCGTTCCTTCATCATTTTAGATTATAAGAAATGTTTTGGTTGACATTGCATGTGGCTTTCCAAACTAAGCACACTATCATATAGTATAGGAAACTCAAAAATGTGTAAGAACTTAAAATCGAAGAAATGAGTTGGCAAATGATCTATCGAAAGTCAAATGGATCTCGTGCAAATTAGAGAACACTGTGTAATGATTCTGAAGGTCATTTTTGGAAAAGATTATCGTTTTACCCTTTCTGATAGTAACAACCAAATCTACGAGTCTAAAAATAGAATTTCATTAGTACCATCAGCTCCGAAATGGAGAATTTGGTCGTCTAGGACTATTGTCATTTTCTGTTTTGGAGTTTTTATGTGGATTTGAGCCCTTGAGTTGGGAGTTTAGGTGAAATTAAGTCAAGGGTTGACTTTGGTCATCATTTGGAGTTCAGACGCTTAGATCGGATTTTTGATGATTCCATCGAATTCAGGGGATGATTTTAGGTCTAGGTAAGGTCATGGTTGAATTTCCAGAGGTCCCGAGGACAGTTTGGTATTTTGAGTGTAAAGTTATGTTTATTGTGACTTTAACGGGTTTCGGGTCAAGGAGATCTTGAATCCATGTTTTGACGATTTTATTGAGTCTGAATAATCGAGCTTAATTAGTTGGGTATCATATCTGATTTGTGTGCTCGGAATTTGGAATGAACCTCGAGGGTCCATTCAGTGAACTTTTGTGTCTTGGTGAGTTGTTATGTGCTGATCATGTCTGG
Source organism: Solanum pinnatisectum (assembly GCA_035578085.1). Taxonomy (NCBI): domain Eukaryota; kingdom Viridiplantae; phylum Streptophyta; class Magnoliopsida; order Solanales; family Solanaceae; genus Solanum; species Solanum pinnatisectum. The sequence goes on from CM069087.1 coordinate 7,878,737, forward strand.
TGAGTGGTGCCCCTTAGTTTGTTCATCGCAACCGCGAGGCTCTCTCTCGTGATCGCGTAAGGATATTTTGTTGTGCATTGTGATAGCGTGGTGTCTGCCGTGATAGCGTAAATATAATGTTTTGTGCTTCACGATATATTGTGTGATGGGGTGTCGCGATCGCGTAGCAATTAAGTGCTAATCATCATGATCGCATAGCCATGTGTCGCGATCGCGATGGTTAATTAAATGAATTGAGCAGTGTTACTCATCAAGATATCAAGGCTTTGGGTCGCAATCGCGATGAACAAATATTACCTGAATAGAATGTTTTTCAAAAGTCGGAGTTTCATCCCCATTTTACCATTTTTGAACGTTTAGAGCTCGATAGAGGGTTGGCAGGTACTGTAGCAACTCCCATTGTACCGGCTACTTAGGCTCCAAGCTAAGTTGGAGGGCACATTTATGTATTATGTCTTCAATTATACATTTCAATTCCTAATAAAGTGTTTCAATTAGACACTTCCAATTCAAATTTTATAAAAACTTATGTGAATGTTTTCATTTGTCTATTAGATAATTTAAATTGAAAGAATCTAATTGAACACTTTAATATGAATTGTTCAATTGAAACGTTCAATTGAAACATGTCTTAAATTGAATCTCTAAATAGAATATTTTGACAAGTTTAACAAGTTGATTATGTATTAAGTTGAAAACGAACCTCTATATAATTGATAAGGCAATGAAAGAAAGCACGATATCAAACAACGTCTTATATAGCACATGTCCAAATAAGCGCATAAATCAACTAAAATGGAAAATTGATGTTTGTAATTTAACAGAAACCAAAGTTAGAATATCAAGTTGAAGGTACAAACTTTGTACTTTTCAAAAGGAGGTTATTTACATGCATGTAGATGCTTTAGTGCAAAAAAAGATGAAAAAATATGCATGCACCAAAAATTAAAAACAAAAAGAAACTAAAGTAAGATGTTTTAAATCCCTATATTATAATTACCACACAATAATCCAGTATAACTTGTTTGCAAATCAAACGATTCCTTAGATTTTTTTGGCTCAATTGCAAGCAAGCAACTAACAATGTGGTTAAATAACACATAATCAGAATAATCACAGCAATGTCAATTTCCTCACAAGTAACAAAAAGAAGAAAAGCGGAACAACTATACGAGCAATACCGCAACTTGAGGTTTAGATCAAAGCCATAATGATTTAGTCGGGCTCCAATACAGGTAAATCGAACACTGGGTGATGAATAAAAAAAGACTTATCTACAATCTGCATTTCTACAAGGTAGAGTTTCTTGAATTGTGAAACCCAAGTCTTTTTAAATCTCAAAATCGAATATCAAACACGCAAACCTTGTTGTTTGCAAAAACAAGCTGCAACCTTGTTGCCTTCCTTGTTCCAACACACTTCAAAAATAATGCCATCCCCATTGTAAGTTTTTACAATCTTGGCCTCCTTCACTGACCATATATGCATGCATTTATCAAATGATCCACTTGCCAAGTATTGCCCGTTCGGACTAAATGCAATAGAGTAAACAGGACCCCTGGATTCAAAATGGAAGATAATCTACTTAGTAAAAAGACAAAAACATTCAACAATAACGATACAACATTTGATGATCTAAAAAAAAGATACACAATTAACTCATTCTTACTCCCCTCCCCTCAGGGGCGGATCCAGGAATTCTATCAAGGGGGTTCAAAAAAAAAAATTAAACACGCTAATATTATCACTTAAGCTCACTTAAGCGAAATCTTGAACCCCCTCAACCGTTGAGCTACTCCTTTGATATATATTCAGGTGGTTCAATTTTAAATATATACATGTACAGAAAAAAATCGATCTTATATATATAGTGTAATTTTTTTATCGAGGGGGGTCGGATGACCCCCCTCGGAGGACTGTACATCCGCCACTGCCTCCCCTCACATCCCCACCCAAATAGGTATATATGTATTGATAGTTCAATTGAGTACGAGTAAACAAACCCCATAGTACTTGAGCCCGTATATGACAATTAAAAAGTGAAAGTTTATTAAGAGTGCCTTAATATCTTCTGTGTCCAAGTAGACATAATGAGTGCACATCCATTACCTGTGAGTGTTCAAGCTGTGAAGAAGACGCCCTTGTTCAACATCCCATAGCTTCACAGTAGAGTCAAATGAACCACTACACTGACAAACAATAAAACAAAACCAATAAGCTCAAAGAAATAAGAAGGTTAGGTGCAATACATTAAATTAGCATACACCAAAAATCCATTTTCTGGACGGTTAAACTGAAACTTTATCTCTCTGGATTATTTTTACTCGCATAGGGATTGTTGTGCTACCGTGGAAGGGGGTGTCACGGATCCAAGGAGAGGATGATGAAGAATGAAAGGGAAAATATGTAAAAGGGGTTAATTTGTAATCCAGGATTCCCATCCTGACCAAATCGCCTTCCAAGATAAAACAATAAATCAGAGCAGGGGCTCTAAACATGACTGGTAGCAATAGATAAAATACCTTGCTAGTAACAACTGTTTATTTGGATTGCTTGTACCAGCACCATTTGGACTCCATTTGATGATATATGTCCCCTAAAAAACCATAATAGTCAGCAGCTGATGTCTGAGTTGATTAAATGAATCAACAAAGACCGCAAAGAAAGAACAAAAATAGAAATAATTATGTTATATATGATACTTCGCGATGTTCTCTGAAATCATGTAAGCAGACATCTTGTTCCATGCTCCATATCTACACAGAAACAATGAATTATATTATACAACACAATAAACATAGTTCCTTGGAAACAACATATTCAAAGAGCTAGTGCGGAATAGGTAGAGCTAAAATTCAACATAATGCAAATCTCGGAGGGCTAGTGGAACACTACACCACCTCTCTACCTGAAATGGAATTACCTTAACTGTGGCATCATCAGAGCATGAAGCCAGCAAGGAACCTGAGGGGTCCCACTTGACAGCGTTGACTTCATTCTGTAATGGCGAAGTTAATAACTCTTTAAGAATATATTCACAAAGGATATTAAGTTTGCACTTTGCACATACACTAAAAGTGCATAAAATGTTTCGAACTGGAATCGTTATGAAATGGTACCACACCTTATGTCCCGAGAATCTTTTGACTGGTCGATTCTCCCCAACTTTACAAATGTAAATCATGTTATCAATGGAGCCTACCGCAAAAGAATCGTTGTTTTGCCAGACTTCACATTCCAAACAACGGCAGTTCTATCAACACTACCGCTAAGTAGATAATCACCTATCTTGTTCCACTTCAAAGCTAAGATTGGACAACAATGATTGTCAAGATTTCTAACCAATTCACCTGAATGAAAAGTCAGTTATAGGATTATCAGTAAGAGAAAAACAGACATGACAATAAAGTTGCTTTGAACAGTAAAAACAATCCAGTTTGATGACACGAGGACAACACGGATACTTGAACAACAATGAGAAGGACTCAACATTCTTGAATAGATTCGACAGGGCAAAATGCTTATCAACAAGAAAATGGATTGTTTCTTGGTGCCTTATAGTTTCAATCAGATAAACAAGACATGAAAAGTAGTGGTATATTATGAAAATAATCCAAAGAACAAACTAGCAAACGTATTTCCGGAACCATACTTCTCCAATGGTCAATTTATACATTCAATCTTCAAAATAAGTTTTTCCTCCATGTTCCGTACCATATCGGTTCCATATTCCGACTTTGCCTTCGTAATAACCTGTTGCAAGCAGGGTACCCTCACTCTGTACAAGAAAAAGTCATAAATACAAGATCGAATAATAATAAGAAAATCAAATTGGTAATCACAAGCAACCAGAAAAGTATAGATCAACGAAAATGAGCACTAGAAAACTCACATTCCAATCAACTGTTGTAACATCCTTGTGTTTCTCAGTTGCTCGACTTTCGAAAGGCTTCAAAACCAAAACATTTGGAGTTCTCCTTTGGATAGTAGAATTACATGGACCATCTCCAATAGTCCAAATTCTAGCAGTAGAGTCTCTCGACCTAAATTGATATTACACATGGTTAGCTATACGAGAGATGGTTCCTTAGACGAGTCTAAAACTAGTCTTAACCTTTTAACTAAGGAAAAATCACTTCAAAGAAGTGGAACTAATGCTTACGCAGATGCAAGCAGTGACCCTTCTGGACTCCAAGCACAGGTAACAACCTGACATGAGTTTAGAAACAAGAAACAATTGTAATTTTTATAGAGAAGACAGAAAAGAAATGATATTTAGCATTTTTGCCTATTATGAAATCGTGGCGGTCAAACCTCTGAGGAATGTCCTTCCAAAACCATTAAATCAGAACTCGGAATTTCGTATGGGGTTGATTCTGTGTTGATATCCACAGGCTCAGAATCTATCTTGCAACAAAAGAAAAACTTAGTGTCACAACAAAATATGTGTACAAGTATCAGCTGCATGCTCAAAAATTCATGTATTTCAATGAAGCTTCTATTGTTTGTTATCCCAAAAAAAAAAAAGCAATATCCAGTTCAATTGAAAATGAAATAGAAAGCACATGACATGGACACCTGACAACCCTATAATCAGTGACGGATTTAAGATTTTCAATTTATGAATGCTTACATCTTTTAATATAAAATTACTATAAATCACATAGAAATGTATTTTAACGCAATAATTTAAAATATTTATGAGAAAAAATAGCATTACTCAAGAAGAAAGAAAAAAAACAACAACTAGCTTGGAGTATTTCTTAACCAAAGAGCAAATATTTCTCGAGAAAAATAAGAAAAGTCTTTGGGCATGACTTTTTTTTTTTTTTTTCTAATCTTTGCAGGTCACAAGAAATTACATAAAACGTAAAAGGAAATTAAGACTAAATTTGTTAAGTATACAAAGAAAGTAAAAAGAGAAGAACACGTGAGACTCTATATTGGGAGAAAAAAGAGGAAAATAGGAAATGTGTAAACAATTGTTATTAGCAAGAATCGAACCCTTAACTTCCCCTAAAAAATAGGGCCTTTCAAACTAGCCACAGGACCAAAGAATTCATTGGGCTATTTATTCACTAGATGTTGTTCGACTAATATACTCATATTTCAAGAAATAACATAGAAACAAAAAAAATGTTGTGTTATTTGGGGTTCGAACCTAGAATTCCTTCATTCAAATGGACACCCATCACCACTGCACTAAGGACATAACTTTTGTCAAGAATATTCAACTCTAAGCGTTTGGCCATAGATTTCCAAATATTCTTGACATATATTATTTGAGTGAAAACTTGGGTGAAATTTCACCATGTGTTTGGCCATAGTATTTGGGAAACATATTTCAATTTTTTAGAAAAATATGATTTATACCCATAAGTTTTAAAAACTATCAAAACTAACCATAAGTTTGTATTACAAGTCAATTGGGTCTTCGTTGCAACATATAACAAGTAGTGTCCACGACACTGGAGCAATGTGGTAGTTTGGAGTGAGTGCAACAAGGATCATTCCATAGATCGTGAAGTAGACAAAGCACATGACTTTGTTACTTTGAGCCGACTGTTCATCATTTTCATCAACAACCACATCATAACTTTCATATTTTCTGAATATTTCATTACTACTTTGGTGTTCACGTAAAAAAATTATGTAATACAACGCAAACTACTACTATAGAGGGTGCTTTTGTAAAAGATAAAAGTTTGGTGTAAAACTTCAATTCTTAAAAGATCCCAAATAATGAGATTTGACCCAAATACTAGTAAAAACTAGTATTTGGGAATTTGGGATATTTGCCAAAAATATTTGCCAAATAATGACAAATTGTATGGACAAACACTATTTGCCAATTTTTTTTACAAATAATACTTGGGAAATCTATGGCCAAACAGGTCCTAAATATATATCCTTTAAATATAGAATTCAACACACATATATATATATACACACACACACACACACATACACACAACGTAATTTTTTGACGAAGGGTGGACACCCTAGGGTGGCTATAGCTACGCCATTGTGGTGCTGGAGCACCTAATAGGTTGTATGTGGATCTGCCCTTGCCTATAACATTAGTGTCTTCACCACAACAAGATATGCCCATTCTAGCTATTTAAAGTATTGATATAATTATTTTCAAACAGAATAATATTCTAACTATTATTTTAATACTTTCTCCATCTATGTCTACTTTCATCATAGAAGTAAATCAATAACTTTGACTTTTGTGTCCAGTCAAACAACATCCTACTCCCCTCAGACCTCATTTGTGAAATAACACCGAGTATGTAGTTATTGTTGTAGGGGTTAATAGTCCTTTTGTCCTTTTTTCATATTCTTTGATGACCGACAATTAGATTCCTTATTTAAATAATCAGACTAGTCAACTTCTCTGTTATTAGTAACTCTTTTTAATCATTAAAATATATTTCCTTCACCATTGTTATATTCCTGCTAAGAGTAACTATTACGAGAATGTTGTGGATTAACTAGCAAACAATCACCAACAAAGAGAATAGAGAAGAAGAATAACACAAGGATTTAATGAGGTTCGGCTAGGCCTACTCCTCCTAGCAAAAGTAGAGAGAGTATTCAACTATGAAAAGAAAGAAGAAGCTTACAATGTTTTCAAGCTCTTAGAACTACATTGTGTATCATGCACAATGCTTTAGAATCCCAACTATATTTCCTATATATAGATTCCCAAGTAGTCCCAAACCTATAAGAAAAATGTTTTCCCAATTCTATAAGGACAATATTTTCCTTTTCCAAATCTATTAGGACAAATTGTATCCTAAACTAATACATATGAATTATAGTTTCCTAAAATATATAAGGAAATATTCAAGACATAATTAATAAATATTCCCTTGGCTTGAATTCTTTTCATCAATTGAAATAACGTCTCTCTGCCTTGCTCCCAGCCCTCAAAAGGGCTTATTTAGTACAACTCACACCAATCAAGTCTAGGCAATGCCTAAACTTATTGATGCATACTATCTTGATCATCATATCTCCTAGATTATCATGTGTAGACACTTTATTCACATCAATAACTCCTTTAGATATAACATCTCATCAGATTAAATGACGTTTGACTACCATTTGTCCCCTTGACAGTGAACCAAATTACATGCTTGATTCTTTTGAAGAGACTTCATCTCTTCACCAACTGTATCAATCCATCTATCTGCTTTGGAACTAGAAATAATTTTTTATAGCTATTAGGCTCAAACACATCAATTGTCTCTGATAAAACAAATTCTATAAAATTTGCATATCCTAAAAGATTTTCATCAACCACGTTTGCGAATCTTTTTGGTTAGTTGATCACTCTCTTTTTCCTACCTGTTGAAATTCTTTATGATTGTTGTTGTATAGGTGTATCATCATTATCATCTTGATTAATGTCTTGCACTTACACCACTTCTAAACTATTAGGTTGAGCTAGTGGAGATTTAACTTCTAGCTCTATGCGGTCATTAACACTGTGATCTGTTTCTGCTATTGCCTTTTCCTTTTGACTGTTTAATGAGGTATATTCATTGAATGTCACAAATTAACCCCCAGAGTCTTTTCTTCTCTTTTCCCTCAGCTCAAGTTTTCCATCCCTTACATGAGCAAGGACAACTAGATATTCTTAAATTTGAATAATCACCAGGCTAACCGGACTTAACTTCAAAGGGAGTTTTAAACTCAATAATTGTAATGTAGATCTATGACCAAATAACAATTTGTATTGATTGCTTCAACCCAAAAAGTCATGCAAACACATGAGTGAAAGCATACTTCGTGCTCTATCACAAAGTCTTATGTTCATACGTTCTGCAATACCATTTTGTTGTGGTGTTCCAACACAAGTGCAGTGTCTCACTATGCCCTCTCTGCTAAAAAAATTGTTAGAACTTTAAGTTTCAAAATTCCAAACCATTGTTAGTTCGAAGACGTTTAACTTTTCTTTTGGTCTGCCTCAACCATCGTTTTACATTTAATAAATGTTGAAAATGTCTCATCTTTTGTTTTAAAGAAATACACCCATACCATTCTTGAGTAATCGTCAATCAAAATCATAAAGTACCTTGCACCACTTTTGGAGGGAATTCTGTTTGGACTCCATAAGTTTGAATGTATATAATCTAGCTTGTCTTTGGTCTTGTGTATAGCCTTCTTATTGAAATTCACCCATGTTTTCTTACCAAACACCCAATGCTCACAAAAATTTGAATCTTGATTTTTTTAACCATCTAAAAAATTCTTCTAGTTCAACAAAGACAATCCCTTGTTACTCATATGACCAAATCACAAGTGCCACAATTGAGGCAGATTCATATTATTCTTCCCAGAAGCTACAATTGCTTCCCCTACAACTACACTGGCTTGTAGATAATACAGTCTAGAATGAAGCTTACCCTTCATGAATACCATGGAGTCGTTACATATTTAAGTGTTCCATTTACTGAGTGAAACTTATACCCTTGGTCATCCGAAGTCAAAAGAGAAATCAACTTTCTCCTAATTCAATGAACATGCCAACATTTAATATTCCTGATAATACCATTAAACATTCTCAATTTGATGTTACCTATCCCCTATACCTCAAATGGATTATCATCACCTAGGTAGACAATCTCATTCGTTTATTTGTAAGTTGCAAACCAATTTTTGTGTGGACACATGTGAAAAGTTGCACCAAAATCAAGAACCCAATAATTGTGCCTATCATCATAACTCACAGCAAAAACTTCCCCTAGATAGTCATTTTCATCCGAATTAATTCCAATGTCAACAATATTTGCTGAGTAATCAACTTTCTAGTTTCCTTTTTCTCCTTTAATTTAGGACAATCTCTTTTGTAATGACCCTGCTCCCCGCACTCATAACAATTCTACTTTCTTGCTCTAGACTTCAACCTTAAATTAAACATTTTTCTATTAAAGTCCTTCAGTTATGTTCTTCCCCTACTCACAAGACCTTCACTCTCAGTTCTGCTATCCGAAAACCTCTTCTTCAACTCTTTAGATTTTAGTGCATTACTAGCATCATCAAGTGAGATATTGTCTTTCACATATAGCAATGTATAAACAAAAGTATCATAAGATGGCGGTAAGAAACATAACACAATTAAGGAGTGATCCTCACTTTCAATTTTGATATCTACATTCTCCAAGTCCTTTATAATTGAATTAAACTCATCATGGTGAGTTTTGACCAGTGTACCTTCATTCATACGGGAATTGTATAACCTGTTTTTCAAGTAGAGGCAGTTTGTGAGCAATTTCTTAGAGTACATGTCTTCTAAAAATTCTATGTTGTTGCTGCAGATTTTCCTTCTATAATTTTTGAAAGAACACTATCTGTAGCGCTCATGAATACCGCACTCAAAGCCCTTACCTTCAGGTCTTCTTATTCTAATTCGTTCGACTCTTTTGTAAAATCCTTCTCGATTGCCTTCCACAATCATTTTAACACCAAAGACGATCTGATTCTAATCTTCCATAGACTGAAATTAGAACCCTCATCATATTTTTTAAGTTTATATTTTGTTGAAGATGATGAAGATATCTTAACCCTTGATTATGTCTAGAAACCCTAACTAAGGTCTGATACTAATTGTTGCAGAAATATAGTGGATTAACTAGCACACAATCACAAATATAGAAAGTAGAGAAGAAGAATATCACAAGGCTTTAATGAGGTTTAGCTAGACCTGCCCCTCCCAGGAAAAATAGGGAGAGTTTTCCACTATGAAAAAAGAAGAAGCTTAAAATGCTTTTAAGCCCTAAAGGACTACATTGTGTATCATATACCATGCCTTACAATCCCCTACTATATCCCCAACATATAGATCTCAAGTAGTCCCTATCCTATAAGGAAAATGTTTTCCCAATCCTATAAGGACAATCTTTTCCTTTTCCAAATCTATTAGGACAAAGGGTCTCCTAAACTAATATGAATTATAGCTTCCTAAATCATACAAGGAAAAATTCAAGACATAATTAACAGTAATCAATGAAACTGTAACGAAATATTGGGAAGTTTGAAAGAATAGGAATTCTTGCGTTTCTAGTTATCTATTTGGTCAGACTTCTTGGAGGCTAAAAGCATAAAAAAGGGACTCCTTTTTATATTTGAGGTAATTGGTAAAAAAAATGAGCCTTTGAGCAAAACAACACAAAACACAAATTATTATTTTTATCAAAAAGTACTTTTTGTGTAAGTTGTTTTGATAAAAGTGGCTCTAGATCTGAATAATATTAATTACCCTACCTGAGGTAGATAAATTGTTTTTGATAAACCCTTGGCTTAGAAAAATTTTATACACTAGAATAGTAATGTTAACTTCGTAGAATTTAACTCGTCTAAGAGCAACAACAACAGACCTCAGGTCTGAGAAAGGTGATGTTTATGCAAACCTTTAACCCCTACCTTGTGCAGGTAGAGGATTCTGTTTCCAAATACATCATTGCCTCAAGTAAAGCATATATCAAATCAATTAAACTCATATAATAGAAACATAACATCAAAATCTCCATAAAAATAGTACAAAGGAAAAGGTTCAAAAGATAAAAATTAAATTACCTTATTCAAGTAGGAGGAAATCGTAGGTTAAAGAGGCAATTGTTGTGAACTGTCGGCGGCTTAAAGTACAGACATATGGATTACTACTAAGTCTGATATATATAGAGGGAAAATATGGTAAGTGGGAATTATGGGAAACACAACATTTTTATATGAGACTAGAATTAGAAAGGTTTTCATTCAAAAAGGCATTTTGAATCAAGTGTTGAATGACTAATGTACCCTCAAGGCATTTCGAAGAGTTGAAATTTCAAATTTATTTAATCCTATCTAAAAATGTGGATACAAATTCATAATTTAAACGAGATGTCTAAATTTGGTAGTATATCATAACATATTCACCAATTTAATGGATTTGAAATTCATCAGTTAAAAAAATTATTAATTACTTAATTCATAATATGGGCTCTGGATGCATGCCAAAATTCATACTGATAAATCAAAAAAGCCTTGTTCATGCAATATTTAAAATTAATATTTTTTATTCGATATTTATTTACAACACCTAAACTATACTTTTTTACGGTCCAAAATCGGATCATGATCCTAAATAATGGACTTTCTCCATATGGGAACTTGAAAATTCAAGATCTATGGCCAAAGGCTAGCTCTATGTGTTCAATCTTATTATTTTTTTGTATTGAGCTCCTTATATTTTTATATTAGGGATTCAAACCTCTTCTTTGTTGCAATTTTAGTTAATTTCTATATATAAGCTTACATTATGAGTTTAAAAGTACTAGGTTCAGATGAATCTGAATTTCATGTTTCTAGCATTTAACTTGATATACTTTTAAAATTATGGATTCAAACATTTTATTTGTTGCAAGTTTTAGTGAAATCTTACCATGACTTGTGTTGCAATTAAAAGTAATGGTTTCAAATGAATTCAGAGCCATAATGTTGTGTGTGCCACTACACATACATTTGCAAGCCTAAATAAAGGATGAAGGCATAATACATAAATATGCCCTTTAACTTGGCTTCAGCTAACATCTATGCCCTCTAACTTTGAGTGTGCACAAGTAGACACTTCAACTTGTATAAAATTGAACATGTAGACATAGATGTCCTACATGTCATGATACATGTAGGACGCCACATAGGACAAAATTATCGTGTATGACATCACATAGGATAAATGTGTCTATTTATTCAATTTTATACAAGTTTAAGTGTCTACTTGTGTATACTCAAATTTAAAGGGTATAGATGTGAGTTGAAGCCAAGTTAAAGGTATATTTATATATTATACCAAGAACGACATATACAGTAACGATAGTCTACCCATAATTTACTTTGTTCTAGTATCTATCCCTAGACAGGGGTTTAATCGAAACTTATACATATAGAGTTAGGTCATCCTATACTACTGCAATAGTTTGAAATACAATCATGTTGAAATATTTCTTATTTCTTCTCAATTCCTAAATAGTGAATATAAATAGAGTAAAGTGCACATAGTTTGTATCTATGAACTTTAAATACTAGTGTTGGACACTCCGAAGGCCAAAACTGCCAACTAAAGTTGAAAGTAGACAATCAGAGTAGCTTGGGTCGGGATGCTTCAGGGAAAACCTCATCTGCTGCTCCCACTGAGGAAGTCTCGTCCGTTGAAACTGAGTCTTCAATATTGCAATAAGGTCATTAAGTTTTGAGAAAATTTCTAACTCTTTATGAATTTAGGCGTACTGAGATCTCACATTAGGCTTTATGGATGAAAAAATATTTGCATCTTTAAACCCCTAACTAGGTTGTTTCTGATAGACTCTTGGCTCATAAAAATGTGTATGCACTAGAGAGGAGAAAGAGTCAGCCAAGCTTTTCAAGAATGCAACAAGGTTTCTTCAGTTTCAGCCTCAAAATCGGAAGATTTCTCCATGAAATTCATCACCAGGTATGTGGGATTTCACTAGTGGGTTCCTTTCACCCATTAGGTCCCTAGATTTCAGTTAGAATCTTGATTCCCTTAATATTATCTAGACCTAGGGTTTCTTAAATGTTAGAAATTTTTGGGTTTTAGCTGTTAGAATAATCCAAATCAGATTATCACATTGTTGTTCAGTTCCTTGCATGATATTCAGAACCCTAGTTGTGTAGATTCGTTTAGTTCATGACTTACACTTGATAAGTCAGTTTAAGTAGATATACATGCTTCAGTTTATGAATGTTACATTATCAATTATAATTGTTGTATTCTCAGAGTTTGCATGTTAGTAATTGAGCTATCCAATACTTCAGTATTTCAGTCATAATATTCTTTATATACATTCTAGTTGGGAGTAGGCTTAGACCGAGTGTACTAGGGTTCAGCATACCCGAATAGTCTTAGATCTACGTGCACCCATAGGCTTATAAGTCCCCTCTGTAGGCGTTACAGTTTAGTGATCACGCCATTCATGCCTCTATACCTCTGGCAGGGTATATCGGGTCCTCTCGATGGGGCGTATACACTGGACTCCACATTTAGCTTATGTGGTTTTATGTCGGTTATTAGTAGCTCTCACAATCAGATTCTAGTGTATTGACCAGGTTATCAGCTATAGTTCAGTGTTCAGTCTCAATATGTCAGTAACTTGGTCATTGCATTCAGTTAGCTCAGTATTAAGTATTTCTATCATGCTCAGATTATATCATTGTTTTACTGCTTTGTTCAGTTATATGTTTTATTCAGCTTTATTCCATCCTGCATGCTCAGTACCTTTCAAGTACTAATGCATACTCTGTACTACATCTTCTCGTGATATAAGTTCAGGTCCTCAGCATTCAGATCACGCATAGATCGTTTCCTGATCTCCTGTTCAGAAGCTTCAGTGGTGAGTCATCATCCTTTGAGGACAATAGACATGTTTCTCTAATTAGTCTTTTCATTTCAGTTTTTAGTATTTGCTAGAGTTAGCTGGCGGCATATCCCAGTATCTCTAGTCAGTTAGAGGCTTATTTCAGACATAGTTTAGATTCAATTTTAGATTTTGAGTTTTACTTCAGTGTTATAAACTCTCTTTTAGTATTTATATATTCAGAGCAGTTTGGGTATTCCCCACTATTAAGTTTTATCATGATTTAGCTTCCACATCAGATTAATTGTTATAGAATATTCAGTATGGTTATGATATGCCAGCTCAGGGTTAGCTTGTGGTCACTCGTGATCCTAAGTCCCGTGTTTACGTCCTGGGGGTAGCCTCAGGGCATGAAAACCTTTTTATCAGAGCATTAGGTTTAAGTGTCCTAGGATTTCTAAAAAGCCACACTAAGTAGAGTCATTTTCATAGGTGTGAAGTGCACCAAATCTAATGAGAAGGAGGCTACAAAATGTTTTAGGAAAACTTCACTTTCTTGTTATTCTTATCGTGCGTAGGTATGATCTACCTTCTAACTCATCGTTATGTGTTTTAGAATATGCCTCCTCGTAGAGCTTACACAAGCAATATGAATACCCGCAATGCTAGCACAGCTCTTCTAGTCCCAGATCAGAAAGTTTTGAATGTAGAGTTTCGGAATATAATTCAACTTTTGGCTCAGAGTATAACTAATTAGACCAATAAGCAGGTTCAAGTTCCTACTAATAAAAATGAATGATTAGTGGCAGCTAGAGTTTGGGATTTAGTTAGGATGAATCCGCCTGAGTTTCTAGGGTCGCATATTGGTGAGGACCCACAGAATTTCATCGATGAGGCTAAGAAAATCTTTGGAGTATTGCAAGTAACTGGTAATGATAGATTAGAGTTGGCATCCTACCAACTTAAGGATATAGCTCACATTTAGTTCACTTAGTGGAATGCAAAATAGGGGTACGGATGCAGTTCCTATGACTTAGGAGTGTTTACTGGAGCTTTTCTGGACAGATTCTTTCTGAGAGGGTTGAGGGAGGCTAAGGCTCAGGAATTCATGAATTTGAGGCAAGGTACAATGGCAGTCCAAAAGTATGGACTCAAGTTCACCAAACTCTCTTTGTATGCTCTGCATATGGTCGCTTAGTCGAGGGCACATATGTCTAATTTTTTGTATGGTGTGTCTGACTTAGTGATGACAGAGTGTAGTAATGTTATGTTGTTAGATAATATGAACATCTCTAGGCTTATGACCCATGCTCAGCAGGTTGAGGGTGACAAGCTTAGGGAACATGCTAAGGACAATACAAAGGCTAGGACAGGTAACCATGAGTACTCTCAGCAGAAATCGGGTGGTAGAACTTGCTCGCAGTTTCAACAAAAATCTTCAACTGCAGCACCTTCATCAGCTAGTGCTCCATCCTCCAGGTTCCGACAGGATCAAAAAGGTAGGGCATCAGGCTCTAAGTCTCAAGGGAGTGTTTAAGGTAATAGGACCTACCTAACTTGTCCAAAATATGGTAAGAACCATCCGTACGAGTGTCTTGCAGGGAAGGAAGGTGTTTTGGATGTGGTTAGTCTGGCCATAGGTTGAGGGATTGCCCTTCTTCTAAACAAGGTTAGAAAGGTAATAATAGTAGGGCTCAATCTATAGCCCCAACAGCACCAGCAGATCGCCCAACTAAGTAGGGTGCTTCATCTGGTACAAGTGGCGGTCAGCGTCAGAATAGGTTGTATGCTCTTCAAGCTCCCCAGGATTAGGAAGGTTTTCCTGATATGGTCACTAGTACGTTACGAGTCTTTCACTTAGATATTTATTCTTTATTTGATCCAGGGGCTACTCTTTCCTTTGTAACTCCATATATAGCAGTGAACTTTGATGTCAGTTCAGAAACTCTTTCAGAACCCCTCTCAGTCTCTACTCCAATTGTTGACCCAGTTATAGCTAGATGGGTATACAGAAATTTCCCTGTCACAGTCTCTCAGAAAGTCACCTCAGCAGATCTTGTAGAGTTAGAAATGGTAGATTTTGATGTCATTCTAGGCATGGATTAGTTACATTCATATTATGCCTCAGTTGATTGTAGAACTAGGATCGTTTGTTTTCAGTTTCCTAACGAACCAGGCTTAGAATGGAAGGGTAGTAGTTCAGTGCCTATGGGTCGATTCATTTCTTCCCTTAAGGCTAGAAAGATGATTTCCAAGGGGTATTTCTATCATCTAGTTTAGGTTAAGGATTCAAGATCTGAAACCCCAACTCTTGAGTCAGTTCATGTAGTAAATGAGTTCCCAGAAGTGTTTCCAGAAGATCTTCCCTGAGTTTCTCCCGAAAGGAAAATTGACTTTAGAATTGATCTCTTTCCAGATACCCAGCCTATTTCTATTCCTCCTTACAAAATGACTCCAGGTGAGCTTAAGGAATTGAAAGAGAAGTTGAAAGACCTTCTAGATAAGGGCTTCATCAGACCTAGTATTTCCCCGTGGGGTGTACCAATGTTGTTTGTGAAAAAAAAGATGGTTCTCTCAAGATGTGCATTTACTATCGACATTTGAACAAAGTCACAATCAAGAATAAGTAACCTATCCCGAGATTGATGACTTTTTTGACCAACTTCAGGGTGCTAATCATTTTTCAAAAATAGACCTCAGATTCGATTATCATCAACTTAGAGTCAGAGATAGTGACATCCCGAAAATAGCCTTCAGAACTCGGTATGGTCATTATGAATTCGTAGTTATGTCATTTGTCTAATCAATGCTCCTGCAGCTTTCACGGACTTGATGAACATGGTGTTCAAGCAATATTTAGACTTGTTTGTTATCATTTTTATTGATGATACCATTATTTACTCTAGGAATGAAGAAGAACAAGCAACTCATTTGAGGGTTGTTTTGCAAACTCTTAAAGATCGCCAGTTATTCGCTAAGTTTAGCAAATGTGAGTTTTGGTTACAATCAATTTCTTTCCTTGTTTATATAGTATCTAGCGAAGGTATCCAAGTGGATTCTCAAAAAAATAAAGGCAGTGAAATAATGGCCCAAACCTACCTCTCTTATAGATATCAAAAGTTTCTTGGGTTTGGCTGGTTATTACAGAAAGTTTGTGGAACGATATTCAGCCATAGCTTCTCCATTGACTAAGTTGACTCAGAAAAAGGTTAAGTTCCAGTGGTCAGATGAGTGTGAAAAAAGCTTTGAAAAATTGAAAACTAGGTTGACTACAGCTCCAGTTTTGTGATCTATTGGTTCATATGGTTATGTGATCTATTGTGATGCATCCAGAGTCAGCCTAGATTGTGTGTTAATGCAGCCAGGTAAGGTTATAGCTTATGCTTCTAGACAACTTAAGGTGCATGAGAAGAACTATCAAACCCATGACCTTGAGCTTGCAGTTGTAGTATTTGCCCTAAGGATTTGGAGACATTACTTGTATAGTGTTCACGTAGATGTGTTCACAGACCATAAAAGCCTTCAATATGTTTTCACCCAGAAAGAGTTGAATCTTTGCCAGAGGAGATGACTTGAATTCTCAAGGACTATGATATGAATGTGTTCTACCATCCTGGTAAGGCTAATGTAGTAAATGATGCCCTTAGTAGGTTATTTATGGGCAATGTAACACATGTTGAGGAAGAAAGGAAAGAATTAGCAAGACTTGTTCACCGGCTTGCTTGCTTAGGAGTTGATCTTATACACTCGTCAAATGGTGGAGTGATAGTTTAGAATAGATCTGAATTTTCATTGGTAGCGGAGGTTAAGAAAAAACAAGACAGTGATCATTTATTGCTTCAGTTGAAAGGTGTAGTCCACCAGCAGAAAGTAGAGGTTTTCTCCCAAGGGGGAGATGGTGTACTATGTTATCAAGGTCGCTTATGTGTTCCTAAGGTGGGTGAGTTGAGGCAATAGATCCTTACAAAGGCCCATAATTCCAGATATTCTATCTATCCAGGTGCCACTAAGATGTACCGTGATCTGCAGGAAGTCTTTTGGTGGAATAACATGAAGAGAGACATAGCAGATTTTGTGGCTAAGATTCCTAATTGTCAACAGGTTAAAGTAGAACATAAAAAACCAGGAGGTATGACTCAAGAGATCAACATTCCTACATGGAAGTGGGAAGTGATCAACATGGACTTCATTACATGTTTAACTTGTACTCACAGACAGCATGACTCCAATTGGGTGATAGTAGACCGAGTTACTAAGTCCGCTCACTTTTTGGTTGTTAAGACTACAGATTCGACGGAGGACTACACAAGGCTTTACATTAATTAGATAGTCAGGTTGCATGGGGTTCCTTTGTCATCATCTCAGATAGAGGTCCTTAGTTTACCTCTTATTTCTGGAAGTCAATTCAGAAAGGTCTTGGTACCTAGGTAAATCTCAACACGACATTTCATCCGCAGATGGATAGTCAAGCAGAGCGTACCATTCAGACCATAAAGGAAATGTTAAGGGCTTGTGTGATCGACTTCAAGGGTAGTTGGGATGATTAGCTTCCTCTTATAGAGTTCGCCTACAATAATAGCTACCATTCTAGCATTCAGATGACCCCTTATGAGGCATTGTATGGACGTAGATGTAGATCTCTAGTTGGTTGGTTTGAAGTAGGTGAAGCAACCTTGATAGGGCCATATTTGGTTCATGATGCCATAGAAAAAATTCAGCTCATTAGAGATAGACTTAGGATAGCCCAAAGTCACCAGAAGTCCTATGCAGACGTAAGGAGAAGGGACTTGGAGTTCGGAATTGATAATTGAGTTTTTCTGAAAGTGTCACCTATGAAGGGGTGATGAGTTTGACAAGAAGGGGAAGTTCAATCCTAGATATGTAGGCCCTTACAAGATTTTGAAAAGGATAGGTAAAGTGGCTTATGAGTTAGAGTTGCCAGCAGAACTAGCATCAGTCCATCCAGTCTTTCATATTTTGTTATTGAAGAAGTGTATGGGTGATCCAACATCAATAATACCTTTAGAAAGTGTGGCTATGAAGGATATCCTCACTTATGAAGATGTGCCAGTTGAGATTTTTTATCGTCAGGTTTGAAGGTTGAGAATCAAAGAGGTCACTTTAGTTAAGGTTTTGTGGATGAGTCAGTCTGTAGAGGGATCTACTTGGGAAGAAGAAGCAGCCATGAAGGCCAAGTATCCTCATCTCTTTCCTTCTGATTCCATTCCAACTTGAGGTAATAGTTCCTCTCTAGTCTCTCAGTTTACTCTTGCGTAAAATTCAGTCTTAGTAGTTTGTTCCTTCGATTAGTCTTGCATTTTCAGCGTATTTGCATGTTCTTGGAACTTAGTTCATGCAGAGTTCAATTTCCAGTATTTAATGGTAGGGTTTGCAGCTCCTTCCCTCCACCTTCATTTAGTTTAGTCTTCATTCGAGGATGAATGTTCCTAAGGGGAGATAATGTAACAGCCCGTATGCTAGAAATTCCACTTTTCATAAATCAAAAGTTGCAGGTGCCACCGACGGGCACCACCCATGGACCATAGGTGGGGTCTGTGGATGGCCACCTGCAGCCCTCCCCATAAACAGTCCAAAAAAAATGTCTAGGGGTCAACCCACGGACAGTAAGTCAGACCACGGGCGGTGGTCTTGGTCCGTGGATCAGACCCTCTCTGAAGCCAGTCGACAATTGACAGGATGGACCATGGGTCAGTCCACGAACCGTCGGTCAGTCAGTCGGTTGGCCCCGACAGCTTTTAATTCAGGGGTCATTTGTTTTTTTCCCTATGCGTTGGACCCCTAACTACATCGTTTAACCCCTAAACTACGTGGTTTTGGTCAGTTTTATCCTAGTAACTAAATTAGAACTTACCCTAGTCAATTCATTCTCCAAATAAATGATCAAACTTAGAACAGAGAGAAGAAAGGGTCGACCAAGCTTTTCAAGAGTGCAACAAGGTTTCTTCAGTTCCAGCCCCAAAATCAAAAGATTTCTCCGTGAAATTCGTCACCAAGTATGTGCAATTTCACTAGTGGGTTCCTTTCACCCATTAGGTACCTAGATTTTAGTCATAATCTTGATTCCCTTAATATTATCTAGACCTAGGGTTTCTTAAATGTTAGAAATTGTTAGGATTTAGTTGTTAAAATTATCCAAATTAGACTATTATATTGTTGCTTAGTTCCTTGCATGATATTCAAAACCCTAGTTGTGTAAATTCGTTTAGTTCATGAATTACACTTCCTAGGTCAGTTTAAGTAGATAAACATGCTTCAGTTTACGAATGTTACATTATCAGGTATAATTGTTGCATTCTCAGAGTTTGCATGTTAGTAATTCAGCTATCCAGTACTTCAATATTTCAGTCATAATATTCTTTATATACATTTTAGTTGGGAGTAGGCTTAGACCGAATGGACTAGGGTTCAATATACTTGTATAGTCCCAAAACTATGTACCCCCGTAGGTTTATAAGTCACCTCTGTGGGCATTACATTTTAGTGATCATGCCGGTCATGCCTCTATACCTTTAACAGGGTATATTGGGTCCTCTCGATGTGGCGTATACTTTGGACTCCACATTTAGCTTATGTGGTTTTATGTTGGTTATTAGTAGCTCCCACAGTCAGATTCTAGTGTATTGACCAGGTTATCAGTTATAGTTCAGTGTTAAATCTAAGCATGTCAAGTACTTGGTCATTGCATTCAGTAAGCTCAGTATTCAGTATTTTTATCATGTTGAGATTATATCATTGCTTTACCGCTTTGTTCAGTTATATGTTTTATTCAGCTTTATTCCATCCTGCATGTTCAGTACCTTTCAAGTACTGACACATTCAGGTCTTCAGCATTTAGATCATGCATAGATCGATTCCTGATCTCCAGTTCAGCAACTTAAGTAGTGAGTCCTCATTCTTCGAGGAAAATAGACATGTTTCTCTAGTTAGTCTTTTCATTTCAGTTTTCAGTATTTGCTAGAGTTAGCTGGGGGCATGTCCTAGTATCTATAGTCAGTTAGAGGCTTATTTCAGACTTAGTTTAGATTCAACTTTAGTTTTTGAGTTTTACTTCAGTGTTATAAACTCTCTTTCAGTATTTATATATTCAGACCAGTTTAGGTATTCACCACTATTCAGTTTATCATGATTTAGCTTCCACATCAGTTTAATTGTTATAGAATATTCAGTCTGCTTTTGATATGCCAGCTCAGGGTTAGATTGGGGTCACTCGTGATCCTAGGTCCCGTGTTTACGTCCTAGGGGTAGCCTCGGGGCATGACATGTTAGAAAAAATCTTTGATTTGCAGAATTTTGCTCATCCAAGAACAACAACATACCCAATGTGTGTACACAAAACCTACATCTTCCTTGGTAGAAGAGCCTTTTCCAAAAACACACTCAGCTCAAGTTGCTGGTAAATTTCAAAAGTATGAGTTATTATAAAGCAGAGAAGTTAAGAAGAATATCGGCTGAAGACATTTTTATTGATGTCTTCAGATTGCATTTGTAAGACTGGAATGAAAATAGAAAGCAGTAAACCAATGACTAGCATATTTCTAACTCACTAAAGTTACTCCTAACTAATAGGAATAAATGGGTAACAACTAATTTACTAAGTCTTATCTAATATAAAGCATTAAAAGTAAATTAACTGTAGTTGAAAATGTAAATTCCTAACCCTCCTTCTTGCTTTAGAAACTGTAAACTCCAATTTTTTGTCTGAGAAGCACAAACTTGCTGGCTAATAAAGGCTTAGTGAATATATTAGCCAATTGTTCTTCCGTCTTGCAGAAGACAAGAGTTATATTTATTGTTGCTTCATTGTCCATGAACACTTGGATGCTTCCATTCGATTCCATATGCAAATCAACCAAAATTTTCTTCAGCCACAATGCTTGATTTAATGGTGTTGTAGCTACCACAAACTTATCTTCGGTAGTAAATTGAGCCACAAAATCCTGTTTCTTACAACTCCATGAGAAGATTCTAGAACCAAGACTAAAACAGTACCCTAAAGTACTCTTTTTGCATCATCCTCGAGGTTTCCCCAATCATTGTCGGAGTACCACGAAGCATTATAGGATGACTCTTCTGAAACATGACTCCATAAGTGATGGTTCCATTGATGTATCACACAACTCTTTTGGCTGCTTGCAAATATATTTCACCGGGACAGTGCATGAACTTTGATAAAATACTTACAACATACAATATCAGGTCTTGTTGTTGTAAGATACATTAAACACCCAATGAAACTTTTGAAGTATGTCTCCTCCACCTTTTTGGCTCCATCATCTTTACTTAGTTTCTCTTTTTGGTTCATGGGAATACAAATCTCGTTGCAATTTTCCATTTTGAATTTCTTGAGAATTTCCTTTGCGTACTTTTTATGGCAAACAAAAAACTCATCTTCTCCTTGTGTAATCTCTATTTCAAGAAAATATATCATAATACCACAATTAGATATTTCAAAAGCTTGTATCATATCTTGCTTGGACTCATCAATTAGCTTTTCACCACTTCCTGTAATCAAAGGGCCATCCACATAAAGAGAAACAATAAGAATCTAACTGCTATTATGTTTAACATATAGTATGAATTCTGAAAGACTCATTTCAAAATCGAGGTGAGCAAATAATCATTTATTCAACTATACCAAGCTCTTGGTTCCTATTTTAAGCCATAAAGAATTTTATGTAGTCGATAGATTTTATCTTCCTTTCCATCTATAAAAAACCCTTCAGGTTGCTCAACATAAATTTCTTCTTTGAAAATGTCATTAAGAAATGCTGATTTGGCATTCATCTGATACACTTTCCAGCCACGTTGTGCAGGAATAGTTATAAGCAATCTGACCATGTCAAGCCTAGCAATTGGAGCAAAAGTGTCAGAATAATCTACACAAAAAATTTGTGCATAACCCTTAACTACAAAGCTTGCTTTATGCTTGTTGATAGAACCATCAACATTTAGCTTGGTTTGGAACACTCACTTTTCCCAAATTACTTTTCTGCCTTGAGGTTTGTCAATAAGCTGCCACATATCATTTTTTTCGATCATTAGCAGCTCTTCAACCATTGTATTTCTCTACTTGGGGGATATTTGAGAGCATCTTTAGGGTTAACATGTTTACGAATCACAATGTTGCATCTCTTATATTTATATATATATATATATATATATATATCAGAGAGCAATCGAGTTTCCCTAACTGTGGATCATCGTCCCTTTCATTTAACCATGAGCTTATTTTTGGACGGAATTAATTCCTTGATTCATCCAAATCCCATTCTTCATTCTCCATGAAGTGGATATCTCTGTTGACAACTATCTTCTCACTTTCAAGTTAAAAGATTTTGTACGTCTTTGAAACATTCTTGTACCCAGTAAAAATGCCCGAGCAGCCTTCTTGTCTACTTTATCCCGTTGGACCTGAGGAACATAGGTAAAACAAAGACAACAAAAAACTTTAAGAAAATACAGCGGAGTCTTGTATCCATACCATACTTCAAAAGGAGTTTGATCTTTCACAGCTTTTGAGGGAACTAAATTTTGTAGGAACACAACTATATATGTTGCCTCTGCCTAAAAAATCTTTAGCAAATTCTTTCGATGCAACATACATCTTGCCATCTCCATGATAAATCTATTTCTTCTCTAACTCACTCCATTTTATTCTAGAGTATAAGGAAAAGTTAGTTGATGTTCAATCCATGATTCCTCACAAAATAGACCAAACTGATGAAAAGTGTACTCCTTGCCATTGTCAGATCGTAAAATCTGAATTTTGCAGCAACTTTCATTTTTCAACTTCTAGAAAATGCTCTTGACCTCTGATTTAAACTTAAAAAAATAAATCCATCACATTCGGGTCAGATCATCAATAAAATAACATAATAAAAACTACCTTTAAGTGAAGGAGTCCTTTGGGGTCCTCCAATATCGGTGTGAACCAACTGCAACTTTCTTATTGCTCTCCAAGTTACCATTGGGAATAGAAGTCTACTTTTTTTCCAAATTGACATGCCCGACAATTTTTAGAACTCGCTCCTAGTTTACAAAGGTTCTCGACTTTCATTGATTCTTGCATTTTGAGAAGCCCTTGATAATGATAGTGTCCGAGTCTCTTATACCATAACACGGAAGCATTTTCTCTTGCCGAATACACCACTTGTTCTTCCTCTAATGGATTTAATGAGAAACTTATGCCTCTCATTTTGACTTTAAACAATTCATGTCTTGATTGTGTTTCAATTGTAATGGTTCCCATTCCTTTTGCCCGAATATAATCGCCATGACCTATTATGACTTTTGTAACTCCAATAGGCTTCAAGTCTTTAAAGAGCTCTTTGTCATGAGTCATACGGTTTTTGCATCCGCTATCAATCAGCCAAGCC